>CM076678.1:60594779-61794779 GCA_038501925.1 Xenopus petersii
AATACTAATGCATATATGCAGGTAAATAACTATAAACCTGTGAGGATAGCACTTTCACTAGGTCCTGTTTTATTCAATTTCCCTTGTTTAATAACCTTAGACAGTGCTGCTAAAACATCAGCACTCAATGCAAAGTAGTGAAAAAACCCCAAAATGTTCTCTTTTATTAGATGAACTTCCCTTTGAAACCAGGGTTGACACCTCTAACCAAAACAAAAGTGTTAAAAATAAATAAGGGATGTCCCATTTGCTGGTCTGATTATGTTCCATTTATTTCCATGGAATGTATTTGGTTTCCTGGGGCCAGCACCCTGCAGTTTCACTGCCCAAGTATTTCTAAACGGCTAATTCCTCAAAGAAAGCATGCCTGGCAGGAAGTCTCCCAAACGCTGGCTCCCTCCCAGGGCTTCTATTCCCAGCATGAGATTATCACTTGTACTCAAGTCCAATGGGTAAAACAGATGTCTGCAGCAGATGGAGAAATCATCCCCTTGTCCAGGGTGCTTGCTGCACAGGCATATTTAAGAAATGAAAGGCCATCACATTCATGGGATTCCCGCTACCCAAAGAAAAAGAAAATGAGTTAGTAGCAATGTACACATCTCTATGTGCCAGATGAATGATCTATATATGTATATATATATACTTTGCAGTAGGGAATTCACATTTCAGTTCTGCTTTGTTATGCTGATGATGAATGACACTTATATGTTTCCCCTGACCCTGACCTTGATGCTGCTTTCCTTTCCTGTTCTTTCTGGACTGTGCCAAGTCCTCCCAAATGGGAGAACACAGAAACAGGAGTCTGCCCTGGCTCACGCCATTGAGTTTGACTTGGGTGTTTAGCAGTTAACAGAGAGCTAAACCCTAAATGTAAACGTGGGAAGAAATGTTGTATTTTATTTTTACTAAACTTACTGCACCAGTCTAATTCAGAATCTCTGTAACAGTAATGCTTCAGGCCTTCAAAGTTGTGCACAGGAGTTCACATTTAGTTAGGTGTGTCAGTGACATGCATAAGCTCGGTGTGCTCTGGGCAGTTGTTGAGAAACTAAGTTAGGGGTTGTCACAAAATCAGCAAGCAGAAAATGACCTTGGTGGCCATGGGCTGGTAGAGAAGCCCAAAACTTACTATGCAGCATTTCTAGCCTATTTCTTTGTTAAACATTATTTCTCCTTTAAGAACATGTAATAATTATATTATAAGTACCCCTATATTGTAAACTATACGAATATTATAAGCCGAGAAGTTCCATGATGACCATAACAAGGCATGAGGTCAGAGCTTGCACAAAGGTCATGGAACAATGAAGTGACTTCTAATATCCTCATATTTTATAACAGGGAACTCAGTTTTAAGTGAATCATATTCTAGAAATGAAACAGAAAAGCTTACACTTAAGAAATGTTTGTTTAAATAATACACTTGGGGAGATAGTTTACCTGTATTTCAGAACTGGATAATAAGTTTGTATATAACATGTTCCATAAATATATATTTGAGTCGACCCATATACTATCCACTGCCACCGCCATGTAAGACGTGAAGGTTAGCAAAGCGTACATAACTAATACTGTTAACTTAAATTTGCTTGTTTGTGTGGGTTTCCTTTAGGTGTCCTGGTTTGCTCCTACAGCTAATTAGCTTCATGCAGTAGCCCTTTATTTGTATGTATGTTAGTGTGCCTATGGCCTTAAAACACATATGGGGGAATGTAATATGCTTCATTAGCCCAAAAAAAGTTCGCAAAGAAGTTGCAAACACAAGCAACCACTTTTGCACCATTTTGACTGATTAAAGACCTCAACTAATTCCTCGCAAAGTTTGCGTCCAAATTTCTTTTGGGAACATTCGCAGTGTATGCAATAAAAGCTGGGAATTGCAAACCGTTTTTTGCGACAAATTTTAACAAAAACTTCAGAGCAGGTGTTAAAGGTTAAGAGTCACAAAGCAATAAAAGTCTTACTAAAAATATTACATTGGGACAGGTGAATTTTTATTCGCAAATTTTGCTCTTTGCGAATATCATTACATCACTAAAGAAAAATTCATACACAATTCATTTGCAATGGAATTGCAAAGTCAACAATATAGCTTTTGTGAACACTTTGCCCCTCACATGACAATAGGATAGTTTGCAATAGTGTGCAGTGTATGTAATAAAACTTCTTACTGAAAAAGTTGTTACGTTTGCTCCAAAAGATTACTGTACCTTCAAGCAGGTGTTAAAGTTTAGCAATGGCCAATTTAGATTCGCAATGCAATAAAAGCCGAAGAATATTACATTGCGACATGCAAATTTTTATTCATAAATTTGCACTCTTTGCAAGTTATATTACATCCCCTTTATGTGCCATAGGCCTGAAATGTTCTGGTCTTCGAAACAGAGCTGTTCCACCAAAAAAAGGTGCCTTGGTACTTTCATAAAATGCTATTTTGCAGAGTTCCAGTCTTCAGACATGAGTTTACAAATTAGAGTTAGAGCAAACCCGTTAAAAAACATCACTCCATGTTCTTTTGCATAGTTTGAGGCTGTTTCCATCCTGTCTCCTTTTGCAAATCGCACACAGTCCCAAGGGAACCTACAGTAGTAAAACTGAGCCTAAACAATTAGGTGCAGGCATCATCACCCAAGATTCTTACCGAAATTGTGGTAAAGCGCCACCTCAGGGCTACAATTATGCTGGAATTGAGGGGAAAACACTGCATTGTGGCCAAAATTGACCCCTTATGAGTGCAATTGTCCTCACCAGTCCTCACTAGCCACCTAAGGGGTTGTATAAAACAATAGTTATTTTGATTATTAATACAAGGTGGAATTGAGGTGGAGGAATTTTTATGTACAGACTGGTACCTTGTCACCTCAATATCAGACTTAAATGTCATCTTGCATATACGTTTTACTTTGTACATCTATGTTAAACTTATATATGTAGCCTGAGTGTAGTTGTCTGTTATCCTTAAAGGGGTTGTTCACCTTCCAAACACTTTCAGTTGTTTTTAGATTGTCCCCCAGAAATAAAGACTTTTTTTCAATTACCTTCAATTACTTATTTTTTGGAGTTTTTTTCCCAAAATTTACGTTTAAAGTTGAATGTTCTTGTCTCTGGTGTTTGATTCTGGTAGCTCAGTAATTCAGGTGCAGACTCTAAACTATTATAATTTTGCAGCATTTAGTTGTTACATTTCTCAGCAACATCTCTGGAATATTAGCAACAATTATATCAATTCTAACAGCTGCCTCTAATGAAACCCAGAGATTCTGCTCAGCAGGGACAATGATAAAAAAATGTATCAACTAAATGTCTCTATTTAGAACAGTTTACAGGGTCAGCGACCCCCTCACAGAGCTGCTTCAGAAGATGAAGAATGACACCTGACACTTCAATATTAGAAAAATGGTCACACATAGAAAATGGAAAGTCATTATTTCTGGTGATCTATCTGAAACCAACTAGTTGTTTGAAGGTGAACCACCCATTTAATGACCCTATTTTGGTCAGCAATTTAATATTTATACTTAGTATTGTATTTGTATTTATTTATATGTATGCAGCGCTTTACAAGGCGTAAACACAAGCAGGGGGAATATATAAAAATTCTATAAATGGGAGTTGCTTGCCTAAGCATAGCCTTCCATGGAACCACATTACTTAGTTCTTATAAGTAGAACTTTTCCATTGATAAATAGAAAGTATTTACTTCAGGGTGTAGCTATGTGGTTAGGAAGATAACCCAGTTTAGGTCAACTTGATCCTCCTACTGCCGATACATTGTTTCCCATAACCCTAGAGGTTAGATTATCCTGCACTGGCTCTAGCACATCACACTGCCACATTTCTTTCTTATATATTAACGGCAATATTCTAATGTTAGTAAAATGATTATACAGCGTATAATTTGCCTTTTCATCATAATGAAAATTGCCAGACAGGCTCCCTGTTGCTGTGTAAAGAGGTTCCATTGACCAATTGAAACATTTGAAAAGCAGATGCCTGAATAATCAATATACATGATAGATTGTATTTTTTTTAAGCAATATAACACTATTAGGTTAATTTATAAGCACTATTTGCTTTATTCTGTGCTTTTCTTTTTCAGCGAGCTTCTGACTTGTTATGCTTGCAATACATTTTTTCATTACCTGAGGCTAGCACTTAATTGACTGGCCTAGAGTAACAAGCCACTGACATGGGGACTGACTCAGCATTTCAGGGTCAGAATATTCCGCCTCAGCCTTGTGTTTTTGCCAGTTGAATTGTTTTATTTTCTTTTCCAACCTTTAATAGCTTTGACTTCAAGAAGCAGAACATATTTATCATGCTATACTGCTCTAAGAACAGGGTCCTCACAATGGCAATGTAACAGTGCAGGCTCTTTTTTATTATAAGATCTATGTTGCCCTCTTGTGAAAAAATAACAAATTACACCCAACCTAGATACCCCAAGACAGAGCAATCATCCTCCATAGAGAGTAATTTATTAAACATGTACAGTAGTCATATTGCAAAAACTTTTTTTCTGTCATTTTATTATGATAATTATGTAATTAATAAATCCTGTTTTTTTTAAAATAACTAATCGACTCCTTAATCATAGGCCTAGGAATGGGTGTTATTTGTAAATAAAAGGGCAACAGAAAGCATTATTTGTTTTTATTGTTATTTGTTTTATTTTGTTTTTCTGACTGGTTCTGACTAATGAAAGTTACTTTCCTCCAGGTTTGTTAATTTGCTGACTTCTGCTACATTGTTTTAAAAGTTAGAAACAGCAGAGCAGGCAATATAAACACCCAGGCAATTATTGCTTACCAGTGACTTTAAAGCAACAGAAAATGTAAAATAAATTTATATTGGACAGTTGCTTACATTTACATTTTCTGTCATTATGTAAAAAGCTGCTAGCAGAGCCCTCTAACCTTCTGTTTTATTTAAACAATTTTATATACTGTATTTGCATATTGTTTCTTGATGAACCGACTATATCTCCTTTGTGATAATATATATATATATATATATATATATATATATCTTTCCAGTTACAGTCAGATGATACCAGTGGGTGGCAATAAATAGGGCAACCATGTTTGTGAGTTTTAACCTTAAAAGCAGCAAGTAAGTTGTAGGTAAAACTTTGT
The DNA here is from genome assembly GCA_038501925.1 of Xenopus petersii. Classification (NCBI taxonomy): domain Eukaryota; kingdom Metazoa; phylum Chordata; class Amphibia; order Anura; family Pipidae; genus Xenopus; species Xenopus petersii. The sequence continues at coordinate 60,599,918 of CM076678.1, forward strand.
CCCTGTCTAAATTGTATACTGAAGCAATATAATTCTTAATGAATCAGATGAAAGTGAGTGTTTATTGCAATATATGGACAAACAATCCCTGTTATATATTAATATACAAAATTGTCTTAAAGGTTGTGTAGAAGACAGCTATGGCCAAGTTTAGACTGAGTTTCCAAACAGACCCTGGCATTTCTATTACACAGAGGCCCACAAAATAGTGACTGTCTCTGCTATTTGCTAGAACCCACTGACTGGCAGTATGGGTCTGGCTATGGCCATATGGGAGGGCCCTAATGTTTCCCTCACCAACTGAATTCCTTTTCAATAAGGAAAAATGATCTTTGGCAGTGTCAGACTGAGGGTCATGGGCCCACTGGGACTGTTACCTCGGGGGCCCCCACACAGTGTCTGACTGGGACACCAGGGGCCCACCCAAAGACCTTAGACCAGGGGCCCACTCTCAGTACTATTATTCTTCATCTACCTCATTTTATAATCTATTAATCCATCTATTTATCCTCTTTGTTCTTATAGAAATTGGTAATGACCATGAAATAGACCAAATGTTTAGAAGCAGGAGGGCCCACTGACACCTTGGCCCACTGGGAGTTTTCCCAGTGTCCCGGTGGCCCAGTCCGACACTGATCTTTGGTTTTGGAAGCGAGAGCGTAATACCAGTTGAATTAATGTCTGCTAGGCACATAATAACATTAACTTCAAATTCAACTCTTTTCTAAACAAAGCAAACAAAATATTCTGTAACATTTACAAATACATAACTGTAAAGAGTGATATATATGAATAGAAAATAAGATGTTCTGCTGCAAATAGTGTTTCACAGCAGGGCAAGGGAAGCATTTTGTTTAGTATTTTAATTCTGGTTTAGTAAACCTCTTAATGTTCTGACATTTAACTACAGGAAGCTAGAATCCCATACCAACATGCTTTCCTGGAGTAAAAACATATTTAATTTGACATATCTTCACTTTACTAAAGATCTAGTCTAAAGGTAACAGTATGCTGTTGTTTAACTCTTAGCATGCCTGCCTATGAGTGGGATTACGCCTGTTCTAGAATTAATGTAGGTCTTAAAAGATATGCTCAGTAACCATAAGGGACTTTACAACTTCAAGTATGCTACAAAAGTGGTTATGCTAAGAAGGACACAATTGTTGTGCATATTGTTGTCCAAACATGATGCTTACACTTCCACATACTTCATGAACATCACTGCATCTGTCCCACCTTCTTATGAATCTAATGTGTAGTCTCTGCTCAATAATTGTTAGCCAGAACTTGAACCTGATTTGTGAAAGTGTTTGTTTTAAAGGAGAACTAAACCCTAAAAATGAATGTGGCTAAAAATGCCATATTTTATTTACTGAACTTATGACACCGGCCTTAAGTTTCAGCTTCTCAATAGCAGTAATGATCCAGGACTTCAAACTTGTCACAGGGGGTCACCATCTTGGAAAGTGTCTGCAACACTCACATGCTCAGTGGGCGCTGAGCAGCTGTTAAGAAGCTAAGCTTAGGGGTCACTGCAAACCATCAAGCAAAAAATGAGGTTGCGCTGTAATATAAGCTGATGCTACAAGGCTGATTATTACATTCTGGTGTTAATTGCACTGGTTTCTGTGCTGCCATATAGTAATTACAGTATCTGTATTAATTACTAATCAGCCTTATATTGTGAATGCGTATGTGTAATGTACTGTATATTGTGAGTGGGTCCCTAAGCTCAGTAAGTGACAGCAGCACAGAGCATGTGCAGTGAATCAGCAGAAAAGAAGATGGGGAGCTATTGGGGCATCTTTGGAGACAAAGATATTTACTGCTGAAGGGTTGTGGTTGCATTTGGCTGGTACAGAAGCCCAAAACATCATGTACAACATTTCTTGCCTGGTAAGTAAATGCTCCTTAATATACATGGATACGTTTATGGTTGCAGAAGGCTAGTTTGGGATTTATAACCACGGCTAAGCCTGGCTGTTAGGTGATTGCTATAGTACAGATCCATTTTTACAGCAGAACAATATATGCACATTTGGTGCTCCAGACTTCAGTGGGTGTTTGCGGTACTCATGAACATCTCATCTTTTGGGTCAGGCCCTAGGTCACAGACAAGGTCAACATCGCCAATTAGATATCATGGTAGGGAAATCATCGAGTGTAACTTTGCACTTGTAGCGCTGATCCTTTTATATCTAGCATCTTGTGTACACAAAGCTGTTACATATTTTGGCACTTTATAAATAATGCATGCTTGTATATGTGTTTATCATCAGTACTCCCTATTGGTTACGTTAAAAAAAAAATGATGGCTGAACGCCATTGTGGAACCATGTGTTTTGCCAGATGCTTGTTAAACTATAAATAGTTTGGAAAGTGACCAAGTCAACAATATTCCTGCTGACCCTGTACGTGCTAAGTGTCAGACTGGGATGAAAGCCTTTAAAGGAGAGGAGGGTAAAATGAATACAGACAGAGTGTTACATCCACAGCTGTTCAGAGACAGATTTTCACTCTCATCCTGTGACACTAATGCGAAACGTCTGCAGTACTGAACTTTACACCAGGGCCTCATCTGGCTTAGACACCTTCTTGATGCAGACACTTATAATGGATGACTGTTTCTATCTGTGGATGTTTTTACTGTACAGATGCTTGGTGTCAGTTAATCAGAAGAGGCCATTCTAGAACTAATATGTCTCTGTGGCCTCCTATTGGTGTCTTTGTGCTTATGCTTACATTTCAGCATTTAACCAACAAATTCTAGGGGCTATTTATCATGCTGTGCAAAAGAAAATTTGCCAGGAAAACAGTGTAAAAAGCTGGAGAACTTATCAAGGTGTGTGATATTTTACTCCATACGAATGCCAGAATTTCTGCCGTTTATTTACACTGCTTCAGACCTTTGTAAGTAAGTTCCAGTCAAAGTTATTCAAAGAAAAATCAATTTTTACATGTTTTTTACACAGAGATTATTCTGCTGTTTTTTACACCACATAATAAATCTCCCCCTTCATGTTGTACAGTCAAAGCATCCATACTGGATGGGAAGTGTTAGCTACAGGCAATGTTCCCTGTAGCTGTGCGCTTCTGGATGCGCACACAAATTTTGAGTCCAGAGCACACAATAAATTGTGGTACAAACAAAGCGTTTTTTTTTAGTGCTCATTAGCACTCAAAACTTTAATATGAGGGGGAGCAATGTAACATCTCCTCTAGGCATATACAATAGAATTCCTGTACAGCAAGTCACTTTTCCTATAAGCTGATATTGATCCAGACCTGTGAAGGAACATAAAAGGCTGAGCAAAAGGACGGAAAGCAAATACAGCGATACAAGCCTCACATTATTTAATAAATGTATATTGGAATGGTGCTGAAAATTACATTAGGCAACATTTTATTTTTGGGTTTACATCCCCTTTAAAGTAACAATATATCCTTCACAGTTGTTTTCACCAATTTGTGAATATTGTACCCCGGAGTTCAGAATCATATGAGATAAGAATTGAGGACTTCCAAATACAAAATATAATTATCAAGAGACATGAACAGAGGAGAAAGCCTGGGAGGGATTTGTAGCCTGATATAATTACATTCACAGCTCATTTTGAATCCTGTAAAACCTCCCTGGGAACCAGTCCAAATTTTCTACATTGTCTCTGCCAGCTTATAAATAAGCATATTATTCTCTGCTTTTTTTCTTTTTCCATTTTCTACATTAGCCTTCTACAGTCAAGGAGTAATTAGCTTTTTATTTACTTAGTGTGTAATTAGTACTGGATTGAAATATTCCCCAGAGATGATTGCACAAAACTTTCCTGTTTTGGGGGAATAAAATTGCTTCTAAACATTTATTTTATTTGTGATTCTGTCCCAACATCCATCTGTTTCCAGCTCCGCACTTCCCTTTAGGAATGTCAAATCATTTGTTTGTCTTTTTGTCTGCTTTTTTTTTTTTATTAACTTGATCACTTCCTTGCAATTCCCTTTTTTGGATCATTTACAATTCTAAACATGCTCCTGACCCCTTCAAAATACTACATCTAAATTCTTTCAGTTTTTGATGTCAAAAAATCCAAGTGTTTCCATTTGGCAGTGAAAGGGTTCATTTACTTTTTATATCACCTTATGTGTTATGCTGAAATGTTTATATAAATAATATTTGAATCAAAGCACATTATATTTATGTTTAACTTTTATTTTCTCCTACATTAAGAAGCAGACTGTAAAGACAACATAAAAAAACAAACTAAGCAAACCTATATTTTAATGGAGAACTAAAGCTTAACAAAGATGTAGGCTAGAAATTGCTGTATGTTATTTTACCAGCCTAAGGCCCCACAACTCGTTAGGATGGAAAAACGGTGCCTCTATGATGCCCCAGTAGACACATTGTTTGTGCTGCTGAGATTTACCTGAGCTTAGGGACCAACTAACAATATACTTTTATAAAGAATTTAAAAGTTATGATGCACATTGCATGGCAGCACATTCTGCATCAGAAGGGAACTCTGGCTTCCAAAACAAAATTTGATAAAGAGACCCACATAAAACAGAAACCCTTCATATAACCATCACAATGACTTGTTTCTTCAAAAAGTATGAATAAATGCCATTTTCTATGCTGAAATCCAGCTGTTTTAACAGTTCTCTTTTTGGCATCATTTGTAATCCTGGCAGGGAAGGAGGGACTAAACGCTGATGTTGCAAATTGTAACAACTACTCCACAGCATACAGACAGCATGAAGGAACTATATAACCCACAATGCATTGCGCTGTGATGTTCCATTCCTTCTTGAAATCATGTATGCAATGAATTGTGGGGTTTGGAGGATGCAGGCTATGGACAGCTGGCTGTTGATACAAAGTAACAGTAGTCAGCCAGCTCAGCAAAGTAGTCAGACAGATCAGCAGGAGAGCAGGAGGCTAGGCTTAGGGAACTGTCAGAAACCATTAAAAATCATGAAAAGTCTGCATATATTTAATTGATGTACAGTATAGTACAAAGTTGCTTGAAATGATATTTACTTTTCAAAAAGCTTAAGTTATGTTTTTGTAGAATTCCCCTTTAATAATCAGCCTTGTAGCATCATCATTTATTTATATAGCGCTGTCAAGATACGCAGTGCTTTACTGCAGTTATAGCAAACAGGGAATAAATGGTGGATAGCAGACAAGGATTACAGAGTACAATAGGGTTTACAAACTAAAAGGTTAGGGTACAATTGAGACATTAGGATTGTATAAACAATTTGTCATTTTTGATACAGCAATGATTAATTAAGGTACATCGAATAGGCCTCTTTAAACAGATGGGTCTTTAAGGAGCGCTTGAAAGTTTGGAAGGAAGGGGAAAGTCTGACAGCTTGTGGCAGAGAGTTCCAGAGAAAAGCAGAAGCCCGAGAGAAGTCTTGTAGACGAGAATGGGCAGAAGTCACCAGAGGAGAAGTGAGGCGAAGATCAGAAGCAGAGCGTAGGTTTCGTGAAGGAGTGTATTTGGAGATTAGAGATGAAATATAGGGAGGGGTTTCTTTATTAAGGGCCTTGAATGTGAGTGTAAGTAATTTGAATTTGATTCTAGATGAGATTGGGAGCCAGTGAAGGGACATGCATATGGGAGCAGCTGATGTTGAGCGGCGAGCTAGATGAATGAGTCTAGCGGCCGCGTTTAGAATAGATTGGAGTTGTGAAAGGTGACTTGTTGGAATACCTGTGAGGAGTAAGTTGCAGTAATCAAGGCGGGAGATGATGAGAGACTGAATCAGTGTTTTAGTTGATTCTGAACTGAGATAGGGTCGTATTCGAGCAATGTTGCGCAGTTGAATACGGCAAGATTTTGCAAGAGTTTGAATGTGTGGTGAAAAAGATAGATGAGAGTCTAAGATGACTCCTAGGCAGCGTGCCTGTGTGGTGGAATGAAAGGTGGTGTTGTTTACGGTGAGTGATATCTGAGGGACAGGGGAAGATCTTGGAGGAAATATGATGAGTTCTGTTTTAGAAAGGTTCAGTTTCAGGTGGCGCTGTGACATCCAGGAGGAGACAGCAGAGAGACAGTCTGTGACTTGGGAAAGGACAGAGTTAGAAAGATCAGGAGTAGACAAGTAGAGTTGGGTGTCATCAGCATAAAGGTGATACTGAAGTCCAAATGACTGAATGAGTTTTCCTAGTGAAGTTGTATAGAGCGAGAACAGCAGGGGGCCAAGAACAGAGCCTTGAGGAACTCCAACAGAGAGTGGGAAAGTAGTAGAAGTAGAGTTAGAGAAGGAAACTTTAAAGGAACGGTCAGACAGATAAGATGTAAACCATGAAAGAGCAGTGTCCCGAATGCCAGATGAGTGTAGAATGTCAAGGAGGAGTGTGTGGTCAACTGTATCAAAGGCTGCAGAGAGATCAAGAAGGATTAGAATGGAATAATGACCTTTAGACTTTGCCAATAGAAGATCATTGGTTACTTTGGTGAGTGCAGTTTCAGTCGAGTGTGATGGGCGGAAGCCAGATTGCAGGGGGTCGAGGAGGGAGTTGTGAGTGAGATGCTGGATCAGGCGTTTGTAAACAAGCCTTTCTAGTATTTTGGATGCGAATGGAAGAAGGGAGACCGGTCGATAGTTAGTGGGAGAGCTGGGATCAAGGGAAGGTTTTTTGAGGATAGGAGTGATTAGTGCTTGTTTGTATAATGATGGAAAGGTACCAGTAGAGAGTGAAAGATTGAATAAGTGGGTAAGTGCAGGAGAGAGTGTGTCAGAGATTGGGTGGAGAAGGCGAGAGGGTATGGGGTCAAGGGAGCAGGTGGTGGGTTTTGAGCTGGCTAGAAGTTTGCTAACTTCATCTAGAGTTGCAGGGGTGAAGGAGTGCAAAGTAGATGTGAGTGGACTGCACGTTGGTCTGAGATTGTTGTCGGACGGTATGCTCAGCCTAATGAGATCGATTTTTTTCATTAAAGAAATGAGCAAGGTCTTGGGCGGTAACATTAATAGGTGGAGGAGGGGGGCATAGGAGTGAGTTAAATGTAGCAAACAGCTGCTGTGGTTTGGAGGACATAGTAGATATTAGATGAGAGAAGTATTGTTCTTTGGCTAATGATAGAGCTCGGTTATAGCAGGAGAGCATGAATTTGAAGTGGATGAAGTCAGGATCAGTTCGTGACTTTCTCCACCGTCGCTCAGCTGATCTACTACATCTTCTGAGGTACCGTGTTACACTAGTGTGCCAGGGTTGGGGTTTAGCTGGCCGGCTGTGACGGGTGGTAGAAGGTGCAAGGGAGTCAAGTGCTGTTGAAAGGGCATCGTTGTAGAGAGAAGCTGCAATATTGGGACAGGAGAGAGTATTAATATGAGATATGGATTGTGCTGATACTGTTGATAATTGTTGTGGTTCAAAGGCATTAAGGTTTCTGTACGTGTGGGTAGAGAGAGATGGTTGTGAAGGTGCAGGTGAAAGCAGTATCTGAGAGTAGATGATGGTCAGACAGAGGGTAGGGAGAGTTAATTAAGTTGTATGGGCAGCATGAGTGGCAGAATATAAGGTCAAGAGCATGACCCTCGATGTACGTGTGGGTAGAGAGAGATGGTTGTGAAGGTGCAGGTGAAAGCAGTATCTGAGAGTAGATGATGGTCAGACAGAGGGTAGGGAGAGTTAATTAAGTTGTATGGGCAGCATGAGTGGCAGAATATAAGGTCAAGAGCATGACCCTCGATGTGGGTAGGTGAGTCGGTCCACTGAGAGAGACCAAAAGAAGCTGTTAGAGAGAGAAGTTTAGAGGTGGCAGCAGAATCAGAGTTGTCAATGGGGATGTTGAAGTCCCCTAAAATGAGAGCAGGTGTCTCACTGGAGAGAAAGTATGGAAGCCAGGCAGCAAAGTGATCCAAGAAGGTGGAGTAGGGACCTGGGGGGCGATATATGACAGCAACACGCAGAGAGATTGGAGAAAACAAACGTATGCTGTGGACTTCAAAAGAAGTGAAGGAGAGAGAAGTTGGTGTAGTTAGATTTTGAAACCTACATTTGGGGGAGAGAAGAAATCCCACCCCACCACCATGACGGCCATCCGGTCTAGGAGTGTGAGTAAGTGAGAAGCCTCCATAGCAGAGGGCAGCAGGTGAAGCAGTGTCTGAGGGGGAGAGCCATGTTTCAGTGATTGCAAGAAGGTGAAGGGATTTAGCTATAAAGAGGTCATGGACTGCTGTTAGTTTATTGCAGATTGACCGTGCATTCCAGAGGGCACATGAGAAAGGCGGGGAGGGTGTTGGTTTTATGTGAATTAGGTTTGCAAGATTAGAAGTGCGTAAAGTCTGAGAGACTGGAAAAGACCTTGTTGAATGCCTGAGAGTAGGAATAAGTGACGGTACAAATGAGTGAGTTGGACCAGGGTTTGGGGAGATATCCCCTGCTGCAAGTAACAGTAATAATGAGAGTGAGACAAGGTGTGACCTAGATTTGACAGTGCGAGCAGTGTATTGTTTGATGGGATGAGAGGGGATAATAGATTTAACAATACAAGATAGTGTGCTTAGATTGAGAGAGGGTGATGGGAGCAGTGAAGAGGAGATTTCAATTTCAGGATACTTTGATGGATGTTGAAGTGCAGAGGATATATGCAGAAGTATAGAGGAGAGAGAGAAAAAGAAGGCAATCAAATTAAACATAGTTAGACAGTATAATCCAGCTTATCTTGTAGATAGCAGAGGTTGATGAGCAGTGATGTCCAGTGTTTGCTTGCTGATTCCAGTCCAACTCTGATCCAAATGCTGTCCAACTCTGTCTAACTCTATGGGGCCGATTCACTCAGCTCGAGTGAAGGGTTCGAATGAAAAAAACTTCGAATTTCGAAGTTTTTTTTGGGTACTTCGACCATCGAATTGGTTAAATTCGTTCGAATTCGATCGAAGTCGAACGAAATCGAACGATTCGAAGTAAAAATCGTTCGACTATTCGACCATTCGATAGTCGAAGTACTTGCCCTTTAAAAAAAACTTCGACCCCCTACTTCGGCAGATAAAACCTACCGAAGTCAATGTTAGCCTATGGGGAAGGTCCCCATAGGCTTGCTAACCTTTTTTTGATCGAAGGATTTTCCTTCGATCGTTTGATTAAAATCCTTCGAATCGTTCGATTCGAAGGATTTAATCGTTCGATCGAACGAAAAATCCTTCGATCGTTCGATCGCAGGATCAGCGCTAAATCCTTCGACTTCGATATTCGAAGTCGAAGGATTTCAATTCGAGGGTCGAATTTCGAAGTATTTTTAACTTCGAAATTCGACCCTAAGTGAATCTGCCCCTATATGTTGTACTTAAACTTTCTGTACTTAACTCTGTCTAACTCTATATGTTGTACTTAAACTTTCTGTACTTAACTCTGTCTAACTCTATATGTTGTACTTAAACTTTCTGTACTTAACTCTGTCTAACTCTATATGTTGTACTTAAACTTTCTGTACTTAACTCTGTCTAACTCTATATGTTGTACTTAAACTTTCTGTACTTAACTCTGTCTAACTCTATATGTTGTACTTAAACTTTCTGTACTTAACTCTGTCTAACTCTATATGTTGTACTTAAACTTTCTGTACTTTAACTTGATGGACTTAAGTTGTTAAATCTGCCATGGCTCTCCTGCCATGCTCACCCCTGCTATGCTTCCCCTACAATGAATGTCCTGATATACAGCAAGAGGGTCACATGGGTGAGGGCCAGCAATTGATTAATTAAGACAAGTTAAAGACAGAAGAATCTCTGAGTCTGGTCATCTAACAGACATCAATAGCAATAAAATGGACATACCAAACTATTCACTAAAGCAAGCAACAAATTGCTAGATAAACTTAAACTGATGCATTTTAACACCTACCCCACAATTGAATAATTGGCAATGGTAAAACAAAGATTTGCAGCAGAGTTGGATGTTGAGATGCAGAAAGCTAGGAGCAGTAAGTTCAATTAGCAGGAATTAGACATACCCCACAATTGAATAATTGGCAATGGTAAAATAAAGATTTGCAGCAGAGTTGGATGTTGAGATGCAGAAAGCTAGGAGCAGTAAGTTCAATTAGCAGGAATTAGACATACCCCACAATTGAATAATTGGCAATGGTAAAACAAAGATTTGCAGCAGAGTTGGATGTTGAGATGCAGAAAGCTAGGAGCAGTAAGTTCAATTAGCAGGAATTAGACATACCTGGAAGAGATGAGAAGGAGAGATGCAGTTCAGCAGGTATCCATATATGTAAGTTCTTAACTCTGTAGCATCAGTTTTCTATTGATGATTTGCCTGCATAATTACTGTTTTAGGGCTGGTGAACCTCTGGGCTGGTGCAGTAAGTTCAGTATATAAAATATTGCTTTTCTAGCCATATTGTCCTTCGGAGAGTCTTTAAAGGAGAAGGAAAGGCTTGGTGCACTTGGGGTGCCAAATGTTAGGCACCCCCAAGTGTTTGTATTGACTTATCTGTAACCCCGGGCCAGTGCTCCTATCAGCAGAAAACTGCACCGGCCTGGGTTTATACCAGTGAGCACCATGGAGTGATCTTCTTCCGTCCTCTTCCGCATGTGCAGTAGAACGAAAAGCCAAACTTTAACTAATAAGTTAGCAATTTCGCTCAACTGCGCATGCGTTTGTTTGCCCCCAGGATATTTGAAGAAAGAAAAAGATGGAAGTAGATCGCTCCGTGGTACTCACTGGTATAACCCCCGGACCGGTGCAGGTTTCTGCTGATAGGAGCACTGGCCCGGGGTTACAAGTAAGTTCATACAATCACTTGGGGGTGCCTAACATTTGGCACCCCCAAGTGCATCAAGCCTTTCCTTCTCCTTTAAAAGTGTGTGAGTCTACCCTTCTCTCTCTTCATTCCTTTTCTTTAAGTAAATACTTGATGTTATTGCATAACTGTTAAAACTGCTTATTCTTCTTAAAATGTTAAAATTCAATAAAAAACTATTGAAAGAAAAAAGTGTGTGAGTAATTATAGATTTAGCAGTTAGTATTACCTTCATGTTATGGAGTATTGACTTATGTGGCTGGTTAAAACCCAAGTTTTTATACCCTCCATTTGTAATATTTGGGTACCTGTGCCATACTGATCAGTGCTAAACATTGGTTTATTTGGTAGCTTACGGGGCCAAGGCATGTTTCCATACAGCTGTAGCTGAAATCAAGAGATCCTCCTGATCTGAAAAATTCTAACTCAAATGCTTGATAATCTGTCGTATTTTGCAAAATAAAGTAACACATGAAGTAAAATGGTGAGGTTTTGTAGAATTTCTACCAACCATGAGTTATACATCAAACGCCTCTCCTTTTTTCCATCTTTAGGGATAGTGCTGTTGTCATCATAAGTTAAAACCTAAGATAGTATTAAAAGGCACTGGTTGCTTGAAGTATTCGAATGATTTTACCTTATAAGAGTACCATTCCTTATCATGCTGTGAAGGGCTCAGCCTCATAACCATGCCAATACTATTTATTTCTCTGACTATCTATACAAAATAATAATAAATGGTAACTATATAAAAATATAGGGCCACATTAAAGAGCACACTTTCACTCTTGCTCAGGTCTAGACTGAGAATTAAAATCAGCCCAATATTTCAGATACACAAAGGCCCAAACAGCCCCCACCAGCCCACTAAATACTGACTTTCTATGGCACCTTATAGCAGCCCCTCTGACATTTGCCAGAACCCACAGTCCGGGCCTGCTCTTGCTGCAGAAACTCTTTTGGATTTGTCCCTAGTACAGCAAATTTACTAAAGGGCAAAGTGGCTAACGCTAGAGAAAATTCGCCAGCGTGATGTCATTTCGTTACTTCATCAATTTACTAACAGGCGCTGGCGTAAATTCGCTAGCGGTGGACCTACTCTAGCGCTACTTCGCACCCTTACGCCAGGCGAAGTTGAGCTATGGCAAAGGGACGTAACTATGCTAATTCTCTAACTTGCGGATTTTACTGAACGTTACCTTTTGCGCCAGATTTGCCTTCTCCACCTCAGACCAGGCTAAGTGCAATAGAATAGATAGGGCTTGCTTCAAAAAAAGTCCCAAAAAACGCTGGCGTCTTTTACTTTTTTAAGGGTAATAAAGATTGTAATTTTTGGGGGGTACCCTCCTTCCCCCCCTACATTTCCTAACATATGGCACCTAAACTATACAGTGGGCACATGTGTAGGGTAAAATAACAACTCTATTTTATTCTATCAAGCTTTCCCAGTCTTGTGTAGTGTAATGTATTTGTTGCTACATATTCGTCCATTGTACTGTAAATTGGCGCCGTATGCAAATTAGGCATCTCTAGCGTAACTTTGCTTTGCTTGATGAATAAACGCTAGCGCAACTTCGGTACCTTTCGCCTCCCTGAGCGCAACTTCACATTTTAGTGAATTAGTGGCGCTCTGGCGAAGTCAACGCTGGCGCAACTTCAAAGGTAAGTAAATTTACCCCCTACATTGAGCACTGCATCAATTGCTGAAATTAAGACAAAGGTGCCAGTCAGCCCACGGCTATTAAATAATATATATATAATTAGAATAGTAACGACTATACGTGTTACAGTAGTAGCAGCAAATGGGTAATCGGAATATAACGCCATTAATCTCTCCAGTCTGTCTAAGCAGGGCGCACAACGCGCGGGGGAGGGGAACGACGTCGCCGGCCAGGTTGCTTGGGGCGTCAAGACGCCATTACCCGGCACTTGGACACCGTACAAAGTAGAATTATCCTAAAGGATTTTTAACCAGTGTGCACTGGTTATTTGACAAGTGAGTTGGGGTCATTTTGTGCCTTAACCGGCTTTCAGAAGAACGTGCTGTCAAAATAAAAGCGAGGCTGCAGCATGTAAACTTGGGAGCGCGAAAAGCGGCTGCACCTCCCATAGTGACTGCCTAGTGCCTGGAAACCTGGGTTGGCCCGCCCGCAGTGTGTTGTGGGGTTACCTAGCAACCAGCGGAGAGAAGCCTTAAGCCGCCAAAGGAAGGCTCCCATTAGCTTCTAGCTGTCTTTGCATCTAGCCCTTTCTCATCATTATTGTCCCACTTCATCTGAAGGCATGAATATTGTCCTGTCCCGGTAAGAACTCTGATCAGGAACCCGGAGGGATTGGGTTGGGGAGTGCAAGGGGTTAATAGAACAGGGAGCTTCACCCTATAACTCTCAATATGTGCTACTTAATCTGACTGTGCATATTTATATTATTTATTGCAATGTATGTCTCCCTGCTTGGACTATTACTATAGTGTAGAAATGCACAGCAGCACTCTATACACAGTAGTGTTATGGAAATATACAGTGAAGTAATTAGGTATTACTGGGCCCCAGAGCAAATGTCTAGAGATTGGCCTGTTTTACCAATATTTATTGAAACTGTATATGAATTAGTCTCATGGGGCCTCTATACTTCCTGGGCCCCCCTGCAGCCACAAGGTCTGCTTCCTTTGTAGTGACGCCCCTGTAAATATACATACAAACATACATACATACATACATACATACAGTAAACTCAAGTGACGCTGCAGTACAGGGATGCTGCAAAATAAATAATCCCTCATATGTGTACACAGGCAGAGTCTAGCCGTTTATGCAACATTTACTTCTCCAATGTGCTGATAGAGGGGTTTGGTCTCAGTCAGCAGCATATTATTGTACATTTTAACGCTTACAGAAAAACACTTTCGATTAATTTCTATGGGATTTTTAGAATCCTATTTATCAGTTCACTATTTGATAAATATGCTTTTAAAAATCCCATAGGAATGGTTAGAAAGTGAGTTTTTCTTTGGTGAGTTCTAATCTCACACTTGGATAAATCTGCCCATTACTCACTGACAGCGACACTAATAATAGTAGGGATGCACTGAATTCACTATTTTGGATTCGGCCGAACCCCTGAATCCTTTGCAAAAGATTTGGCCAAATACCAAACCAAATCTGAATTTGCATATGCATATTAGGGGTGGGAAGGGGAACATTTTTTGACTTTCTTGTTTTGTGACAAAAAGTAACACAATTTCCCTCCGTGCCCCTATTTTGCATATGCAAATTAGGATTTGGTTCGACGGGCAGAAGGATTTCGGTCGAATCCGTATCCTACTGAAAAAGGCTGACATGGCAGTGGCTGTTTCCCATCTTAACAGTCAGTTGGAATAAAACTTGAGGTTGAATGGTTGTGTACTGTGTAGATTTTTTCTAGAACTATCCCTGTAGGATCCATCCCTGCTGTTGTTGAGCTACAGCTCTCAGCATGCTTTATCTTTTCATACCATGATATTGTCCAGCAAGCTTTGGCTGGACTAAGACTTTTGAGAAATTTTATGTCCCCTTTAATGAGGCATTTTGCAACTGCAGTTTAGCTTGGGTTAGATACACTTGATTGTGAAATAATGACTTTTCTCATTTTAGGGATGCACAGGTCAAAATTATGGAGATGACAGTGTCCAATGCTGAAAAGTACTTTGGGCAGTTCTGCTCTGTGCTGGCATCATATACACGTAAAACAGCAAAACTAAGGGATAAGGCTGATGAGCTGGTTAAGTACCTTATAGACTTTGCTAACACTGAAAATCCAGAGTTGAGGACAGCCCTTAAAAACATGGCAGATGAGTTGGCAAAAATACAAGACTATCGGCACGCACAGGTATGTGTTGGCTGAGATATGTCGGCTAAGAATCCAGTTCCGAGGAAGTATGCATGTGTTTTTGTGTATCCATAGTGTGCTGCATAGTTTTCAACAATGGTATGAGACATATCTGGGAGGAGGTAAAATATGGCAATTGGGTGCTTTGGAAGAAAGTGATTTTGAATTTTAATCTTTAATCCTATTTTACGGTAGTGCCACACAAGGCTGATTCTGAGCCTCTGTATAAACCAAAAATCATCTGACCCCCTGCCCTCCAGTTGTTCATGTGTCTGCACTCACAGGCCTGGGTGGCAACACACAAAATGGACTCACACATTTCTGTGCTGAAATCCATACCATTGCACCCAGGCTGACGCAATGGCTGTTAGTGCAGACACACGAATGAACAAAGGCCTTTGGATTGGCTGATTCTTGACTTGCATTTTTACTCAGGCCAAGAGTGAGCCCTGTGTGGTACTACCCTACACTTATTGCAGAAACCAGTGTTTACAGATATATCTAGGTCTTCAGTCCTCTTGCTCTTTCTTTGAGGCTGCAGCTTGTAATGGTGCAATTATGTTATAAGATGTTACCAATATATATTGCATCATAATGTAGTATATATCCTGGTATCGCTCTAGAAATAATGAGATGATAATTGCTCAATTAAATGTAAGGCATATCCCTCTCCATGTTCTTCCCTAAACAGAGAGAATGAGTAAGAATTCCATAGCATAATGCAAGATTTGTGATTGGCTAATCCAAACACAATATGGGAAAGTATTTACAGCTGGAAGTTATACATTTTTTGCTGGAAGTGTTCATTTATCATGCGGCGGCTGCTGCATGAATGATGATTAAAAGGGGAGCCGGTGATCGAGTCTTCAAAGGTAATTCCAATATCATAGAAAGGTCTGACAAACAGCTATGTATCTGAAAGTCAAATACTCCAGGATTCAGATCTCTTGTGCCTGGTCTCTGGCTGCTTCATTTCCATATTCATAGCTACTTAATCCTCAAAGCAATAATCTGCATGTAAGGATTTTCATCTTTTGGCCATGGAAAGCTGACCTTTGCTGGGTAATTTGAAACACGAAACAGCGTTAATGAATCAGACGGCGCTGGCAGTTAAATGATCTCTGTATATGCAGAAGAAAATCAAAGGAGAGGTGAGGATTGCCTTAGAACCTTTTTAATTAGGCTATTTTTCTGGGATGTGAAGCTGCTGCTGAGGTAATTATTTAGGCACTAATTGCTTGTTACATATGATTTGTGAGCTTCTGAAACCTAGTCAGCGCTCATTATCTCACTGGTATGCTTTGCAAGGGAGACTCCAACAGGTAGTTGTAAAGGCGGGCCATACACAGGAAGACTTAAGATGCTGATTCTAGCCCTTCAGACCAATTAGGCATCTTATATGCCGGTGTATGGGGGGCCCTCCAATGAGCCCACCCTGGCTGAAAATCAGCCTGATGTCGATCGGGCAGATTTGATTTTCCTGTTGGATCAAGGTGTCTGTGCATTGATGATGTCAAGTTGAATCAGCCTGATATTTCCCACCTCAAGATGGGCATATGGGTGAAAGATCCACTCGTTTGGCAACCTAGATCTTGTTTCAACTTTAGATCTTGTTCTGCATTAGGGATGGCAAATCTGTGTAGGACCCCCAGTAAGATGGACAGGAGGCATTTTAGTTCTTAAACAGTATTAAAGGTTAATATTATAATCTGTTTCTGGAAATCTTGTCAACAATGTCTTGACATAAACCCTTATAATCATTTAGTGTGGCTAAAAGACTTTTATGTTTAGCAACTTTATGTTTAACTTTTAGGTGGAGAGGCTGGAAACAAAAGTGGTAAATCCCATGAAATCATATGGATCCTTAATAAAAGACAAACGGGTATGTACAGTGACTGATTCATTTCAAGTAGGTATCCTGGTAAAGTGTCCATTGCACATCACAATATACCGTAGATCAGATCACAATTGATATCTGTGAATTGTTTGCTTAAATCAGTTTCTACCAGGTTATTTATATTTTGTCAGCAGAAGATTATACATCAGGCCTGTTAAATGTAAAATATGTTACGTATAGTCTATTCTAAATCAGACCTGTAGCCTATGAGGCAAGGTAAGCACCGGCCCACAAATTACATGGGGTGACTGGTAACTTTAAGAGGTGAGTTTGCGCTACATTTGCAGGCCCGGATTTGTGGAAAGGCCACCAAGGCCCGGGCCTTGAATAGCAGGATTTTAGGGGGTGGCATGCTGCCCAACCACACCCACATTGGTTCAGAAACATTGGGGATGCTCAGGAGATACAATAGTTTTTAAACTACCCATGCACCAATCCCCATTGCTCCAAAAATTTGGGCGAATAAAGGGGAGGGGACGGGGCGACGAATGACATCAGGCCTAGGGGCACCCTCTATGTAAATCCGGCCCTGTACTTTTGGTTTAGGAGAATATGTCTTAATGGGTCTATTTATTCCCTTTAGGCAGAAATCAAAAAGTTCAACTCCGTCAGGAACAGAGAAATAAAGGAACTGGAGAAGCTGGAGAAATTACGGCACAGAGCCCCATCTGACCGACATATTATTGTATCCTTGTCATTGTAAAATACTGCAATACAGTTATCCTTGTTAGATGTTTCTCACTTATCATAGGCATAGTAGCATAGTGTTGTACTATGTTAGCCATAAATCAAAACAGGAAAATATAGAATGATACCTTTTGTTAGCTATTTTATTAGGTTACTAGACATTAAGCCCGTTAAATTAACGGGCGCTAGAACATATGTAGTCCGTTGCGTGTCTATCTACATCGCTAGGAGACGGTCCATCGGGCACATGCGCAGTAGCGCATCCCACAGACACAGGGACTGGACGCGGAGACACTTGAACTTTATTATATAGGATAAAGTGTGAACTTCCAGGGCAACATAGGCATGTTATATTACTGCAACTGGAAAATGTCCTTGCAAAAGTTTTAAAGCAGCGATCTCATGAAATCCAATTGACAGCTAAAAGCATTCATAGGGCAGGGAAGAATGCAGCAGTTACAATTCTTGTGAATTGTTCCATGTGTAATTGGCCTAATTGTTTGTCGGAATAAAGAACCTTTTTAGAGAACTGGCAAACAGCTATATAGTGAACGTTTTGCTTCCTGCATGGTCTCCGCCTCATATGGTGGCCAGCATTTTCAACAACTGAGATAAAGACAAAGGCTACGGGCAGTGGAAAAAAGCCAAAAGGCTGCATCCTAATTGTGTGACAGTACCTGGTAGTGCAGCTCAGGAGGTGTGGAAGGGTCTGGGTTGTCAGAAGAGTTTCATTCTCCTTTAAAATGAGTAATTACATAAACTTTTGATATATTGTATCTATAAATGAGAAGTAGGCCCTTGTGTAGTTGCTGTTATTTGACCAAAGGTTGCATATGTTACTGGTTTGTGTATAGGCCATTCTTAAACATCACTGCCTCTATGGCTGTATGTTATGTTATATTTGTAGTAATGCCATTGTCATTGTAGTGTAAATCAAGTACTTTATATTTACTGAAGTATATTTATATTGTATGTTTATGATATTTGGAGAGTTCTTTTTTGCTGAAGCTATTAGAAAATGTGTTTAGAGAACAGAGAACGGTAATAAGTAATTAATAAGGCTCTTGGGTAATTGATACCATTAACAGTAATGCAGGGGAAAGTTCTCTGGTTATTCCTTAATTCTCTTTTCCAGTCTCAAGTGAGTCTGCTGATGAGCATCCAACAAGACACCTTGTCTTAACAACCATCAAACAATATTTTAATAACTATGAATTATATAGTATAGCTGTCAAAATTTGTTTATGTCTATACATATACTGACACATAAACCGTTGATATGTAATTTTTAGGCATTCTAACTTATAGCACACAGCTCCCATTGCAAAAAACATGTTTCTGTGGAGCGATATGACCTGTGATTCATTGTCCTTAAATAAACTTTACAAGGGGTGGGCCCAAGAAAAAAAAACAGTATTGTTGGGGTCCTTACTGGGTTCACACTTCTCCAGGCTTAGGGTGGTGGCAGACAGGGAGATTAGTAGTCCAGCAAAAAATTTTCTCTACTGCAGGGGACTAATCTCCCCAAATGCATTCGTGCCTGCAAGAATGCAAATCGCCGGCCGGGTGGCATACTTATCACTTCATTTTCAGAAGTAGCCCGAAGTTGCCTCACGAGGAAACTTCGGGCAACTTTACAATCCCGCCGGTGAATCGCATTCTTGCCGGCGGGAAGGCATTTCAGGGAAATTAGTCGCCCGAAGTAGAGAAGATTTGCCGCTGCCCGCTTCCCCATCTGCCACCACCCTTAAGCGACACTCATCTCTTTCACACAGTGGGAGTTCTTTCTCTGTTTCTGCCAATGTATTTTGAATCAGCACTCTGATTATTTATCTTATTCTGTTTGCTGGTGCCAAACTCTTGGATTTGGCTAGTTCTGACTAGAAAGTATAACCAGCATGTTGCAAGGGTAGAACAACTACAGTTCATATTAATGTATACACTTGGCCCCCAGGCTAATGATTAGATCATAAAAGGGTCCAATGCAGACCCTTCGGGAGAAGACTTCATCAAAGGCCTGATACAATCTTTCAAAACTGTTGTGTATGGGTATCTGGCCAATCCAGTCAGTCAGTCAGTCAGTCAGGCCATCATTGTGATCCACATGGAACGATAAGCTTCCAAGTCAGTCTACAGTAACTAATAATCAGCATCGTGGCTCTGGATAATTTAGGTCATTCTCTGATCTACGCCAGCCAGTTATGTGGTGAAGCCCCTAATGTGCTTAAAGTGCCATTGCCTTTCAGGTAAGTCGTGACCTCCCTTATTTGGAACTGCTACACGAAAATTGTTGGCAGAATGCTATAACCATAAAAAAGTCCTATCCCCAAGATATAAGGTCCTTGAGATATCACAAGAGAAAATGTAAAAGTGTATAGGTATGTCTTTATTGCATATAAACATGTAGCTGTCTCCAAGTCAGAGCTAAGGGTTACATGTTATCCATTTTAATCAAAGGAATGCTTCATCCTATGGCATGCATACTAGTTTATTCTTTGACACAACAGACCCCTGATAAGGAACTGGTGTGTTTGGATCTCAATCTGTGTTTCCTAAAGTCACATGTGTATTGGCAACACACTGGCAACATTGGCTCATGTGAAAATTATCCCTTCTTAATTTTGTGTTCAAAGAAGTCTTGGGTTGCGTGTGTGTGTGTACAGTATATTTATATATACACACACCTAGGCTACATATGAAAGCACATACACATCGAAGCACATAGATCTTATAGATTCACCAACAATACAGATTTGTTCCAATATATCGCTCAGAAAAAGCAAACACTTCTTAATTGTACAACCAGTGCAAGACTTCATTGACAGTCTCTCATTTATTTTAATGAAATCTAATCCATCTAGGCGTAGAATGAGGTGCCTGCTAAATTGTTTCCATGGCCTGTTAACAATGGGAAGACTTTGGAATCAGTTCAAGTTTTAGGTGTTTTATTTTCAGAAGATGCTATTTAAACAAGGCACACTATTGTAAGCTATTTTGGAGAGGCCTTTTATTTGCTTTGTGCTCTATGAATAAGGGACACACTTTTGTGGGGACACCATAAATGAGCTCTAAAATGGCATAAAGAAAAAGAAGATATTCACAGAGGCTAATTGATAATGAGAAATCTCACCAGGGCAGTTTCCCATAGTATCCAATCAGATGCTTTTATTTTTTAACTGTTAGTGGACGTATAAAGTGAATCACTGATATGGGCAAAGGCACTTTGGGTGCAATTTAGTGCCTAAAGGGCTTATTTATTTAGAAGCAAGTGTGCTCAGAGGCGCACACTTGCTTAATAAACTGGGTTTTACACATACAAATAAAATACATTATTAGGCCTAAAAGAGCCCTAGTATTTCCTGTCTTTTTTACAAATTACATTAAAACAGTAGTGTTTATGTACTTTGATATTATTTAGATATCACATGTATGCCATAAGATATGCCTTTAACGAAGGCTGTAATAGCTGAAACACATTGAGTACTTTCTTTTATGTAACTATTTGTTAATAAAGATTTATTTTAGATGGCTGGAGTGTGCAATTCCCTGTAAATATATCAATTGACTTGGAATTATTCAATGGGTTGGTTCCTTTAGATTAGCACCTTACTAGGGTGTGCACATCCAATCTCAATCATTAGCCTCAAAATGAAAGTCACTTGAAATTTACTTTTCAATTCTTTTAAAAAATTTGCTTTATCCCAAATTTTCCAGGCCGAATCCAGTGTACAGAAAGCTTCAGTTGATGCAGCGCGTACCACTCACCAGCTGGAAGTGACCATTGATCATTTCCAGATGCAGAAGATCAAGGACATACAGGTATTTATACATACATCATATTCATACTCATTTATACAATATCTTTCATAAAAATATGACAGTGGTCATACTTGTTCCATCCTGAACTAATGCTTCCAGTATAAGTTGGAGGCCAATGGGCAAATGCATTCACTGTATGTAAAAAGAAATAAAAAAAGAGAGTTTTAGTCATTGCTTCATCTATAAAGTATATTAACTATTTTGGTGAAAATAGTCTGATGGATTACATACTGTATATGTATTAAAACAAAACAATTGCTTCTTTTTTGGGTTGGGCCTAAATAAAAGGGATGAATTCCCTGGAACAGACTTATGCACTGTGCAAAAAATAAAGTCCCCTGTTGTTGTGTATAAAATGTGTAAAATAAAAAATCTACAAATGTGCTTTATCCTTAAAGTTCCCCCTTGCCCCACCTATGCCTTGTGAACAAAAAGCAAAAGTCCTCTCATAGCACACATACTGGGCTCTTTGGGCTTATTTTACAGGAATTGTTCAGTATAAAAATAAAAAGTGGGTAAATACATAGGCTGGGCAAAATAAAAAATGTTTTCAATTGAGTTATTTAGCCAATGTAATGTATAAAGGCTGGAGTGACCGGATGACTAACATAATAGCCAGAACACTACTTCCTGCTTTGCCCTTTGATAAATACGCCTATAAAAATCCCATAGAGATGAATGGAGAGTGGCGGAATTTCACTCTAGTGGCGGAACTTCACTATTAACTTCACTCTTTGATAAATATACCCCTTGGTTTCCACTGACTTGTTACCAGGCAATAACCAATCAGTGACTTGATGGGGGGGCCACATGAGTCATAACTGTTTGCTCAGAGTTATTAGAGAGCTGAAAAGCCGTAAGTTGTGTTCTTTTCTGTTAGACATCCGCTCACTCCAACCTTTATAGATAATTTTTTTTTGTACGTCCTAGCATTCCAGCAAGTGCAAGGAAATCACTCTGGAGAAGTCTGATTCGGTAACAGTGTAGCTAGCTAAAGCGGCATTTTATCTAAAAAATGGAATGGAATCAGACTTCTCCAGCATGATCTCCTTGCGCTCGCTATAACGCAGAGATGTGCATAGATAGGGCTAGTAGTGAGGTGCGCACACATTCACCTGTAAACATAACCACCTACTGTTTGGTATTGGTTCAGTCCAAGTGAACTGAGCAGATTGTGGGGGAATACATTGAGCTGTAAGGTAACGGCTTTTAGAGCATCAAAACAGGTAAAAAAAAATGCATTGCAATTACAAATATAATTTTAATCATCTCCCAAAGCCTAAGAAAGATTATAGTTTTTGACCACAGATCCCCTTTAAGCAATGCTAACCCTTGTGCCATACCTGGATCTTCTGGCAGATAGGCCTAAAGCAGAGAGTAAGGAAGGACAGTGTCTGAATCAATTTCCTCTTACTTTTACTATGTGCACGGGCTGGTAAATGCCCCTACTTACTTGCTGCCAGTGATGTGAATATTCAATCACTTCTTGAATGACTGGGGTGCAGGAGATGCATGCTTTCATTATTCTCACTACACTACCATTCACATGTGTTCAGTGATGATTGGTTGCTATGGGTTACAGGGTGAAAGCAATCGTTTTGCCTTATTACTATATAACCTCTATTGTATTCCAGAATGCAACTGTTTTTTTCTGATTAGTGGTTCAGCTATTTATTTTTTTAACCCTCAAGAAAGCCTAGCAGCTCGAGTTTTTTAAAAAGGGCCTCTGACTGAAAATAATCAAAATCAGGGATGTTGAACTTTTGGCTTTTAAACTGTCCCACAACTGTGTACCTCCCAGTACACTCAATAGATTAGTCTTTAGGATGCTGGGCATGTAGTTCAGCAACAGATTTAAATGTCGCTCTTTGGAAATCTCTGATATTAATGCAAATGTCTTAGGAAAATTACACAATGCAATAATAAATACAATCTGTACCTTTTAACAAGGGCATCTTCTGACTGGGCTGTTGTATTTGTATTTAAATCATATTTTTGAAATCAGTGCAGTTTCACTCTCTGCAGCCAAGTTCCAGGGACAGCGACAATGAAACTACAAATAATTACCTACACATATAGACACTCATAGGTACCTCCCAGATACAAGTTGTTATGTTCTTCATTGCAACAACCTCTATGGACACCAAATAATTAAAATGACAGCCTTAGGTGTGACTTCTCTTTGCCACAGACGTCCGTTTAATATATAGCTATGTACTGCAATGTACTAGTAGCTTTCTTTTAATCTTCTGCTTCACTTCTGATTCATATTTGGATGCAATAAATCATTTTTTTGGCATTCAGTGACTACACCAAGTCTGTACGAGTCCAACTGCAAACTCAAAGCAGACATCCTTTTAAGTAAACACTGTCTGTTTCAGTTTAGATAAGGCTCAGTGGGTAGGATCACTCTCTATACAGATAATAGGTTTACAAATACAAATAAAACTGCATGTATGACAGAAAAGAGAAAGTGTGGATGCAACCAACCCCCTGCAGATTAGTAGACAAAAAAAAGCTTGTTTTCAAGAGCATACATATCACGAAAGCTACTGCTTGGAAGTTCTAGTTGTCTACTCCTACCACAAGAATGCATTGGTCTGGGTGCAGGCAAACATATTGAAATTCAGCACTGAAACATAAGTATACATTTCGCTCAAAAATCATCAGCATGAGCTTGCACCTGGGCGACAAAATGGTTAACGGTGCAGGCCAGAAAGGGGCTGATTCTTGGCCTATGAATAAGTGCATAAATGACATGGCTGGCATTAGCCTTCAAATGTATACACAGTAGCATGGAAATTATTTGCAGCAATCCTTTAGCATGCATACAGTCACTGGACAGCAATGGTTTCAGATTTACAGATTGGCTTTATCACATAACATTTGCCCCATATAAGTTATTTATATGCAAAATATTACAGAGCTTTTGAAATAAAAAAATAACAAAAGTTGTATAAAGGTAATACCTTTAATGGCTAACTAATAAATTCATAGCAAGCTTTCAGAACACTTTAGTTCCTTTTTCAAGCTGATTACAACAAATGGTTTATTGGGGGGTCAGTGTAATTTTCCTTTAGTTTTTTTAATCCATTGGTGGACAGTGGCATTTTCATCTACTAGCCCCGGTTAAGCTTCTCTGCATTGTCTTTGTTTAAAGGAAAACTATACCCCCCAAACAATGTAGGTCTCTATTAAAAGATACTGAGTAAAACAGCTCATGTGTAAAACCCTGCTTCATGTAAATGAACCATTATCATAATAATATACTTTTTTAGTAGTATGTGCCATTGGGTAATCATAAATAGAAAATTGCCATTTTAAAAAATAAGGGCCGCCCCCTGAGATCGTAAGATTCACTGTGCACACATACAAACCACATGTAAGGTCACATGAGCCAATTAACAGACAGAGTTCTGCCTTTTGCTTCCTCACTTCTTCCTGTTACAGTTAGTGTTGTAGTATTTCTGGTCAGGTGATCTCTGAGGCAGCACAGATAGAGTCACGAAATGGTGGTTCAAGGCAAGAGATGTAAAAGGGCAATATTTATGTAAATATATATTCCAGTTTGGTAAGATTCTTTAATATGTCATTCAATTTGATATAAACAATCTGTTGCTTAAGTATTCATTTTGGGGGTATAGTTTTCCTTTAATACGCAAGTTATGTAAGATTCTATGTAAGTTACATTAAAAGTTCCTAGGCAAATCAGGGCCAGGCACAACAATACCCCCTCTCCCACCTGATGGCTCTGGTTGTACTCTGCCCTCATCTCCCTTTACACTCCCTCCCAGCCCCTACATTCAGCCTAGGACGATCTATCAACCATACAATTCCCCAGTAGGACTGTGTCACTCATACAACTATCCATCCTAATAGTCCCTGAAACATTCTACCATCTTGCATCAGAAAAGCTTCACTCTATTCTCTAAGCT
This sequence comes from Xenopus petersii, assembly GCA_038501925.1. Classification (NCBI taxonomy): domain Eukaryota; kingdom Metazoa; phylum Chordata; class Amphibia; order Anura; family Pipidae; genus Xenopus; species Xenopus petersii. Next base: position 60,624,883 of record CM076678.1, read on the forward strand.
CCTTAAGAATCACTTTCTAGAGGAAGCATTTTAATGATTTTTTTTTGCAGCAAGACAACCCTAATTATAGTTTTCTCTTTCTAATTGATTGTAAGCTCTTTGGGGGAGGGACCACATCCTTCTTATTTATTATCACTGTCTAATTTATAATAACTGGTTTACTAAATAAAATACAAATACATACAACACTTGATTAAGGTGGACTTGTTTAAATGTGGTCAAAGTCTAAGCAGTTAATTACATATGTTAGAAGAATAGGGTTTCTATGCAGAATTATTGGTTGTGTTCCAGTGATTTATACCATACATTTTATCAACATATTTATCATTTTGTCGCGACTGGGGCTGGAGAGGGTGGTGGGGGGAGCAAGGGCAGGGAGGGGGTCTGGGCCAGCGGGGCCCACCGGGTTTTTTCCCAGGGTCCTGTCTGCTAAGTCTGACGCTGGTTGCATGGCAGGAGGGCTCGGACTGGCAATCTGTGAGTTCTGGCAAATGCCAGAGGGACTGCTGTAAGATGTCATAGACAGTCACTGTGGAGTGGACTGGTGAGGGACTGGTTGGGCCTCTGTGTACTTGAATTGCCAGGGCCTTTTTGACTCCCACTCCAGACCTCATGGCAGGTATTCTTTCAGTGGGGACTGGTTGGAAACTAGGACACTTGGAAAATTCGCCAGCGACGGCTTCGCTCACATCGCAACACTTCGCCAGGCGTAGATTCAGTAGGACAACGCTAATTCACTAAACCCAAAGTTACGTTTAATGCTGACGAAGTTGCACCAGTGTTACTATGCCAATCGAAGTTGCGCTAGCGTTGCCTAAATTGCAATACGGCGGTAAGTTAAAGTTCAATGGACGTATATGTTGCAGCAAATACATTACACTACACAAGCCCGGGAAACCTTCATAAAAGAAAATAAAGTTGTTATATTGCCCTACACATGAGACCAGTATATAGTTTATGTGCCATATGTTAGGAAATGTAGGGGGGAAGCCGGTTACCCCAAAAAAAATTTTACTCTCTTTTGCAGCCTGTCACCCTGAAAAAAGGAAAAGACACTATTGTTTATTGGGACTTAGAAAAATGTTCAACTATTATTTGAGGAAGTCCTATCTACTTTATTGCACTTCACCTGGATGAGGTGGCGAAGGCAAGTCTGGCGCAAGAGGTAACGTTCAGTAAGATCCTCATCTTAGTGAAGTTGCGTAGTTACGTTCATTCGCCAGATCGCAAATTCGCCAGGCGTTAGGGAGCGAAGTACCGCTAGAGTCTATCTCCTTCGCTTGCGAAGTTACGCCAGCGACCGTTAGTAAATCGGTGAAGTTCCGAAATGACGTCACGCTGGCGAATTTTCACCAGCGTTAGTCACTTTGCCCTTTAGTAAATTTGCCCCATAGAGTGCAGGTACCTGTAGGAAGCAGAGAGGGTTGAAATTCAGGAGCTTTGTTCCATCTTCAGCCTTCACTTCTGTCTCAAGTGAAAAGAAGAGCCTGAATAAATCAGACAAACTACAAGATAATCACCCATGTAACAAAACTCTCAATTAGCTATGACAATTTCTAGTTGCTAATTACTTATGCACTTGTTCTTTTTTTAAACCAACAGAAAATGTTCTCAGACTTTCTGACAGTTGAAATGATTTTCCATGCTAGATCACTTGAAGTCTTTACCAATGCATTCCAAAACTTGCAAGAGTGTGACCTAGGGAAAGACATAGAGGTAAGAATAGACCAGGTACAGAGCCAAGGCATATATTGTATATACTGGGGCAAGAACAACCAACACTAGCACCACTATTTGCACAGCTCTCACTGTAACAGTAACTTGCCATTTTTATACAGGGTTGTGCATGTTTGTTTCTTTGGCACAGGATTTCCGATCAAAGATCCATATTAAAACATCGAATGAGGATGTCAGATCTCTACAGGCTACTAACCTATCTTCTAACGCCACTTGGCGGGCAAGCAGTATGGTAAGAGTTCACACAATGATAACAAAGGGGCTTTGGATGCTTTGATGAGGGGAATGTGGTTATCAGTGCTCTTGGTTGTTGCAGTGACAGTCTGACAGGGAAATTCTGGGAGTTCTGCTGACACTGGGTTGATGAGAGGTGTAGTTCTGCAGTTGATATGCCAATGTATACCTTTCCCCTTCTCCATATAACAGAAAAAATATAAAATTCTATATTAAGCGAATTGCCCCTTATGCTTGTTAAGATTTAAAATGCATGCTTATATCTACAATGGCCTTCAAATAGATGGTTTGTTTAGGGGTTTCATAAAGAAGAAGAATGAGGATTTGTTAAGCTAAAACCGTGCACAGAAATTAGTTCCAGAGTTTTGAGATGTTACTTGGTACAATATAGGACCATATAAGCAGCCTTTGTCACTGCTGGGAAGCTTGCTATCAACAATGCTGTGACATGTATGAATACATCTATGATAACTGAATTGTAACATTCAACTCAAGTTACACAGGATTCAACTTTAATTTAATATTTTTCCCTCCTATACACATACAAATAAATATATCTAAAATGTATGAGTGTTCTTAAGAGCATGTTAGCTGTTTTTATTTTTGTTTCCTTTAGTTTTAATGACAGTAACAGTTTTACATTGCTTATATCATGAATTTGCAACAGGAATACCCTTTGCTGTTCTTTTCAGCAGGCCAGACACAGAAGCGAAGCTACAGAAGACTCTCTGGCTTAATCCTGTTGATTATTGTGACAGATGTTGAACTTAAAACATACTGTATATTGTAATTTAGATACCATATATGTATTTTTCAACCAAAATTAGAAAAAAGTTGTCCTTTAATTTTCCTTTAAGTCAGCTTTAGGGGAGTGGCATTTTAAGCAATTGTCAGAGGAGAGATTACCCATTTTATGTCTTCTAATTGGGATTAAATGTGAGTTGAGGAGAATTTGGAGTGACATTTCTTGATATCTGCTTGCTGGGAGTAACTTCATTACGTTTTTATGTTGGTTTACAGTTTTGTCAGGCCTTAATATGAGCTGAGAGCAACATGTACTGATGCCTGATGGAAAGTTAGAAGGCTGAAGACTAAAGCTCAGGAAGCAGATCAGTGTATAAATGTGTGCAGAGCAGACAGAGCATATGTCAGATGTGTTATTCTTCTTTCTGCCCCAACCAAGCTTCTTTTTTAGCAATCACACTTCTTAGGTTATATTCAATTTTCAGTTTGTTGCCTACACTAAACCCTTTTACCCATAGATATACAGTTCTTGAGAGACTCTCAGTATCTGTGAACATCATCTAGAAAGAAAATGGCGACAGGGTGAAAAATACATTCATAACATTTACACTGGAGCCAGATTGAGACTTTTTGTGGCATTTAACATAAGTGAGTGTAAGCTGAGATACTTGTAGGCTAGTCAATTGGAGAATGAGGTTCACTGACCTGAAGTCTGGGTTGGCAAACAGGACATGAAGGGCTCAGAAGAAGGGATCCCCTACCTGGTAATTGATGGATTAACAGAGGGCTATATTTTCCCAAGTGGGGATTGGCTAGTATGTAAGATTCGACCAGTAAATCTTGTCAGCTTCCCTCCCTCACATCCTTAGGATGACAGTTCCCATCTTGCAATAGGTTAGGGGGTTGGTCATCTGAGTGTGGTATCTGGAATCTCACGCTCTTTCCATTAGAGCCGAGGTTTGGAGAAGCCTGAGAACTCGGTGGGAGGTATGGAAACTAGAATTAGGGAGCTGGAGTTAAGAAACCACTTAAGAGTCAATCCTATGCATTACATGCTATATGCTGTTCGTATGCAAAACAGATCAAGATTTTTTTAAAGATATACCAACCTTTATTATTTACAATTTATTTGCAGTAATGTGCTAAAGAGCCTTTATTTCCCAAAAGCCATTCCGTTTAATTCTCCAACGTGTTACCAATATTTGTATAGTACCCCTGCTGCAGCAAGCAGCCGCTCTGCCTGACAACAATCCTGTAGTTAATGGGTTAACAAGGACAGCTAGCATACCCCAGTCTTAGGAGCTGTTTTGCTCACCAAGTCACCAAGTCTCACAATAATCCCCTGTGAATGTGCTGCCTCTGATCAATCCCCAGCTCTGGTAAATGAGAAGACTCTCAGGAAATTAAAAAACGTGCTACGGAGAATAGTTGCCTTGTCATGTTACGCAGCGCTTTGAGAAAGAGACAAGCCTGAGCCATGGGCTTGTGTTCAGTTTATTCATCTGGAGCTGAGCTGCCTGCTGAGCGTAATTATGGCTTCCATTCTAAGGGTGGTTATGGCAGAGAGGGCCGTGAATAGAACAATAAAGCACCCAAATGGCATTTCTCTCTGCAAATATACTAAAGAAATATATTCTTGCTCATAGATGCACATACCCACACTGTTGTTGCTAGTGTCTCATAAGACCCTGAGCACAGGCCAGCAAATAGGGCTACGTGTTTGGAACCAGTCTGTACCCAAGGGGCTTTGCTATATGATGCACATGGACAGCAGTCAGTTTAAATGCCAGAGCCGTGAAGTATTGACCGAGGGCTCAATGCATTCTTTTTGTTCCACACACAGGCCCCCTCCTCCCCTGCCATTCTCCACTCTGCTTTTAGCCCTAGTAACTGCCATCAGCTTCCAGAATAGCTTTAAAAAAAGAAAACCTTTTAATCACTATGCTTTAGGGTTACTGTATGTGACAGTCATCAAGTTAAAATGCCTATACTTTTCCCCATTTGGAATGAGCGGTGCACTGTATCTCTCAGATATATGTATATGAGCTCTTCTGATGCTGGTGTGATACTCTGGGTTGTGCTCCGACAGCAGAGATTAGGCTAAAGTGATATTGACCAAACTGGTTAATAACACGTAGCACAAGATGACTGCTTATTTCTGAATGATGCAATTAATTAATACTATTTGCTTTCTTCCCTGAATGTTTATTAGAGTGTACAGAGCACACTGCAGAGACATCAGGAAGTAGAAGAAGACAGTTATGAAGAGTCAGAGGAGGAGGATGATGATGATGATGATGAAGATCACAGAACGGCAGAAAATGCTACATTGCGAAAATAATACAGTTGCCGACATATGGAATCCAATATTCCATCTTTCCTAAGCTAATATTTAATAAAAGGCTGACTGCAATGGTGGATTGAGGCCTGCCATTTAGACAATTATTTCTGCGTGATTAACACATATTAGCGACAAGACAATGTGACGAAACGGAGAATTCTTTGAATGGGCAATATATACCTATAATACACAAGAGCCATGAATATTCTGTAAATGATATCCTTCTAAACAGTGCTTAGTGATGTCATCTGTTATAATCGAAGCTTCGTGATGTCATTTCTGTCACCTGACTCACCGAAACGTGTTATAATAGATTAAGTAAACCTGTTTCACAATATGAGGATATTAGAAATCAACTTGTGTCTTATAATATCCTTATATTTTACTAGAGGGAGTACTTTATTCACTATATTATAAATATATACTGAAAGGTTTCTGTTCAACATTGTGGATGGGGCATTAACTCATTTCTCATTGACTTTTTCCTACTGATCTATTGAATGCTATTGAATCACTTCTCCCACATTATTAGGGCTGAGAGCACATGCAGGACTGGGCTAGAAGTGATTGGATGGAGGCCTCCTCCCTTTTGTGTCTTAAAATGTGCCATTTCATCTTTGTAACTATATAAAATGTGTATTTGAATGCACTGTTTGTAGTCCCTGTTGTATTATTATTGTATTGCAGAAATGTACAATGTGGTGTGTACAAGCCTGTGCTGTATAAACAGAATATAAGTACATTATCCTTTCTACTGTAAGTTCTTCTCCACCACCCCTAAGGCATCACCACTGCCAACGCAAGATGAAAATACTAAAAAGACTTCATGCCCTGTTCACACTGTTATATAATGCAACCTGATACGTTTTTTATTTGAAACTATAAGCATTATACATTTATTGGTGCATTTCTTACCATTGTGTATTGCAGTGGCTTTCTCTCACTTATGTATAAAGTTGCTTTTGTAGGGACATGAGCTCTTCATTTCAGCATCTTTTTAAATCAGTTTGTTATTGATTTATATAAATCATTAAACCTACACAATTGTGTTTCCATAATCCGTATAGTGAATGGAATGGTGTCTTATTTGTGTACTGGTCACAACAGCATAGAAAGTGGGAAATACGGACAAGGAAACTCAAGGAATTATTAAACTTGTTTTAAGGCAGGGATGCACTGAATCCACTATTTTGGATTCGGCTGAACCCCTGAATCCTTCGTGAAAGAGTAGGCAAACCAAATCTGAATCCTAATTTGCATATGCAAATTAGGGGTGGGAAGGGGAAAACATTTTTTACTTTCTTGTTTTGTGACAAAAAGTCACGCAATTCCCCTCCCTACACCTAATTTGCATATGCAAATTAGGATTCGGATTTGCTGCTGCATAAAAAGCTAAATAACTCAAAAACCACAAATAATAAAAAAAATTTAAACCAATTGCAAATTGTCTCAGAATATCACTCTCTACATCATACTAAAAGTTATCTTAACACAACCCCTTTAACTCATTGAACCGGAAGCCAAGTCTGTAGTTGGGGGGCCTTAGTTATAACTACTTTAGTAGTGCAAGATAGTGATATTTTGTGCACATATTATTATTATTATCATGTATTTATATAGCGCCAACATATTGCGTAGCACTGTAAAGTAAATGTGATTATATAACTACATCACACAAATTACATATATAGAATATATGGAGTAACAAACATCACAATCAATACAGGTACAAAAATATGTAGATATACTTGACCTAGTACTTAGCTGTATCAAAAAGAAAAGCAAATACACTATAACCCCTACATTAAAAGGATATACTGTTCCTTTAAGTAACCAAGCTCTATTTGTTTTCCATAAAGTGGCCCGGCAAGTTGCCCTAAGACTCGGACTCCATACATCATCCGAGTGCAAAGGGATTTCAGTGGTAGTCGCCTTTCTGTGAACCCATGCCAACGGCAGATATGCTTTGAAAAGAATATACAAGAAGAAATGAGTTTATTTTCTATAGGATGTGCAAAGTTAAACATGAACACTGTGTATATTTTTTTGGCTTACATCATCCCCTCTCATTGGGAGAAGGCGAGAAATCAAATTCTACTGTGTTTATTTAAACATGTTTTGCGGTGGGAGTGAAATTCCAGTCTCTTGCAGCCTTCCCCTGAGCAGACAACTCTCAGAAGCCAAAGGACAACAATTATGTCTTGTGTTTACCACTTTCCAAAAATGTACATAAACACTAAAAACTAGTGACTTTTCACCGAAAGTAACCAGATCCTTTATGTGAATTTAATTGTGACTGATAAGCAAACGCCGCTGTGTATTACAGTGATATTTATTTGGTAGTACAGGTAGGGAACCTGTTATCCAGAATGCTTGGGCCCTGGGGTTTTCTGGATAATGGATCTTTCCATAATTTGGGTCTTCATGCCTTAAGTCTACTAGAAATTAATTTAAACATTAAATAAACCCAATAGGCTGGTTTTGCTTCCAATAAGGATTAATTAGATCTTAGTTGGGATCAAGTACAAACTACTGTTTTATTATTAAAGAGAAAAAGGAAATCATTTATAAAAATTTGGATAAAATGGAGTCTATGTAATTTGGAGCTTTCTGGATATCAGGTTTCCGGATAAGGGATCCTATACCTGTATTACGTTTGTGAATGTGTTTTAGCAATAAATACCTAAGCTTAATGCATCACATTCTGGGGAGTTTATAACAGTGGATTCAATTGAATAAATCTGGGAAATTTGGGGTAAATCTTGCAATATATTAGGGAGGCCCTTTTAAATCCCTGTGCCCAATGAAAGGTTTTTTTTGCCACCAAACCAACTTAATATGCATGACTTTAAATTCCTCTACTATTTATATTTTTGCCACAGACTGCAACATTCACATCATATAAGTCATATAAAGTAAAGATTATTGCATATTTATGGGCACAGATTGATTACTTGGACCAGTGCCAGACCCCGCCCCCCACGCGTACGTGCGAAAGCGCAGACACGTCCAATAGTCATTGGACTATGTCTGGATTTTTAGTTGAATAATAATTGAATGACTAGGACCTTGTTATCCCTGTGCTCTCTATAACTACATATTATGCAGCATATTGTTCTGAACAGGACACAGAAAATTGCCTTGTTCTAGCAAAAGTACATCTGAACAGCTATAGCAACATCTGCTGGCTGAAGCTGATATTACTTAGTGATATTCCTTTTAAGCTTGGTACATACAGGCAGATATAGTTTGCTCACATTCAGCGTCGGTCTGGGTCCCACCCGGGCTGCTCCCTCGGGCCCCCACCACCCGCCTTTGGCAACCCCCTCCATGAGCCGCAACATCCCCCCGTGTCTACCTTCTTTTTCATTCATCTGTGCTGGGGGCGAGGGAGGGAAGTCAGAAGTCACTTCTGTGCAAGGACTGGGACTGGGCCAGTGGGGCCCACGAGGGCTGGTGCCCACCAAGTTTTTTCCTGGTGTCCAGCTGGCCCAGTCCAACACTGCCCACGACCTGCAATCAAAAACTAACAGAATCCAAATGGAGATTTGGCAAATCCGATGGTTGCAATTAAAAATGTAAACAATATATTTTTGTCTTATGCATGTGTACGATAAATACTGGCTCCATCACTAAATACAATATTTTGAGTAGTCCAGGGCCTGTTCTGACAAATAAGGTTCTGCTTAATGTGGTGCAGGAGTTCTAAGTTCAGTTATATTGGCAGCGAGGGAGCCTTCAGTTAACATCTATCAAAGGCAGAACTTCAGGACATGGGTCCCCATTTCCTTGTGTACCTTTGCCTAGCCTAGGTATCTGGATGAAGCACAAGCTGGAGCCACCTACCATCCACCTTGAATAGAATACACTGGGTGCAACATGCAAACTATATGGTTCTTTTTTTTTTTTTGCTTTACCCGGACAATTGCAAATGAGCTCCTATACAGTATGTGTATCAGAGTTCACCAATGATATGCCCATTCCATGTCAGGGAGTACAGTTGCAGGATATTTTGAGACATGGAGACTGAGTGATTTTTTGAGTGATTGTTGTGATAAGTGGAGAAAGGATTTCTTCTGTTTCAACACAATGATGCTCCATGCTCAAAGTGAGGCCAGTACAAAATTGGTTTGTAGAGAAGGGAGTGGACATACATTGATGGGCCAGCACAGAGCCCTAACTGAATGCCTATGGGATGAGATTTAATATATATATTTAAACTCTAAGTTACTTGGAAATAGACACAAGTAACTTATTTTACTCCCTAACATACTGTATATATTAAATAATTTTACTCCCGAACATATTTAAGCTCTAATTTACTTGGAAATAGACATGAGTAAATAATTATTTGCACGCTGTAATCCTCTAGTGACCAAACAGAAGTATAGCCTCATTACTTACTAAACTACGTAAAAGAGAGGTAAACTGGATCTTTTACTTACAGTCTAGGCTGCCACTAGGTTTACATTTTACTTTTGATGTCACTTGCTACGTGTAATTAAATTTATTTATTTATTGTTGATAATTTATTTAAATTTGTACCCTGTAACATGGATTTTATATCAACATTACTAAGTGTTTCTGTACAATTAAGCCAATAGTCCTGGTTCTAATTGATGCATGTAGCATATGTGTGAGATTGTAATTGGCTTTTAGCTGGTTTATGAGAGTTGGTATTTAAGGTTTAAAACTTACTGATTTATTAGAGATTGCCTATGACTAAGTGCTGGGTTAGCATGAAAGGCGTTAGGCTCCATGAGGGAACTGTTTGCATTTTAAAATGATGTAATAAAATTGTATGTTTTATCTTAAAAGCATGCTTTTGGAAATTTTTGATAAGTAATGAGCCAATCCCTAACATCACTAGCCATACCTTGTGGTGAAATGGAAGGAACTCCCACCAACAATGTTCCAACATCCAGTTAAAAGCTATCCAAGAACAGCAGAGGCTGTAATAGCAGTACAGGAAGCACCAACTTCATTGGTTTTGGAATGACTTGTCGGACACTCAGGCAGGTATCCAAATACTTTTGCCTGTATAGTGTATTTCCAAGGGAACAAACTTTTCATGAATAGGTGTAGTGATGTGATGAAAGTGACAGTAAGGCAGTTTAGCTCCTTAAGCAATGAAAATAATAATTAAAAAACTGCTGGGAGATGAGCCAACAAATAGCCTGTATTTTAAAGGCACAAATTGGAGATGATAAGGCATAGTCAGTAGGCACAGGACTAGGCTAATGTTCTAGTGGTCCAAAAGGTAGACTCTTCGTTTTTTCTTGAAGAGATTCAGAGACGATTCCTTACGGAGGAATTCAGGGATGGAATGCCAGAGGTAAAGAGCAGCAAGAAAGAAGCCTTTGAGATGAGAGGTGGCGGTGGATGTGGATGGTGTGAAGAGAAGGTGGCTCTGAGAAGAGCAGAGAAGACAACCAGGAACATATAGCGAGACAAGAGAAGAAATGTAATGAGGAGCAGAGGAGTGAAGGGCTTTGAATGTTAGTAGGAGTTTATATGCTATTCTTTGCATAACAGGCAGCCACGCTAAGGATCTTAGTTGGGGTTGAGCAGGTTCCCTTTTAGGAGAGAGCCGAAGGATCCTGGAAACAGAGATAAGGGCATGGATTACTGTTTTGGCTGTTGTTTGTGAAAGAAAGGGGCGTATCTTGGCTATATTACGGAAGAAGAAACGACAGGTTTTGGCAGTATTATTAATATGATTAGTGACGGACTGATCAAAGATGACCCCCAAGCAGCGTGCTGAGTTAACTGGATTAATGTTCATGCCATCAATAGTAATAGTGAAAGGAAGAGAAGGGCTCGGCTTGGGTGGAAAGACCATGAGTTCAGTCTTGACCAAGTTGAGTTTAATCCGGCATTGGTTCATCCAGGAATAGCTACTAAACAGTCTGCTATTCAGGTTTGAACATCAGCGGTTAGTGAGGGAGCGTCTAAATATATTAGTGAGAATATGAGCTGATATCCTGGGCCGCATTATATCAAAATAAAGTCATACACAGCAGGTTAAGTAACCCATAGTAGGGTTAGTGGGGGGGGGGGAGTTAAAATACCAAAGCCACATTTAGCCTACATACCTGTCCTGCCCAAACAAAAGGGAAATGTGGCACAAAGATTGATTTCATAATCAATAACTTGGGTGACTTGTACAGCTGGTTGCCAGAAATAAAAACCACAGAGACAGTAATATGATATAGAAAAGTTTATATAAAAAAATGTTTGCACAAACAATGCTACTAATCTTGTATACACAGAGGCTATTGCAGCAGCTGGCACATCTAGAATCTGTTTTAGGCTTGCTCTGGCACTAAGGGGTTTATGTAATAAAAGGCACTAAGTTTGTCCAGGTGCAATAACCCATAGCAACTGGTACAATTTACCAGTCACCTGTTTAAAATCAAACATCTTATTGGTTGATATGGGTTACTGCTCCTGGATAAACGTGGTGCCTTTTATTACATATGAGGTTAAAACGACACTTGGGAAGTAAATAAAAAAAAACATTCAGCCAAAGAGTTTGCCCAAGGGGGGTTTCTGGGCACCCCCATATCCACCTGTTTCTTTATATATTTAGACTGTGCTATTTTAAGGTGAATTTGATTTTGATTATTTGCAATATAGCAGTAATTAGGTATATATGCATGATTTTAAATCATTGGATTGTGTAAAAAAGGGACTTATAAATAATAAAACAATAAAATACATATAAATAAACACAACACTACATATTAAACACCTTGTTTGCCACAGATCTGATGCTAATGCACCAGCACCACAGGTTACAGTCTATACAATACTGGATCCTGAGTCACAGAGCAAATCATGATCTAGATTTAATTAGGGATTCACCGAATCCACTATTTTGGATTCGGCCGAACCCCCGAATCCTTCGCAAAAGATACGGCCGAATACCGAACCGAATCCTAATTTGCATATGCAAATTAGGGGTTGGAAGGGGAAAACAATTTTACTTCCTTGTTCTGTGACAAAAAGTCCTGCGATTTCCCTCCCTGACCCTAATTTGCATATGCAAATTAGGATTCGGATTGGCCGGGCAGAAGGATTCGGCCGAATCCGGATCCTGCTGAAAAAGGCCGAATCCTGGCCGAATACAGAACCGAATCCTGGATTCGGTGCATCCCTAGATTTAATAAAACTCAATGGCAATTAAAAGGTTAAAGGCATTATCTTAACTCTTTGCAGTTACAGAAAACTTCGTTCTTCTGACGTCATTTTTTGATTATTGACTTTACTCCCCTGCCCTACAGATCCCCGTGTATAAAAATAAAACAATATGAGAGAAACATGATATGACACTGATTGGTCGTAGGTAACACAACAAGGGGCAAATATAATATATATAATAAGCCACCTCTGATACAAGTCCTTGCAAAAGAATAGAAATGAGGATAATGTCAGAGGCACTGTAAGTGAATATCATTTTCTCTGTGTCGGATCAGACACTGGTCTCACACTCATAAGCTCTGCTAGTGTGTCACTATGGGAAATGGCTTCTCTCAGATGATTTTTCTCTTGTCTTCCATCAAATGAGGAAATTCTCCTCCACCATTGTCTGCCTGGACACGTTTTTCTTTCCAATTTGATAACGTAATATTTCCACCAACTGGAGGCAAAATACAGAGAAAGAAAACTATAAGTTTCCTACAATACATAATCCTCATAATCTAGTTTTTGTCAGTAGATAGTTTAGTTAATGATCAATGGGCACTATCAATTCTGTGTATTTATGAACTGCCAAGTGCAGGTGCCACTTATCTGCATAAACATGAAACCTCCCTCCTTCCTTAAAGGGGCATTACACCCCCTTTTCAACACTGGTCTAATGAATAGGGCCAGTACGTATTTTTTTTAAGTGCTCATGGCAAAAGAAATTGGGGGTCATTTCTAAACGGTGGGCAAATTTGCACCTGGGCAATAACCCATGACAACCAATCAGACAATTGCTTTCATCGTCCAACTTCAGCTGCTGGCTGAAATTAGCTAATCACTGATTGGTTGCTATGGGTTACTGCCCAGGTGCAAATTTGCCCAGTGTTTAGAAATGAGCCCCAGTGTGTTTTTTTTTATTTCTTGATCTTAACAAAGCAACCAGGGAGTGGGAGAGTGATCCTTGCAATGTTTATAGTTAGATTAAAGTGCATTGATATCATCACAATGGGATTATGCTAAAAAAACAGTTACAACAAAAAGGGAAAGGATGAAGCTGTACATTCATAATATAATTATCTACCAAACATGGTGGAGATTAAATCTCCCTGTTGCCCTGTAGATTTTTGTGATTAATCAATAGGTAAAAAGTATGTTCAGGACAGGCCCTATTCATGTTGAATAAGGGGGTAACATCAAAAATGAAATTGTTTTAAAGTAATGAAAATATCATGTACTATGGCCCTGCATTGGTAAAACTGCTGTGTTTGCTTTAGAAACGATAATATTTTGTATTTGCATTATATTCAGGGCCTTGCACAAGACTCTATACATATAATACAGTAGATGGCTCTACCCTGCACAAATAAATAGAAGCAGGGAGGGACAGCAGTACTGTGTCTGCAGTTGTGAGAAATATGGGGTTTGGGATGAACTTGGAAAGGGGAGGCGAGAGCAGGACTGTGGCAGGGGCAGGATTTTACAGTAAATACTGTTATTATTTTAAATACAGCACTGGGGATTCTTGTGGGTATATTTGCAAGAATAATTGAAATCACTGTGGCCCAATTTTGTTTGTTCCAATAAAACATCTAATATTATTAATGTGTTAATGTTTGTGATATATAAATCAGTTGGGTTTATGTCAATTCTGGATGCACGGGCGACCAGCACTATTGCAGCCAAGTTGTTGAATTGTGGTGAGCATTTCTATGCCAGCAAGAAATGAACATTCACTGCTGCACACCACTTACTTGCATGTAGGGTGCATTCAAATCCCAGACTGACTCCAAGTCCGATAGTATACAAGCTATGTAAGGGGAAGAAGCACACAATTTACACGGCTTGTTTATTGCAGACATTGTGGCACAAGCTTTCTGGGACCAACCCCTTCCTCGTATTTGCACCTGAGGAAGGGTTTGGTCCACAATGTCTGCAATAAACAAGATGAAGGCTTAAGCCCGTGTGAATTGGTGTGCTTCTTCCCCTTACATAGCTTGGAGCATTTCTATGCGTCATTCATTTACTTGATTGTGTATGACACTGTAACCTAAAGCACACAGCTCAATAGCCACAACCGGTATCTCACCATCTGAACCACATATGTTATGATTGTAGCCAGCACAAAATTCTGTGTCCCCAAATCAATGATGCAGAAGAGCAGGGTGTCAAATAATAGTAATACCAACTCATTGCCATAGAACAGAGTCTGGCTGAAACGAGCACTATCATCTAAACAAGGAGAAAAAACATCTAGTGAATGAAATCATGTACAAATACATCACAAGCAACACAATATGTTATTTTAATGTGTATGATCGTGTTTTCCATTTAATATAAATACCCTTGTGTACATATATTTAAAGGCACACTTACCCTTTTACAATGCTCCTTTTGTATTTTATATAGTGGGAGGGACTAATCTGAAATTATATTCCTATTGCACAGTTTTGATTTGGCAGCTTGTGGTTCTTTCTCAACCCTATAATCCTCCTTACATCTTTCCAAAGCCCTCCTGCCAGTCTTAAGACACTCAGACAATATTCAGGCCTATAGAATTGCCTTGAAAACTGGGGGCAGTCAGATATTGATTGATAATCTTTATTTTTTTAATAATGAAAGTCACTGATTTAGCTAAAGCCTAAAGGCTTCTCAGGGGAAACTGCTGCCCCCTTTAAAAATATAATTTAGAGAAAAAGATTAGGCAGTTTCTTATGCTTACCACTGTAAAGAATAGACTTCTCCATAGGTTGCTGGAACTCCATATCCAAGATGTGTTCCAGAAATAGCTTGTCCTTCACCACATAGTCTATCTCTTTGTAAACCTGAAAAATATTGTCAATTTTTTTAAACCTCTTTTATTTGTGCATTTTCAATGAGAACAGGAACGGTCATCCATTACACACTGGTATTATGGTAGCATCATGTTCTGAGATTACAACATTAACATCATTAACATTGCAGTTTGGGTACATTAATTCTGGCCACTGCTAAAATGGGGGACAACAGTTTGTTTTGTGGCTTGTTTGTGGTAAAATAATAGGTTGTGCATTGTGTTTATTCTCTCTACTATCCCATGTGTCGTGATGGATTTTTGTAACCATTGTTTTGCAAAATTAATTCTGCCCACTGCTAAAATTTAGGATGTTTGTTTTGTGGCTTGTTTAAATGTTTAGAGGGAAGAACTAATAATATTTAAAATATACCATGTATAGTTCTAAAAATATAATCCCAATAAGAAGTTGCAATTGGGCATGTCCACCAAATATGTAAAAAAAATTCCCCACATCTGCGAAGCCCCAAAAGCAATTCGGAGAGGTCGATTATATGCTTCCTTTCAGGAACGATATACCATCTTGTCATTACTTTATAAGCTGATTCTTTAATAGCTGTGTTAGGGGAAATCCTAGATATAGTATGCCAAATTTGATTCCATTCGTCTTATAGAATCGTTCGTCCCACATCTCTTTCCCAGTCAACCATATATTTTAGTTGGGTGTCGGAGTTTTGGGATTTATATAAAAGTGAGAGCAACCCCTTCACTTTGCCTGCTTGCCGGCAACAATTTTTCAAAGGTGGACAGTTCTTAAAGGAAAACTATACCCCCCAAACAATGTAGGTCTCTATAAAAAGATATTGCATAAAACAGCTCATATGTAAAATCCTGATTCATGTAAATAAACCATTTTCATAATAATATACTTTTCTAGTAGTATGTGCCATTGTGTAATCATAAATAGAAAATTGCCATTTTAAAAAATAAGGGCCGCCCCCTGGGATTGTAGGATTCACTGTACTCACAAACATACCAACAAACTATACATGTTAGGTCACATGAGCCAATTAACAGACAGAGTTGTGCCTTTTGCTTCCACACTTCTTCCTGTTACAGTTAGAGTTGTAGTATTTCTGGTCAGGTGATCTCTGAGGCAGCACCAAATGGTGGCTCAAGGCCAGAGATGTAAAAGGGCAATATTTACTTAAATATATATTCCAGTTTGGTAAGATTCTCTAATATGCCACTTAATATGATATGAACTATCTGTTGCTTAAGTGTTCATTTTAGGGGTATAGTTTTCCTTTAAAGGAGGGGTTAAGAAAAATATTGTAGATTTTAAAGCCTTGTATGCCACTTAATCATTACAACTGTGTCTTTTTTATTGCAATATTTGCTTCGTGCTGAAACAGAAGCAACCCCGACACAAAGACATTAGCAATGAGCACTTGGCTTTATTAGACATCAATAATGAAAATAAACTTACATGATCCAGGAAAGAGGAAAGGAAGCGGTTAATAGTGTAATAAGTCTTTATCCTTTGCTGCATTAAAGGGTTGCTTTCATTGGATCCTCTCTGCCCCCTGGGTGTCTAGAAAATAGAGTAAGATTTGGTTATCTTAATCCTGCCACACAACCTATTCAGTTACATTCAACCTGAATTTTAAGGAAGATGGAACTCTAATTGCACCTGTGTTACTAATAATTATCTGTAGAACAAATATTCTTCAAGGATATATCTGCCAAGTTTCAGTCTTTTCGTACATTAGGGGGTCAAGAAGGAATTGTAGGGCCTGCAAGTCTCAGAATTAAACCTGTACCTCAAGAAGTGGCTCCATAATCTTTTCATACTGATCCCGCACTCGATCACTCAACAGAACCTCAAAGGTCTGGATATCAGAACTGGGCTCCAGACCTCTCAAAGGACACAAGTTCTCCTGGTCAATAAACGAAACTCATTATTACTGAATGTTCAAGTCCTGAACTGGAAACACATGAAGAAATATAAACTCTATTTACAAGGGAATGCTGAATATTTGTAGGTTAATGAAAGAAATCGGTGAGATGACTTTGCTTCTACATGTATATTTGATGGGCAAGACAACCCTAATTCTTTTTTTGTCAGTGTAGCTATTTGTCTTAGTCCTTTGCAAATAATTGTGCAGTATGTTTTTTTGCCTGGTTTTAAACACTAAGGCAATATAGTTATGCCCTTGCATTTTGGCTTAGCTCAACTACCTTTACTTACTTTATTATCTCTCTGCTGCTCAAAAGCCTCTTCTTTACAGCTAGGGTCAGGCAGGTAATGCTGATTTCAGAAGTAGGAAAGCTGACAAAAAAGCCACAAGCACTACTTAAAGTGATTGGAGCTCCAGCCAAACCAACCTGACTTGATACATATAGTTTATGTCATAAAGATCTGGATGATACTCATGAGAGACAGGACTATTTAGGAAACAATAGCCAGCTAGGTGTACTGCTGCAGATTCTCATTCTAACAGGTATGATTGCTAAGAGATGAAAAAGGGAAAGTTAGTTAAATAAGCATATACTGTAGATTTAGTCACCTCTTCTTTTTTCAGGTTTGACAGCATGGTCTCCATGCTTACATCAGCCTGTCCATGGACAGAGCGACCATGGATATAGTACCCATAGCACCTGTGAGTCAATATGAAAACCGACACCTGCAGGGAGATGAAACAGATATATCATCAGACTGGCCAGTTAAGGGCAAGATACTCAGTAAATACAACTTAAATATTATCAGCATATTGGGCTATAACCAGCAAAAATAAATAAAGTTTTGGTATTATACTGTAACAAGAAACATGGGAATGGCCCTGTGGCTTCTCATATACCGGTACTTACATACCATCAGGAACTCATGCACAATAATACACACAAACAAATGAAAGAATTCTTTAGGGCATGTTGTGCTTCTATTTACTAACTTGTTCCAGTACTCACATTGCTCAGTGAACACAGATCGGTAAATTGGCGCATTTTGTCTTCAAAAAATCGTTCATAGATGACAACACAAAACAGAATCTGCAAATGCAAACATAAATGCTTTAAGCCAATATCAACATCTAATAGCAGAGGTGTTTCTATTCATTAGCAACTTTTTCAAGAACTACATTTTTACTAGCCAAGCCATGTACTGACGTGTGTAATTGTTTAACACACCATCGTTGTGTGGCAGACACTACCTGCCCATAGTCTGCTCATTATACCCTCTCCTTGAATAAAATACTTATCCATTAAGCAATAATTAAAGTCCTTTTCCATTTTGTTTCTTGTACTGAAATGAGGTTTTCCTTTCCATATAGTCACCTGAACAATGCCCACTGCCAACCACATGGATGCAGCTATGCCAAATCTCAGAATGATGCTCCAGGATGCCAGGTAGGTGCCACTTGGAGGGTTCAGGTCAAGATTTAAATCTTTGGCAGTGATGTTCTTAAGCCCCACCACCTGCAGACAAAAATAACAGTTTGTATGATCACAGATGTCTAAATGATTATGGATGGGAGTGGCTAAACTTTCCCAGCCAGTCACTTACACAAGCAACTGGGAGTTGATCAGAGGGATGGGGTTGCCTTAGGAGGCCTTTGCCTTGCCCCTTCTTATTTTTTTTCCTTCATGTCCTTGCTTTTAACTACTCCTGATTATGCTTTCATTTTGTGACAAAACAATCCTACCAGCATTATTACTTTATTCCACTTCCATTTGTTTAACCCTTTCCTTATTCCACTTTAATTGCATTCTAACTATGCTTTTTCATGTTGCCTTACATTTACTACATTTACTACTTTAATCCTGGGTTTGTCATTTGTCCCTCATATTTTACCACCTCATTCACGCTCCTCTTGCCTTCTAGCAGCACCTTTAACTCCATTTCCCCCAGACCTCTTTTCACTTTTCATCTATCTTTACATGCGTACTTCATCATCTGCAACCTTCACAATGACTCTTTGTTCCTAATGACCATAATCTTGCTTGGATCAATGAACCAAATCCGTTATGAGTTATTAAGTCATTCTTTCTTTCCTGTAAGCACAGAATTTCCAGCATGGTGCTTGTTTTATTTCGGTTGGGTTTAACCCTTCCATTGCAAAAAATGAATTGAACTGTTTGATATTTAACGCCTTTGCATTCCTTTTTATGTTTATGTAGAGTTAATAGTATTACAGCATTTATTTCTAAACTTTTTTACCTTATCCAGTATCCAAATGTATTCAATTATTTATTTTGTTATTTTTGAAAAGTTTAAAATTTCTTTAAAAGCACTTGGGCGTGGTCAACAGCCTGTTGTGAGCAGTCGCACTTGTAAAGAGCTCCGGTGCCCAAACTCCTAATTATCCTGATTTACCGACGGATCCGCATACCCCAGGTACAGTGGAGCACCCCTGGGACCAACTACCTCCCAGACACCTGATGGGCCAGAACCAAGCTCAAAAACGGGCCTCAGAGGCGGCGGCGAAGCTGGGAAAGTTTGCCAGAGAAGGAAAATCTGCGCAAGATGGCGCCTCTCACTCTGGGCCTAGCTCCCCGGACCCAGTTGATCCTGCATCGCAGTCAGAAACGGCTGAACCCACACTCTCGGACTTATTGGCGGAGATCTGATCCACAAGAGAAACATGTGCTTCCCTGATACCGCCACAACAGAGGAGATCAAGGTAGATCTTTCCATTATTAAACACGATATCCAGAAAATCAGGGAAAGGGCCAAGATGGCAGAGCAGCGGATTAGCACGCTAGAAGATACATGTTTGCCACTACCTAACACGGTACAACAGCTACAACAGTCTCTGAAACAGGCCCAGCATAAAGCAGACGATATGGAGAATAGGCTCCGCCGAAATAACTTAAGATTTGTGGGTTTTCCTGAGGGAGCGGAGGGTGACAGTCTGGAAACCTTCCTGGAACAATGGCTTAAAGATACCTTTGGGGATCACAATCTCTCCACGACATTTGCCATAGAGAGGGCCCATAGGGTCCCTAATAGACGCGGGCCTCCCGGGACACCTGCGAGACCACTGATTGCACGCCTGCTGAATGCAAGAGATCGGGACAAATTTTTGAAATTGGCTAGAGAAAAAGGCAGCATTACATTTCAAGCCAGCATTGTGTCCATCTACGCGGACTTCTCAGCGGAAATACAAAAACAGAGAGCTCAATTTGCAGACAGCAAGAGGAGATTGAGGGCGCTCAATTTACAGTACGCCATGATGTACCCTGCACGCATGAGGATCTCCGTAGACGGACTTACCCACTTTTTCACCTCCCCACGAGACCTTAACGACTGGCTTGATCGCAACGGGCGCAAGGGTGACCCAGAACACCCGGATCCGCAGTAATCGGTCCCGGCAGTGGTAGTTTTTTTGTTGGCGTCCTCTCCTCGCCTTGTCCATATGTTTCCTCAAAGTGGCGGCCCTACATACCGGATGACACTTGAGCCACTACTATGTGTTAGTCCTCGGATCCAAGCACGGGACTGGACGTAAGAGCCGCTAAGGCATACAATACCCTCTTTCTCATCTACATGTCATATGGGCAGTTTGCTTATTTCCATGGGGGTATAATATGCATGTTGAACCCAACTGAGTATGCGGACATTGTGTATCTGGACAATGGAGGGAGGGCACCATTTGGAGCTGTCCAAGTTGCTTCACTTTTAGCTCGTTTTACGTTTACTGTTTTGGCCACCCCGGTGTGACCTCTCACTTAAGGTTATGGGTAACATTCTACCTACTGTTGGGGATTTGGGTAGAAAGGGAGGGTTAGTGGAATGCTTACGGGTTGTTTTTGAAAATGTTTATTTCTATGCACAGAACATGTTCAGGGAGGTTGATGTCAACAACAATGCAGATACGCAAACTCAGTCACCCGTGAGATTAAAGCCACCATGACTTTAAACCTAATTAGTTGGAACGTGAGGGGTATGAACCATCCCATTAAAAGACGGCTGGTTACTGATTACCTGAGGCGTAGGGGTGTGGGCATTGCACTTTTGCAGGAAACGCACTTGTCAGGTAGTAAAATGCTTACTCTTAAGAAACCCTGGGTAGGCTGGCACTTCCATGCAACATATAGCACGCACTCCTAAGGAGTGGCGATTCTGGTGGCCAAACACATCCCTTTTCAGTTACTGGAGATCCAATCAGATGCTAAAGGGAGATACATTTTTATGCATGCTAAGGTTTACCATCACCAGAGTCGGACTGGCCCACTGGGATACCAGGAAAACTCCCGGTGGGCCCAGGTGTCAGTGGGCCCTCATGCTGCTAAACTTTTGGCCTATTTCATGGGAATTCCCTATTTCTATGAGAATAAAGAGGTGAAATATATTAAATAATAGATTATTATATGTAAAGAAAAGACACTAGGAAAATAGAGGTTGATTGAGGAGATGAAGAATAATAGTACTGAGAGTGGCCCCTGGTCTAAGGTTTTTGGTGGGCCCCTGATGTCCCAGTCCGACACTGTATTATTGCTAATATATACATCCCCCTCCCTATGACCCTACTTGTGTCAGACAACTAATTCATTTATGGCCCAACACCCCCATGCACGGGTTATCGCAGCGAGGGATTTTAACTCCCTGCTTGACACTGACCTAGACAGGCTACGGATTCGCCCACATGGAGGCATAGATGCACGCTCTAACTTAGCTGAGCTGGTGAGAGGAGTGGGGCTTACTGAAGTATGGAGACACCTCCACCCACATGATAGGCAATACTCCTGTTTTTCAGCTTCACACTTAGTGCTATCCAGAATAGACTTTGCTTTTGTGAATGATATTTCTCTTGCATGTATGACGAGGGCAGAATACCTTCCTAGAGGTATAACAGATCAGGCACCTTTAGAGCTCACTCTTACAGTGGGTAATAAGCAATCACAGAATAGGTGGGCACTCAACCCTGTATGGTTATAAATCCTCGACAATGATAAGGAGCACGAGGTGTTATTCAAGGAATTTTTTCAACTCAATGCTAACACTACAGACATAAATATATTATGGGATTCTTTTAAAGCATACTTAAGGGGCCAGCTAAATAATGAGATAATAGGGTACAAGAAGCAGTCCAGACAACAACAATCCCAACTGGAGTGATATAGTACTTGCTGAAGCCCAACTTGCCAACTCTCCTACCCCCTTGCACTACACCCACTTAAAACAACTACAGGACAAGTACTCGCAACATATGTGGGAAAAGTCACAACATAAACACCTGTTTACAAAAGCCAAGGTACTAGAGCAAAGGGAGAGAGCAGGTAGAATGTTAGCATTGCTTACGAGAGAACAGACTTCCCCCCCAGTAATTACACAAATCAAAAAAACTGCAACTGAGTTAACATCAGACCCAGAGGAAATTAAGCGATTGATGGCACATTACTATGCTAACCTGTACAGCTCTAAATTAACTGAAGGGTACTCGGCTGTAGACGCGTTCTTACAGAAACTGAGGTTTCCAGCCCTAGCTGAGGAATTTAGGGAATACCTAGACCAACCATTGACAGTGGCTGAAATTGTGGAGGCAATAGAGTCGTTTCCAGTGGGTAAAGTGCCAGGTGCAGACGGGTTGCCCATAGAAATTTATAAGAGGCATGCTGCTACTTTGGCACCTCTCCTTCAAAAAACATATGAGTTTGCTCTGCAAAAAAAGATGCTCCCGGCGTCTATGTGTGAGGCCACAATCATACTCCTTCCTAAACCAGACAAAGACTTAACAAGTCCAGACTCATACAGGCCTATATCTCTTCTCACGGCTGACGTTAAAATATTGGCTATATAAAGTCTTAGCCAGGCGACTAGCGCAAGTTATCACACATATGGTCACTGAGGATCAAACAGGGTTTATCCCAGGGAAAACGACAGCTCATAATGTTAGAAGACTCAGGCTTAATCTCACTATAGACCACGCTAACTCGGGCCAGAGAGCAATTGCAGCCTTAGATGTGGCAAAAGCATTTGACACGGTGGAGTGGGCATATTTATGGAAAGTAATGAAGGCCTTTGGTATTGGTCCATATTTTACTTCGCTTACTCAAATTCTGTACGAGGCCCCTATTGCTTCATTAAGAGTTAATTCCTCCCAGACCAACAGCTTTGTACTAACCAGAGGCACCCGTCATGGGTGTCCTCTGTCGCCCCTGCTCTTTGCTCTTGCAATTGAACCACTGGGACTTGCAATTAGGCAGAACCCGCACATCAAGGGGCTCCGGACAGGAAAACGAGAGGAAAAAGTACAGATGTATGCGGATGATACACTAGTGTACTTAGGTGACACCCTGGGTTCACTTGAGGCACTATGAGTCCTTACTAAGGAATTTGGGGAGGTCTCAGGTCTGCAAACCAACCCGGCTAAGTCCTCCTTATTTCTGATTGATCCTGAGGAGACCTATACGTTTCCTACACCAATTCCACTACTAGCCTCTCAATTTACATATCTTGGTGTCAAGGTGGTCTTACCAATATCGGCATTCTATGAGTACAACATAGCCCCTCTGCTAAAATGGTCTCGTGATAAATTTCAGGTCTGGAAGTAACTCCCACTAGGCCCAACAGGTCGTAAAAATACATAAGGCCTTTTTTAACGAACTAGCACAGACTTTTAGGCTGTTTATTTGGGGAAAATCTAGAAGCAGACTTTCTACTGCAACCCTCCATAGGCCAAAAGAACTAGGGGGAATGGCTCTACCGGATATGCAGCTTTATTATCTGGCATCTCAACTATCTCAAGTTTGGACCCTTAGATACTCAGGCAACAATGAGGCACTGTACCAGCTATGGCAAGAAGTGCTGCAGACAGAGCTACCTCCAATACATGAAACCACAAGCCTAGGGGGCCTTAAGCCAATCAACAACCCAATATTAATCTCCCAAAGGTACATTCTTAACTTAGCAAATCATACTATTAAAGCCGACAATTTGGGCCCACTTTCACCTCTTTGGTGCAACAAAAAACTTGCCCCTCTTGATAAACTAAACCCACCCAAATCCTGGCTGGAAGCTGGCATATATACCTTAGGGCAGGTTTGGACCGAGCAGGGTATAGCCTCCTTTGCTCACCTAAAAGAAACCTACTCATTACCTCATTCACAATGGTTTACCTACTATAAAATCCGGAAAGCAGTTCAACGTTCCCTCAACTCTAGGAACACTCAGTTGTCTGTATCCCCAGTCGTTGAAGTGTTCCAACAGGAACAGTCTGGTCACAACATAACATTGTTTTATAGAGCCCTCCTGTCGCCCATAGTACAAAGGTCACCATTGAAAGTCAGAGATAGATGGGAAGTGGATGTTGAGCAGATAACTGATGATCAATGGGATCAAGTGCTTCTAACCCCTCTATTGATCTCTCCCATATATAAATACAGACTGCTTCAACTATATTTTATTCATAGGGCTTACTACACAAGAACTCTTCTGCACAAACTAAACTCGGAGATTTCCCCTATGTGTTTGAGGTGTAACCAGGAAGTGGGGACATTATTACACACCTTCTGGTCATGTGAGGTAATAAAACCATACTGGCTAGCAATACAAGAGAGAATTACTAAACTGTTAGGGTTCGAGATCCCGCTGGATCCAAAATGGTACCTTATGGGCATGGATCCTCCTGTCCTGCTAACCCGCCCAGCCAAAAAAATCATACTCAAATTACTGTTCCAGGCCCGAAGGCTTATTGCGCAACACTGGAAAGATAGGAGCCCTCCCACCTACCCTGAATGGGAAAAATCTATTCAAGAAACTCAGGCAATAGAACATATGATTGCTAGGAAAAATGGTACAGTCAAACAACATCTTTCTGTCTGGCAACTATGGATTCTTGAAAATGTTTAATCTCAAGTATGGGTATATCATTATATGATTTATTGCTGTACATGACCCCCTTTATGTATCTTCTTTGTTTGTCTTGCTATGATTGTGAATCGCTGAACTGTACGTTTGTGATTCCATTGTTGTACCTGCTATTGTTGTTAAAATAAAACTTACCTGAACAAAAAAAAAAAAAGCACTTGGAGTATCATTAACTCGACAGTTATTAAAATAATTGTTGTATCATTACTTTAAACTCTTTCCAATAATAGCATCACAGTTTCAGCCTGCAGATCGGTAACATTCCTTTTGGCTTGAATCTCAGTCCAACTAGAGGAAATGCTCTTAAAAGACATTTCCTGGATAGGACAAATAAATAATTTTTGTGGGATCCAGATTGTTTGCTATCCAGTTTAGGGTATATTAGGCAATACTGTCCAGGTGATTAGCACTCAAAAACGCTGGTTAATGCATTTTCGAGAAATAATCACCTGATCTGTGAGTGCACCTGCAGGGGCAGGCAAATACCATAGGAATGATGGAAGGGTGTGATTCCAAGCACTCTGCATGACCCATATTCTGGTAGAGGCCAGCTAGTGAAAAGCCAAACTAATCTGATCAGTGATTGCAGCCTGGAAATAGTTTTATCAAATGCTCACTGGCAACCACTGGCTTCATCATGCTGGGTGACCTAGTTGCCTGTTTGGGCACCAAAACTGATATAAACATGTTATACATGTATAGAAACTGGTATTGGGAAACCATATATGTTTCTCATTAGTGTCTTATTTAAACAAACAATCCACAGAAATGGCAAAACAACCCTATTTTTTACATTTATTTTTTTAGTAGCCTTAGGGCATGGTGCTCCACATTAAATAAATGCATTGTATTTAGGAAATCTCAGGTCCCAAGCATTCTGGATACATGATCCCATAAGTTTGCTGTTTTTAATGAGTAGCTTTAGGATGGTTAGAAATGATGATGACATTATCAAGCATTATCAATGTTTATTGCTCACAGAAATATGTTACCTCTAGAAGCAGCAACACTGAGAAAAGCTGGAATATGGGGCTAATTTTCCTGTAGGTCTGCATCTCATTCCACTCATTAGCCACAAGAATAGTCCTCCAGATGCTTACATTAGATTTCCCTAAGGAAAGAAACAAGAGTGAATGTTGAGTTTGGAGTATTTTTTTTTAAGGCTCAAACATGCTGGGCAGTGGGATACTAACAGACATTCAAGCTCATTCCAGCAATTCTCAGACAGTTGGGTTCCTCTGGTATTACATTTATTACAATGCAACAGACGGTAATGTCTGTGTCAAGGTAGGAGGAAAAAAATCAATATAAATTTTCTATAAAGAATTTCTAATAACTGAAAACTTTTTTATACTGCTTATTTTGAAGGACCCTGATTTGCACTCAAATCACGGGATTGCTATTTAGGAAATAGAAGGATATTTTCTTCATAGACCTTTTGATGGGGAAAACAGCAGCCATAAAAATACTGGATGTGGTCAATAATTTTGCTTTATTGTTCAGCTTATGGAACACAGGAGAGCCTATTGCCTGATGACAACAAGTTTTAAAGCAATAAATGCTTTGATGTTGGTCACAGTTCCAGGTGAGCTGACAGCTGAAACCATCCATGAAAAACCCAATAATTACTCCATTGCCCTTATGCACAATGCATGAACTTGCCTTGGGAATTGGATGTTATCTTCTCCTTTGGCTTTTCCCAGTCAATTAAGAACATGGAGACAGTCAGCTGGGAGACCAGAAGATGAAGTAGCTCTACAGTCTTAAGTAAACACAGAGATCAGAGGGCTTGCAAGTCACATGCTCATATACTCTTGGGACAATTGATTATACATTCAACTTACCTTCAGAGCAAAAGCAACTGATAAGTATATGATAAAATCACTCTCTATCTGCCCACCAGCAGGCGGCAAGGTGACATGTACTACTGAAGTTTGCCCCTGGAAGAAAAGAGTGCAAACATTCCCATATATTTTTTGCTAGGATAAGTAATTAATATAACATAAAATCTGGCATATGTGTTTTTCTTCTTGTTCAATAATGTTTATTTTATTCTTCCGTTGTGCTACTTTATTCTGTCTTGGGTTATGCCACACAACAATTTTTTTTGACTATTACTACTAATTAAACCATCATGGAGTTATAGAGGTATTTTGTGTGTGCCAATGCTTCATTTTGGATTATCCTTGTCCATTAAAGGGGTTGTTCAGCTTTGTAACAAATTGACAAATCTAACAGTTCACATTAATAGAACAAACTTTTCCACAGAAATAGTTAACAGAAAAAGTGCAGTTCAAGAGATACTCGCCTCAGAAGTTTCCCTGTACTAATCCTTCAGTTCCACACGGACCGTGCTGGGAGGGGGTCACTGACCCCCAAAAACACTACAGTGTTCACTTCCGCTTCCTTATAGAAAATCATGCAAACATTAAATAAACCCTAAGGCTGGTTTTGCTTCCAATAAGGATTAATTATATCTTAGTTGGGATCAAGTACAATGTACGGTTTTATTATTATAGAGAAAAAAAGGAAATAGATTTTTAAAAATTTGAATTATTGGATTATAATGGATCCTATGGGAGATGGCACTTGTATTTTCCAGAAATATACTATTTTGGGGGAGGGGGGTCAATGTATTATTTTGTACCCCACAAAAAATCGTTTAGCAACTTCCGGGACTATTTGTATGAGCTTAAGGCTTTCCAAATGAGTTGAATTTTTGTGCATAAAGTAAAATATTTTTCTGGTATAAATCCCTATATCATGAAAAAATTACTTTTTCATTTTTTGGTATTTAGAGCTCTAAATCTTGTTCCAGAAGTGGAACACTTAAACACTCAGGTTCTCCTGAAAAAAGGTATAGTTTTCGTAGGTAAATTACAGCGAGCACAAGATGTTCAAATAACCTACCTGCCCTTATCACACTGCTCTGCCTGTCACTTAGGGCTGCCATCTCACCCCCTTAAAACCAAACACATATGAAACCCACAGCCTGCATGGGTAATTAGCAATTCATTTAGATGCATGATACATGGCTGCACATAAATCAGTTCAGTCTGCAGCATGCATCTAAATAAATTGTTAATTAGCCGTACAGGCTGTAGATTTCATATGTGTTTGGTTTTAAATGGGGGAGGTGGCAACCCTACTGTCACTGCTAGATGTGTAAGTTACATATGTTTCTAAGCAAGTCAGTGCTGGTTTTGTTGCAATTTTGTACATAACTGACATTATGCTTAAAGGTATTAAAAGATAAAAATATAGAAAAGCCAGTATTTATTCCCAGAAAAAGGTTGCACCCCTTTGGCACTCCATTCAGTTATAGCCTAGGCAGAAAGAGAGTACAAGAATTGGGAGAACAAGGCTGCTCCTTCCTTTTCTGCAGTATTTGTCTGCATGGCTGTGTGATTGTTTGTTGCAAGGCAGGTTTGTTTATATGCTGCGTCTGTTAACCTCTGCCATTACAATTGAGTAATCAACCAATGACCATTCAAATTATGTGACTGGTTACAGTTCACAAGCAACCAATAAATTACTAGGAGGAGGGCAGTATCAACATCCAATAGAAAACAAGTAAGGGCAAAGCCTGGGCATGATGATGTCATCACATAGGAAGTCCTTGGTGTGTCAGGTTCAAATAGGCCACTCCCATCACTTCAGAAAACTGGTCAGAGATACAGGAGAAGGACTGAGTTAATAGGTATAAAAAATAGCTTTTACAATGGCATTTTTACTTTTTGTTATGTAAAATGGTTTTTCTAACACATTGATTGTTAGTGGTTTCATGAGTTTTGTACATTGAAGGTGAACAACCCCTTTAAGAGCCTCTATGGTTTTGCAATTGGAATTTCTAATTTCCTTTTTTATTGTATGGTGTTGCAGATTCATCCTTTACCTCCAGTCTCTCCTATATGTGAGATATTTAGTGCATAGTATTATGCTGACAAAATATATATATATATATATATATATATATATATATATATATATATATATATATATATATATATATAAAAAACAAGGCCAAGTTGTGCTCACCACTAATTTTTAAAACCATTAGGCGGGGTGCAATGAGGCTGAATACATATAGACAAATACAAGAGTCCTCTGCACTCAGCCCATTAAATATAATATATTTAAGACAGAGACATTTTGTGCATACTGCTACTGAAAAATGCCTTACCCTTTAAACAAAACAGGGACTGTTTGTCCATTTATTGCAATATATTTAAGCTGGCCAACTACGTCAAGGTCATCCCATAAATGCTATTTGGGCTGGAGCACACACAATGAAAGGATCACAACTATGTCCTGAAGAAGGCTCGAGTTTAGGAGCCGAAACGTTGACATAAACCACTGAATTTTTCACGAAAGACCTGTAAGTGTGATTCCTTCCTTTTTTGTACCTATATATATATATATCACACACACACACAGACACACACATACTCTAGGAAAACATTTTGAGCAGTTCAGCTTAAAGCGTTGTCTTATTTCAACCCAAAAATAACTACAGTACTTAACAATGAATGCATTTACATGTTTATGGCAGGTTGGTAAATGATTTACAGTTCAATTTAAAAGGGCTGTTCTCCTTTAAATTTACTTTTAGTATGATATAGAGAGTGATATTCTGAGACAATTTGCAACTGGTTTTCCTTTTTTATTATTTGTGGATTTTGAGTTATTTCGTTTTTTATTCAGCAGCTCTCCAGTTTGCAGTTTCAGCAGTCTGGTTGCTAGGGTTCAAATTACTTTAGCAACTATGCACTGATTTCAATAAGAGACTGGAATATTAATAGAAGAGGGCCTGAATAGAAAGATAAGCAATAAAAAGTAGCAATAACAATACATTTGTAGCCTTACACAGCTTCTGTTTTTAGATGGGGTCAGTGACTCCCATTTGTAAGCTGGAAAGAATCAGAAGAAGAAGGCAAATAATTCAATAACAATCAAAAATAATGCAGAAGAATTGAAAAGTTGCTTAGAATTGTCCATTCTATAACATACTAAAAGTTAACTTGAAGGTGAACACCCCTTTAAAAATATTTTAATTTCAGCTCAGTAAACGTGTTTAAATACCTTAAATGCTATAAGCCAATATATTGCAGTTCCCAGGGTGATAAGGAAGAATGTATTTGCCAGTGCTCCAGACAAGAAAGCCAGAAACTTTATGAGTACCTGCAGACAGAAAAGAGGGTGTAAATGCTGAATATGTAATTACCTGAAGGGATGGCTATGCAAAGCTATGCAATGTTTGTGAGAGCAGGTCCTAGTTCCCACTCAGGTATACTGATACTAGTTATGTCATATAAAAAACGAAATTATCTGTAAATACAGTAAATTATGATCTCACCAGAATACCAATATACTGTTGCCCTGATCTTCGCAGCCAACTGCTGGTCTCTAGGATGGCATATAGGCTAGCCAGGGACCCAAGGACTCCCAATGCAATCTGAAATGAAAAGCAGGAAAAACTTAGAACCCTTAGACATGATACACCATGGATGTCATACACACAAAAAACTGAAGAAAATGCGAAATAACACATAAAACTTACATCAGTGTCTCTCTTATAGGTACCCTGGCTCTGACTGTAGGTAACCGCAAATGAGACCTGGCAGATGGGATGAGAGAAATATTGCATAACTTACGTCTGTTTTCTTCTTTTTAATTAATGTTGCTGAAATACAGGTCATAGTATTTCCTCTACCCAAAAGCTTGAGAGACATAAATACTTCGTTTTTTGTACTAGCAGACAGATGCATCATGCATTAAGGGGCAGATTTAATAAAGGTCAAAGTGAAAATTCGAATAAAAAAAAATTACAATTTCGAGCTAATTTTTGTGTACTTTGACTAGGGAATAGTCCAAATTCGATTTGAATTTGAAAAAAATGTATCATGTACTGTCTCTTTAGAAATTCACAGGGAAAATAGCAAATTGAATTTAAAGAATGAAACACAATGAAAAATGGTTTGCTTATATTGGAAACTAAGGATAATGGCATTTTTGTATTTTGGTGCTTTCTGGATACCACAGCTGTACCACAACCTGCAGCTTTCATGAACAATCAGCGCCCAGCTTTGTACCTAAATTGTACCTAATTGAATAAAGGGAAGATGAAGCCCAAAGAAAATATAGACGGTTTATTAGCCGGGGACATTGTGAATATGCTACACTGAAGCTTAAAATGAGGACCAAACTTCTGTGATTCTATGCCAATAAAACAATAGCAATGCACTGGATGGGCTTCTACGCTCTCTATCAAAGCCTGGTTTTAACTGGTTAACAATGTATTCCCTCTTTTCAGACTTAGTGGGATGTATTTACTAGCCTTGAAGAAAAATATCACCAGTGATGTTGCCCATAGCAAACATTCAGATCTTTGCTTTTGCTTCCTAACTTGGTGGCCGTTGAAATCAAATTGCTGATTGGTTGCTATGGGCAACATCAATAGTTATATTTATCTCCAATGCACCCTTGCTAAACCAAACTCTGGACTCCTAATGCGGCTCATCCGCTACTTACAGTGCCATTACCCTCCACTGACTTCTCTTACCAGGGCTATATGGTTTTATCCTATCATGTTTTATTATTGATTTGTATCACCGTGACTTACTTTCCCCCCTTAGGGTAAGGCCAGATGAGGAGATTCGGTGAGATTTTGTCGCCTGGTCTTTTGCGCAACTATCTCCCCGAACTGCCTCAGCGTTTTTTCCCCATAGGCTACAGCGCAAAATCGCCTGCGCTAATGCACACGCGGCGATGCGTTTTCAATAGTCGCCCACAATTGCCTAACCTTGGGTGCCTATTGAAAACGCATCGCCGCGTGTGCATTAGCGCAGGCGATTTTGCACTGTAGCCTATGGGGAAAAAAAGCTGAGGCAGTTCGGGGGGATAGTCGCGCAAAAGACGTGGCGATAAGTCGCCAGGCGACAAAATCTCCCCGAATCTCCTCGCCTGGCCTTACCCTTAACTGCTAACAATACTAATCTCCTGTATATGTTTACTTGGTCTTTGCTTTGCTCTGTTGCTGTGTTTTTGTTTTTGCCCAGGGGTATAGAGGGTCCAATAAGGTCCTACTTAATGACCAATTGCAATTAATCTTAGTAGAATGAGTCAATTTAGCAATGCGGGCTCTTAATTGAATATGCTGTTGGGCCCAGTAGAATCTAGTTAAGCTACTAATAACACAAATATATCTAGAACAGGTCCACACAAATTTAATCCAAGGGAGTGGAGTAAAAGGCATGTTTGATACGTAACTGGTTGTGGTATTGGTTTAAGGGAATGGAGTATTGGTGTGACCTAAATAGCTAGGATTTGATTCCCAAGAGGCTGATATCTCTGCAGATCTGGCTGAAGAATTGTTTGTCTATGTAGCTGTACTACCAACATTCATATTTTGGATTTACAGATGAATTTACCAACATTCTTACATCAATATACGCAATTCTGATTAAAAATGAAAACATTTGGTCCCAAACACACAGCCAGTATACTGGAATACATCACAGACGGGAAAACTTTCCCTGTGCAATGTGGCACAGTATATGTACTGTATGTTGTTTCAAGAGGCTAAACAGATTGGTAACAACAAAGTGATACTGACCTGAGCTGTCCCACTTACGCCTGGTATCTTCTGATATTGGACAGTCAGCTGGAAGGGAGACTGATCCCATGTGTTTCCAGTAGTCACATATACACTGCATGATCCATGGAGAAAAAAATGACAGGCTTTAAAAACAAAAAACACTAAGGTATGTCACATGACGTGACCTTTCATTTGAAGGTAAACAGTCATAAATAATAGATTACTCTGTGCACAGAAAATACTACATACAGTAGAACTCCCATTTTACATCCCCTGATTTTAAGTTTTCCCTCATTTTACATTGTTGTTTTGTGGTCCCATCTATATATTATGCATAATACATTTCCCTGATTTTACATTTTCCTGGATTTTACACCATTTTTTTCTTGTCCCCTGAAAAACGTAAAATGGGGGTTTTACTGTGTAATCAAATATCATAAGTCAAATCAGTGGATAATACAATATTACCTAGCTAGCTGCCTGTGGCTACTTACACTACCTGCAGTATTGCCAGTGGAGTGATGTTGCACTGTTGTCTCTGAGGAATACTCTACTATATTATTATACTGTATATATACTCTGTTATTTTTACATATATACTCTATATATTTTCTGGAAACATGTTCATTTAAATTAAAGAGTAATGCATTCATGTACTTAGCGGATTCAAACAATCTTATATTTGTTGGAGCAATTTTATTTATAAATTACTCAATTTCAAACATCAATGGTTTGTCTATACCTTTCCCACAGCTAGCAGTGATGTTATGCTTATGGCTAAGGAAGGGTTTTGCTACTGTTAAGAGGTGAAAAGTGCTACTTTGAGTGACACATTCAATTTTGCAGCAAAATAACATCTGAAGTAATCATCTTCCATCATAAATATGTGCTTTTACATACATACTTCCCCTTAAACATTAATCAGCCAAGCCACATGAGCAGCTCACCTTAGATTGAGACTTGTTGCTATAGTAACGTATGCGGGCGGGTTGGAAATGTTTCCTGTTCTTCCTGAAATGCCATCAACCAGAAAGAATCGTCTTAGAGCATTGGTACTGCTGCTGGAAATTGGATCTGGGAACAACAGACAGAAATTAAAACCATTTGGTAGAATAGACTGTAAAATGGTTTCTTGATATCCGTAGTAGTATAGATTTAATATTTTCAGAGCATATTTCTTGACCCACAGACCACAGTTGCAGCAGAAATTCAGGGGCGGCGAATGCACAAGGTGACGGGGAGGGATGCGAAAGTGGGAAGCAGAAGGGGAGGCAGACGGTTAGGGGAAGGGGAGAGGTGCAGAAGGGGAGGCAGACGTGGAAGGGAAGGGGAGAGAGACGCGGAGGGGATAGCAGAAGGGGAGGGAGACGGGGAGAGACACACGGATGCGGAGGGGGAAGCAGAAGAGGAGGGAGACGGGGAGAGAGACGCGGAGGGGGAAGCAGAAGAGGAGGGAGATGGGGAGGGGAGAGAGACGCGGATACATAAATCCGGGCCTGTGTCTATATGACAAGTCTTATTATTGTATTAACTTTGCTGTTAATCCAAACTTGGGAAGATTATGAAATTAACATTTCTTCCTGTACTACACTTTGGGGAGTTACTCCACAGTACAAAGCCCAATGGAGAAACGTATACCAAACGACCTCCCCACTACAACATTGCCACTAATGATTTGGGAGAGAACTCAGTCTTGAAAATGGGGCAGTCCAACTTGATTGCAATGTTGTTTTAAAACGTTAATCCCCCTGCATTACAAACTTCTGCTTATCTGTGCTCTGGGAATCGAATTATCTAGCCTGCAAGGACCAAACATAGAGCTTCAATCTTCCATTTATGCCCTGTTTAGCTCAAGAAATAACAAAAAACATAGATGTTTATTATATTAAACAATAGACAAACGTATGTTCAGCACAAGACTTATTCATACTAATCCATGTTGAACAAGGGGGTATAATTCACTTTTAATCATATTTAAGATGTGCTGTGTGTATAGCTCCTATATTCTAAAGGAAACGCAGAAACATAATTTTGTGACATTTTCCCCACTAATGCAATCCTGGCTCCGAGATACATTAGTCTCACATACATCAAGTTTGGGAACCTTTTTGCTTCTAATTTAAATGTTGTGTAACTTGCTGTTGCTATATAAATACTTGATGATGATTATAACTACAGATTCAAATATATGTTGTTCAGTGTAGTACAGAATGTCTGACTTAAATCTAAGCTTTTGCTATAACTGTGGGTCTCTCCCTAAACCAAGAGTTTTCCTCACTTATGCCTTAGAGCAGTGGTATCCAAAGAGTAGAACTGGCCCAGAGCCTTGAATGGTAGTGCCCAATCTGGACACAATATAATACTTTCTTTTGCACATTGTATCATATACCATTAAGCACTGGTGCTCACCACTGCCAAAACCTTCTCCAAGTTGAGTGTCTATTATATCTTTAAAGGAACAGTAACACCTAAAAATAAAAGCATTATAAAGTAATTAAAATATAATGTACGGTTTCCTTGCACTGGTAAAACGTATGTGTTGCTTTAGAAAAACAAATATAGTTTATGTAAATAGGCAGCTGTGTAGCCATGGGGGCAGCCATTCAAGCTAAAAAAAGGAGAAAAGGCACTGGCTATTTAGCAGATAATAGATAAGCTCTGTAATAGCATACAATGGGATCCTGCAGAGTGCATCCATTTCTTTTGTGTAATCTGTGCTTTGACTGGCTGCCCCCATGACTACACGGCAGCTTGTATATAAACAATAGCAGTGCCGGGCCTACTTGGTTGGGCGCCCTAGGCAACCCGGCCAAGTACTTCGCTCCCGCCGCTCGCGCATGCGCAGAAGCGTGCGAGCGGCAAGGAAGCGCGGGTGCGCAAGCGCAGAATCCGCGCAAGTGCGCCTGCGCAGAAAATGTGAGCGTGCGCATGCGCATAAAACCATGCTCTACGTAGAACTTCAGCCACAGCTTCTGAACATAGCGGTCAGAGCTAGGGGAAGGCGTCAGAAGAGGTACGTGCCTGGCGCCCCTATGCCTTTGCGCCCTAGGCAAGTGCCTCTTCTGCCTACCCCTAGTTCCGGCCCTGAACTATAGTAGTCTTTCTGTAGCAAACACACCAGTTGTACCGGTGTAAGATAAAAACATATTTTTTAAATACTTTAATTGTTTGGTGTTACTGTTCCTTTAAGCAGATAGGGTGCCATAACATCCACTGGAGGGCCACACCAGACCAGGCTCAAGCTGGACAGCCCTGTTTAAACTATAAGTAGGTCACTATTGTGCCTACACTGTGATTAGTGGCAAATTAAAAACAAGAAGGCTGAAAGAAATCAGCATGGATTATAGTTTAAAACAAAGAAATACAATTACCCTGCATCTCCTTATAGAAACAGATTGAGCATTTTCTCTAGCTGGTCTGTTATAATGGACAACTTCTAATGGCAGAACTAAAGCAACAAATAAATGGCTTTACAGAAACTGTTTAGTAGTACAGAGCTTGATAATTGTCAACATATGATTCTATTTCATCTCTCATTTTGAGCAGTAACAGTAACACAGGGGTGTTCCCCAGACAGATGTACAATTAAAGGGATACTGTCATGAGAAAACTTGTTTTTCTTTTCAAAATGCATCAGTTAAAAGAGAAAACTTATTTTTTATATTTAATTTTGAAATCTGACATGGGGATAGACATATTGTCAGTTTCCCAGGAGCCCCCAGTCATATGATTTGTCCTCTGATAAACTTCAGTCACCCTTTACAGCTGTACTGCAGGTTTGAGTGATATTAACTCCCTCCCCCCATCAGCCTAACAATGGGAATGTAACCAGATATCAGCTCCCTGACACAAGATAATCAGGCAAAATGACCTGAGATGGCTGCCTACACACCAATATTACAACAACAAAAAAATACACTTTTTGGTTCAATTTCATGTGGTAGAGTGAATCATTTGCAGTGTAAACAGTGTAATTTAGAAATAAAAATGACAATAAAAATCATGACAGAATCCCTTTAAAGACCAATATTCATAAAAACTTACTTGTACTGCCTTGAAAGCCAGCATTCCACACTGGGACTGGCCATACCATACTGACACCATTACTGGTATAAGAAACGAAAAGCTCATAAAAAACAGGTTCTGGTACATTTTGCAGTAAGTCAGCTACCTGTAGGGTGCACTGTAAATACAAAGTGAACAGCGCTTTAGCAATATCACACAAGCCAGTCTAATGTCTAATATCAAATATATGTTAAGAATTGAAGTGTATATATTCTGTGTAGTATTTTGTTGATAAGAATAACATGGACCTAATAATATGGGTCAGTCCTGATGAAGGGACCTTCTGATATGTGGATCTGAGACAGAAGACAAAATATTACATTTTAGTTAACTGTCTGTTAACACTGCCAGTGATGTTTTTTTCTGCAAATTCTATGGTTTTTTTTTATAAATATGCTAGTGATTGAATTTACAAAAAACTCCAATTACAAAATGTATAAATCTGCCTTCTGATGGTGTATTTCCTGCCAGTATGAATATGTGATACATGAGAATGTATCAAACTAGATAGACTAAAATACAATGTTTTGTACTCACGGACAGACGGTAGAATGTCCCAAATCTAAACGCAGCATCCCAAACAGCCTGAGTATTTGGGCACATCTACAGAGTTCATAAAAGGACAAGAAGGATGGAATTAGCAAAGCAATGCCAAATGAGAAATTGTATTCCTATGTATAAAAAACATTAGGGCAACCTGAGCCGAAGTAAAGCATAATTTGGAATTGTTATTTTTAACAGGAAACAATTTTTTTTACATACTGTGACACACACACAAATAAGCCTTTTTGTTGAACAGGGAAAAAATTTTAAAAAAAATTTGTGTGAAAGGCAATGAAGACTATAAAATATATATCTCCTGTTCTGTCCATGTGACAATTAACAGGAAGATTAGTATTGACTTTAATAAATAGGGCCCACCTTAGCCCCTGTACTGATCAGTATTTGTATGTAATTTGTATGTTTGATGAATACAGTCTTTAAAGTAGAAGGAAAGCTCCAAGACAGTTTATTGCTAACAGATTAGCCATAATAGTGCAAGCTAGAACGCTATATTTATTCTGCAGAATGCTTTACCATACCTGAGTAAACAGCTCTAGACACTGTCTCTGTTTGTTTAGGATAGAAGCTGCCATATAAGCTTGGTGTGACATCACTTCCTGCCTGAGTCTCTCCCTGCTCACTAACAGCACTGAGCTCAGATTACAGCAGGGATGGGAGGAGGGAGGGGGAGAGGAGCAAACTGAGCATGCTCAAGGCCGTGCCCTGGAGGTTTATGCTGAAAACAGGAAGTCTGATACAGAAGCCCATGTGTACACAATAAAAGGAAAGAAATGCAGTGTTTCTTTTGACAGAGGACTCGGAGCAGCATTACTTTGAGGGTTTACTGTTGTATTTATATAGACCTTTCTGATAAAGGTTATTTAATTTTAGCATTTCCTTCTCCTTTAATTGTACAGCGTTACAGAATATGCTGCTGCTTTATATATACACATGCTAGTATTATTATTATTATAAATATTAATAATGAAAGATAGTCTACTGCCCCTTTAATTCCAATGTTAACCAGAATCACATGTAGCCAGCATTGGCTCATCCACAACATTACGTTTTTAAACCTAACAAAATAGCTGGAGAAAAGTAAAAGGAATTAGTGCTGCTGAAAAAATTAGTTCTGTGTGATACTCAAAGCATTTTTCCACATTTGTCAAACATAGGGAACTATACTTTGTATATATCCACTACCATGGTGATTTGTTTCTATAGTTATATGGCGCTGACTTCTTTACCTGCAAAGTTCCTCCTCTCAGATCTTGCCAGCCCAAAAAGTTTCCTCTGATATCATATTTCAGAAGCTTGAACTGCATCTGTATTTAGAAAGAAGCAATTAGCTGATAAAAATATAAATGAAGATAACGTGTCTATGCTTCTCTTATGAGAAATTCCTCTATACATTTCTTATATCACACACTTGCAAAATAGTTTGACATTCATTCCCTTTCTTACCTGCACATTTCTTGTAAAGGACAACTGAGCAGGTGATGGTGCTGTGTTCCACAGCTGAGCTGAACTAGTGCTATAGAATAACGGTGGGAGGAATTTATTTCTGCAACAAAAAAAAAACTGTTTGGTCCCATAAACCAGCAAGAACATACAACAGTTGACTAGACTGCTATTTATTTACAAATAGATTTGTAACTTCAGCCCCAAGTAATCTTCAGCAAATCTGTATTGCTTTGGGTCCCAGAGAAAAATAAATGTGGGGTCTTTCTTTTATATAGCTTCTTTTTAAACAATATTTTAGGCCCCCTATTGATCACGATATAGTGTTTTTTTATCCTTCGTGTATTAGCTCAGGTTTCTGTGCTGAACAGTGTCTTTTTCATGCTTTGAGGTCTACAGTATGTAAACAGCAGTATAATCATGTTGCTTTATAAATCCCTGATCTCTTTACTCCTACAGACTCACTGTGAGAGGTATATGAGACTGTATAAATTCAGTGGTGTGCTCGCCAGGGATGTCACATTTAGGATGACCAAGTTGGTGAGAAGCTGGCAAGCAGTGATGTTGCTATAAATCTGGAAGAAAAGAAAATTTATATAGATGTCTGTTCTATATTGTACTATAACAGAGATCAAGAGCATTGTCTGCAGTTTAAAAAGAAATTAAAATGAAAGTATAATTTTTCTCTATGACCAGAACTGAACATAGAAAAGATTGGCAATAGACTGCACCACAGTATTTGTAAATATCCTAAAAAAGTTCCTTCTTTGGAACAGTAAGAACAGCACCTCGGGAAACTTTATCAACCATATGGCTTAAAATAATGGGCTGATTACACAGGGTATGTTTTATGGTGAGATAATATAAATGCCATGTTAACATCACATATAAGGGCAGATTTATCAAAATGCAACATTAGAGCGCACTACAGAAAAACTCGCCCACTTTAGATTCATTCCTATGGGAAGTGTATTAATGAAACCAGTAACTTTAACTTTGAAACGGGTAATGTTTACTTTCACCCATTGAGGAATTGGTTGAATTTCTCTATGCTGAGCTCTAATATCACTTTTTGATAATCTATTCTACCCCTATAGATTTTCTATGCGCTTAATGGTGCTTAATGGTGAATAATTATTTCAGATATCATGGTCCCTTCATGCTACACAATCTGATACATTTTAGTGAATGTTTAACAAATCCGTTTCACATTTTTACTATTTGTTGCTAAGTTGCTACAGTTGCTAAGATTTTGTATCAATATAATTATGAGTTTCCCAACCTAAAATATATTTTCAGTTTGCAAACCATACACTCAGGTGCAGGTCCGGACTGAGAATTAAAATAGGCCCTGACATTTCAGGTACAAAGAGGCCCACTCAGCCCACACAGAGTCCCAAACAACCCCCACCAGCCCACTAGATACTGACTTTCTATGGCACCTTATAGCAGCCCCTCTGGCATTTGCCAGAACCCACAGATTGTCAGTCTGGGCCTGCTCAGGTGTGACTCACTGACAAATATCATTTAGTAATTTGCATTGGCCAACTGCAGAAGAAAAAGGTAAGAAAGAACTACAATAACCCATGTATATCTTTATATCTATATTTATTTAACACAAAAACACTATCAAATATTTATTCAAAATCTGCTATAATATGGGAACATGTTTATAATAATGGCAGTTCCCTTTAAAAGTTTACTACCAACTACCATGTCCCTCTTCTAAGGCTACAAAGGCTGGGATTTGGGGAATTTCATTGCCATGCTTGGAATTCCTGTCCATTAGGAATGAAATTTCACCAATGAAAACACACTGGAGCTCCACAGCTGCAATTTCAATTTGTTTGTTTGTTTGGGGTTCAAGTGTGTTTATTGGTCACCTGTTTAAAAGCTAGCATCTTATTGGTTGCTATGGGCTACTGTACCTTGGCAAATGTAGTGCCTTTTATTACATACGGTAAGTGGAGAAGAGCTTTATTCAACAAAGCATATTCTACATTCTAAAACTGGCACACATTTTAGTCTTTTAATTGACTGTTAATATTAAAATGCTGAGAATGATATAAATATTGATATTGGAGCAAAGACTATATGGGAATCTGCTCAGACTGAAGATGAAACATTTTTGATCAATCAGAATAGGTCACAATAATCTAGACTGAATACATGCATCTTTATAAATGAACATCTAGTATATAAAAGTTTTGCTTAACATATGCACAGAAACTTACCCTACATGCCTGATAACTAGATTCTAAGTACAAGGTTTCCCAAGCCGATGCCATAGAGTATAACTGTTAAAAGAAAATATTAGCACATTGTCATTAGTCCTGCCATATCTACCTTCCTTTAAATCAGGAATTGTCTCCCAATCTCAGACCAGAAGACTAGAACAGATTATGAGGGGTGGAATCATAACTGGAGAATACTTTTTTATTGTGAGGGCTCTTATCTCTCTTGCATCACTGAGGACCATATTTGGTTGTGTATGCAATCTGCTGTTGCTGGCTCTTTTACAGCTCGTGTGTTCATTGGATCAAGCATTGGAGCGTTGGACCAAGACAGTTTGGCCCATCTTGTGGTCAAGTCCTACATATTCTATAATATACTAAGGGGGGCCTATTAAAGAATGCTCAAAGCCCATGGGTTTGGGGCTAAATAAACTTGTCAACTTTGTTTTTTGTATGAGCGTTAGGATCCTTAGAGTTGATTCAGGAATAATATGGTAGGTACTTTGTTGAGCACTATCTCAAATATAACATATCTTTTCTTTTTTTGTTAGTAATTAGCCCTAATACATGGAATGTATATGGGGGTACCTATGCACAGCGTAAACTGGGGGCCAGCTTCTAAATATAGGGTGCAGTTCCTGAATGATACAGTTTATAAATTACTGTACGTAATCTTAGACATTTCAACAGAAATATTGCTTTACCGTTGCTGCTTGTGGGAAACACAGGCCTCCAGACTGCAGAAAAAAACAAGACAGTAATTTAGTAAAATATCTCTTATTGGTTTGCTTTGAGTTAATAAAATAGTAATTTTGCTCACCTGGTTACTTTCAGGGCAGACACAGTTACTGCTTATGAAGGTTTGCTGACATAGAATGCACCTGAAAAATCCAGATCAAAGCATTTCACATGGCAAGCAGAGCATGACTTGAGGAAATTAACTTTCACGTTATAAAGCAAAAATGGTTCTTCGTGATGAGAGCAGTGAGGTTGATGTTGTGATGGCAGATTCTATATATGCCTTTAACAGTGGCTTGAATGACAACATTAACACCCAAGGCTAGAGTTATCTCAAGATCTACTGTTAAAGCGATCTGAGTTACGGAAAGCAGGAAAGCATCATGTATAAGAAACAGACTTTTCAGATGCTTTTCTGCTGTCCGGAACCTAGAATGCTGCTGACTGTTTGCAGCTCAGGCAGTTGGTGGATGGTGGTAGATTTGTGAGGGTATTAATCCAAGCCAGCAGTGAAAAGGGGGAACCCACTATAAAAAGTCATGGTTTTGATTTTCAATGAAAGTACATAACATAAAGTTGTATTTTTAAGCAGGGAAACAGAATTTCAATTGTGAATGAAATGCCTCCCTTTAAGAAGAGAACCAGGGTCGACTGGTTGAAATTTTAGCCAACCATTATGGGTTAGTGTTGGGGAGCGGTCAGACAGGAGAAGTATACTCCTCCTCTGATCCTGAAGATCCTCTGTCTTTTAACCAGAGGCGCGTACCAAAGTAGCGTTACAGAGCAAGAAGACACGGGTATGGGTTGGATGCTGGTCCTACAATGGCAACATTTTACCGGTTAGGGTCGGGTGCGGGTTCAGATTTTCCTGAATCGCACATCACTAGTTTAAAGCTAGAGTAAGGACACATAGGGGCAAATTCACTAAGCGTAAGGTTGCGAAGTTGTGCTAGCGTTGATTCGCTAAGCGAAGCGAAGTTACGCTAGCGATGGTTAATTTGCATATGGCGTCAAATTCAAATTTCAATGGAGGAATATGTAGCAGCACTACAAATGCCTGGGAAACCTTCAAAAAATCAAATAAATTTTTTATTTTTCCCTACACATGTGCCCACTGTATTGTTAAGTTGCCATGAGTTAGGTAATGTAGGGGGGAAGGAGGGGAGCCCCAAC
Organism: Xenopus petersii; assembly: GCA_038501925.1. Lineage (NCBI taxonomy): Eukaryota > Metazoa > Chordata > Amphibia > Anura > Pipidae > Xenopus > Xenopus petersii. Next base: position 60,667,579 of record CM076678.1, read on the forward strand.
AAATTTTTCAATCTTTTTCACCCTATCACCCATAATATAGAAAAAATGCCAGCATTTTTTGGGACTTAGAAAAAATGTTAACTTTTTTTGAAGAAATCCCTATCTATTCTATTGCGCTTCGCCTGGTCTGAGGTGGCGAAGGAAGTCTAGCGTAAAAGGTAGCGTTCAGAACAATGCGTGCGTTAGTGAATTTGTGTAGTTACGTCCGTTGCGCAAATTCGCCAGGCGTAAGGGTGCGAAGTTACGCTAGTGAAGTTACGCCAGCGTCTGTTAGTGAATTTGCGAAGTAACGAAAATGGCCAACACTAGCAAATTGACGCTAGCGTTAGGCGATTCGGCGCATAGTGAATTTGCCCCATGTGTTACATATCGAAAGTATAGGATCAAGGGAACAGCAGTGAGTGATAAGGACAAAATAAGTTCATAAACATGACCAAGATTGAAAGAATTAAAGGAGGAAATATTTTTGAACCTATTTGAATAAAATCTACACTGTTTTTTCAGAAGTGTGCAAGAAGAATGTAGAAAGGATGTTTGAGGAGGATGTAGAAAGCTGCATTTTTTTTTTTTTATTTTGGTGAGGGTTGGGATTTAAAAGGGAGCTGCATATGGAAAAGCATTGGGAATTTGGACTGTTATTGTTTATGAGTGCATAATTGTAATCTTGCTTGTTAAGAAGGATTTGCTCTGCCCAGTAAGAAAGGCTTTGATTTAAGACAGCATGTTTATTAACCTTTTGTTGTCATTTAGGTATGAAAGTAGAAATGTATAGCAGAGATGTCAGCTTTTCCATGGGATTTGCATATACACCCTACTGTCCACATACAGGAGTGAAAGAATTGTTTTCAGGTTAGCCGTAGCAAGGATTACATCAATAAGAGTCAAAGGCAGAGGACAGAATGGATTTATAGTTATTGGAAAGTGAATGAGATCAGAGGACATTTTAAGGGATGAGACTGAAATTAAGTAGTTAAAGCAGATAGGTTCATTGTGCAAGTATTCCGAACCTGGGAATGTTGACTATGAGACAGAAAAGGTAGTAAAGAGATAATCTGAAATAGAAAATGGATTAATAATAAATGTGAAATAGGCCAGGTTCTGGTAAGGATCAGTTTAAAGGGATACTGTCATGGGAAAAAAAAAGTTTTTTCAAAATAAATCAGTTAATAGTGCTGCTCCAGCAGAATTCTGCCCTGAAATCCATTTCTCAAAGGATCAAACAGATATTTTTATATTCAGTTTTGAAATCTGACATGGGGCTAGACATTTTGTCAATTTCCCAGCTGCCCCTGGTCACGTGACTTGTGCCTGCACTTTAGGAGAGAAATGCTTTCTGGCAGACTGATGTCTTTCCTTCTCAATGTAACTGAATGTGTCTCAGTGGGACATGGGTTTTTACTATTGAGTGTTGTTCTTAGATCTACCAGGCAGCTGTTATCCTGTGTTAGGGACCTGTTATCTGGTTACATTCCCATTATTCTTTTATTAGGCTGCTGGGGGGAGGGGAAAGGGAGGGGGTGATATCACTCCAACTTGCAATACAGCAGTAAAGAGTGATTGAAGTCAGAGCACAAGTCACATGACTTGGGACAGCTGGGAAATTGACAAAATGTCTAGCCCCATGGCAGATTTCAAAATTGAATATAAAAAAATATGTTTGCTCTTTTGAGAAATGGATTTCAGTGCAGAATTCTGCTGGAGCAGCACTATTAACTGATTCATTTTGGAAAAAAAATTATTCCCCATGACAGTATCCCTTTAAGAAGGTAATTTCAGTTCATTGAGTATATGGGAGACTGTATATGTACATTGATGGGGAACAAAGGTGTAAATGAAGAAAGCCAAGGCTGGCAGAAGTCATCAATGAAGACCCGTTAAAGTCACCCAAGATAACTGTAGATCAGTGCTGAGGAAAAAGTAGAGGATCCAGTCAGAGAGTTAACAGTAGACGTGGCAATGTTTTCATAATCACAGATCATATTTTAACTTACTGGTTTCCAATGTCATTAGGTACTGATAATGCCCCACAATCTGCACATGAGTATGTCTTGCTGGAAAGGTTTTCCGCTTAAAAAAACCATATATCAATTATTTATAAATAGATAAGAGTGCAATATATATATTAAAACTATACTTATCAACACTGGGCAAATTTAAACCTATGCAGTTTCCCATCGCAATCAATCAAAATGTAGCATGTTTAAAACAGCTGAAAGTAAAATAATGAAAACAGATTTTTGATTGCTTGCCATGAGTTAAAGTGCAAATTTCCCAGTGTAGAAAATAAGCCCTACAAAAGTTTTCTGTTGCATTGCTGAGTTTGTGTGGGCATGTTGTATATGGTCAGCTTGTAAAGTAGTAATATGAACGCAAGTACTAAAATGGATAATAATTAAAATATAAAAACAGACCAAGGAAAGTATAACAGCAGGAAAATGCTGCAACTGCAAAAGTGACTTCACTTGTGTTAAAGGGTGGTTCATGTTTAAGTTAACTATTAGTCTGTTATTGAAAGCTATTTTATTCAAATTACTGCATGGTTGCTTGGGTAATTTGGGCCCTAGTAACCAGATTGCTAAGATTGCAAACTGGGGAGCTGCTGATGCTGAATAAAAAACTAAATAGCTCAAAAAACACAAATGATAAAAAATGAAAACCAATTGAAATTGTCTCAGAATATCACGCTCTAAGTCTACATCATACTAAAAGTTAATTTAAAGGTGAAAACCCCCTTTAACTGCAGCTTTGCACAACCTTGGCAATATTATTGCTACTAAGTTAATAAATTACCTCTGATCTGTTGGGCTCCACATGTGCAGGTGCTGCCTGTACATGAAAGACATTCTCTCTGGTCAAAAGATACCACCTGGTCCTATAAGGAAGAAGAAAAACTAGTTTTTACAAACATTGGCTTGCTATTGTATCACAGTGAATATGTATAAGGGATATCTTCTATAATTTAGATCACCATACTTTAAGTGATAAATGTAAACATTAAATAACCCCAAAAGGATTATTTTGCCACCAATATTTATTGCTGAAGAATAGTTACCATAAAGTACTAGGTACTGTATTATTATTACAGAGAAAAACATTAGTATTATCTGCTTTGCTTATACTCTCCACATTAGAAAGATGCTGATTACTATATTGACTTCAAATAAGCCAGAAATCTTGTCACATAGACTGAAATAGCAATTGAGGAATGGGGATCACACACTCGTTACAAAAATCAAAATGTATTTAATGCAAAACATAATAATGCAAAACAAAGTGTTCTAAGCTAGTTGACCACATAGTGGTCTTTATCAGGGGGAAACAATACAACAAAAAGCAAAAAAGTGGCAGAAGAAATATCAATTCCATGTAGGTTTTATACCTTAATTGTGCCTGATTATACTTCTGGGTCTGGTCCAGAGGAACACTACTCAGTTCTCATATTTGCTTTTTGTTGTATGTTTTTTGTCCCGTGATGAAGACCATTGTGTATATTATTATGATAATATAGATAGACTGAAATATCAATTGAGGAATAGGGATCACACTATTTAATACAATTTCTAATAATATACACAATGGTCTTCATCACGGAAAAAAGATGCAACAAAAAGCAAATATGAGGCCTAAGTAGCGTTCCTCTGGACCAGACCCAGCAGGATAATCGCACAATTAAGGTATAAAGCCTGCATGGAATTGATATTTATTCTGCCACTTTTTTTGCTTTTTGTTGTATATTTTTTTCCCCAATGAAGACCACTGTGTGGTCAACTAGTGTAAGACACTTTGTTTTGCATTATTATGTTTTGTATTAAATACATTTAGATTTTTGTAACTAGTGTATGATTCCTCAATGTATATTATTGTCTCCGGAGACATTAATGGGTAATCTGCAGTGGCTCTGCACCTCACATATCATTTTGGGTGTGCGCCTTCTAAACCTTCTATGTCTATATAAATAAACTGAAACAGAGGTCTTACTTATCTACCAAGATGTTTTTATTTAAAAAGATTATGATTGAAAGATTGAGATTGAGATACTAAATTTCTACATAGTTTCACAACGTTCTACAAAGATCTACATGTTTTTGTGCTTTTGTTGTACTCACAATGGCACACTGCGTGCAGTTCACCAGAGGGGATCCAAGATCACTGATCGCATTATCTTTAGCACAGGTGCATCGGAGACCTAGTTAAGAAAGCACAGGTTTTAAGTCAGTGCGGCCTTTCTATGCTAGCTGTAATCAGTAAATATCCTACAAGTCACTTGTGCTTATCTTTTATAAGATGAGGACTGCATCACCTCAATCCCATTGGAAAATCAAACCTGCCTTATCGATATCTGGCAGATAAGCTACCGTATTTGTGTAAAGCAGGGGTGCCCACAGCCCGGGGTTTGTGGAGAGGCCACCAAAGCCTAGGGCGGCAGGATTTTAGGGGGCGGCATGCTGCCCAAACACACCCACATTGCTTCAGAAACACTGGGTATGAGCAGGAGATGCAATAGCTTTTTAAAATTTTCTGTATGTCAATCCACATTGCTCTGGTCCTGATGATGAAAATTTGATTGAATAAAAGGGAGGGGATGGGGAGACTAATGACAGTGGGCCTAGGGGCGCCTAATATGTAAATCTAGCTCTGGGTGCCCAAAAAGTAGATTGTGATCTACCAGTAGACTTTTAGCTGGTGATCAGTAGATCTCAAGACTTGTCTAAATCACCCTCCTATTTCATGCTTTTCATTCAGATATTTATTACATTAAGGCTACATTAAACCTAACACTATACATGTTTATTCTCATAAATCAATATTTAAATAATATTTTCCATGGAACAGAATGCTAACAATATTTTTATGGATGTAGATCCTAATGGGACAACATCACTAGAAGTAGACCTCGCAATAGTAAAGTATGGGTTGGGCACTCCTCTAAAGGACCCGAATAGGCAGTTTAAATCTTCCTGTGTATGGCCACCTTAAAGCCCTGTGAACAAAAATGCTTGCCAAGGACCCTATGACTGTATGTGTCAAACAAAATGATTGAGAACATTCAGATTTTTTTCAGAACAAAATCCATGTCACTGGGCATAGATTGAGTGTTTCCTTTGTGTGGCCAGCTCTGAGAATTAGCACAGAGAACTATTTCTAAAAAGATAATGCTGGACCATTTAGCCTTGATTTAAGTGACCTGCAGTTACACAGGTAGCACGCTTGGCCTATGAAAAACGGAACTATAAAAAGTTCTCTGTTTTATATATTAGTACATACAGGAACGTCCAGTGATTTATTTCCTGTCAAAGATTCCTAAGGGGGTTGAGGTTGGACTTTAACGTGTATAGCTGTTCCAAATACACTAAAAGTAGTAAATGGAAATCCTAGCAAGATGGACAAAATGCCACATTAATATATGTCTCCCAAAATATTTCAGGCAACACTTCATATCTGGTCAAGCAAGTCAGCCAAAAAGAGCCAAGCCATATTCAATTAGTACATGTCTCAATTAGTACATTGAGACATGAGTGCATTCAGTTGGGTTCTTATGTAGAAAAGGTACATTAATTAATGATTTGGTCCTTCCAGGAATAGATGAATGTATTCTTTACAAGTAACACGGGTTCCTTTGAGTCTGTGTGAACCAGGATTGCCAGGTTTCCAGCCAAATTGGGCTACTAATTTAAAGTCCAGGTGGCTACAAACTAGCCAAGGTACAGATTTGGGCTACTTTTTGGGCCTTTGGCTGTTTTTTACTTTGGAAACCAGCCAAAGTTTTCTCTTGCCCTAATGTGCCAAACCTGCATCTCCCAATGTATGTTGAGTAATGTAGTTTAGAGTAATGTAGTTTATAATTTAATATAAGACTACAATAATACGCTATGCAATGGGACTGACTTGAGTAGAAATTGGGGGTTACCAGATTTTGGGCTCTGTATTTTCACATTTTCCGGTGACTTTCCTCAATTTCAGACAAATTTGGGGCAAAAATCTGCTGGTCACCAAAATATCTAACCGATATTTATTGAAATAGTTTTACCAATATTTATTGAAATGTATTGAAATGTAGCCCTCCTGAGCCCCCTCTGTAGTTACACCCCCTGGTGAAGAGGGCGAATCTTTCCCATTTTGCTTCACGGAAAAATGTGCAAATCGGTGAAAATTGAAAAAGGTGTATTTTCACATATATTAATTTGTTTTTTAGACTTTTTTTTCCACTCCACATGTTGTGTTATTTTGGGCTACTTTTGAAGTGCCTCTTGGCTAGTTTTGGGCTGGTTCTGTAGCTGACTTTTTTGGAAATTAGACCTGGCAGCCCTGGTGGGAACTGATATGTGTGTGTAAAGAAATTGAATTCAGTATATTCCCCTTTTCCCAACTGAATGCACTGGAATAGTGTGGCTTGCCTCTAACGCTATACATAGTTACATATGAATATTAACATGTTTAAAGTTCAGCCGCCATGTTTTAGTCTGAGATTAGCGCTGGTACCTCCTGTTAATATTCTTAACAGTTAAACAATAAGGAGACTTACGGTCAGGACTGGCCATTACTCCGACGGATGATCCACACGAGACACATGACAGGGAGGCAGTGTTATAAAACTGATCGGCTGCACAGTTAGCTGGCTGGGTAAATGCTATGGAAGTGCCCTGTGAAAACGCTAGTGCCGGGAATAGAAATAAACCAAACAGCCGACATATCCAAAGAGGCATCATTGCGCTGAAGAACTGACATTCACTGGGTGGTAGCGTCCGTTGCTATGGTAACATTAGCGCTCGGCTAAAGAACACGCCCAGCTTTTGACAGTCACGTGGGGTTACCTGTGGCGGAACATAAGCGATGTCATTGCTTCACGTGACTTCCTGATTGTATGTAGGAGTGAGTTTATGGTCTATTTCAATTATTATTTTCCGCTCATGTTCTGCTACAACTACTTATAAAAGAGCATCCCGAGAACTAGCCTCCCGCCTTTTTTTTTTTCGCGTAGAAGGTGTTTGCATAATAAACACAGCTCGCTGAGATGGAAGCAGGAGCTTGGAGGCGTGTCTTAAGAGAACTTATCTAGCTTTTAGCGCACCTTTAAAGTTCAGCTATTTGTGTGGAGTTAGAAAAGAAGGCGCTGAAAAAGTATTGCAATAAGTGCCAGCAGAATTTCCCATTGTATTTGCAATCCAGCTGTTTTTGAACAATTTTGTGCTTTCACTTTCCTGGCATTTTCTAGGGTGATTTTTAGTTTACCTAGAAATCTATACGTAGGGTTGCCATCTTTTCTGAAAAAAAAATACCACCTTCTGTTATTCTTGACATTTTTTTCTATTAATATAACATTGGCATCTAGCATCATTTTTACCTGTAAAAAATACTGGGCTTCCTATATATTTACCTTTTTTCCCTATTAATAACATTGAGATCAACCATCATTTTTACCAGCCAGACCTGTAAAATACCGGCCAGGTGGCAATCCTACTATACATAGGTTTTCAGGAGTATCTGAGCTTTCTAAATCTGAGTTTTTGTGTATTTTCACTTCTGAAACAAGATTTAGAGCTCTAAATGCCAAAAAAAAATCAAAAAAAATCGTTCTTCATGATATAGGGATTTGTACCAGACAGGGTCGGACTGGGCAGGCAGGACACAGGGAAAAAACCCAGTGGGCCCTCACCGGCCCAGGCCCTCTCCCCTAATCTACCGAGCCCCAAGAAAAAAGTGTGTGGCGCAGCCAGCGTTTGTGCCGGTGTTCACGCATGCGCACCAGCATTTGCACGGGGGCCCCAGAAGTAGGGATGCACTGAACACAGGTTAGAATCCTAATTTGCATATGCAAATTAGAGACGGGAAGGGGAAAACATTTTTTACTTCCTTGTTTTGTGACAAAAAGTCACCCGATTTCCCTCTCCGCCCTGGAATATGAATAGGCGTGTGTCTGAATAGAAAGATGGGTAATAAAAATTAGCAATAACAATACATTTGTAGCCTTACAAAGCTGGAAAGAGTCAGAAGAAGGCAAATACTATGAAAAAATAATAATGAAGACCAGTTGAAAAGTTGCTTACAATTGGCCATTTTATAACATACTTCGGGGCATATTTATCAAGGGTCGAATTTCAAATTTGGAAAAACTTCGAAATTCGAATTCAAAAAGACCAACAGAAATTTTAAGTCAAAGTTTTTTTTTTGGCTGAATAGGTCCGTTTTCAATCGAATAGGTCCGTAATTTGACCAAAATAGAATTGTACGAGTTGAAGCAATAGCACATTCGATTGAATGCATATCAAAGTTTTCCGGAAAAAAACCTGATTTTTCAAAGTCCACCAATTGACTCCAAATAGGTACTAGGAGGTCCCCCATAGGCTAAAACAGAAATTCGGCAGGTTTTAGATGGCGAAAGGTCGAAGTTGAATTTATAAAGAGACATGATAAATTTCGATATTCAAATTTTCAAATCTTTTTCAAATTCAAATCGAATTTGCACTATTCCCTAGTCAAAGTACAAAAAAAATAGCTCGAAATTTGAAGTTTTTTAATTCGACAATTCACCTCGACTTTTGATAAATCCGCCCCTATAGTTAACTTTAGGTGAACCACCCCACCAGTCAATGTAAGCTGTTGCTCTATGGCCATGCTTTATGTTTTAAAGGTTCTGTGAACAGTGGGGTATTCACAAATACCTATGTCCAATATTGTTAGAATAACATGTAGTGCTCAACACAGTGGCAAAATGGCTCTTTGCATACTGAACATCTGTCAGGGTGCTGTAGTACTGAACAATCAAAAAAAGCAGCACCAAAAACCTATTACTTTTTCACAAAAACATGCTGCTTTTCTGTTTGGATGGCCAGATACACATTGAGCATATATATACATGCTGTAGAAGACTCTCTAATGCTACCTTGTTCCAAAATATGGGACTCTGAGACACTTACTGCTGTTGTTCCATTTACAATAGGCACTCCAAACAAACGGATGCCTTTTATTTCATCCCAGTTATTGCAGGGACCCCTAGAATATTATAACAGGAAACATTAATAAGGGGTTCAGACATACTACCTATTGCTACACCCTTTTATACTAGGGCTAGACTGACTACTACTACTACTACTACTAATAAAAAGACAAAAAAGCCAATGAGGCAGAAACACTGCCCTAAAACGATACAGCGAAAACCCAATTTTAATGCGTGGCACAGGAAGCGACATAAGAATTAACCCACTCCTCCAGGATCCAGGATGATTGATCACATTATATACACCATGAGAACCGCTCAAATACACGCCATCAAGTCCATATGCTGTAACAGAATAAAAAAGGACACACGGGCAGATTCACTAACTTCGAGTGAAGAATTCGAATGAAAAAAACTTCGAATTTCGAAGTTTTTTTTGGGTACTTCGACCATCGAATTGGTTAAATTCGTTCGAATTCGATCGAAGTCGAACGATTCGAAGTAAAAATCGTTCGACTATTCGACCATTCGATAGTCGAAGTACTTACCCTTTAAAAAAAACTTCGACCCCCTAGTTCGGCAGATAAAACCTACCGAAGTCAATGTTAGCCTATGGGGAAGGTCCCCATAGGCTTGCTAAGCTTTTTTTGATTGAAGGATTTTCCTTCGATCGTTTGATTAAAATCGTTCGATTCGAAGGATTTAATCGTTCGATCGAACGAAAAATCCTTCGATCGTTCGATCGAATGTTTAGCGCTAAATCCTTCGACTTCGATATTCGAAGTCGAAGGATTTCAATTCGAGGGTCGAATTTCGAAGTATTTTTAACTTCGAAATTTGACCCTTAGTGAATCTGCCCCACAGTGTCGGACTGGGATGCCAGGGGCCCACCAGAAAACCTTAGACCGCGGGCCCACTTTCCAAACTATTATTCCTCCTCTACTCACTTAACCTCTTCATTCTCCAAGTCTTTTATATCTACTTACTATACTCTATTGTTCCATTATTAAGCCTCTTTTTTCTCCCACTGGGAGTTTTCCTGGTATCCCGGTGGGCCAGTCCGACACTGAGGACACATGAGGGAATGAGCTAACAATATGGTACTGCCTTATAGCATCAGCCTGTCTGCCCACTCCAGCACATAGTTCAGTAAAACAAAATAACTCAAGACCAAGAGAGTAGTACAATTTAGGAGAGGAAATAAAGCTTGCCCATACATACCATTAGCTCTATTCAGAATTCAAAATAAAGGCTAGGGAAAGTTTCAAAATCTGTGGAGGCAAATATATTTCAGTTAGTATTATGTTATCAAAAGCATTTTATACGCCAATGTTCATTTAGGCCTTTTATGAGTAATTGTGCCTAATTTTTTAATAAAGATTATTTCTCTTTGTTGTAACGTTTGTTTCAGGTTTCCACCTCTAGATGGCACCGTAATAACCTCCAGCACCAACCATTTCAATTGACTTACATTGTAGTTCATTTTTAAAAAAAAATGCCTGGATATGATGTAATGATGTATGTGTGTTTGTTTCTTATTAAAAGTTACAAATGTTACCTAGATGTTCTTTAATCCAAGTCTTAAAGGAAAACTATATCCCCAAAATGAATACTTAAGCAACAGATAGTTTATATCAAATTGAATGACATATTAAAGAATCTTACCAAACTGGAATATATATTTACATAAATATTTCCCTTTTACATCTCTTGCCTTGAACCACCATTTCATGACTCTTATCTGTGCTGCCTCAGAGATCACCTGACCAGAAATACTACAACACTAACTGTAACATGAAGAAGTGAGGAAGCAAAAGGCAGAACTCTGTCTGTTAATTGGCTCATGTGACCTTACATGTGGTTTGTATGTGTGCACAGTGAATCGTATGATCTCAGGGGGCGGCCCTTATTTTTTAAAATGGCAATTTTCTATTTATGATTACCCAATGGCACATACTACTAAAAAAGTATATTATTATGATAATGGTTCATTTACATGAAGCAGGGTTTTACACATGAGCTGTTTTACTCAGTATCTTTTAATAGAGACCCATACCTCCCAACTGTCCCTTTTTCGGAGGGACAGTCCCTCTTTTGACAGCTCAACCCGCAGTCCCTCATTTGTACTGGAAAGTCCCTCTTTTCTATGCACTGAATAGCCAAAAAAGAAACAAAGTTTCTCACTTAATTGGCTTTTAGCAGAGAGCCCAGAAGGTGCAAATAAGATACTTAGGGGCATGTTTACTAACATTGGAGATAAATATCTGGAGAGATTTTTGGAGATGTTGCCCATGGCAACCAATCAGCAATTGTTACAGCCAAGTTAGAAAACAAAAGCAAAGATCTGATTGGTTGCTATGGGCAACATCTCCAGAAATTTCTCCAGATATTTATCTCCAATGTTAGTAAACATGCCCCTTAGTAACAATTTTGAGACACAAAAACAGTTTAGATAAGGAGAAATATTTTCAAACTTTCATAACCTGCCACATTTTGTAAAACAAACATGGTAATTAGGGGGTGTGGCCACAGAAAGGGTGTGGTCAAAAAATTGCTGTGCTACGTGCGGGAAAATTGTTTTCCCTCTTTTTACTTCCAAAATGTTGGGAGGTATGGAGACCTACATTGTTTGGGGGGTATAGTTTTCCTTTAACTTGCTTTGCCTTGTGCCTTTAGCTCTGACCAGCAGAGGCCAGAGGAGACAGTAAGTAGATACACCACATTGCAGGTGTCACAGCAGCATAGGTACCAAATGAAGATACAAAGGGGAGTTGTGTGTTCCCTTTCTTGTACTTATATGACAACAAATCTTGTGAAACTAAATTTGTTAATAGTATTACTGTTATAACCTTTGTTAACAAATCTCTCCTTAGTTTTCTTTCCGCCTTTGTATAGCAATTATTGTCTGATTATATCCTGTGTGCCCTTAAGAATCGGCTTTTAGGAATGGCTTTGGTTATGAAAACTAGTTGCATGTAAAATCTTGTTTCTAACTGTACTCTGTTTTTAAAGTTAAAGTGTATACAACAATCTATTTTTGTGAGGTGAACATCCAGATAATTGAATGTATTTAACTCAATTTTTTTTTCAGAAAACATTTTTTATTTCAGCAATAGATCAATACAATTCTTCTATTTCCATACACATGTTTTTGTTAATATTTTTCAACTCTGCATTGTACAAACGTCTGTTTACATAAATCGGCAGTTTACAGAGAGTAGTATCAGATATGTCTTATACATGTCATAATCAGTGCTGTCTATTTCTACCTTGTACCTTTTGAGTTTTCGTCATTTTTAGTGTATTCAGAAATGGAGGGTTGGCTGCACAATGTAATATCGAATAGATCATCTTGTTGCTTTATGCATATTTGAGAATATAAGTAACATATTAACTTTTTCTTTAACCAACAAAAGAATGATGATCATTTTGTTTACTCTTTCTTACTCTTTATAGGTCTCTTCATGTCACCAAAAGCTGCATTGCTGGAAGCCCCATCTATTTTTAGTGTGTGTTTAGTCACAAATTGATTTCTGTGGTAAATTTAATGGCGTTGTCTGCTTTATTAGCAACAAGTAAAAGTCGGTGCACAGGGCCCTTCTGCAACACTAAAATATCTTCTGCAGGAGAATACTATTGACAATGCAAAGGGACATGAATGGGTGCTGTGGTTGCACTTTATTTGCCAACCTAATTGATATATTAGATATATAAACATTTCTGGAAGCTCCTTTAAAGTTCATTTAAACAGTTATTTTCAATTTATAGATTATATTTTAGAAAGGGAAGACACAACTCTCCTTTGCCCTTCATTCCTCTGCACCTAACTACATCTCATCTCTTGTTTCTCTATATGTTTTTGCCCGAAACCTCCGCTCCTCTCAGAGCAACCGCTTGATTGTACCCCCCACTTCTACTGCTGTTTCCAGTATCAAACCCTTCTCTCTTGGAATGCCATTCCTGAATCTCTCAGGAGAGAATCCTCCTTCAGTGTTTTTAAAACAAAACTCAAAGACTACCTCTGGGAGCACCTGGATAACACCTGAACTGGCACTTATATAACAGTGTAACAAACTGTAACCCACAGCACCTTAATAGCCCTCTGAATTGTGTCTGTATGTTACCCTCCCATTTAGACTGTAAGCTCTACGGGGTAGGTAGTATTTATGTGAATTGTATTCAGGGGCGATCCTGGCCCCTCCGCCGCCTGAGGCAGCAGCAGTTGCTGCTGCCCCCCCCTCCCCCGGAAATTTGCTCTTAAAGTACCAGGAGCAGCATTTTTGCTGCCCCTGGTACCTAGTGGGGCGCTGCCGCCTGAGGCGACGGCCTCAACTTGCCTCATTGGTGAAGCACCCCTGATTGTATTTCTTCAAAGTGTTTTTATTAAGTTTTCAAAGCATGTCATACATATTTTGGATATTGAACACATCCAAGCATGGAAGTACAATAAGTTTTGGCGTCAAAAGGACATTCATATAAAGAGAAAGAAAAGAAAAAAAAAAACAAAAGAAGAAAAAGAAAATGAATTCAAAGTTAACATAACAATATATTCCTATGCATAACGTCGCAACCTGATTGTATTTCTAATAATGCACTTATTGTTACTTTTTATTCCAATGACCCCTTGTTTGTTACTACTAATTTATTGTTTTGCTGTACAGTGCTTTGCCCTCGAGGAGCGCTTTACAAATACAAATATACATACATAACTACTGGAAACCTTTCAATATGTTCAGAACCTATTTTATGGGAACAGGACGGCTTCAGGATCACCCCCCAGGACTCAACGAACTAATAGGCTCTTAGCCTCATATCTAAGGTAATCGATTTTGACCTATGGAGATGTTTCGTACATTGTAAATTACTGTATCGGAGCGTTTAAATTTTGTTTATTCATTTATTCTTTAATTTTGTTTTTTCTTTACCTGTTTCTTACTTTTACGATTCATGTATGTACTACTTTACGCTACCCTACTTGCTATTTAAGACCTCTGGAAGGTCTCAATGTTTTTCATTGATATGCATGACTGACCTTCAATAAAAACAAGTTTAAAAATAAAATATACATACATACATTAGGTACCCAAAATAAAGATATAGGAAAAAGTAATCCATCCAGAGTTACTGGCCTATTGTATTACAGGAAAAGTGCTGTCTGAATCACCAGTATCTAGTTACAAGAAAGGTAACACACAAAGGTTTTTAGGTAAACCTAAAAAGGGCACTTTTCTATGTTTAACTTGTGTGTGTGTTGTGCCTCAATTATTAAAGGGGACAAAATTAACCACCCAACCCAAGGCAACCCTTTATGACTCAAAGACTATTTTACCTGTGAGACCTGCAATGTAGCATATCTACTTAAATGTCTGTGCTCGATCCCCCTCATGTGTCCTATTTTATTCTATTGCAGTATATGAACTTGATCACATGTACTTGAGGGGTTTTCATTGGTGTCTATATATATATATATATGTACTTTAATTGCAACAGACATTGCATGTACTCTACTTAATATGCAAGAATAACAGACAAATGGTTGTAATTACGTCACTTTCTGTGTCACATTTTAAATGTTATGTTTTCACTGTATCTTGTGGGCGCAAAACATGTTGCGTGGACAACACTCTTTCAGAAGTTTTTCTGCCTCATAGCTGATTCTTGCTACCCTATGTTGAGAGAACATCGTTTTTTCCACTTTATGTGATTGGTTGATATTATACGATGATTGATATTGGGGAACATGCAGTGGATATATGTGGTGAAATTGGTAATATGTATGGAAAACGTACTATTACATAACCTATGGGACCTGATATCCAGAGGATTTTTAGATTTTTTACAATCATTTTCAATATATCCTTTTAAATACTTTTTCTAATTTTTCTACTGAAATATTTTTTATTCATTGTTTCCACTTCATTAAAATGAATTGCTTGCACATGTGAAATGTTGGATTGTGGGGGAAGAGGTGGAGTCATACCTATAAAGGTGGTTTCTGCACTGGTGATTGTATCCTGATGAAGGAAGGTTAAATCCCCCATCATTACACCCTGGAGTACCCTGTGAGCTGACAGGTAGTGATTTTTATCTAGAGGCTTTTCGGCAGCACCGATTCTGTACAGGTTCTGTAGGCAAGCAGGCACATTGGTCTGCAAGTATTTTTATTTTTTAAAACTGGGACCTTCTCTGGAGGTTCTTTTTTGGACAAAATGGTTTAGGGATGCAAGCTTTAATAAAAATCCACCCATGACCTGAAGCCACTGTATCGGCCTGGGTGCAGAAGAACAGAGAGGATTTCAGCTTTGACATTCCCATTATTATTCAGCTTTGACATCCCGTTATTCCCAAAGCTCCTGACATCCTTCTAAAGCAAAAACCTTTCTTAAACTTAAAACAGCTTATACAAAGACATAACATTTATGGCACCTTACATTAGCCCCTCTGGCAGTTTTGCATTTGTCAGAATCCATCGTTTGCTAGTCCAGGCCTGCCTTCCTGTAAGGAATTACACCTGAAAAATCCCCAGGAATCTCAAAAAAAAAAGGCTTTTTGTGTATCATTTGCGGTTGATGTTGGGTAGGGAGATAGGTCTATAATTGTATATAACTTGCTGTCTTGTAAACTGTTCAAACTGTATTATTTCATTTAGGAAATGTATCGTGGCAGAAATTTCATTGAACAAGAGTTTTATTTGGGGAATAAGCACCTTTTGCAATGCTTTGTGGTAAAGAGCTTGCAGGTAGGGTTGACACCAGGCCAGTATTTTAACGGCCTTGTAAATCACTTTGTAACTTAAGTTCAGCCCCTGGCCCACCTTCTTAAAGGAAAACTATACTCCCAAAATGAACACTTAAGCAACAGATAGTTCATATCATACTAAGTGGCATATTAAAGAATCTTAGCAAACTAGAATATATATTTAAGTAAATATTGTCCTTTTACATCTCTTGCCTTGAACCCCCATTTCTTGATGGTCTCTGTGCTGCCTCAGAGATCACCTAACCAGAAATACTACAACTTTAACTGTAACAGGAAGAAGTATGGAAGAACTCTGTCTGTTAATTGGCTCATGTGACCTAACATTTATGGTTTGTTGGTATGTTTGTGTGCACAGTGAATCCTACGATCCCAGGGGGCGGCCCTTATTTTTTAAAATGGCAATTTTCTATTTATGATTACCCAATGGCACATACTACTAGAAAAGTATATTAATATGAAAATGGTTTATTTACATGAAGCAGGAATTTACATATGAGCTGTTTTATGCAATATCTTTTTATAGAGACCTACATTGTTTGGGGGGTATAGTTTTCCTTTAATTCACTGAACTGCAGGAAAGTTTTATTTTTTCTTTCCTTTTCACTTTCCTCCAGGCCCGGACTGGCAATCTTCCTGATAGGCCACTCTATTTAAGTGATGCTGCCGAAGGGAACTGAAGAAGAATCTGCCATTGGGATGTCCCTGCAATTTAAAATATGTAGGGATGACAACTCAAATGCTCAAACTATGCATTCAAAAACTTTGCAGAAAGCGATGCAAAAAACAGAAAGAACTCTTTCAACTGTGGCACAACATTTTAGGGAATTCCATAATTCAGACCCTAAAAAATTGTCCTTTTGGGCCATCGAACAAGTTAAACTGGGAATTAGAAAAGGGAATCTGGAACAAGAGCTTCTGAAAAGAGAAAGCCATTGGATATTTAAATTAAATACTGTTTCCCATCATGGTATAAACGAGAATAATTTATTTACAGCCTTTATATAAACCATACGATATAATGTAAGATATAGAATCAGCGAAAATTATTATGTGACTCTCCCTCATCTTGGGCAAATGCTTTATAGTTCCCCCTGGATAGCCTTGGGTTAATGCAGAGGGAGATGGTGCAGAGGGGTGTTTTTGGAGATGCGCAGATGGATGAATTACATAGCGAAGGAGGTGTCTGGAGAGGAAGAAGGTGGGACTCTTACTAAAAAGCCTCCTCGTCATCATGACTGTTCCAATCTATGTCCATGCCTCCCTTCTGCCATGCGATGGAAAGGCGGAAGTGAATAACCCAAGAAGAAAGGGCGGAAGTGACTTTCTGAAGACCCACAACGGGGAAGCAGAAGTGACGGATTTATGAATTAGATCCATGCGGCTATAAAGAACGCTAAGCTAGACGGGATATGTAATTGCCTTTTGAGAAAGCCACTGGCGAAACACGTGTCAGGGCAAAGACTTGACTCTACTTATTTTAAACATAGCACTGAATAGAGATTTCGGAAGCAATTTTTTAACGCTCATACTTATCTTCTCTTTACCTTATCCTATTTTCCTTTCCAAGGTCTGTTGGGTTTGCGGTTTTTCAGATTAGAACAGCCTCCTCAAATAAGAACAGGGAAGATTTAAAATTTAAGACTGAAGCCCTTCAGTTCCTGACCTTCCTCCTACTTTGTGGTACTCCCAGGGACTAGAAAAAATATGGGAGTAACTCCACCATATTCTGGGTATTAACCCAAGAGCGACCGGGGAGATGGGAAAATAATAGACCATATTCTTTTTAAATCATTTATTATCACTATTCACTTTATTAAGCTATTCATTGATACATTTTGAAGCAAAATACATAATGAATTGGATATTTTAGGACTAAGCACTTACACTTTATAACTTATTATCCAAACTATATTTATATACTTCAATTAATTGTGGTCATAAAATTTGTATTAACTATAATCAATTTAAAGCACTGCACTTTGTATGTATTAATTTGATAATTTAGTAAGTATTTAGTAACCTATTGTTACATACTGCACTATTGGTATATCATCAAGGATATAGCATTTGCACTTTATATCACCAATCTTTTTGTTCTAATTTATGGTGGATTTTAAGTTAATTTAATAATTCATAATTGACCTAAGTAGTGTATCATCAATTAATTGCCGGGGCAACCAAGTAGGTTGGAGTAATATCATACATAGAATTGATGGTATTTTTGTAAGGATTCTTAATACCAATGAATAAATAGTGGCACATGAATTGTCAAATTGAATAATTGGTCTCAAAGTGGTCCTCTATAAATAATAATGGAAATTGATGGAAAGTGGGGGTGGCTTTTTAAACTAAATAAACACAACAAACAAGGTTTCCTTCTCTTTCTCTCTTATACATTTTGAACAGTCTTTGTGTGTTTTAAGAAATTGGGAATTGAGGAATTAATAATATCTGTATCAATTGAAGCCATTGGGGGTTAAAGAAGAAGCTGCCGAAGGAAGCCGAAGCCCCAAAAGAGAATGAAAAAGCTACTGTCGCCAATGAGGAAAAGGACCGGCTTTTTTTTTTTAGTTTCATGGGGGGACCTTGGCCACCAATGTTTTTTTTAATTTGGGCAGGTGACCATGGCCACCAATGGGTTTTTTAACTTGTAGGGGGGGGAAGCCAGGCCACCATTGTTATTATGTAACTTGTGGGGGGTGGGGTCTGACTGCCAGTGTCTCTCGCTTATATGTAGGCTGCTTTGATTTTTTTTTCCAGGACTGCTTTTTATTCCCAGTCCTGCCCTGCCTTCCTCAAACCTTCTGTGATGCAATAGCTCCACCCATTTTGTTGTTATTATTCTGCCTCCTTGCATCCCTGCCTGGCCCCTTCTATGTCACAGACTGATCCCTTATGTCACCACCCCCGTGTCACAGACTGACCCCTTTTGTCGCCACCCCTCAGTACTTTTTAAATAGGTGGCAACCCTATTGGCAGGCCCAGATGCTTCACTGAGTGGGACTGTTTATTTACAACTTTGTTGATATCTCCTCTTCAACCCCTTGTGCTGCTCGGCAGCCCACAAAGTAGAGTCCAGCACGGAACCAATTTGTTAAACCCGAACCCAACCCGCAACCCTCATACTTGGACCCGCTACCCGACACGCAAGTACCTTATCCGCAACCCGATCCGCAGCCCGCTGACCGTCAAGAAACAAGAAGTGCTGTCAATGTAAATAGGAAGTGACATCATTGGAAGTTGGCGTGATCAGAAAAAAAGGAGTAAAACTCGATATTAAGAACACCCGCAACCAAACCGCTACCTGCAAACTGTCTATACCCGCTCCTGAAACTTCTATTGGCAATCCGCAGGGTGCTACAGTTTTTTTGCGGGTACCCGACCCACTGCAGGACTCTACCACAAAGTGGCTGTTGTTTACGTTATATTGTATGAGTTGTAGTGTTTGATGGCATTCTCCAATTTGTGTCATGTGAAGTGTTTTACTCCATTTGTGTAAATACACCTGGGGAGAAAATATTGATTGGCCACCATCCACCACTGACAGGCTACACTTTTTTTTTTTTACTTTGATTTTTCTAGTTAAGAAAGTAGTTTCTTGTCTCATTGCTTTTTGAGAATAATCTTAGGATGTCTCTTACTGTACTGC
The DNA here is from genome assembly GCA_038501925.1 of Xenopus petersii. NCBI lineage: Eukaryota > Metazoa > Chordata > Amphibia > Anura > Pipidae > Xenopus > Xenopus petersii. The sequence continues at coordinate 60,686,922 of CM076678.1, forward strand.
ACACTAGGGGGCAGATTCACTAACTTCCAGTGAAGGGTTCGAATGAAAAAATCTTAGAATTTCGAATTTTTTTTGGGTACTTCGACCATCGAATTGGTTAAATTAGTTCGAATTCGATTGAAATCGAACGAAATCGAACGATTCGAAGTAAAAATCGTTCGACTATTCGACCATTCGATATTCGAAGTACTTTCCCTTTAAAAAAAACTTCGACCCCCTACTTCGGCAGATAAAACCTACCGAAGTCAATGTTAGCCTATGGGGAAGGTCCCCATAGGCTTGCTAAGCTTTTTTTGATCGAAGGATATTCATTCGATCGTTTGATTAAAATCCTTCGAATCGTTCGATTCGAAGGATTTAATCATTCGATCGAACGAAAAATCCTTCGATCGTTCGATCGAACGTTTAGCGCTAAATCCTTCGACTTCGATATTCGAAGTCGAAGGATTTCAATTCGAGGGTCGAATTTCGAAGTATTTTTAACTTCGAAATTCGACCCTTTGTGAATCTGCCCCTATATGTTGTCAAAAATATTCCTATATTTCTAGGTGGGTTGTGTATGTTAAGTTTATATACATTGTCTAAATCTAGTCTAAATCCATTGTACTGAAGAGGGGGAATTGTTGAATTCCATAGTAAATTATACTTAGTATAGCTTAATTCATTGACACCTTGTGTTGCATTTATAGATTTGAATTCTGTTGTGACTGACAGGTCATACCCCATAGTGCATCAAATCAATAATAGTACAGTCATCAGATTGGCTGGTATGAATGTCCTGTAGGAGGCCAGGCACCCCTAGGTTTCATAGAATAAATAAGAGGGACAGCATGAAAAATCCTTGTTCTGAAGTGTCAGTACAGCAGCATGCAAGGCAAAGTGTTTGACGTCAGATGATCATCCTCACCACAGACTTCAAGAGCTGGAAAGATGATATGTACCAAACCTGCGGAATCCAGTATCCTAGTGGAAAGCTGTCTAATTAGGTCTTTTGAATAAAACATTTATTTGCCTGCATGGAGGCTGACCAGCCTGTTATTGATGCCAGACTGGAGCTGAGGCTTGAGGAATACCACAGCTTGTGTTTCAAATCCCTAGATCTGTGAATTAGTTTAATTAATGATGAAGTGGAACTGCTGAGAGATGTATCTGGCAAGAGATCCGAGAGAATCAAAGATATGATACTGAAAGAGCAATAGGCATCAAATGATACGTTAGATCTGCCTTATCATAGGCATTCTTTTATGGAACTGTTATATGAACATATGGTTAAATTGTTCATTTTTTATTTAAGCTCTGAAAGCAAACAAGATCAAGTACAGAAATATTACTGAAAAAGAAATACCTATGGCAACGATTTACATTGATGGATATGTTAATCTCTTTAACTATTACATGTTAACAAATAATACAATTACAAAATGAATATATTCATTGGACTGGAAGGAATCTTATCCTATCCTAGACGAAAACAAGGCTGCATAAAAAGTCCAGTTATAGGTTATTTTCTTCATCATCCATTATTCATAGTAATAACATGAAAAATCAAGACACAAAATATGGATTTATATTTAATTTTCCAGGGAAATGTCCAAATATTGATGCAGCTTTGTGCAGTCTGCTCTAAAGTGCAAGCTTTGAGGCAATTTTCAGAAATTATACTACACATAAAAGTGTTTTGGAGTTGTAGCTGAAGTGTAAGCACAATTTTTTTGGGGTGTCTAAGGGTGTCTAATTTACTTAAAACTGAATTTATCTCATATGTTATTAAAAAAACACAACCAAACTCCCATGCTCCGATTTTAGCTTATTTATTGATAAAAAATTTGATTTAACCCGTTTCTGAAAAAACTCTATAAATTGAGCAAAAATCCAAATTGCTCAGATTTTTCTGGCTTTTTCCCAAATTGCTCTAATTTTTTGGGTTTTTTCCCAAATTTCTAGAATTTTTCGAGTTTTTGCCCAAACAAACCCAGATTTTCGAGCTAATTCCAGCTTCAAATTTAGATAAGTGCCTCTCCCATTGAATTATACAGGACCTCGACAGTTCTGCGATGGTGGATATTCGGATTCAGGCTCTTTGCAGCATCAGGGTATAATAAATCTTGAAAAATTTTTTTTTTTTCCTCTCAAAAAATTTTCTAGTGAAAAAAAAAATATTTTTTGAGATTTTAACACTCGGATTTTAATAAATAAGGCCTACATGTCACATAATTCTAGGTATAGAATAACTAGTCTAAGTATAGAACTATAACTAGGATGCTTAGTCTGATGTCTGGGTGTCTTAGTTTTTTGTGTAACCAGTAACCGTTTCTGAGGTGATGTGGGGGGTCTCCTATTATGTTCCTGAAAATAGCATAAAACTAAATTGGAGATAGAACATGTAGTACATTGATTCTTATTGTCACAGATACGCTTAAAAGAGACTTTGCAGAGAAAAAAGACGGACTTCTTCAGAGAGATATTGGCTTGGACAGGCAACATGGTATCCTGCCCCCTCCGACACTCTTGTGATCTATACAATGTTACATAGCCTGTGCCTTCTTCTTTAATGCACGTTTTTAAAGTTGATTATCCTTCAACGTTGAAGTATTGTCATGGCAACACTGACCCTATAACAGCTTTGATCAAAGAACTTATGGCGGCAGCAGTTCCATCTGTACATAAAGCATGCATCTTTGCCTGGAATGGCTCATTATTAAACCTTCATTTGATTTTACTTTAAGGAATTTATTAGGAAATGTAAAACATTTCCTTTTACACAATATAAAACCAAACCCACAATGTAATGTAATGTATACTCCGCAGAATTGCTTTCAGCACCCAGGTTTGCTAAGATACTTCAGTCTATAAAAGTGTTTTCATGGCCTGATAATGCAGGGACTTGATATATTTTGGTGATCTAATAGAAATCATAAAATACAAAATTGACACTTTCTTGGAACATACAGGTAACACTGGCATCCATAATGAAATCCTAGGTATTAGCTCTACTCAGGTCCTGTCCAATACCAATAGGAATTTGTGTGTGACTGACCTGAAGTTTCCAATGCCTCCCTGAATACACTTTATATACAATAGGCTGTGCAAAATAAAAAATGTTTCTAATATAGTTAGTCAAAAGTGTAATGTATAAAGACTGGAGTGACTGAATGTCGAACATAATAGTCTGAACACTACTTCCTACTTTGCAGCTCTCGAACCGGTTACCAGTGAGTCCATCCTTTAAATACCAGTATAGGACCTGTAGTTCAGAGTGCTTGGGATCTGAGGTTTTCCAAATGAAGGATCTTTCTGTATTTTGGATCTCCAAACTTTGTCTGCTAAAAAGCATTTAAACATTAATTAAACCCAATAGGATTGTTCTACCTCCAAAAAGGATTGATTATATTCAAGGAAAAAAATCATAAATCATCATTTTTAAAAATGTGAATTATTTCATTAAAGAGAGTATATAGGAGATGGACTTCCTATAATTCAGAGCTTTCTGGATAATGCGTTACTAGATAACAGATCCCTGACCTGGATTACATTTTCCTAACTATATTGAAAACATTTTTTATTTTGCACAACCTATCCCAGTTTCATTTTTACACTGAACTGCTCCTTTAAGAGATTCAAAGATTTGTTTCCCCGTAAGAAAAGCCGCACAATTGGAACAGGCACTGGAGGGAAATCTTGCTTCTAACCACTGCTCTGCCAATTATAATACAGAGCTTAGTTCTTTGTAAGGATACAAAACAGACCACAATACTGCTATTAAATCAGGAAATGTTGCCTATAAGGTATAAGAGCTAGGGGTCAGTCAACCCAAAGTGATCATTTCAGCCAGCACATTGGAAGAGCTTATGCAGTTTTTGTTCTACACCTCCCCAAGCAATGGACTTCACACGCACATCAGATGAATGGCATCACTAAAGGAGTCCCAAAATCTCCTTTAAATGGGCAGTATACCCACTCGGGCTATACTGCCCATTTAAGGGCCTAGTCTCCCCACTGAGGCACTTTTCCTTTCTAGGGGTAGATTTATTATGCTGTGTAAAACAAAATTCAAGGGAAAACCGTTGTAAAAAGCCATGTAAAATAAATGGCAAATTTATGAAGATGTGTGTAATTTTATGCCATGCGAACGCCAGATTTGCTGCCATTATTTTACACTGCTTCCAGTGGAAGTCACTATAAGAAAAAACGCATAAAAATTTGATGCCATTTTTTTTTTACACGGCAAAGCCTGCCGATGTGTGGTGTATTTTCCAACAGTTTTTTTACACAGCATAATAAATTACTCAAGTAATTCAAGCCCAGAACTGGAAGCAGTGGGAGGGTTCATCACTGGTCGCTTTTTTTCCAATAGCTAGGGCAGCCATTTTTTTTAAATTATGAATCCACTGCACCACTATTAAGAGGCACATGTCTACTCTTGTGTTGATGCGCAAGAGCCCATATTAAAGGTCCACTCTAACTCAGTCCTGTTTGCCAGAGTACTCAAATCATTATTGGTATATTCATATAAATACGCTATATGAAAAAGAAGCTGGTCCTCTTCAGGGAAGGCCTTACGCTAGTTGCTGAAACAATATTGGTAAAATTTGATCCCATTTAAGAGGTTGGGCACTACTGTTGTTTGATCAGGCTTGGCTGCCATCAGTTGGGTTGAAGTCAGGGCTCTGTGCAGATCAGTTGAGCGCCTCCATTACATCTCCAGTTCATTATGTACCTTACAAGAATGGGTGTGGCATATAGGGCATGTAAAAGAGTTCACTGGCACACAAGACAATGTTTACAGGGCAAGCCGTTGCCTCAAAACATTGCACTTTCGCATGAATACAACTGTAAGGGCTTGCCCTGCAAACATAAATCTTGTGCCAGTGATCTCTTGTATAGTTGTACCTGGAAGTTGCCAAATCCTCTGTGCACCAAGCCATAATTATTGGGTGTGTTAAGGATGTGTGTGTGCTTGTCCTGTTCGAGGTACATATAGAATATGGCCTGATATCAGTGGGAATATAGCTACAGCAATTAGTATCATTGCAAGAAAGAAACAGGCATTACAAACAATTATAGCAGGGTATTTATCCCTTTGTATTGTAATGCTGCAAGAACTAGACAGAGTAAGGCATTTTGTACATGAACAGCAATAATGGTCAGTTTGCTGTCAGGTAAGAATGTGTTGGCAAATTAACGTAATGCTGTCAAACAGTATTTACATCTGTTGAGGATTATAAAAGTTAAAGGGGAACTCCGGCTTCCAAACCAAAATTTGATAAAGAGACCCACATACCACAGAAACTTCTAATATACCCATCAATGTTACCCGTTTCTTCAAAAAGTATAAATAAATGCCATTTTCTATGCTGAAATCCAGTTGGTTAACAGTTCTTCTCTTTCTGCATCATTTGAAATCCTGGCAGGGAAGGAGGGACTAAACACTGATGTTACAAATTGTAACAACTACTCCACAGCTTACAGACAGCATGCAGGAACTACATAACCCACAATGCATTGTGCTGTGATGTTCATTTCCTTATTGAAAGCACATGTACAGGAATTGTGGGGGTTGGAGGATGCAGGCTTAGGACAGATGGCTGTTGATACAAAGTAACAGTAGTCAGCCAGTTTAGCAAAGTAGTCAGACAGATCAGCAGGAGGCTAGGCTTAGAGAACTGTCAGAAACCATTAAAAATCATGAAAAGTCTGCCTATTTTTTAATTGATGTATAATGAAAAGTTGCTTGAAGTTATGTTTACTTTTCAAAAAGCTTAAGTTATGTTTTTGTGGGAGGTGTGTTGAACTATGGCTAAACCTATGGATTTTTCCTGGTTTTGGTGAAACTGGCATACGCTACAAGGTTTTTCTTCCACCTACTTGAGTTCAGAAATGATGCTAAAGGCTGGAGTGTGATGGAGTATAAACATGTGCTTATAAATGGCTGTGTAAATGCTGGGCACCATGTTCAACAAACAGATGCTGCAAGAATACAACTCACAAAGAACACAGCACCGTATGCATTTTTGCACGGACAGGACTAGACATTTCCAGAACTACATATCTAGCCCTATAAGAATGGACAGACACATTGTGCTTGGACAATAATTTATTTTTTCACATTGTTATGTGTGCCAGATTATACATAATACAAAACATGAATCTTACTTCTGCTTCCTTACACATTGTATTTTTTTACTTTAAAGGGAATGCAACCAGCACAGTGGGGGGGGGGCATTGATGTCCACAAATATTCAGCAGACTCTGTATATAAATAGCACTCTTTTTGGCACCTTTTTATTGCCCATGTAAGGTAAACATTAAGGTGCAAAACAGGTAAACCGATTAACTACATTGTTCTCCCGGTGTTTCACGGTTAATATCAAGGCTGCCACCTGTTATGTATAGACTCTCATACAAAATACGGAACAATATCAGGGAGCCAGCTAGAGGTGGTACAGATTTCAACTGTAATTAGACATAATGAGGTCACATGGGCATAAAAATAACCAGTAATTTAGCTACAGAAGAAAATACTGCAGAATTAAAGGGCTCAGTGCTTAATTCCAACATACAGATATGGAGAGATATTGGTGGATAGAGAGGGTGGGAGGAAGAAACCAGTTGCCATTGTTGCTAAGATTTTGCAATCAGGATGCACTGAATTGTGTTCCACAGCCAATGAATAATATGCAAACATAATACATCACCCAGATTGACAATATCATATACAAGGTTAAAACACAGACTGACCCACTCTAATAACAGCCTTTCAATAAAGCAGGGTATTAAAGCATGCACCTTTCAATGCAAGCAGCTCAGCTTGGTATGTAAATCTGTATTTATTATTACCTTTATATTTTATATCTATAGAACAGCACCTCTAGTCATTGTAAAAAGGTGCTGCTGATCGCCGATGCTTTAATATCCAAGGAGGACCCCTAAGCAATGACAAAGACTAAATTGCTGAATAAAACAAATAACTGCAATATTATGGGCTTAATATTAAATGTAAAATATGTTTAATGAACGTTCAATGAACGCTTGTGAAATCTGCCCTTTTAGCAGAAAGACAAAGCAGATATAAGGAACATGTGGCAGCACTAGATCTGTATATGTTGCTATGTACTCACAATATTAATACTGATAACACAAGCACAACAGCTGCATGCTGTAAAACCAACTGCTTACTGCTCGACTAATTGTAGGATGTACAAAAATACAAATTAACAGTTTCAAAAAGTTGCACAAAATAACTCAGTAGTAATACTCCAGTTGTGCATATGAAGGAGATAAAGCTTGTCCCCAAAGCATTACACAACACAGATCTAAGTGACAGCACTGAATTATAGCACAGCAATAATACCAGGAGTTGATAAACGCAGCTACAACCCCCCATTTTACATTTTTGTTTTTTACAGTCCCTTCCTGTTCTTATGCAGTTCAACGGGAGCATTGCCCCGATTCCCATGTTTGACATCATGATTTTGCCCCGTTTTCCTTAAAAAAAGCAAACAAAAAAAACAACAACAACAGTTTTTCCCTGCTGTTTAAGGGCAGAGATACACACTCAGATTTGGGGAGATTTAGTCGCCTGACGATAAATCGCCTCTTCTTTGGGGGGCGACTAATCTCCCCGAACTGCCTCCCGCCATCTAGAATCTTAATCACCAGCGGGATGCCTCCCAGAATGATTCGTTTTCCGAAGTTGCCCAAAGTTTCCTTGTGAGGCAACTTCAGAAAATGAAGCGAACAGATTGCCATCCTGCCGATGATTTACATTCTAGCCGGCGGGAGGCAGCTCAGGGAGATTAGTCGCCCCAAAGAAGAGGAGTTTTGTTGCTGGGCGACTAATCTCCCCAAACCGGAGCTTGTGTCTCTGCCCTAAGGGGTTTTAGTAGTTTATACCATTTTTACATAAAAAGTAGAAATTATTCATACCTCCATTTTCTCAGATTTTATGTTTTTTTTCCCCCAGTCCCCTGGAACATTTTAAATCTGGGTTTGACTGCATATGGTTGTTGCTCATGTTCATAGTAAATAAAGTCTATGAGCTAAGGGCTATGTGTGACTTTCGGAGGTGTCTGCTATGGATAGTGAGATGGCTTATCTCATTAGGCTTACAACACCAGTGACCAAGCTTATGGGTGGGCAGTTAATAGTAGTTCTGTATGAAGGCTACAACCCAGCCTTTGCCTAGAGACAACAGAATAACACAACATCCTGACTGAAGAGCAGAGATAATTTTGTCTATTGCAAAACTCATAATATTTTTTTTACAAGCCTCTATAGTAATAAGCTTCAGTGATATCAAACAGGCTTTATCTCACTCCGTGCCAAATTGAATTAGTATGTTGTTTATAAGATCTGTTTTTCCTTTGCCCTACAGCAGGAAGACTGGACAATCCTAATCAAACTCATCTACTTGCACTATCCCTTTAACTCCAGGACAAGTATTGCTGATACAATTTTACATTTCCCTGCATATCTTGTAATATATTATTTTTTAAATATATATTTAAATATAGTGGGTTTTTTTTTTCTTAAATCAGCATCTTTATGCGAAACACGCATTTGTAGAGGAGTCACTTATTGCCTAAAACATCTAGCACATTAAAAATAAAACAGTTATTCTCCATCAGCACAATTATCAAGACAAATATATTAGTACATGACCAGCCGTCTTCTAGTAAGATGCTGCTGCAATGCAACACATGCTCATTTGGCAAGGAAACAAGATTAAAAAGCTTCTCTGGCTATACAAAAATAAAGAAACCGCTCTCTTTCACAAACACTGTTTCACGTTGTCATTCCCACCCCACTATACAGTGAGTACACAGGCTACCAACAATAAATACTCTGATTTCCATATGTAGACAAAAGACTTTATACACTATTTCTTTCAAAATATATACAGTTTTTTTCTCTCGGTTTCCACTAAAATAGGCAGGTGCCCTCTGCATCGTGCAAGTTCACTCTTCCTTTTTAGTGTTTCAATACTGGAATATGCTTGTAGGTTGCTCCCTTTACAGGGCTACTCCACAGTCATTTGGTCAATATGGTCAGTGAGTTGCTTAAATTTGTCTGTAAAAAGATCACAAGAAAGCAGTTCAGTAATGCCATGCAGTATAGAGGCAAATTGTATAACACTTTGGAATAAAATGTATTCTGCAAGAGAAACAAGTACATTTATGTTGTTTCATGGATCCATATCAAGTGTGCTTAGTGGAACTGCCCAATTCAAAGCCCTATTGTTGTTGAGAGTAAGTAACAGCTATTGGTAGGCATTGTATCACTAGACAAGCTTGAAAAAGGGTGAGACTAAGCCTGAAACGTTGCCTGGTTGTCTGACCTAATAAATACAACTTTTTGCAACAAAGAGGTGCTGCAGCTGTATATGCAACCCATGAGAAGGGTTCCCAGACTGCTTTGCACCCAACTCACAATGTCATACAAGGTGGTACAATTTCAAGTACTATAGGTAGGTGGGTACATCTGGAATGGCAGGAGAGAAATCTGCCAGATGAACTGCACATGGTACAAAAATATAGTTAGGATCACAAGTCTTTGTGTATTGGTTATATCAGTTATCCGGTTTAACATATACAAGACCATAGGAGTTGGGACTAGTTACTGGAACTCAAATAAGTAACCTATTATGATTCTATACAATGAGAATAGCATCAATAAAATAGGTCTACTAACTAACAAATCAAGCCAATTCTATGTTACATGATTACGTGTGGTTACACATGAAACGCGTTGGGTGTCTGTTACTTTTGAATGAATTTTATTGCGTCCAAGAAGTGTGTGAAGTGCGCGTGCATAGTGGGACATTGAACTAAGTTACAATACTTCAACCATTAAAGAGAATCAAAATTCATGAAGTGATAACTACTTTTTAACTGTGCCAAAACAGTGTCTATCACAGATCCTAGCTTAGTACTTCTTGTTTTAACTTGTTAAGTGTGAGCAGGCTGGCCAGCCACCCATAGAATTGAGGAATTCTATTAATAAAATGGGACAAGACAACTTTCTCACCTTCATCCAGGTTTCCAATCACGGCTTGCTTCTTCAGAAAGTCATAACACAATTTCTTGCTTAACCCAAATGCCAACATGTTGTGTGTGAATGTGCTGGGAATGCAGAAAAGATTTAAAAGAGAATTTAAAAGGCTAAAACCTCCAAAAACAACTCTAATTATTACTGTTTATAAATATACAAAACACTACTGGCTAACATTAATAAAAACAAGACAGCTTTAACCCCAGAAAAAAAAATGGAAGGTGCCTTCAGTGCCTCTCCCACCCTATTAGAATTGTTTTGCAGAAGCCAGTAAGACTGTGCACTTCTGACAATATTGCTTGCAGTCCTGCTGGCTGCTAAAAGGAGAATTTGAATAAAGTGAACAGGGTGGGGCTGCAGAGAACCGGGTGGGGGAAGTGCCTGGGGGGAATAGCCAAAGCAATAGCAGCCAATGACCTTACCCCAACTGTCCAAACGTAATGTTCTCATTGAACTGAAGACTGTCATCCCGCTCTTCTTGAGTCATATGAGACCACTTATCTCTGTTAGATATAAAAATATAAATAGGAGCAATCACACAAAGAATTTTTTCCCCCCAAAATAGTAACCAAGCCCAAGTTATTCTTATTATGTCTGCTACACATCATCAGCACTCATCACATACCAAGAATGTGTTGAATTTATTTATATATAAATATGTTTTATAAGTTTTAGCATTTTAATGAGCAATTACATTTTTCCCCAAGCCATAAAAGCAGTACATTGGAATACATGGCATACTGCAACATGAATGCTAATATAATCTCACATCTATATGATTATAACAATATTATGAGAGAGTTGTGATATCATTCATGTTGAGTATAGTAATGTCCAACAAATTGTATCCAAACCCACACACGAGGGCTTGACCCTGCACCTGCCACATGTGCCATTGAATTTTTTACTGAGTATAGTAATGTACCTTGTGCTGCTACATGCTTAGCTTCTTTCCCCACCACTGAGACAAAATGTCACATAAAAGAATTAAAAATAATTTGCATGCACACCCATTCTCTGCTTTCTGGGGCAGCGCACTATCCCCCATATGTGATAAAAGTTGTACGTTTGCCCAGGAACAATAACACCCATAGCAACCAATAAGATGTTTGCTTTTAAAGAGGTGACCAGTAAATTCTACCTGCTGATTGGTTGCTATGAGTTACTGCTCCTGGGCAAACTTAGTGTATTTTATTACCTTACCCCCTATAAGTATTATTCACCACTAACAGTGCAGATGCCAGTAGCAAGCGTAGTTTTGCCCAGTCTCCTACTGGTTAATATAAATAAATAAAAGCAAATATGAACTAGGGCAATTTAGCATCTGTCATACGACGCAGCTTTCTAAGTGTTTTGTCCCAGGGAAAGAGGACAGGACAGCCCATGCCTATGGACTTTGGAATGTAACAGAAGAAAGGAAGCACAAGATAAACATGGGCACTGTAAGTGGCAGAAGTACACCAGCTCTATGCACTAGTAAAGGCAAAATTAGGAACATTTGTCAGGACTTATTGCTCATTAGAATGGAGTATGGTCAGTGTGCAAAAGAATGGCATACAGAGTATTGTGGGTCAGAGAGTGGTCAAGTGTCCTGAATTTTCACTTTAGAGCATTGTTATTTATGGTTTGCTCAAATGAAATGTTAGCAGACTTAAAGGAACAGTTCAGTGTGAAAATAAAAACTGTGTAAATAGATAGGCTGTGCAAAATAAAAAATGTTTCTAATATAGTTAGTTAGCCAAAAATGTAATGTATAAAGGCTGGAGTGAACAGATGTCTAATAAAACAGCCAGAATCCAACTTCCTGCTTTTCAGCTCTATAACTCTGAGTTAGTCAGCGACTTGAAGGGGGGCCACATGGTACATTTCTGTTCAGTGAGTTTGTAATTGATCCTCAGCATTCAGCTCAGATTCAAAAGCAACAGTTATGACCCATGTGGCCCCCATTCAAGTCTCTGATTGGTTACTGTCTGGTAGCCAGGGCAACCAGTCAGTGTAAACCAAGAGAGCTGAAAAGCAGGAAGTAGTGTTCAGACTGACTTGTTATACATGAAATCACTCCAGCCTTTATACATTACATTTTTGCCTAACTAACTATATTAGAAACATTTTTTATTTTGCACAGCCTGTCTATTTACCCAGTTTTTATTTTTACACTGAACAATTCCTTTAAAGGGATACTGTCATGGGAAAAAATTTTTTTTTCAAAATGAATCAGTTAATAGTGCTGCTCCAGCAGAATTCTGCACTGAAATCCATTTCTCAAAAGAGCGAACAGATATTTTTATATTCAATTTTGAAATCTGACATGGGGCTAGACATTTTTTTCAAAATTGAATATGAAAAAATCTGTTTGCTCTTTTGAGAAATGGATTTCAGTGCATAACTCTGCTGGAGCAGCACTATTAACTGAAATTTTTTTTTCCATGACAGTATCCCTTTAAATACACTACCAAAGTCCTTTTTCATTACAGTACAATTGAGGGCACATGGCATATTTGTAAATTAGAAGTCACCCTGGAGACAGCATCTTGGTGACTTCTAATAACTAATATCTAATAATGCTCTTGAAGAAGATGCATTTTCATATTTTTATGTCCTCCTAGAATGGCCTTATGAAACGGAGACTCGTTGCTGAAAAACAATATATTTAATCAGGTGACATACAGGACTTCTTTACAGGGGTAGTATACCCATGTCCCATTCATTGACCTCATGTTGAACAAAGGGGCATACTGCCCCTCCAATAAAGTGCCCAAAGAATAAAAATGCATATTTGCCCTGAGCAGTGCTCAAAGCAATCTGAAGACTAAAGTTTGATCTCCCGCTTCTATAGAGTCAAATACTAACATGTGATTGGGCTTAAGGTTTCAAAAAGTGCTGAAATGTACTGTATTAAGCCTTTGAAGTGATAAAAGCATGGACACAGATTCCACCTGCTCTATTGTTTAACTGCTGCTGCAGCTTGTTAATTACAGCAAGCAAAGAGCAGTGATTAGAAATGTGAAGGTTAGCCTTTTGATATGGGCGTCCTATTGTCATTTCCCAACTGCAGCTGCAGAATAGGGATGTGTCACACTCAGAATAGCATGTCAGTAGTACTACAGTTTAGGTAGGTGGGAAGATGATTGTTCTGAAAGTAGTATTTAGCACTTCACAGAAAAACAATACTCATTACAGTGGAAAAAATGTAACACTTTCAAAGCCCTTATATACATGTGTCATAAAATAGAGATGTGTGCATAACACATATATGCCTTTTAGGGCTCTGGCACAAGTGGAGATTAGTTCCCATGACCAGTCTCTGCTATTGTGGGCAACTAATATCCTGAAAATGCTTTCCCACTGACAAAAACGTAAATTATTGGTGGGAAAACATGTGCCTTGCTTCTGTTTTGCAAAGTAGCCAAGTTTTACAAGTTTCCTAGCAAGGTGACTGCTGGCAAATTCAGAAAGCTTAAGTGTTGAGTATGTTTTCCCACTTGCGAGTTACATATTTGCGGTGTTTGAGGGAGTGGCATCCAAAAGGCTCTCTAGGAGCGGCCAGGGTGCCAGGAACACCCCTGCATGCGCCCTAACACCTAAAATAGGCATTTGCCTATTGGGAATATCATAGCAGGTAGCACTGAGCAATTTACAAATCATTTGCATGTGCAACAAATCCTCCACTTTCTGGGAATTGCACTGCATATGTGTTCTGTAGCAACCAAACAGGACAATGGTGGGCCACAGATAAGGACTGGAAGGTAAGTGAGAGCCAAAATATGGGCTGAAATGGTTTGTTTTCCTGAGTTTATTGCTTCTCAGCCTCTTGGCTAAGATAAGGCTAGGGCAAGATAAACCTGATAATCTGCTCCTCTGCTTCTGCCCTTCTGCCAGATGTGCCTGCACCTGGAAACATTACAACTCTTCGGGCCCTAGCCTAAGATAGAGTACCTTGATTCTCAAAATGACGCAGCATGAAAAAAAACAAAACATTTTTTTACCTAAGCCTAGCTCATATTTTCCTTGTAAGATAGCTTCTATATCACCTACCTAGTGAAGGAACCCTAGACTTAAAGAAAATCACTTCTACCTTCTAACTATTTCCTTTTAATATCTAGGGGGAAAAGAACAAACTAAATGTCAGTTCTCAGTATAAAAGCATGAACGTAGAATAATACAATAATACGTTTAATGCATTTTGACCCCCGAGCCCCCAAGGCTGCACTCAAGGTAACCGTTTAATATGAACAAACATATTCTCTTGGCTGTCTGTAGAAGTAGCAAAGCGCATAACTATATAGAAGGATACACAGCTACATAACATATGCCAACCAACCTCTCTTTCTCTTCCTCCCCAGCATTCTCTCTGGAGTGGCAGCAGAAACAAGGTTAGCAAAAGGATAGAGAAAAGAGGTCATTCCAGGCAAAGGTTAAAAAGAAATGAAGAATGAAATCATTGGCAAGTGAAGAAGCAAGAGCATGCAAGAACATTACAGATTTCCTGTTCCAGAAATGGCCATAATCCAACATATTATGAGCTTCTACAGAACCAGAGTTGTATTTTTAGCTTTATAGGTTTTCATCAGCTAACGGTTACCTTTAGGAGAAGGATTACTATGAAAGTGATGCGGAGAATTTATTGAAAACCTAGCGTGAATCTGGTGTGTTAACATCACCACGTGGTATGAGCAGCAAATGTTCCTTTTGAGGGCATTTTTGTAAAGTTCAGCTGCTGATTGTGACAAGTCAGGTAATAAAACACCTGGCACGGTGCAGCTGAAAAATAAGTCTTCTCGGAGGGCTGCAAGAGGCTAATTAGAAAGGAAATGTCAACATGTTTATGAAGCTTCTTTATAGTGGTGATTAAAGCCTCATTATCCATTTTCGGACTCTGCAAAAGGTCGTCTATAGTAATGAGATGAATTGAAAAATTGCATATTGAATGACAAAAAACTGGAAAGTAGCACATTGAAAGCCATAATTCTCTATGTTGTATTGCTCACATTTTCTTTTATATGATCTATAGAGAGGAACACTCAAACAAGGCACTATATTATAATTACCACTCTGTATCATATGGCCATAAAGATTACTTCCTATTGCCCAAATCCAATTTAATTTTTTTTTTACAATGTGGCAGCATGGTAAGGCAATGGTTAGCTCAAATATTATGTTTGATTCCAGATATGGGTACTATCTGAAAGGAGTTTGTATGTTTTCCCAGTACTTCAGTAGGTTTCTTCTGGGTACTCTGGTTTCCTCCCAAACTCCTGGTAAACGTGACCATCACATGTAAACTCAATTGGGGCTGACTTGATCTACTATCCAAATACCAACACATAGATTGGGGGAATTATATCTAAAGCGAGTAAACTTTTTAGAGTATGGAAGGAAACAAGAGCATCAAGATAAGGACAACACAAATACAAACAAAGTCCTCACAGACATTGGCCTGGGCTAAATAGAGCCCAAAGCTCCATCAAATTGAAAGAACAGTGCTAGCCACTTATATCTGGATTTTCATGTGCACAACCTAATCTCATTTGAAATATTAAATTATTTATAATGTATATACACAAATGTTACAAAATAACAGCTTGTGACCTGGTTATAGGAACAAACCAGTACTTCTTATATTAATTGCAATTGCAAAATAAGGGTCCTGCAAGCTATGTGAACACAATAACTTCACTGTACTTTGGATGACAGCTGTTAGAGGATGTAATCTGTATTGCTTTCGATTGGACTAAAATGATATGCCAGATTCACTTACCTAGTAGTGGGAGATCTCTTCCTCCTCTCACAGTGTACAGCGTCAAAAAATGCTGCATTCCAGAAACGCAGGGTGTGCCTGAAATATTAAAAACAATGTAATTGCAAATAAATATATTATGCTTGCATCAATTTATGATGTAAGACCTCCTTACTGTCTCCAAAATAGATATGGTCTTCTGTATGACATACACAATAAATAACGAGCAGATATAAGTTTCCAGTTTAGCTGCAGTTTGCTTTGTCCAGTTATTAAGTAGAGCTCTTAGACAGGGAGATCGATGCAGGCTGTTTTTTTTTTTTTTTTTGTTTACAGACTTTTTTATTGCTCCTTACCAGATGGGCTGCTGCTTCAGGTGTGTATAAAGGTATATCTTCTCTCCTTTCTTCTCCTCTGGACTTTGAAGGGAGTCTAGCACGAAAAAATACAATACTTCACAACTCAACTTCTTCACAGCTATGGCAACATGTGAGTAAATGTTAACACTGATTTTAGCAGCTTTTTCTTGCACCAGATCCGGGAGACACAAGCACAAAATTGTGACCACCCATGAGCTTTATTTGCTCTTTTTATTCTTTGGTCCATGACACTCAGCCGGTATTTTCCACCAATGAAAGCTTTGATTCCATGCTCTGACAGGGAGGGGACATTGTCAGTGTGACAGGTATCACTATCACAGTTCCATGTTAAGCAAGTAAAGCTCTTACTAGCCAATAAGAAAATCTGTTGATCTAGACCCAACAAATAAACTATTTCTTGGCAACAAATGTACTATTTTATACGAGAAAGATATTCATTATTTAGTCCTGTTTTATTCCTGTATCAGAACTAAACACGTCATTTATCAACACTGGGCAAATTTGCCCATGGGCAGTAACCCATGACAACCAATCAGATTGCTGCATTCATTGTCCTACTTGCAGTTGGCTTCAAAAAGCTAATCACTGATTGGTTGCTATAGGTAACTGCCCATGGGCAAATTTGCCCAGTGTTGATAAATGAGCCCCATTGTATTCTACAGAGCTTATCTGCTATGTAACTGCTTTTTTTCTTTTTCAGGTAGAACGGTTGCCCTCATGGCTTAACAACAGCATATATATATAGTAGTGCTTCTGAACCAAACACACCCTTTTTACAAGTGCAGGAAAACAGCATATGATATTTTAATCCTTTTTAAACACTTTAATAATTTGGTGTTCCCTTAAGTAGAAGCACATTCCTTTCCTTTACATACATCTTAAACCACAAAAAAGTAAGAGCAACACAGAAAAACTTACTGTTATCAGAAGCCTTCTCTTTTGTGTGGTTCTCACTTTGGCTAAAAGAGAAAATAAAACAATGCAACATATCTTTAATAGATCAACCAATACACCTGTGCTGAAACAACATTACCATAGCCCAAATAAATATAGCCCTGTGAAGTTCCCACAACAATCTCAGTGCCAATTAGGTTTTCTGGAGAAATCATTACTGATGAAGTGAACTATTAAATAAGTATTTAACAATTACAGTGCACCTAGATCTCAAAAAGTTTTTTTTTGTCATAAAACTGCTTTTTTTTTTTTAGAATGAAACTAATATTTGTAACAATATTGCAGTACAAACTATAAGACCTTGGTAAACCTTCACCCTTGTTACTACAGTCAACCTCATCACAATATTTTACAAATGTATACACACAATGATAAAGGCATAATTTGTCATACATAACCCACACACACACACACATATATATATATATATATATATATATATATATATATATATATATATATATATATATATATATATATATATATATATATATATATATATATATATATAGCACATAAACATCAGTGAATTGTATGCATTATTTATCCACTAACCTAGCTGATATTCCTGGCTTTTTTATTTTTCATTATTTTAGGTCATAAAAGTTTTGTGGAAAAGAAAGATTCCTAATAGTGCTTCTGCGCCCATTAAATGGATCAATGTTTATTAAACAGATGCTAACTTCCACCAATAAAGTTACCCACAATTAATCAGAAATGTATTTTATCAGTATACTATAAATTATAAACTGAAAAATCTCATAAGCAACTGCATTGATACAATTTAGCAGCTATGTTAGTAAATTAGCCACTAGAAATGGCTGGAGATATTGGGATAGATTCAGGTTCAAATGAAAAACTCATCTCACCATTTACCTTATGAAAACTTAATGGAAATTTATGGGGCAATCTGGAATTGAATTAGTAGATTAGTTTTCCTCATCAAATGTAACGTAGCCCTTTATCTGGTACAATCAAATTAAAAGCATTAAAGACACACAAAAAATAAATGAAACACAAATAAGGTGTGGTTGAATATAAAACATGATCATAGCTCCAAATAACTTACTCATTTTTTTTAGAAAGTGGTCCTTTTAGTTTGCTCTCTAACCCCCCAAAGAAGCCCTTCATGTTTTCTGTTGTGGTTGATGTGGTCCTCAAGAGGCGCTCCACATTGTCCTTTTTCTCCGCCAGCCAGCTATTGGCAGACTTCAGATATGCATCAATGCTCCCTGTGCTCACTGGCTTCTCTCGTGACTCTGTAGGAGGAATGTGTGCTCTGCCTGTGGTAAAACAGCACCATCATGCAGATTAAACAGTAGGAGGGTCAGCAGTAGTAAAGGCAGAAACAGAACGAGAAGTGATCAGTGGCAAATGTATTAAATTAAATGTGAGTTCCTTTACCGTTTTAATAGTACTTGCATAATGAGTCATACTTTACAACTTTCCAATATACGCAGATTAAACATAGGGGTCATTTACATCTGCCATATACAAAGTGCGATTACAATGGGGAGTTGGATGCGTGTGCACAATCCCTTGGGTGCAAGTGCCTATAGCAGCGAGCTGAGGGAACCAAAGAACTACAACCGGTCCAAGAACACTTACACTGAATGGTGTGTTACCGATTCACACTTCTATGCAAACTTCTGTATATTACTTCTTTGCAGGTCTATTAATTAGCGAACGTGCAAGGCATTGTAAGAAATGAAGTCTTGACCAGAGAGGAGATGATTATGTCTATATTATTTTAAGGCACATTTAGTCAGTGTAAATATGGTGAAGACATATAGTTGTTTCCATGGCAATATTGTGCACAAATAGCTTTATAATAATTTACATGCTTTGATTAATGCAAATGGAACATGAATTGGATAATGAATTGGAACTCAATTTTCTTTCAATATGAAAAATGTTATATTCGGGTCTGCTTCCCTTTTACGTTTTCTGAATATTTCATAATAAAAAATTATGAACAGATAACTGTGAGGACAGAGTAAGCAGAATACATAAAGAAAGAGTTGAAATTAAAAAAAAAAAACAATGCTGAAACTATTTTGGTGCCAGGAATAATAAATGATTCAAAGCCTTGTTTCAGCTGTCTCTGCTGGGTAAATAGTGATGGCACTGCACTAACTGTCCATTTTGGCAAATCCCACTAAGATACATCAATAGCTCACCGATATAATAGTAAGTAAAGCACATAGTCATCAAGCTCTTGGCAGGCCCGAAATCATCCATCTGGTGACACCTAAAATAGTGTGAGAAGGAAGAGACTAAAGATGCAGCACTGTCATTTACATAATCTGAATCATAAACTCAGTGACAAAACACTTACTCAAACAGCACTACAGCAAAAGACTGGACAAGCCGATAGAAGGTTTGTTCTGAGACACACTTGGAATTGCAGCGCTGGGAAGAGAAGAACATCTAATTACTACAAAATATTCTGTTGGAAGGAAAATATTCTTCCCTAAATGAAAAGAGCAATGACCAAAGCTTCCGTCAGGCTGCAATATCCATAAAACTCCTACTGCTACTTATCAAACACTACTTGTTTGCTAACTACTATTAGGGTAAGGGCACACGGGCAGATTCAGGGAGATTGTCGCCTGGGCAAGTAATATCCCCGAATCTGCCCTTACCCTTAGCCTTGCCTAACCACTATTAGCCTTGCCCAACCACTATTAGCCTTGCCCAACCACTATTAGCCTTGCCCAACCACTATTAGCCTTGCCCAACCACTATTAGCCTTGCCCAACCACTATTAGCCTTGCCCAACCACTATCAGCCTTGCCCAACCACTATCAGCCTTGCCCAACCACTATCAGCCTTGCCCAACCACTATCAGCCTTGCCCAACTACTATCAGCCTTGCCCAACTACTATCAGCCTTGCCCAACTACTATCAGCCTTGCCCAACTACTATCAGCCTTGCCCAACTACTATCAGCCTTGCCCAACTACTATCAGCCTTGCCCATCTACTATCAGCCTTGCGCAACTACTATTAGCCTTGCCAAAGAATATTCATATGACTAAAGTGAAAAACACGGAATTTTATTGGAATTACAAACACATAGTCCATTTTATAACCTCAGCCTCACCAATATATATACATATATTGATATTTATATAAACACACTTTTTTTTTTATATACAAACATTTATAAATTGTATGTAATTTAAGTTCTCAGACTGGGGCATCCAAATGGATTCCTAAAAGTTGCATATTTTTCTAGATTGAAAATGTATGTATATGTATCAGTTTGCAGAATATTACCTGGGCACTGACAAATCGAGCAAACCATTCCCTTCCCTTGCCATTTTCTGTACTGCAAAGCTCCCCAAAGCGGGCCTTTTCTTCCTGGTCCATGTCTTCCCTATTGAAAAAATAAAAGATACACAAACACAACAAATTATTCATCTCTACTGCATATATAAAGTAATAAAGGGGTATATAGATAGTTGCTTGGATCAACGATTTGTAAAGTCCAAGCATGTTCAGTGATGTAGCATATACAAGGCTTCTTATTCAATATACAGGATCAGTTATCAGAAAACCCGTTATCCAGAAATCCCCGAATTACAGAAAGGCTATCTCCCATAGAAGCCATTATATCAGGAGCTATTTACTCACCCAATTGTGCGGTGAGTTCACAACAACAACTTTTCATAATTTATCTGACCTTGATGAAGTTGGATAGGGCTCTAACTAAACGCGTTGATAATTAGCTGGCATACAGGTATGGGACCTATTATCCAGTGGTTGGATTTTCCAGATAAGAGGTCTTTCTGTAATCTGGATCACCATACTTTACATCAACTAAAACATAATTTTAACATTAAATAAACCCAAGAAGATTGATTAGCCTTCAATATGGATGGATTATATCTAGTTTGGATCCAGTACAAGGTGCAGTTTTATTTTTACAGAGAAAAAGGAAACCATGTTTAAAAATTTGAATTATTTGCTTAAAATAGAGTCTATGGGAGATAGCCGTCCCATAATTTGAAGCTTTCTGGATAACAGGTTTCCAGATAATGAATCCCATACCTGTATTAAACCTCAACGGGGACAGATGGGTGTATCACATGTAGATCCACCAATCTGAACAAAGTACATAATATATTATCTGTGTACTGGAAGACTTCTACCACTGTAATCCAGGAATTGTCTGATGCGTCTTAAACATCTTTTAACACTTTAGAAGTACAATTTTATCTATTTATGAATAAATGTTGAATGATAATCAGTATGGGCCTACACCCCTCATTTTAATTATATTTTTTAGATGATTGAAATTGACCCATTTTCTGAGGAGGCTGTACTTTGGAAGGACCGATATATCTGGACTACTTTAAACCGGCTGTCAATCTCTTATCTGGAATTGGGACCTGAAGTTTTCCGGATAAGGGATCTTTACCTAATATGGATAACTTTACCTTAAGTCTGCTAAAACAACATTGAAACATTAAATAAAGCCAGTAAGGTTGTTTTGCCACCGATATGAATTCATGCTGCTTAGTTTGGATCAAGTACAAGGTTCATATTTATTATTACAGAGAAAAATGAAATTCTATTTAACCCTTCGATTTATTTGCTTAAAATGGAGACTACAGGAATGGCCTTCCTGTAATTCAGAACTTTCAGGATAAGGTGTCCCATACTTGTATTCACATGTGCCCTAAGGCTGTACTTTATTATGTTCAAATATCAGCAGTACTCTGTTTAAAGCTCAGTTAAGCATGAAGTGTTTCACTAAATTCCAAATTCAAAAATAACAAAAAACATTTGTGGTTTTTATAAAATCTGACTTTAAAAAAATCACAAATTTTTCAGAATTTATTAAACCCTGGGGATGGAAAAGTCTGAATCAGAAAATCCGGCAACTCAGTCCTGTTGAGGTTGCATATAAGTCAATGGGAGAAGTCCCAATGATTTTTTGATGTGCGATGGGTTTTGTGCAATACCCTGAAGTTTTCTAGAAAAAATCTGTGTTTTTGGGTGAAAAATCTGAAAAAATTGTAAAAACCGTATGAAAAATCTGAAGAAATCGTAAAAATTATATTTTTTCCCACAAGCCAAATTTTCGGGAAAATATAATAATAAATAAGCGCAAAAAACCCAAGAGGATTTGATCGGAGTTTGTAGCAAAAAATATTGAGATAAATTCGGACTTTGATAAATAATCCCCTAAAAGATCTGCCATAAACTAGAATATATAAACAAGTCTGACCCACAGCCCAAAGGTGCTTTAGATCCCAAATGTATGAATGTGTATTCATTTTTATGAATTATTAATTTTCATTAATACACTTCAATTACATTTCAAAGACTTCAATTAAAAATAATCTTTAATTAAAGATAGAACGGGGTAGGTGAATATTGGGATTTGAAATATTTTTTTCCCCCAGAGTTGTGCAATGCAAATCACTATGTGAATTATGGATTCCCATGAAAATGCGGTCTTTTAACAAACTGCTTATGTATTCAAAACACCAAATGTAAGAGAGAAGAATAAAGGGAGGGAATGGGAAATATCTGGAAATAAGAAGAGAAACAAATTAATGTGAATCTGTCTATCATGCATTGTAAGTCTAAGTTCAACTTGATTTTACTTTGTCTACTCTTTTTTTCCACCTTCCTCATTCTATGCACAACCAACCACACATTTTTATTTTTTTAGCATCCCTATCCTCATGGCTGGAATAGATTTTTTTCAATTCACTCCAAATTTACAACAGCATTTCTGGGCCAGCCGATAGCTGAGGCAGCATACGTTATCCCATACCTCCTAACATTTGAGAAACGGAAAGAGGGACAAAAAGATTTTCCATGTGTAGCACCGCGAAAATCTTTTGACCAACTCCCATTTTATGGCCACACCCCCTACCATGTCCATTTTACAAAATTTGCCATGTTATGGAATGAGTTATGGGAAACTCCCATTTGTGGGATTTTTAGGGTCTTGTTTTATGTGTTATTACAGTTTTGCTAGTGAATGTGAATTGCCCTTTAAGCTGAAAGCCTGAGTTCTCCCAAGAGACCTGCTTATCGTAATTAGTTACAATTGTATCTTAGCTTATCTTAAATCTTTACAAATGTATCAAAGTGCAGGTGCTGAATGTTCTTTGCCAATAGCCCCTTATTTTATGTTTCATAAAATTTATAACTTTTTCTGGCTGTCCAGTACAGGAGTTGAAATAGAAACTCTGGATATTTCACTAACAATCACTAACAACCCGGACAGTGGGCTAAACTGTCAAAATCATGACTGTCCCACGAAAAATAGAACAGTTGGGAGCTATGCTATCCTGACAGTGGCTTTATTACGAATATTAGTTTAGAAAAAAAATCAATGTTCACAATGTATTTTTAAATCTGCATTTTTTTTTAAATGTGATCCTTGAGTGTGCACACATTTTGAGAACAACATCCACAACATGTGTACAAAGAATTTTTGTAAAAACATAGATTTTTGTATTTCTTCAGAACTATGCGTGTGCAGGGTTTGCACACCAACAAAATTTTTTTTTTGAGAAAACATTACCCAACAGTGAGCATTCCAGGGCTTATGTTGTTTACTAATGCATTTATTTCTCACATTTTTACCTTCTTGCTTTAATTTTCTTAAGGGTGAAAGCACTTGGGAAAATGTTCCCATGGACTTCTCCAGTATATGGGGTGACTGACATTCCTGCTGCGAGGAAAATGCTTTATTTTCATTGGGCTAAGAAACCATTGATAAACCAGCTCCATAAATAGCCAATATATTGATTAAAAATTGTAACCAACCCTTCATAAAATAATTCTACAATCTGCCTAGATCCTAAAGCAGTCCAGGTGTCACAACAGTTTCCATCGATGTTTATTGTACAGGTTAAAAAACCTTGCAGAAATTACAATACAAATTGTGCTTTTTCCAGCGCATGTACAAGTTGCCGTTTTGCAGTTATGCAAAACTGACAAGCAACATGTCACTGATGTGGGAAAACACAATGATCTATTACATCTTCTCTTTAGCTTCATAACATGCACAAATGTCTTATAATGACATTTCGTATGAATTGAAATGGAAGTTGGACAGTTGCATGTTGTATATAAAATGGGAGATATGGCTATATCTAAAAGAAGCAGTGTTCAGAACTGCCCTATATAACCTTACAGCTTAGACTTTATCAACTGGTTGAAGTTAATGTTTATGTAAAGGAGCCAAAAAATATACACTGACTGCAGCTAGAATTCTGTGACAAGAACTCAGGCAACATGTTGTTTCAAAGAGCAGATCTTGGAAACTAGACCAACAGTACTAGCATCTAAATACAGGTATGGGACCTGTTATCCAAAATGTTCGGGACCTGGGGTTTAACAAATCTTTCCATAATGATACCTTAAGTCGACTAGAAAATCATGTAAACTTTAAATAAACTCAACAGGCTGGTTTTGCTTGGAATAAGGATTCACTATATCTTATTTGTGATCAAGTTCGACAAACGAACTTGGAAATCATTTGTAAAAATGTGGATCATTTGCATAAAATGAAGTCTACCGATAACAGCTTTCTGGATAACGGGTTTCCAGATAACAGATCCCATACATGTATTTTTTTTTTTTTATAGTAAGCCATATAAATATATATATATATATATATATATATATATATATATATATATATATATATATATATACACACACACAAATATTTTAAGGCCAACTAAAGCAAATTCAATGTTTTTTTAACTTAAATGTGCACTATTCGACAGTTTACAACATATTTTAATAAATGCCTGAGGAAATATACAATAGTTTGGATCACTTGTTCAAACCGTGAGCCCACCCAGTTCTGGTTTGGCCAGTTAACCCATACACATATGTATCACTGGCCAACCTGGTATTCTGTTTTTGGCCATCAGCTGTGGATCCTGGATCAAGCATGTTATGGGGGTCCCAAATAAAGGCAGAAATTACAAAATAGTATAATAATTATTAAGATGTATTAGTAAGCTGATGCATGAGCATATTGTACTGGTGGTTTGTTTGGGGGACTGTGGAAATATAATCTACCTGACTAAACCTTTTCTGTAATGGTATTTGGACTTTGTTCAAGCTTCCTTTTAGGGTCCAACATTTGATCAGGCCCCGTAACATCATAATAATGTAACATATATATGAAAACACTACTGTAGCATAGTTCCAAGAATACCCAAGACAAAAAATAAGACAGGAAATAAGTGTTCACCCTACATATTACTACAACTGAAGCACAGTTAGTGTTTTCAGGAGTATTTAGAATAGCCATATCCATATGGCATTGCCCCCAAATCCTTCTCTATCTAGTATCAGGCTAAGCCCACCTACCATTGTTCTGGCTCCACCCATGGAACTGTGGTAATAAAGCATGCACTGGCTGACATTTTTAGACACTAACTAACCAATGTCCATTGCACACAGTGGCATAACTACCAGGGGAGCAGGGGATGCGATTGGGCCAGGGCCCACACACCCCCTCAGGGCCACCCAGCAGGTTGTGCGCCACTGACTCCGGAAGAGATACGGGCTGTTTCCGGGTGTACAGAGGGGGGCGGGGGGCATGGCTGCACATCCGGCGCCAAGGGCCCGCCCCCTCTAGTTACGTTACTGATTGCACATAGATAGTTGGGAACAGTAGGACTCCATACATGTACTTAAAATCATACAACACATTTTTATGGTGCTTATATGGACAGCTTTACTGTGTATGTATGAATCACTTGTGTTCTCTACAAATATAACTTGCCAGTGTTCACTAAATCCCAGATAAAGCAGCATTTAAGGAGCTTACAGAATAACAGCAGTGTTATTTCAGCTCTGCACAGAATGTATCCTTTTGCTGACCTGTACCCTCAAAAGATACAGACTTTGCAGCCCTATGTTTAGACAATAGCCATTCTTTTCTAGAGCACGATTCTCCTTTATTTGCATTTGTTATGTTGGGTGGGTGCCTCAATTGATTTGAGGGGTTGGGGGAAATTATGTTTTCATTTTACATAGAATGCCGCAGAACCCGGGAAATTGTCATTTTCTTCAATGTCATTTGGAATACCAAACGTAGTTTGTAGTACTGGAATTTTAATACTAACTGTTGTGTTTAATTGCTCCTCAATTCACAAGTATTCTATGCGCCTGAGGTTTTAAGTGACAACAGAAAGGGGCATAAATGCAGAGTGTGCAGATTTTCTGCACTGAGAGGATAAAGCACAGCAGCTCCCAAGGCAAGCTTCTAGTATGATGTGCTTTGGCAGGCTAGCAGCAAGCACAGTTAGCCCCTTAAGGGATCTCTGTTTTCAGGGCCTGCCATTTACTTATTCTGTCACACTGTGCTTTAACACACTAATACACACACTTCTATGCTAGATATATTGGCAAAATTAGTCATTTACTAATGGCAGATGAAAGCGCCAAGCAAACACATTGGCAAAAAAAAAAAAAGAAATGCACCTATTAGATTGCTATTCACCTAGTGCTTATAGATCTCTGCAAACTGGGGATTGTCCAGTATTTGCAGTCCCTGGATCAGGTCTGTTTTTATAATAATAAAAAAATAGTGGAACCTCGATTTTACATCCCCTGATTTTAAGTTTCCCCTCATTTTACATTGTTGTTTTGTGGTCCCACCTATATATTATGCATGATACATTTCCCTGATTTTACACCATTTTTTTCTGGTCCCCTGAAAAACGTAAAATGGGGTTCTACTATATATAAAATTAAAATAAGGCTTAATTTAGGAATGCTTTTTTGCACATGGGTTGTTTTATATGACATCATTTATAGAGCCCTGTAATTATCTGCCGTATAGTTTTCCTTTGGGGACAGTAATGCAAAATCATACTGTATATCACAGCCATAATTTTTACACTTAAAGGGATCCTGTCATCGGAAAACATGTTTTTTTCAAAACGCATCAGTTAATAGTGCTACTCCAGCAGAATTCTGCACTGAAATCCATTTCTCAAAAGAGCAAACAAATTTTTTTTTTATTCAATTTTGAAATCTGACATGGGGCTAGACATTTTGTCGAATTTCCCAGCTGCCCCTTGGTCATGTGACTTGTGCCTGCACTTTAGGAGAGAAATACTTTCTGGCAGGCTGCTGTTTTTACTTCTCAATGCAACTGAATGTGTCTCAGTGGGACATGGGTTTTTACTATTGAGTGTTGTTCTTAGATCTACCAGGCAGCTGTTATCTTGTGTTATAGTGGCCATACACGGGCAGATAAAGCTGCCGATATCGGTCGTTTGGACCGATTTGACAGCTTATCTGCCCGTGTTTGGGGGCTTCCGACGGGTCTTCCCGATCGATATCTGGCCATGGTATCGATCGGGAAGGTTTGATTTTTAACCGACCGACCCGTCGGAGCCCCTTGGCACATCGTAATTCGAATTACCCCCGATATAGCCATGCCGTTAGTGGCATATCGGGGGAAAGATCCGCTCATTTGGCGACGTCGCCAAACGAGCGGATCTTTTGAGTCTATGGCCACCTTTAGGGAGCTGTTATCTGGTTACCTTCCCATTGTTCTTTTGTTTGGCTGCTGGGGGGAGAAAGGGAGGGGGTGATATCACTCCAACTTACAGTACAGCAGTAAAGAGTGATTGAAGTTTATCAGAACACAAGTCACATGACTGGGAAATTGACAGTATGTCTAGCCCCATGTCAGATTTCAAAATTGAATATAAAAAAATCTGTTTGCTCTTTTGAGAAATGGATTTCAGCGCAAAATTCTGCTGGAGCAGCACTATTAACTGATTCATTTTGAAAAAAATGTTTTTTTCCCATGACAGTATCCCTTTAACTATAGATATTTTAGAAAAAATACAAGATTTCAGTAGTCTGTTACTAGAAGGAAATGTACACTGTTCTTGTTTGAAAAGGAAAAAATACAGCTCACCCCCACTCCCACAATGCCACCTTTTTCCAACTTACCCTCCTTCAAAGATTTTTTCAACATATTTCCTCACAAATTCTCTCTGTTCAGACATCAGCTCATCACGGGCAGACTCTGTGCTTTGATTTGATGAGAAAGATTCAGAGGAGGATCTCTGTGAGTGGTTCCAACAATGACGGCTAGGAGATCCCACCATGTCGGTCTCACTGTCTGCAGATTCTGTGGCATCACTCTCCTCTTCCTCATCTTGGGCCTCTCTCTCTGCATTGTTTTCATGCAACTCTAGGAGACCATCTGAGTCCAACTGGACAGGACAGGCTGGTACCACAATCACGGGGTCTGAGTCAAGGTCTATTAAATTTCCAACTGGAACATGGGGTGATTCCATAGCTTATTCTTCTTATTCTTTTGTCCCCTTTACAGAACACTGGGTACAATCAGGTATAAATTCCAGACTGTTGCTGGTAGCTTGCAAATGAAGACAGTCTCAAACATTCAGATTTCTTTCTTTTACACTTTCTTGGAACCACTTAAATGTGTTTCAAATATCATCTCATACAGATAAAGGTAACTAAAAGAAAGAATATTTCAAGTTAATGAATGAACTTGGAGCAAGAAAGGAAATGCAAAAAAACAAGCAAGATACAATTGGTGATGTACTGGATTAAAATGACAAAAAAATGACATGGCTTTTGATGGAACAGACAATAGTGCCTGTGTGTAAATATAGGGTTTTTATACTGTGGGATGCACTGTGGAAGCAATGATGTGGACTATTAAAATCTCAGTAAAGCAGTAATAAATGTGTTGATGCTATGCAAATAACAGATAATTGTAATACAGCTATGGGATCCGTTATCCAGGAACCGTTATCCAGAAAGCTCCAAATTATGGAAAGGCCGTCTCTCATAGACTCCATTTTATCCAAATAATCCACATTTTTTAAAATGATTTCCCTTTTCTCTGTAATAATAGACCAGTACGTTGTACTTGATCCAAACTAAGATATAATTAGTCCATATAGGAAGCAAAACTAGCCAATTGGAATTATTTAATGTTTACTTGATTTTTTAGTAGACTTCAGGTATGAAGATCCAAACTACAGAAAGATCCGTTATATAAAAAAACCTCAGGTCTCATACCTGTACTCAGGGCTGCCATCAGAGGGGGACAGGGGGGAAGAGATGTAGGGGGCTCCGAGGGTATGGGGGGCCTGGCTGTGATGCACTTACTTGATTAGCCGGGTCCCCCTGCATTCTGAGAGCTGCCGACTTCGGGAAGGCAGGGCAGGAGCACAGGGGGAGGAATCTTCTATCCATTCCTTTCCCTTATTGGTCACAGAGTTTAAGTCCCGGTTGAGCTGCTCAGGGATTGGATAGCTGAGGTTTTGATCTTCCCCTCCAGCTCATCCAATCATCATGCAGCTTTACTGGGACTTGAAATTCTGTGACCAATAGAGGAAGAAAATGCTGTCACTGGAAGAAGATGCAGCCACCTGTGCTCCCTTCCTCCCTTCTGAAGTTGGCAGCTCACTGACAGCAGGTGGGCCACACTAATGAAGTAAGTTCCAGGCCCAGATTTTTGGAAAGGCCACCAGGTCTAGGGCGGCAGGATTTTAGGGGGGCAGCATGCTTCCCAACCACACCCACATCAGTTCAAAAACACTGGGGATGTGCTGGAGATACAATCATTTTTTAAATTTTCCATGCACCAATCCCCATTGCTCCCATCCCCCTGGAGGGGACGGGGGGACGAAAGGCAGTCGGCCTAGGGGCGCTCACTATATAAATCCGGCCCTGTTAAAGGAAAACTATACCCCCATAATGAATACTTAAGCAACAGATAGTTTATATCAAATTGAATAACATATTAAAGAATCTTACCAAACTGGAATATATATTTACATAAATATTGCCCTTTTACATCTCTTGCCTTGAACCACCATTTCGTGACTCTATCTGTGCTGCCTCAGAGATCACCTGACCAGAAATACTACAACACTAACTGTAACAGGAAGAAGTGAGGAAGCAAAAGGCAGAACTCTGTCTGTTAATTGGCTCATGTGACCTTACATGTGGTTTGTATGTGTGCACAGTGAATCTTACGATCTCAGGGGGCGGCCCTTATTTTTTAAAATGGCAATTTTCTATTTATGATTACCCAATGGCACATACTACTAAAAAAGTATATTAATATGATAATGGTTCATTTACATGAAGCAGGGTTTTACACATGAGCTGTTTTACTCAGTATCTTTTAATAGAGACCTACATTGTTTGGGGGGTATAGTTTTCCTTTAAGTGCAACATGGCAGGGACCCTTTGTGGTCCCTGTTGTGTGGGGGGGGGCCCTGGGCACCATTTTTTTTCTTTTTACCATGTGGGGTCCTAGCCACCAATATTTTTTAATGGGGGGCCTTGACCACCAATATTTTTTTATTAACATGTGGGGGTGGACCTGTGGGGTGGGTGGGGCTTACGGTGCCACAGCCCAGGGGGGCCCAGGAAATTTTGACGTACAGGGCCCTGTGATTTCTGATCTTGGCCCTGAACCTGTACTATACAAAAAAACATATTAGAAGTCATCAGGTACAGTAATATTACTGAAGCAATTATTTACTGTTATGGTTTAACAAATACACAATTCCCTTTTTATTATCTGGTTATGAAAAAACAAAATTGTACTTTTAATTCTAACAACAAGACTTCCACAACTTAAAAGAGAATTTGCATTTTTGCCCTGCCCTCGTGATATAGAATTACTGACGAAAATATGATATTCTGTGGAATTTGCCAACTGCAGATAAAAAGAGGAAAACACTTATGTAAATAATTCAAAACATTCTCTTTAAATCAGAGGAATGTTCTCTGTCGATGAATGTGAAGGTCACTCTTGCTCATCACTCATAACCTTTACCTCAATTAAAATAATTAACTGAAAAACGCAATGCACACTGTGACACCAAACAACATGCAGTGCGGCATGGATCAAAAAGGGAAAATGGAACAGTAAAATTGATGGTGCTGGTATTATGGTACTTTACAGCCAGTGTGATCCACAGCACTTAAAGAATTAAATTAATTTCCTTGATACCGTTACATATGGAGATGAGCCTTATGCTGACAAAAAGATAGAAAAATACTTAAGTGTTTGGGAAATTTTTTTTAAAAAAATGTCCATTTGTACACAAGCAGCGGCCAAATTCACGTCAATGAAATGTCAATGACTGTATACTGGACAAATCTAAAGAATAATCGAGTCATTATAATCTGAACTGACAAGATGGAAACACATGGTTTTGTACAATGATGCCATTGAGTGAACATTTGACACATTCACAGTCCAGGGACTAAAAATAACATGCCTAGGCCTGTCAAGCAATTTCATCAAATTATTCACTTGTGGACCGACTGTTGGTTGTAATAAAATAAAAACAATCTACTTTCAATGGCAACAGCTACGCTGTATCAAACAGCCTTTTACTATTTGTAATCATAAATAAAAATAAACGAGTGCTCCTATTTTCTTACATTCCGTATTTTTGGATTCAGTCTGTTTGCAGCTTCGGGGCATAATAAATGTCGAAGAATTCATTTTTTTCCATCCAGAAAAATTAGAATTTTTACTGAAGCTACCACTGAAAAACTAGATTTTTTTGGGAAAAACAGAACTCGACCTTTAACAAATAACCCCCTTCAACTTCCAAACACTTTTTCAGATTGTTCTCTAGAAATAAAGACTTTTTTCAACAGCTTTTCATTTTTTATTATTTACGGTTTCCAAAATCTAAGTTTAAAGTTGTCCCTTTCTTTGGTGTTTCAGTCTGGCAGCTCAGAAATTCAGGTGCAGATTCTGAACTGTAACAATTTTGCAACATTTAGTAGACACATTTCTCAGCAGCATCTCTGGAGTATTAGCAACTACTTACATAGTTACATAGTTAAATTGGGTTGAAAAAAGACAAAGTCTATCAAGTTCAACCCCTCCAAATGAAAACCCAGCATCCATACATACACCCCTCCCTACTTTTAATTAAATTCTATATACCCATACCTATACTAACTATAGAGCTTAGTACCACAATAGCCTTTGATATTATGTCTGTCCAAAAAATCATCTAAGCCATTCTTAAATGCATTAACTGAATCAGCCATCACAACATCATCCGGCAGTGCATTCCACAACCTCACTGTCCTGAATGTGAAGAACCCCCTACGTTGCTTCAAATGAAAGTTCTTTTCTGTATCAGTTATAATACCCACCTTTAATGAAACTTAAAGAGGAACTCCACAAAAACATAAGCTTTTTGAAAAGTAAACCTAATTTCAAGCAACTTTGCAATATACATCAATTAAAAAATATGCAGACTTCTCATGATTTTTAATGGTTTCTGACAGTTCCCTAAGCCTAGCCCCCCTACTCTTCTGCTGATCTTTCTGACTACTTTGCTTAGCTGGCCGACTACTGCTACTTTGTATCAACAGCCAGCTGTCCTTAAACTGCATACTTATACACTTCTCCTGGGCTTCTAAAAAATTCTCAGTTGGATAAATTGCGACTATTTCGAAAAAAAAATAATACTACCGTATATTTTGGTAAGGGTTTTTTTCCCTTCAATCGTGGAAGAATTTTAACACATTTGCTTCTTTATATTGCAAATGCAAACAGATATTGAAATATTAGAAGCTAAATATCAAACATCAAGTAGAAACATTAGGAGTTCAATTTACAAGATTTACAAATGGTCATACTTCATAGAGCCTAGCAATTATGGGGGGGGCTTGGATTTCCTTTTAGCCTGTGACATTTCGTGAATGCCTCTGACTATACACTGGCATCATTTTCTTTCTGGACCTCATTGTTACAAATGAGAAGTATTTCCAGTCTCCTGCCCCAAACCTCCACCCACACAGACAGATTAAATCAGTGACACTGCGTCTGTACGTCAGAGCTCTTACCGTCTGCCAGATTTCTTATTATGAGATGGGCTGAGATACAGCACACAAAGCTGGGTTCATAAGAGAACATGCTGATCAAGACAAAGGTTTCTACTGCTGCCAATGACTGCTAATATTAATTGTAAGAAAAAATGTTACAACTGCTGCATGTTCATCTTCTCATAGCTAGTCACAGGCACTCTGCATCTACCTGGGCACTTGCAATACAATAGCAAATTGGCATCTGCGTCTTTGACAACTTTCTTCTGACAGAAACAGAGCAGTAAGATTTAAATCAACACATGTATATAGAATAATATTACAAAAACATAAATTCAACATATCACAGTTGCTTTGACAGTAATTTGATATAAAAGATAATGTTTCCACCAATTAAAGCCGCAAAGAACCAGTGATATTGCAGGGGGTTAACAGTGTCATCGTTTAGAGGAATTGCATATCACTAAAATCAAGATTATTTTATGCTTGTGCTTGAAAAATGTGCAGTGTTTTGATGTTGGGTAGTGAACTGGTAATAAAAGCGATTCACTGTCACTGGAAATTTTCAGGATGATCTCATTTCCAGCACTTCTTTCAGTGCACTTCGCATAAGGATACAGCCCAAAGTGGGAACCCTGGAATTTCTCAAAGCACAAAATATACCAGCATTCAAGACTATATGCCAGAGGAGATAACCCCTGCGTGTTTAATCAAGTGTAACCGATGTTAATAAGGACATGGCATATGATATAGCCCCTAAACAGACTCAGCTTCTGGGATTAGTACTCCATCTTCTGCCCTTATTGGGCTATGTACTTCTGTAAAGTCCCAGAGCATAGAGCATCAATGCACATGTGTATGAAGTACCATGTCCTCCTTTACACAGAAGAGGGAAAAGTCAACGGATCCCTTTAAGATAAATATTGGAAGCATGGGATGGAGAACTGTATCTCATGTGGCATAAAGCATTGGGTCCATAATTATGGTTGCCCCCCTTAAACAGCGTTGGCACTATAGTGCCAATGACCCCAAAATCTTCAAAAGCTCCCCTTTGTTTCAAATCCCTTAAGACATAGGGGGAGGGTGCAATCATATCAAAATATCCTCACAAATATTTAATAAAGGATTGATGTATCAGATTGCATCCTAATTTGCAAAGATGGTTTTGTAAGATAAGTGGTATAGTTCTCAATAAACTGTGAAAGAATGGTCTAATGAGTTGCTTAAAAAATTAACTGAATTAAAAACCCTAATTTCATCCTGCAGAACACTACTACTGCTAAATTGCCTTCAGGATGCATCCCTATTATTTGGTAACCTATGAAATAAATAGGGATGCACCAAATCTACTATATTTGAGATTCAGCAAAACCCGGAATCTTTCATGAAGGTTTCAGCTGAATCCCCAATTGAATCTGAACTCTAATTTGCATAGGCAAATAAGGTTAAAGTGGACCTGTTACCCAGACACAAAAATCAGTATAATAAAAGTCCTTTTCAAATTAAACATGAAATCCAATTTCTATTTTTTATTAAAGCATTCATAGCTGTTGTAAGCTCATTTAAACATCTCTGTCAATCAAATATTGTCTGCCCCTCCTCTATGCCATGGGCATAGAGGCGGGGCAGACAATTACTTTCACTTTCCATTCAGCACTTCCTAGAGGTCACTGCTCTCCCCACATTCCCCCGTTCTCTTTAACATTTAATTTTGTAGCCAGGGCATGGGGATGGACATCAGGTCCCCCATTCTGGTGCACAAACAAGATTCTGAGATGATGCAAGGCTTGTCTTAATAACAGTGTCCACAAAATGGCTCCTGCCTGCTTGCTATAATTATGAATTCACAGACTAAAGGAAACAAGATTCAATTCATTTATATTGTGTAATTAAAGTTCATTTTGCTTGACTAATGTGATAAAATAGGATTTTGAATAATTTTTGTGTGTGCCGGGTCCTCTTTAAGGAAGGTTTAAAAGAGCCGCATGATGTTTGCAGAAAATAGCCCTGCAATTTTCGTTTGTCCGATGTAAATCACATGACTTTACGGTTTCATATTTTCGGTTGGGCCAGGTACTTTGATTCAGCCAAATTCTGCTGAAAAAGGGCAAATCCTGAACTAAATCCTTGATTTGGTGCAGCCTTAGAAATAAACACTAAGGGCAGAGACACATGGTCAGACAAATCGCCTCTTCTTTTTAGGGCTGACTAATCACGAGGAAACTTTGGGCAACTTTGAAAAACAAAGCGCTCTGATTGCCACCCCCGTCGGCGATTTTCATTCTAGCCGGTTACAAGCCAGGGGAAGGCAGTTCGGGGAGATTAGTCGCCCCGAAGAAGTGTGGCTACGCTTGAAACATTTAGGTGTTTAAAAAATCCACACCTAAACAAATGTTTTTCTCACCTTTTGTCCACATGAGAAAAACTGGAACAAAACAGAGACATTAAATTGCTCAGTGAGTGCTTATTGTATACTACATTAATCTCAAAATATCTTATTACTGGTGAAAATCCAGTCATACAGAAGCAGAGACGACAGTTACTAGGTTAATCCTCTGTGTGTCAGGCTCACAAACCTGTCTCTTCATATTACTGTCACAAGTGGAAGAGCGGAAGGAGAGCAGGATTTGATGGTTTGGTTCCTTTAGCCTAGGTTGACATTCTAATTCTCTACTAGCCACTGAAATGTGTCTGGAGAAATGTGCTATGCAATGCGACAAGCTTGACAGCTATGGAGAGGAGTAGAACAAGAATGACAAAAGTTTCATTACAAAAAGTTTGTTAGATGTCCATCAAGTTCAACCTTTTAAGTCTATATATAACCTGCCTAACTGTTAGTTGATACAGAGAAAACACCCATTGGAAGCCTCTCCAATTTGTATTTCTCAAAAGGAGAGTTCTCACAGGAAAGGATAGAGAGCAACCAGAATTTCACTCTAGCGCATATTTATCAAAGAGTTCACCACAGTCCACAGTTTTTACAGTGCTTTACAAGTAAAAGGTGATACAAATATAGGATTTATTATCCAGAAATCTGTTATCTGGAAAGCTCAGAATTGTGGGAATCCCAGAGTCTATATAAAGCAAATAAGTCTAATTTATAATATTTCCTCTTTCTCTGTAATAATAAAACTGTACCTTGTGTAAACTGAATACAGTCAACCCCCAAATTTATGTTTTCCAGGGGACCAGGAACAAAAACCATAATATCCCAGAAACCATAAAAATTGTAAACTGCAAAAAAAGAGACCTAAAACTAACATTTACATGTGATAAACAAGGGTTTTTAGACATACATCGTGGTACGATATGGAAACATTGAAAGAGCACACTTTGATCATGGAATCATCCAAATACCTAGAAACTCTACAACAAGAACAATTACAACCTGATCATGCGCCTCCAGGGAGTCATCAGATTAATAGATCACTAACCTCCTATCTAAACTAATCCTCATAGGATCTACATCCTCTCGCCTTAAACCATAATTGAGCTGAAAGTTCTACAAGTTATTAAAATGTTCTATATTTGATGTCATAATCACAACAAGTTTCAATTTATGGAAAAATGCACAAATGTACCATGTGATTTTACTTTATCATTTTCAATTAAAACAACAAATTTAAAAAAAATGGACCAAATTATGCAGGGAAACAAATGTAAAATCTGGAAAATGCTTCCACTGAGATGCATTAGAACATAAAAGGACCGTAAAAAGAACATATGTAAAATTCTGTAAAATGTCTGTAAAGTCAGGAAACGTAACATCAGGGTTTTTCTGTAAATTCATAGAAACAATCCTACTGGGTGATTTTAAAGGACAACTAAAGTTATAATAACTGAGGGGTGCAAAAATATTAGGCACCCCTTGATCATAATTGCTTACCCGATACCTTGTTGGAATTGCTCCGGTCAGTAAAAAAATCACACTGACACGGGTATTTCTGTAGAAGCTCATTTGCCAAGATGTTCTTCCACTTCTATCTTCTTTTCTCCAGGCATGTGCAGGCACATATGCAGTAGATTTAAATAAATAAATAAAAAATGACTTGTTTCACACTGTGCATGTGCTTGCCCAGCCTGCAACAAAGACAAGACGGAAGAAATTATGCAGAAAAACCCAGGTCCCAAGCATTTCAGATAGTAGATTCCATACCTGTACTTATTAGTACAGGTATGGAACATATTATCCAGAATGCTCCGGACATGGGGTTTTCTGGATAAGGGGTCTTTCCATAATTTGAACCATCATACTCTATGTCTACAAAAAAAGTAATTTAAACGTATTGCCTCCAATAAGGATTGATTATATCTTAGTTGGGATCAAGTTAAAATTGAGTTAATGGGAGATGGCCCTCCAGTAATTCAGAACCTTCTGGATAATGGGTTTCCTACCTGTATAACTAAAAAGATATTAGATATTTGTAACAGTTTCTGTCAACTAATCATAATACTATTGCAAACCAGAGGCAAATTCATCTACCCACATACATTATCAGGCTGAACATGACAGCAACATCATTTCACCAGGGGATTTCATTATGTAAGAGGACTTTCCTCCCACAGATGACTTTGCTTTAAAGGGAAGAGCTGACAAAGAGGAAGCAACAAAAAAGAGAAACTACATTTATGGAATGTAAGCTATCACATTTTCTGCACCCCACCCCCAACTCATCTGCTTCATTTTTATTTTGATATTAAAAAAAAAATTGCTTGTTCTGAACCAAAAGAAAGATTAAGAACCTAGTTCCATGCACTGACCTTTCACCTTCTGCGGACCGAACAAATCAAAGGGGCCTCCTAGATCTGCTGACTTGTTTTTGGCCTTTACATAAGGCTTTTATAATATGTATTTAGAGGTACAAGCAAAGTCCAAGCAATTTTTTTCACCCCGTAAAAATTCTTATAGTGGGCATCTATGTTAAAGTCTTGCTTGTTCGGGAATATTTTGAGAAAATAAATTGTCAATAATAAATAACCAAAAACTGAGTTTTTCTTACTCATTAATCTGCCCCAAAGAAGAATAAAAAGACCCATTCATCATTATATTGTATCTGGTGGGCTAAATGAAAGCAAGATAATAAACAGCGTCTAATGGATTATACACAGATATAGATATATATATATAGATATATATATAGCTAATGGATTAAATATGAAAATATAATCACGCAAATAAGATGATTCTGGAAATTCCATTACAAGTCTCTGCATGAATCTTTTATATTCTGAGGTCTCAATGGTCTTTTAAAATATGCTGATCCCTGCCACTGGTACCAAGACAAATTTATGGCTAAATAATTGATAACATCTGTATATTTATTGTAATATTTTTTTACATCTTAAACATACACAGAGGTTTTTACCTTAAACAGAGATAAAATGAATGTTTCGTCTGATGCAGTGTTGTATAGGAAACGTGAAAACCTGAATATCCTACAAAAGTAGTAGTTTACTGAAACTATTCAAGTGGTGACATTCTTTTCACTGAAAAAAATAGAGAATTTATTACTTACTGTAATTTCTATTTCCAAGTCACTACCATGGCAGCATTCACCAACATAAGTATTCCCCGCCCCTCAGGTCACTGGACAGGAAAGGGTTAACTCCACCACCCTATAATATCTGCTCTACACTACCCCCACCTTGTCTATGTTTTCTAGCTTCAGAAGGGAGGGAAGTTGGCGAGTGCTGCCATGGTAGGTGACTTCGAAATAGAAATTACGGTAAGTAATAAAAATTTCTCTATTTCCCAAGCCACCCATGGCAGCTCATCACCAACATGAGAATTTCCAAAGCCAATAAGAAGGGAGGGACACAACTGATGCTTAATATTTATTATGAATTCAACACAGCCTGCAAAACCTCTCATATAAATTTAGCCTCTTGGGAAAGAAAAACATTCAACTTATAATGTTTGATAAACGTATGTAAAGAGGTCCATCTTGCAGCCTTAAAAATTACATCTGTTGGCGCTCTGGCCTCCGCCGCCCAGAAAGCAGTCAGTGCTCTAGTAGAGTGAGCCTTCAAGTCTCTAGGTACCTCCGTGCCTGTCTTGTGATAGGCAAACACTATGCAACCAATGATCCATCGACTAATAGTCACTTTAGACGGAGCACAGCCGCTTCTAGGGCCTCTTGGAATGACAGAGTCTTTCCAATCTCCTCCATGACTGTGTACGGGTCAGATAATGTGAGATTATTCAAACTAGGTCCAACGTATGCCATTGCCGCTCACGCTCTGTTTTGGTATTCGGACAGAAGGAGGGTAATGTTATCTCCAAATCCATGTGAAATTGTGACACAACCTTTGGAAGAAATTCAAATGCTGGTCTCAAGACAACTTTGTCAGGAATTTCCCCCACCCTACAAGCTGAAGTGATCACCACCAGGAATAAAGCTTTTAAAGTAACATGCCAATCCAAAGCTTCTTCTAAAGGTTCAAAAGGAGATGCCGTTAAAACCTTCAGGACCAAAGGCAAAGCCCATGGAGGCATTCCTAGTCGTCTCACAGGACACACTCTCGTTGCACTGAATAAGCGGATGACTAAGGGTTCCTCAGCCCATGACCTTTCAGTTAGTACCTTGAGAGGACAAGTTTTGGCATTGATGCTAAGCTTCCTTTGGTACCCAGCATAGAGAAACTGCACCAATTCCGATGCACAAAGACATCTAGGATTAAATCCTCTATCTTCCTCAAACTTGACAAAACACAACCAGACACGATAATACGGATTTGATGTTGAGTTTTTCCTAGATTTCAATAGCAATTTTACCAGGTCTTTCTCGAGGCCCATAACTGAGAACCTCTGCCTTTCAACTTCCACACCCTCAACGACAAGTGGAACACCTCTTGAAAGGGAACTGGACCCTGCATCAGCATATCTTTCACAACCGGTAGTTTCATTGGAGGCTCCACTGACATCATCTGCCTCAAAAGTGGAAACCAGGGACGCCTGGGCCAAAATGGAATTATTGCAATCACATGTGTTCCTTCTTTGTCTATTTTCTTCAACACCCTCCAAATTAATGGAAAGGGTGGAAAGACTTAACCGAACATCCCTCTCCAGTTCTGATTTAGAGCATCTACTCCACTGGATATCCGGGATGGGTACCTTGAAAAGAACCTCCTGCACTTGTGGTTGTGATCCGAGGCCATAAGGTCTATCTCTGGATTGCCAAATCTTTGGGTAATGGTCTGGAACACAGAGAGATTCAGAGACCACTCTCCTGGCTCCACGGCATTCCTGCTCAGGAAATCCGCCTGCACATTCATCTTGCCTGGCACATAAAAGGCTACTAAACCTCTGAGGTTTGTCTCCACCCATGACATGATCGTTGACAGCTCTTCTATCAACGGTCATCTGGGCTTCTGAGGAAGATGCTTCTGAGAAAGTGGTGAGACGCCACGAAACGCATCAAGCGTGGGGTATATGACATTGCTATGATATATATGTTTTTAATTATAGTTAATAAATTAAGATTTTATTAATTCAGCTGCCGAAATGCTCCGCTAGTTCTGTACTGTCTTCACATGATATTGGCCTGGACTGGGGGCATGTTGCGTGTAAGCATACAGGTTCGCTGAATCACTCGTGCAGGTGAGAGAGGGGGAGTGCTCCCATTTGTCTTCCTAGTTTACATTAGAGTCCTCCGTGGAACCAATTTTTGAAACCCAAACCCGACCCTGCAACCCGCATTCTTACCCACTTGGACCCGCTACCGACCTGCAAGTGCCTTATCTGCAACCCATTGACCATCAAGAACAGAAAGTGCTGTCATTGTAAACCAGAAGTGTCATCATTAGAAGTAGTTGAGAAGACCCACAACCCGAGCAGCAAACCGGGGTCTATACTTGCACCCAAAAGTTGTACCTGCAACTCACAGGCTACCTGCTCTCTTGCGGGTAGCCCGCGGGTACCCGACCCGCTGCAGGACTCTAGCTTACATTGCCATATCTCCTAACCTTTTCCTCCCACCACTGCCGCTAGCAAAACTCAAAGATTTATTTTAACAAACAACACTGATAGTTTTCTACGTCACACGTGACAGTTACTCTAATTTTTTTTAATCAATTATTACAAAAAGGCATCATACCTCTTTTGCTGTAATACTGCCTACCATACACAAATTTCCATGGGTGCAAGTTTTGCAGCTTGAAAAGACTCTTGACAGTAAGGACAGGGCTGGTGTAACCTCCTGATGCTGCTTAGCAGTATACCCCTGGTGCACCCAGAGACGTAATAAAAGACCTCTGTCATCTGGGCTAAATGTCTGACAAACAGCAAGGCCGAGTTGTTTGCAAAAGGGCAAAAATAGATCATGATCATAACAAAGCTAGTTCATATTGGCAAAAAAAATCCTGTTGGTTTTTTTCAAGTTCAATGTTTTTTAGTAGACCTAAAATATGATGACCCAGATTGGGGAATATATCTCTTATACCTCAGACAGTGACACTTTTCAAAATGGTTTCAACATTTAATGCAAAATTCTTTCCCAGATTATCTGATCTGAAAAGGCAAAATATATATAGGTAGTAGTTACAAAATGTCAAAACAAATTCACATAGGATCAACATTTATTTAAACTATAGTTTGCTTTTAAAAGCCATATATTTATAGCCAGATTTAAAAGTAATGCAGGGAATAATCTTTTTATTTTCCAGATCCATAAACATGCCAAACGGATGCAAAAGAAAAGCCTTGTGTGATGCAGAAACCTCTTTGCTTGGCTGCACTCTACTTTAGTCTGATTCCTTACTTATAATTGGTACTGGGATGACCATCTGCATCGAGTAATCAGGTCAGTAAGTCCCTCAGGCACAACAATGATCTAGATGTAGAAATAGCCTACTGTTTTTGTTGTTCACAACACCCAGTGCTTCTGTTTTGCAGCATCAGAGTACTAGGTTGGTGCACTAAAGGGATAATATAAATAATGAGCAATGCCATTCCACTTTGCCTTTCAACTGACGACAAAACAATGTTCTTTTCTTTGCAAAGTGCATAACCCTAAGGCCTAACCCTCTCCAACCAAAATAAAATAAAGTTGTCCGTATATGATCAGGTTAGTTCTAATATTGACTCACATACATACAGTAAATCTGTTCCTTGCCAAAGAGAACTAAAACATACATTATAGTAAAAAAATCATAAATACATTTCCTTTAGTGGGGAAAAGACTATTAAATGCTATTTTACAGTATCCCTTTGAAATAATAAATATGGAATAAGATGTGGGCTGGTGTTAATCCAATTACCTGAAAGTACATCTGTGATTGTTGGCTATGGTTTGCCACCTAGAAGTAAATCTGACTGGGGAGGGCTTTCCAAAGCAGAAATATTTTTTCTCTGCAGCAGTAGTACTAACCCAGATGAACATACAAGTTTTGTAGACGCAATTGCAGTTTCAGAAGAAGCAGATTTATGATGTGGTGTAAAAAATGGCAGAATAATTTGCCACCCATAGGCATGCATTTTTTCTTTATCTTTGCGCAACTTCCTCCAGAACTTACTTACAAGGGTCTGAAGCAGTGTAAAATAACAGCGGCAAATCATTGTGTAAATTAAAACACACCTTGATAAATTCACCATTTACTTTAAACAGCTTTTTACACAAATTTAGTTTTACACAGCATAATACAAAGGCCCAATAGTCTTTATATTTTTCTACATCTGTGTAACTGTACTACACGTTTGGGACCTATAATCCAGAATGCTCAGGACTTTGGGTTTTCCGGATGAGGGATCTTTCCATAATTTGGACCTTAATGGGGGGGGGATGCAAAGAGAAAAACAATTCACACAAATAAAAATTCACATCTCACAATGTAATATTATTCCTTAAGCTGTTATTGCATTGCAAATTTTAATGGTGCATTGCTAATTTTAATTGCGCACTCTTAGAAGTGCTTGAAGGTGTTTTGGAGCAAACAATGACTTTTTCAGTAAGAAGTTTTATTACTTTTACTGTTCATTGGTGCAAACTATAAAATTCGCAAATGGTCTTCCACTGTTGGAAGTGGTTGCTAAACAGTTTTCAGTTCACAAAAGCTATATTAAATTCGTGCAAAGCAAAATTTGTTTGCAGAAAGGCATAACTTTTCGCATTGCGAATAGTTTTTCCATTAGCGACTTTTATTACATATCACCGTAAGTCTACTAAAAGTAGACCTAAATCTATCTTAGTTAGGATCAAGTACAAGCTACTGTTTTATTATTACAGACAGAAAAGGAATTTTTTTAAAAAAAATGTTAATTATTTTATCAAACTGGAGTCTATGGGGCATATTCACTAATCTCCGGAAATACGCCAGCGACGACTTTGCTCACATTGCAACACTTCGGCAAGCGAAAATTTGTCAGGACAATGCTAATTCACTAAAATGAGAAGTTGCGTCCAGGGCGTCGAACAATGGTGAAGTTTCGCTAGCGTTAATTCGGCAAGCAAAGTGAAGTTATGCTAGCGTTGGCTAATTTGCATACGACGGGAAGTTGAATTTCAATGGACGTATATGTTGCAGGAAATACATTACAGTACACTACACAAGCCCAAGGAACCTTAATAAAA
Source organism: Xenopus petersii (assembly GCA_038501925.1). Taxonomy (NCBI): domain Eukaryota; kingdom Metazoa; phylum Chordata; class Amphibia; order Anura; family Pipidae; genus Xenopus; species Xenopus petersii. The sequence continues at coordinate 60,730,476 of CM076678.1, forward strand.
TAAAATAGTTGTTAAAATGCCCTACACATGTGCCCAGTGTATAGTTTATGTGCCATATGTTAGGAAATGTAGGGGGGAAGCTGGGTACCCTAAAACAAATTTACGATCTTTTGCAGCCTATCACCCTGAAAAATGCCGCCAGCGTTTTTTGGGACTTTTTGAGGAACTCCTATCTACTCTATTGCACTTTGCCTGGTCTGAGGTGGCGAAGGCAAATCTGGTGCAAGAGGTAACGTTCATTAAAACCAGCATCTTAGTGAATTTGCGTAGTTACGTCCATTCGCCAGATCGAAAATTCACCTGGCGTTAGAGTGCGAAGTAGCGCTACAGTCTATCTCCTTCACTAGCAAATTTATGCCAGCGCCCGTTAGTAAATCAGTGAAGTCCCGAAATGACATCACACTGGCGAATTTTTGCCAGCGTTAGTCACTTCGCCCTTAAGTAAATTTGCCCCTATGAGAGATGGCCTTCCTGTAATTCTGAGCTTCTGGATAACGGGTTTACACATAACAGATCCTATTCTTCAGTTATCACCAACAAATCAACTGTTATATGCCATAAGCTTAACTCTCACTGGCTTTTGTCTTTAGAGAGAACTGGGCATGGGGCTTCATAAGAGAAAGGCACTGACAGATTTCTTTCCACACAAAAAGGCTAAATTCAGGCTAACCTTGCCTTAAATTGCACTTCTTGCAGATTACAGTCATGACACATTAGAGGGTCTTTGACCTCAGTTTTTAACATCAGAATGATTTACTACTACCTACAGGGCACTGCAAATAAAAGACTGTAAACCTTTTGCAGAGACCTCTTAAAGGGGAACTAAAGTCTAAAATAGAATAATGCTAAAAATTCTGTATTTTGTATAAAAAAACATTAAACATGAACTTCCTAAACCTAATAAAAACTAATGATTTATGCTTTCACATTTGGCCGCAAGACCAAGACTATGCACATACTCAGTGTGGTCTGGGCTTCAGATTGAAGGTCAAGCTTAGGGATCATCATAACTTATCAAAACAGCACAAGTCAAATAATATCTGCCATAAAAGCCGATACAGCAAGACTGATTAATAATCAGAATATGCAGACTGTACTTGGTCTGTGGATATGGGTTGAACTTTATGTACTTTGGTCTTTTTTGAACCCAACGTAACTATGTAACCATGATCCTAAGGCCAGTGGTACACAGGAAAATTATGTATGCATGGCTGCAGGTGACAAAACTCCTGAAAATGGCTCTCCATTGCCAATGATTGAAATTGCTGGTGGTATGCCCAACTTACCATTAAATCACCCGAAGTTGCCTCCAGAGGAAACTTTGGGTGATTTAGCAATATATTGGGCATACCACCATCGATTTTAATTATTGGCAATAAAGAGGCATTTTCGGGAGATTTGTTACACAATTTTTATTTTATGTGCAACAAATCTCCCGTATATGCCTCTCCCTTCCATATCTTCCTGTGTGCCACTACCCTAAGGGTTGCCTCGTGAGGAAACTTTGGACTACTTTGAGAAAGACATATATATTTTCATACAGGTCATTTACAGTATTGCCATTGGGAAAACATTTGCATGAGATTAGTTGTCTGTGGTAGAGGACATTTATTGGGGTGACTAATCTCCATCTGTGCCAGTACAGCTTTACACTAATTACAAAGAGTATGATCTGTTCATAAGGTTCCATAACAGGATATTATCGCTTACTGACAGTGGGACAGAATGCAAAGGGGAAAAAAAGTGCAAGCCCTATGCGTTTTTGTATGATGCTGCAACCATCTTGACAATAGCTATGGTGTTTTTTTAGGCTTGTACACATTTACACCCCATATTTTGTATATATGTAGCTAATAACATTTTCATTCATCACTGCCGTAACGCTATCATCAACTGCTCATGCAATCTGTTCCATCATGAGGCCAGGCAATGAGTGTCTCGTGGGGAGAATGGACGTTGGCTTGTTTTATTTAGGGGGAGGGGGGAGTTAAGAGTCAGGAGGGGCCTTCGACCATAGGTATGGCAGTGCAAGACACCCAACAACCTCCATCAGCAGAACGTCACAGGGTGATGTTAATTGCTAACAAAGCAAACATTTTATTCGGTAAAAACAGCAACCTGTATCTGACATTGTTTCATTGTTTTACCTTCATTTGAGCTGTAGTACAGATAAAATCAATAGTGCTGAGACTCTTTCCTGGGTTATTAGTTTGGGGCTGCTGCATCTGAACCACTGGTAGATTTTTACTATTGGCATTGATTTGAATTATCTTGGATTGTTTACTGATGTGCCCTTCAACTTAAACAGAGAGAGACTATGCAGAGTTCATTTAGGTAACCAGGGTCTAAGTATGTACACAGAATCTCAGTTGGAAATGATCTAATTAGCTTTTACCCCATGAACCTAAGGCACCAAATCTGCTAGATCCTACATTTATTTAGGAACTTCATATTATTCAGTTTATGTCAAAGATCTGAAAGTGAGATTGGGTACACAGCATCAAACCTTCCAAAAATATATAGCCATCATTCTGTCTAAGTTGTATGCACACAAGACTTTATAAAGTCTACACAAGACAACACATTTTGCTCATAAAGGGCAATAAATTAAGGGGAACAGTGTCTATAACTCCCATAATTTGTAATAAGAATTTACATATTATATATATTTGTATTTATAACTATTTGTTGAGGCTGCTATGCCATTTCCTTTGTCAATGCAATATTGCTTTTCTTCAAAGAGATTGCAATCAAACAGCATCTCTAGACTGAAATTCGCGTATCAAAAGCAGTAATATTCAAGCTGCAATTCTCTTAAATATAGGAGTACAAAGCAAAAAAATCCACATACAGAAGAAATCTTCAAGTATAATTGCTCAATAGAAGATGGCTTTATTACAGTTCCTATATATACCCCAGGAAGGTACTGGCTTAAAAGAAAAAAAGAAGAAAGCAAGTAAGCCGATTAAAGGAAAGTAAAATGCATAGAAGTTGCTTGCCAGAATTACAACAAATAAACAAATACTACAGCAGATTAGCTGTTCACAGTAAATTACTTTAAACAATGAGTCAGCATTTATTTCTAAGTTATAAAAAAATTCTAGATTATATTTGTAGAAATAAGTCAAATCAACTGGACTTGCTGTGTTTTTCTTTATGACGTTTCACCAGTCATCCAACTGGTTTTCTGAATTGAGAAAGTCTAAGAAAAATACAGCGAATCCAGTTGAATTGACTTATTTCTACAGATATACCATGACCTTGATGAATGCAAATCTTTACAAACTATTCTATATTATTATAAATCTTGACTAATTTGTACAAAGTTTGGCTATAGTTTTCATCAGTTTGGAAGTATGATTTGACCCCAGACTCTCTTAAGACCCCCCCCCTTTAACTTATTATTAGATATTCATGTGAAATTTACAACACAATCTAAACCAATCAAATATTTGCTTTTATTGTTCTACTTGCAGCTGGCTAAAAGTACCGATCACTGATTGGTTGCCATGGGTTACTGCTCAGTGACTCCTGCAGCATAATAAATGATAGTAGGAGATCAGCAGTTCACAAATCACAAAGAAGTGTTCTATGTGAATAACAATCAGAAAACAGGTATTTACCTTAGAATGGTTTTTAATTTTCTTTCAAACGCTCACTACCTGATTTCTAAAAAAAACTTGGCAACTTGGTAATATAGCCACCAGTATAATACTTTAATCTCTCTTATATACTTGTACAATAAATCTTATATAGTGCAAAGATTCATTAAGTTTGGAGTAAGAAATGAATTAAAGGGCCCATTTATTATACTGTGTAAAATGAAATTTGCCAGAAAAAGTGTAAAAAGCTGTGTAAAATAAATGGCAATCTTTTCAAGGTGTATAGAAAATATTCTCAAATGGAGGACACTCGAATCTGCAATACATATAATATAATTAACTTATGGGTGCAACAAAGCCCAAAAATTAGCCCCCATATAAGGCCAGACACAAAATTGTATTAGCAAGAAGGGCCTGCACTCCAAATAAAGAGAACAAGTGGTATTTGAAATAGTCAAATATTTAAAAAAAGTAAAATCACATACATAGGTCTAGGCCAAAAGATGCCAAAAAAAACATGGAAATTCAAATATACATACCACTCAGAATATGGTCAAACAGCAATTTGATAAAGAAAGCAGATGCGCTTGCCCTGAGAGGAGAATTACCCAGACGTTTCGGCTATTTGCCTTTATCGAGGTGTGCAATATTTTACACCATGCGTACGCCAAATTCTCTGCCGTTATTTTACATTGCCAGAGCTGAGCAATATGTTGGTGCTCTAAAAATACATGCTAATAATAATAATTGCTTCAGATCTTTGTAAGTAAGTTCCGACTGAAGTTGCGCAAAGAAAAAATGCTAAAAAATTTCACTATTTTTCACACGTCGATATGTGGCAAATTATTTTGCCGTTTTTTTTTCCACACCACATAATAAAACTGCCTCTAAGGAATGTAAAACAAATGGTATAAAAGAATGCAAAATAGTGTTTTGTTACACATACTAAGCTGTAGAGGAATATGGGCGAGTGGTAAACATAAATGGGTTATATTATCACTTTAAGGTAAACTATAAATATTTTGGAGGTTCTGTCTACACAAATATATTAGTATGTTCCAGAGGAGGGAAATTTAATAGAGAACTTAAGCTTAGCTAAAGAAGTAGGGCTGAAATGTTGTACATTATTTTTGGTTTCTATACCAATCCAAGGCAACCCTTTAGATCTGTGCCTCCAAAGATGCCCCAGTAGCTAAGCTTACTGCACATGCTCTGTGCTGCTGTCTGTTACTGAGATTAGGGATCAATGTACAATATACTGAATATATATATAATATCAATTTTCAGCAGCACGGAGCATGTGCAGTAAGCTTAGCTACTGGGGCATCTTTGGAGGCACAGATCTAAAGGGTAAATAATTCAGATTACTGGTACAAGAAAGCTCAGAAACCAGCACACATAGCACCAGCATTTAATAATCAGACCTATAACATCAGCTTATATCAGGCTAACCTCATTTTCTGCTTGATAATTTGCGACAACCCCTAAGATTAGCATCCCAACAGCTGCTCAAAGCCCACTAAGCATGAGCATGGCTCACACACCCAAAAAAAATGCAAGATGGGGAGATCTTGTGACAGCTTTGAAGGCCAGGATCATTACTACTATACAGATGCTGAACATCTAGACTGGTCCAATAAGTTCGATATATAAAATATAGATATTATAGCCATATTAATTTTTAGGCTTTAGTTCGCCTTTAATTCCTGGCAGAATATCAAAGCCTTTCTGAAAAGACTCTGCAAAACTCTAACAACAAAGTGCCAAAATCCTTAAAATAGCAAAGTAACATGTAGGAGTTTGCTGGAGAAGAATGTAGATAAACAACTAGTTTATAGCTTAGCCAAGAAGCCAAACCCTTTAATCAAGCAAGAAAGGAAATACAGCATTTTAATCAAAATACAATGTATTTTAGTTTTTGCATACATTAAATAAAGTGTATAATTTCCAGCACCTAAATAAAAAGAGACAACAATTCACTTAATACATCTGAATGTTTTTATCGGTACAAATGAACACAAACACAAAGTTTTGGGGTCGTGCCTCTTCGGCACTTTTACCTGACAAAAAAATCACAGGGGTTTCCCCGTGTTGAACTGCATCCCTGTGCCAGGTTAGTTTATCCTGTATAAGAGTAAAAAGAAAAAGGGGGTGCCATTCCCTTTCTAATGCTGTGCACCGGACTATGGTATGAGAGAGGCTCTAAGGTGCCTGCATGCATTGTTAATGAAATGAAACGGAGTAGAATAGAGGTGGGATATCTAGGTTCCTCACTCATACAACACTATTCGTCAGACAATGCTGTATTCAATGGTGGGCAATATATCTAGGATGTAAAGCAGGGTGCAAAACGCAAAAACGTGCGCCAGTTTGTTTAAAATTTCAAATCTGCCTTCCATGCAGTAAGATTATGCCTACTTTGTGATCTACCTTGTGATCTAAGCTTTACCAAAAATGCATATACAATTGCTCCAATGGCCACCGGAGGTTTAAATGAATATGCAGGTGACTTCTAAAATCTCTCCCTCTCTCCTTTGGATTGTAAAGCTGTACTGACAGCTAGGTAAGAAGCAGCTTACTGTGTCCCCCACTGAAATATTAGGTCTTGCCAACATTCTGACATGGACCTGATGTTCCATCTATGTCAGGTCACTGGCAGGCCCCCATATTCTATACTAGGGTATTACAAAGCTGCTCACAAACATAATTTTGCATTATGCCTTACACATTTCTGCACACGTCTGCTAATCACAAAAGCGTGCAAGACACAGAGGGAATTGAAATCTTGGCTAGAGGGAAGCCGACTACTGCAACATTATTTCAATGGTACATGAAGTGAGACCCAGCAGTGCAGGGAATAGCAAAGAACAGACTGATGGGGCTTTCAGTAGCAATTTGTAAATAAAACTGAAAAATGTGTGGTTAATATATACTGGAAGTAGCTAAAAATTATATTTGCTCTCATTATGCAAAATTACATATAACAGTTGAAGAACTAGAACCCATTCCGGACACCAAATTTATCTCCATTTATCAAGCTTGCAGACCACTGTAATGGGCCTCAGATTAACCATACCTCCCAACTGTCCGTTTTTCAGAGGGACAGTCCCTCTTTGACAGCTCAACCTGCAGTCCCTCATTTGTACTGGAAAGTCCCTATTTTCTCTGCACTGAACAGCCAGAAAAAGAAACAAATTGGCTTTTAGCAGAGAGCATAGAACAGCTAACAGATGCAAATAAGATACTTTGTAACAATTTTGAGACACAAAAAAACAGTTTAGATAAGGAGAATTATTTTCAAACTTTCATAACCTGCCAAATTTTGTAAAATGAACATGGTAATTAGGGGGTGTATCCACAGAAAGGGGCGTCATATGAAATGGGCGTGGTCACAAAATTTCACTGCGCTACGTGCGGAAAATTTCTTTGTCCCTCTTTTTACTTCCAAAATGTTGGGAAATATGGATTAACAATAAAGGTGATTTTATGGAAATTAAATTCTGTGTTGTTCATTTGTGAAATTCATTATTATGACCAGTGAGGAAGAAGCTGTACCGACTACTACACATTGTGCCTCATTTTACAGCAGCCATATGACATGAAGTATAGCTGAAAATCCCTGAAGCCCTGACTTTTATTGCGCTTACAAGGAAACATGATGAGGCCACAGAAGCCTGTGCACAGCCTGGATTAAAGAAAGCAGATATAAATATGTGTTTAGGGAACAATATACACAGAAGGTCAGTCACATTGAACCAACTGCAATTAAATTATAAAAAGGTGCATTTACTTTACTTCATTATAGTTGCAACAACCTGCACCTCCCTTTTAATAGTACTGTACAAATATTTGACATTCTCGGTTTATTTTGTACCATTGTTATAATGACAGCTTTATCCTCTGATCAGCAAATAAATGCAGTTCAGATGCAACCACCACAATTTATTTTTGGGAGCATTCAATGTGTATTATCTAGTGATTTTAACTAATTTGAGAATCACTTGTAGCACCTATTTACTAGTCCACAGCATTGTCAATTGTTTCTACAGTCTACCCACTACACATTTCAGTTATGCCTTTACTGCATAGAGTTTGCTATTTCTACTGCATTGGTATAGATAGGCTCCAACTGGGACACTGAATACAGAGAATTAAACATGAGAGCGCTACAATATAATTATGATATATAAGCCTGCATTTAATACTGCTCAAACTGGGACTGCCACAGGAGAAAATACATAAGAATAAAGGAAATCAGCAGCATTGAATCATTATTTGTAGTACAATAGTATCACTTGTTGGCTGATCAAAATGGTACTTTGGCTACTGGCAAGTAACAAAATAAGTGGGAACACAGTTCAGTTTTGATCTTATAATGAGCCCATGTACAGCCAACAAATTACAGTATGTACTCAATCTGAAATATCTTAGTACAGGTATAGGATCCCTTATCCGGAAGAAAGCTCCGAATTACGGAATGGCTGTCTCCCATAGACTCCATTTTATCAAAATAATCCAAATTTTTAAAAATGATTTCCTTTTTTCTCTGTAATAATTAGACAGTACCTTGTACTTGATCCCAAATTAATCCTTATTGAAAGCAAAACCAGCCTATTGGGTTTAGTTAATGTTTAAATGAATTTCTAGTAGACTTAAGGCATAAAGAAACAAATTACGGAAAGATCCGTTATCCGGAAAACACCAGGTCCCGAGCATTCTGGATAACAGGTCCCATACCCATAATAGTTGTGTTAAAAACTCTCTTAAGGAACCCCCAGTTGATCTCCCTCGCTCTTGATAGCAAGTAGCTCCTTTCAATACTATGAATGGTTATTTGTACTTTATTGCTCTGCGCTGAATAGGATGCACACCAACTTTAATTCAGTATCACAAAAGCAATAATTTTTCTGTCATCCTGTTAACTGTGCAGGGTATTTTCAGCACATTTGTGACTGATATATGATAAAGTGAATGTAACCACCATACGCAATAACTGGCACCATAAAGAATAAGCAGGACTGGAAGAAACCTAAATAAAATGATTATCCATTATTATCCTGAATGCTTGGTACATGGGGTTTTCTGGATAATGGGTCCTTTTCTATCTGGATCCCCAGACCTTCTGTCTGATAAAGATCATTTCAACATTATATAGACCCAATAGGATTGTTTGCCACCTACTGTATATGGATTCATGTAGCTTTATTATCATAAAGTACAAAGTTTTATTATTACAGAGAAAAAGGAAATTTTTAAAAATTTAAATAATTTGCTTTAAATTGAATCTGTTGAAGATGGCCTTACCATAATACAGGGCTTTCTGGATAATGGCCCCCACACCTGTTCAGGTATGGTATCAATTATGCAGATACCTGCAATATATATATAAGGGGTCATATAATAATCTCGCTCTGTTTAATTTACCAGTAGGTCTTTCCAGCTGACAAGAGGGCACCCATTCCGATTAGAAGAAAGGAGGTTCGGGCTAAATATTCTGAATGTGTTTTTTACAGTGAGAGCTGTGAAGATTGGTGGAATTCTCTCCCTGAATCAGTACTGAATTGTAAAGGCTGATACATTAGATCGCTTTAAGAAGGGGTTGGATGGATTTTTAGTACAAGTTGATCCAGGGACTAGTCCTATTGCTATCTTAGAGTAAGAATTTTTCCCCCTCTGAGGCAAATTGAAGAGGCTTCAGAATGTTTTTTTTTTTTTGTCTTCCTCTGGATCAAATAGCAGTTAGGTGAGTTATATATAGACATAAAAGGTTGAACTTGAAAAAAAAAGACATGTCCATCAACCTAACTTACTATGCAATACAGAAATATCCAAAATACAGCACTGCCATATCTCAGAGTGTCCTATTAATACCAGAACCCTCTGTTGAATCTGCCTCCAGCCTCACATACATGTGCAGATGGTCAGACAAAATCAGCCTACCTGCCAGACCAAATCTCAGTATATAAGGCTGGCGTAACTAAACTTTGATTTTCTGCAAGAGAGAAACTACAGGTATGGACTCTGTTGTGCAGAAACCCATTACATAGAAACCTCCGGATTATGAAAAGTCATTTTTAAAAAATATATATAATTTCCCCTTTTTCTCTAATAATACATTACCTTGTACTTGATCCCGACTAAGAGCCAGGGCCGCCATTAGAAATCACGGGGCCCCGTACAACAAAATTTTTGGGGCCCCCCTGGGCCCCGCCCACGCTGACGACCAAGCTCCACCCCATATCCCGCCTACTCCACATCGCAGTTAAAAGACCACAGAAAAGTAACCCCCCCACACAAGTTGTAAAAAGCTATTGATGGTCAGGGCCCCCTTATAAAAAATTGGGGCCCCAAAAAAAAAAAATTAAATTTTTTTTTTTAAAAAAAACATTGGTGGCAGGGGCCCCCTTATAAGTTAAAAAAAACTTGGGGCCCTAACAAAAAAAAAATGTAAAAAAACTAAAAAATAAACAAACATTGGTGGCAGGGGCCCCCTTATAAGTTAAAACAAATTGGGGCCCCAAAAAAAATTTGAAAAAAAATTAATTTTTTTTTGAAAAAAAAAAAAAACATTGGCGGCAGGGGCCCCCTTATAAGTTAAAAACAAATTGGGGCCCCAAAAAAAAAATTTGAAAAAAAAAAATTTTTTTTGAAAAAAAAAAAACTGGTGGCAGGGGCCCCCTTACAAGTTAAAAAAATTTGGGGCCACCAAAAAGAAAACTAATTTTTTTTTTAAAAAAAAAACAAACAAAAAAATACAATGGTGGCAAGGGGCCCCTTACGAGTTAAAAAAAAAATTGGGGCCCCAAAAAAAAAGTTTTAAAAAAAAGATTGGTGGCAGGGGCCTATAGAATATTAAAATAATACATTGGTGGCCAGGGGAAAAAAAAAAACAAAAAAAAACACAAACTGGTGTTCAGTAGGATTGAACTCATGGCTTCAGTACTTCAACTTCGCCTCCTTTCGTGACTTCGGGTCTTTTCACCGCTTCAGGACTTCAATTTCGGCTGTTTTCGTGACTTCGGGTCTTTGCGCTGCTTCAGGACATCGGCTTCGGCTGTTTTCGTGACTTCGGGTCTTTTCGGCGCTTCGTGAATTCGGCTTTTTCCGTGACTTCGGGTCTTTTCGGCGCATCGTCTTCGGCTTTTCGGCACTTCCGCATTCGGCACGCAAGAGGCAAGACGTACGGCTCGGGCGCTCGTAAGGGGGGCCCGGATCTTCAAAAAATGCAGCGCTGCCGGGCCCCCCTTCATGCCCGGGCCCGGTACGCTTGTCCCCCCTGTCCCCCCCTGATGGCGGCCCTGCTAAGAGCCAACTAAGATCTAATTAATCCTTATATGCAAAACAAACCTATAGGGTTTAATTACGGTTTAAATGATTATATTTAAGAAGACAAGTTATGGCAGTGCAAATTATGCAAAGATCCCTTATCTGGAAATTCCCAGGTCCCCATTTTGGATAACAGGTCCCATGCCTGTAAGATGGATAAAAATCGACTGCATTCTCCTGCTTATTATAGCTACTTTTCAGTTTGTTAGTTTGTTTTATGTGAAAGAAGCCATTTTTGCTGGCAAGCTGGATCACCGCATGTGATGTGGCTTACTTGCAGCAACTTAAATATTAGAGACATGGGTGGTATTTTCAGGACATTTGTTCCCCACAGTACTGCAGAATTACAATAAATCTCCTTGTCTGCCATCAGCCTTATAGATGTAACTCAAAAGGAACAAGGACATTGCGTTACAGCCATACATGCCACATTGTTCAATACTGGTTTATTTGGAATGTGGGTCGACCAGTAGCATATCTTTAAGCTCAGTCACTGTATGGTCACCTTTAGTTTCTGATTAAGCCATGGTAATGTGCTGTTCTGCAGTGCCCAGTGGTATTCCATTTGTTTACTATTGAACAGGTATAAATGTATAGCAATTATGTTTTAAGAATAGAAATAATTACATTTTGATTGCCTCATCCATCCATTCACTTACTATTTCTTTTAAACATAATGCATGCATTAGTTGCAAAATATACCCTTTTAAGAGTTCTTTAATGTTATTTGTTCTCATGTTGCACCTGCATAATGCACTTGGATTAAAAATAGGGGGACTGCACACAAAGAGGTTGTCCAGTGCCCTCCCAACAGATATAGAGTAGTTCTAAAGTGTAAAAATAAACATTTTCACTAATCTTTAAATTGTGGTTGTAGGTTATGTGAAACCTGTACTTAAAAACAACTGCAGACCTCTCGTGATATAATCAGCACAGTATTCATCAAACCAAAAGTCTGTTTTTGTAACCATATTCATTTGCAGACATATTCTATACTAAACTGCTCACATATAAGACCATCTGAAACTTTTTAAACAAATACTTTTCGACCACTTTCCATTCATCCAGATTGGCCTCTTAAAGGAGACATTTTACATAACCTTCATATACATATATATATGATTAATCTTTCCTCAAACTATGTAATGATGCAGAAAAAAAACATTTTGAATGCATTTTACCTGCTAAAAGTGTCATTACATCAGAGCTGCAATGAGAACCGCTCAGTTCAGAAGCTAGGCTAAAATGAGAGGTGGGAATGTCTGTTCATGTATTGCTGTTAAGTAAAATCACAAATATCAGAGTACAACTCACTCTGAAAAGATTATCCTAATATCAGAATTAATGAATGTCTTTAACTGCTTCTAACAGGGATAGGTTTATACTAGGGATGCACCGAATCCAGGATTCGGTTCGGGATTCGGCCTTTTTCAGCAGGATTCGGATTCGGCCGAATCCTTCTGCCCGGCCGAACCCGAATCCTAATTTGCATATGCAAATTAGGGGCAGGGAGGGAAATTGCGTGACTTTTTGTCAGAAAACAAGGAAGTAAAAAATGTTTCCCCCTTCCCACCCCTAATTTGCATATGCAAATTAGGGTCCGGATTCAGTTCGGTATTCGGCCTAATTCTTCGTGAAGGATTCGGGGGTTCGGCCGCATCCAAAAAAGCGGATTCGGTGCATCCCTAGTTTATACCCAGAAAGATTTTAGGTGAACACAAAATAGAATACAGAAATAGCCAAATGGCTGCTGCTAAAACAAAAATACTCTGCCTTCCTCAACAGTTTACTTCAAAACCAGCAGGCTAGAGCTATAGCTGAACAAGTGACTTGCACTTTCTGTGGATAAAAAGGAAAAGAAAAAGAGTGAGGCGCTAACAATGTGAACATTATAAATAGACAAATCTAAAGATGACAGTGTAAATGCTGGGACATATAGAGAAGAGTTACTGTTTCATAGACATTCATTAGAAACTTTTGTACATACCAAAAAAATAAATTACAAATAAAAAGTATATCGGCGGGCGGGATCGTTCGGGTCAAAATCAAACCTGACCGATCGACCAAACGACCGATCTCCGCCGGACGAAAGATGTCGGCACACGCCACACACGATCCGAAAATCGTACGAATAGGATCTGTGTGTCTATGGCCACCTTTAGTCAGTGGCTTTAAGGGGGGGCAATGTGGGACATAACTGATCAGTGAGTTTGCAATTGATCCTTAGCATGCAGCTCAGATTCAAAAGCAAACAGTTATGACCCATGTGGCTCCCACTCAAGTCACTGATTGGTTACTGACTGGTAACCAGAGAACAGCAAAGTAGGAAGTTAGGTTCTGGCTATTTTATTAGACAACCAGTCACTCCAGCCTTTATATATGACATTTTTGTCTAACTATATTAGAAACATTTTACATTTTGCACCGCATATTTACACAGTTTTATCTTTATCCTGAATAATTCCTATAAAGCATGGTGTTTATATCAGGCCAACCTACCCAATATAAGGGAGGACTTGAACTGGTTCCTTGAGACTTCAGATGGGGGAGCAGATAATCAATATTGCATTATGTTCTGATTTTCCTCCAGTTTTTAACATTTATAGTAAATAGGAACATTTATATAGATTCTTAATATGGAGATATAACTAAACTATTAGAAGAGGTTACATAGTAGGCAGGCGACAGAAAACCATCCATTGACCCATTCCAACTTTGTTTTCACTTTGTTTCTTATTAATAGCAGATAAAGCCACTGTGGCAAATTATCATCCTGCTGAAACCCTCTGTAAATAATATAATCTTCTTAAAGAATGTAATTTTCGTTTGGAAATAAGAGTTTTCTTTTCTTTGAAAAAAAAACGCAATAGGCACTGTGAGTTGTTGTCAGACCAGATTAGTTAAATAAATCAACGTGACAATGGGCTGGGTAATTCTCCCTGAGGGCTGTGCACTTCCTGGGTAGTCCAAATCTAAAATTCTGTATTCAAAGAACAATGCCAAAAAGCAGGATACAATAAGACTAGGCTTTACATTTTCCATGTCCAGCAAAGCAGGATTACATAAAATGAGAAATTAACTTTTAAAGAAGATGGAAACAACTGTAAATTCAACTCTTAAACTAACCTTCAGGCACCCACTGCATGTTAAAATGCATATTTTGTATGATGTAAACCATTTTTAGTTGTTATCTTGGTGGTATTAATAATCATGAGCCTTTCTATTCTACACTTCTAATCTTGGAATGTAAAATGCTCTCTGGTTGCTGCCGAGAGTGACCACCACAATCTGAAAGTAGATATAAGAGGCTAAATTTATAGTGCTGTTATTCCATTTTAAAATTGTTCTGACTTCTGAAATCATGGAATGCCTGTGAAGAATCATACAAGGCTGACTTCTGCTACATTATTTCAAGGGCAAAACTAGCAGCGCAGAAAGGGACAGAAAAAAACTGCTTTCAGTTGCAAATAACTTTAAAACCAATGAAAACTGTTAATAAATGTACTGGGTATTTTTTGCCGAAAAAAATTGTTTATAAATCTATCCAGATCTAGAAAGTCATATAATTTTGAGGGTTTGGATTTAGTGGATCATCATGGATTCAATGCATGCCTACATCTTATATTATTCCTTGTAATCAACCATATTCTATTAAGATGTCAAGTCAGACTGACTTTCATGGTCATACACACTTATAATATGGCCGAGACACAACTGTCCCATTCTTCTCTATTAGTCATCTAGCTCCTCAACTTCTTAGCGACACTGAGGAGGTGGCTAAAGTATGATGATATGTTGGCATGTTTTTGCAGGGGTGAAGAATGGCCCTATTTTTGACTGTCAATTTACATTAGCAGAGCAAATATATAGTCTAAATAATCTGCCCATGTTACACCTCTACCACAGCTTGTTTATTTAAGGAATGCATTCTTTAGTGTTTAATACTATCCTCTCTCATAATAAGACATTGTAAGATCTTTCATTTATATGTGTCTCTCGTATGTGCACTTTATTCTGTCAAATACACTTCACTCACCACCTATCTTTTATTGCCATTTCATTAGTTCCAGGGCATATCAAAGGTTATCTTTATATGTTCATGCTCATTTTTATTATTTGTACTTTGTAGAGCCAGGGGCATTTCTGAGGTCCAATTTGCCTGAAGTCACAGTCCTAATGCTGCCCTCACCAGCCAAGGTTACCTTTTTAGCACTCTGACAGGACACAGCATCGCAGAAAGAGCCTTTTTTTGACGCACCCGTGCCTAATATCAGGAGCAACTGAAATTTTATTTTTTTGTAATATGTGACAAATAAAATGTGCTTTTTATTTGAGCGCACTGTCCCCTTACATTTTATGATTATACTATGGAGTCTTTCAGGTAGCCCCCTCCCACATACACAGTCATCCATTTTTACTACAATTATCGGTGTGCCAATACCCTTGTATTGTGAAAATATTAGGCAGTTGTCTACTTTGAGGCCAATGTGCTATATGGTCTGTGGTGGTCTTCATTCTCTTCCAGCAAGGCAGAAATGTCCTCATACTTTCAACTACAGGACCAGGTATGTAGGATGGTAGTGACTTAATCACGGTTACTAAAAGCAGTACAAATCTTACTATTCCCTCCACTGCCTGCCCTGATCACTCATACCACTGAAACCCCTGATCTCCTCTCTTCCAGCCAAGACTCCAGTTCCCACAATGACTTGTATGTTCTATGATTAACAGACCTGAGCCATAGAAGACTAAGCATTCAGGACATTGTGGGAACTGGGTTATTGGCTGCAGGAGAGTAAATTTCTGCTAGATTGTTTCTGTATAGTAGCTGACACTACTTTCGTGTGCTGTAAACTGAAAAGGAGGCGCACAATCTTTGATTTTTAGCAATTCATTTTTATTTGCATGATATGACAGCTCTATGGTTGCAAAAGTATAGCATTATAGTAAAGTATAGATAAATACAAATTATGACTTTCAGATCTACTGACTTTAAAAGCCCGGTTACAGTATACAATTGCAGAAAATACACACTGAGATTTTGATTAGCAGCCAAGTTATATTAGCCTGAGGGTTAAAGTGGCCTCAAAGAGCATTGTTAAATGAAAGGTGGTGGATTACTGGTTGTACTGAACTGTACTACTTAACAATTACATAGCTACAATAAATCCAGATTTCTCAGAGCATAAAGTAAGAGAGAAACAACACATTAACAACGCAAAAGGTATCCTTTTAAGAAACTTTTTCACCTATAATTATGCATCCCACTTTTGCCACTATTTATATAGTAGTAGTGATATCTGGATACATAATAAAATAGACAAGAATGCTGCAGACAGACTGTGGTGCTACATATGACAATACTCCATTTACGAAGGAAATAGCATTAACAAGCATCTTGTGAAACAGTAGGCTAATGTAATAGCAGGTGAAAAGCTTGCTCCTGGACCCACAGCACCAAATCACTATGTAGCCTTGATTGGTCTTTTGTTTTCCCTTTTCACTGCATTTTTGGCTGCATATACAGTCTACACATTTTTGCCATCTGTGTGCAGTAAAGCTTAGTCAATGTTGTGGGCAATAAACAAAAGGCTTTTACCTGGTACATGTAAGTGTTAATGCAGCATACGATACTCAGTCTCTCCAACCCCAACACTGTTTTCTAATCACCTCTAAACTAGACTAATCTATATTTATATTAACATGCAAAATACATACCCTCACCCTTTCAGAATAATAAATAAGATAGTAGTCAAACCTTTAGGATTATAGGAAGCTCGGATCATAAGCTTAGCCCAAAACTAGAACATGAGGAATATACATAACAGTCATAATACATACACTGATTTCAATGTAAGACATACATAGGTATGCACATTATATAAAGCTCAGTTATAAAATTCGGAATTTATGACACAACAGTTTAGCACACAACTCAACAGTGCGCTTGGATAAAAAGCCTACAGCAGTTACTTCTCAGTGGTTATAATCCCCTACTAACAGACTGAACGTGTGGATAAAGAAAGATGGGACAGAAAATAGGTCACGTTAAATAATGCCCTGCTGGACACATATGGAGGGCTTTGTTTACTGTTGTTTGGAGCAAACAGGGGTTAAGCTAATGATACACCTCAAATACCAAGGCCAAGGAAATACAGGAAACACCTTGATGTTTCTTCTAAAATTCTGACACATCTGGACACATTTGTGTTATAAATGATTTGTAGGGAAAAGGAAAACTACACATTCCAAACAAAGTTTGTAAATTTGTATTCCCAGGAAGCAAGGAAGCTAACATTATATGATTCCTTCAACCCCCATCACAGAAAGAAACGGGGTAACAAAATCATCTCTATTTGCAGTATACAGTAAAGGTGTGTTAAATCATTTAAAGATCAAGTTATTTTACATCTCATACACTATATACAGTAGCTGAATGCACTGTTTCAACACACTGGTCACAAGATCAAGACACAGATCTCAACACACCTCCAGCTACTATTTTGCCTATTCTACAGTTTTAGCATAATGATTATGAAGTTATGTGGATTTAATAGCAGCAAGATATGTCCAGGAATGACCTATTCTCAACAACCTTTCATTTGGTCTTCATTATTAATTTTAGGGACTCCGTTAGCCTAGAACATATACAAGAGTATAAGAGAATTGTTCCAAATAACAGACAAATTCTTTGAGTCTACGTGTAGGAACACATGTTCTAGGCAAAGGGAAACCCCACCCCCCAATAATATATTAGACTTCATTGTCAAAATCTGACTCCTGCTATAAGAGAGACAGATTGCTCAGAGCAGCAGACAGGATTTGGTTTAGTATTCGGCCGAATCTTTCATGAAGGATTCGGGGATTAAGCCGAATCTCAACTAGTGGATTCGGTGCATCCCTATTTTATCCCTTTTCTGTCCTCTGGATCGGACTCCGAATACTGCTTTTATCAGCTGGCTTACAACATTGTTTCAGGAGTCAGAGACAGGGCTGTAGAAAATAGAGAGCTACTGCTTTCAATGGAATTACGTTAACAAAAAAATGTAAAACCATTTTAAATCCCAACATGCAAAAAAAATAGTTATACGGTGGAGGTCCACTTTAAAAATCTTCTGTGCTTTGTTTTATTTTTAATTATTAGTTTTACTCTTAACCCTTAACCTCCCTCAGTCGCCCTGCCAGGTGAGGCTATAAGCCTACTTACCAGCAAGGACTCAATGTACAATTTGTTCAGTGATAATGACAATGTATAAAGCACTGGAAATAATTTATACTATCAGCACATTCCTACACAAATAACGTGTAGCACAGAGTTCTATTTGTTGTTAAGTTTAGGATTAATGTGCTACTAAGTAAGGATATACATCCGTGTAAACCTCTTGATCTATTTATTACTGCTTTTAACGCTGATGTTCACGCCTGCAGATGCATAGGCAAGAATTAGTAAATGTATTGTATTGACTATCCAGAAACCCATTATACAGAAAGCTCTGAAGTATTAGAATTATGAGTCCTACTTTTTCCATACAGTCTGACTTAATCAAATAATTGTTATATGTTTCTATATGCTTCTGGATCCCATACCTATGTCATAACATTAACAATGTAGGTTGTACTTGATGGTAACAAAGCTGCAAGAATGCATGCTGGTAGCACACCATCCTCTAGAGTTCGTTCAAGTTTAATTTTTTTTTAATGTAACCAAAACCTATGGTGCTCCAAATTATGAAATATCACTGTTGTCCTTCTAGAGGCCCCCCACTTCCATAGGTACCCCATCCCCCCACCGACTGTGGCCCAGCTTGCGCTTACAATAATGCTTCACATTCAAGCCAGTTTTTGGGTAAAACTTTTCTTTGCAGGTCAAGGATGACACCTGTATATACTGATTTTTAATGCATCGGGTGGGTGGCATTTTACATTATATCACCTCTAAGGAAATATGAATACCGTGCTACCTAACCTATTTTTATGGCTTGACAACATGTTGCAAAGTTTGAAAACTGATGATTTGCATGTTACTTAGCATGCAAGATTGTTTCTTGCATATATTTTTTCTAGCAACTTTTTCTGACCTACATTTTAAAAAGCTTCATTTTAACTTACATTATCTTTAACAAACTTCAAAAGTGCTGAAAAAACACCTTTTCTTTTTCACAAGAATGTGAACAATACACATTAGCCCACACAACAGAGTGTCTCTATACCTGAACAGTTATTCATTTACAAAATAAGAATATTAATTCAGAATAAAAGCAGCCACACAAAAACATAAAAGAGGCCCAGAAAAATAACTAGACCACAATCTTTTATAAGGCTAAAATGTTATTGCTACATTTTATTACTTATCTTACAATTAAGGCTCTACCTACGGTACTATTCACCTTAAAGTCCCTCATTCAAAATAGTGACTTGGTGCTAGGATAAATTGGACCCTAGCAATCAGTTAGCTACTGAAATTCCAAACTGGAAACCTATTGAACAAAAATATAATTAATTCAAAACACAAAAAAATGAAGACCAATTGCAAATTCAGACTATCACTTTTTCCCCCCCAACATGCTAAAAGTTCATTTAAAGGCAATCTTGGTCTTTATTGTCAACAAAACATTGGTATAGTTGTATATTGGCAATAGTAGGAGACGTGTTGCTTCAAACTGCTGATGTACAAGATCAAGATTACTGACATCAAGTCATGAGGATGTTTAAAGTTCTGGCCAAAGGCTTACTCATAGGCGTTTTAAAGGTGTTGTTCACTTTTGAATTAACAATTAGAATGATGTAGATGGTGAGAGTGTAGAGAGTGAAATTCCAAGACAATATGCAATTGTTTTTCATTTTTTATTATTTGTGGTTTTTGAGTTATTTAGATTTTTATTTAGCAGCTTTCCACCTTGCAGTTTCAGCAGTTTGGTTGCTAGGGTCCAAATTACCCTAGCAACCATGCGCTGATTTGAAAAAGGTACGGTGATATAAATTGGAAAGGGCCTGAATAGAAAGAATAAGAGTAATAAAAAGTACAAATAACATAAAATGTATATCCTTGCGTGGCTTTTTATTCAAGATTGTGTATTAACCCCCATTTGAAAATGATTTAGATAGAAGTTGGCAAATAATTCAAAAACTATTAAAAATGAACACCATTTAAAAAGTTGCTTAGAATGGGCCATTCTATAACATGCTAAAAGTTGACTTAAAGTTGAACCGCTCCTTTACCATGTGTTTCCATGCAGTGGATACACTATACATTCCACTGCACAAAAAAGACTCTCAAATCTATCCTATAGTGACAGTAACCACAAGACAACAGTGAACCGCCGTACTGTTGTGAGACACAACATGCAATGTCTTACCTGCATTTTGGTGTGTTTCACTGTGTCACAGATAACATGGGCAGTGTTAACTCAGGGTAAAAATATATTAGGTGTTTGGCTATCATACATGCAATGGCAGCAATTTTGATTGGTGGTCTGTGATATCAACAATAATAATGCACTATATAGTACCTTACACAATGTTAATTATACTATAGCTTTACCACTGGGCACATACTGTTCTTTCAGCCTCCAGCAGAGGAATCAAATGTGAGTAAAAAAAACCTATTGCCATGAAATACCATAATGGGGAAGAAAGTGGGTTTTCCCGGGGCTCAAGCAGCCAGAAAATATTGTTGTTAAAAGTGTAAACATATGTAAATGCACATTTTTATTAATGATATATAGTTTCCCTAATTATCCCCCCTCAAACTGGGAGAACGGGTTACTGTTCCTGCATTGCCCGAGGTACCTTCCTTGCCGAATCCAGCCCTGTGTGCCATCCTAACAACCACTTAATGTCATTTCTAGATTACACTCAGCCCCAAATATATCATCTTCATTTGCATTCATGTCACCAATCGCTTCAGAAAAAACATCTGACGGTCATTAGAACGACGATTCTAATTTTAGACAAGTGTAATAACTGTGACTTTCCACCTCTCAGTTTTTTTCGCCTTGCTTTGTGATACAGTGTGCTATTAAAAAAATGATTCTAAACCAAACATTCTTATGTTATTCTTATTGTTTTCCTACAAATATTCGACAACTTGCCACAGACGTTGTGCCTAAATACTGCTATAAAAAGCTAGCTCCTGGGCAAAATGATACAATACTTCAAATTCAAGTGGTATGACAGTGTAAAGCAGCCAAGTACTGAATGGGCTGAGGTGATAGAATACAATCTGCATGTACCCTTGTAACTGCTTCCACACTGAAGCATTGGCTTTTCCTTAAAATGGCAATGCAAGGCTGGGCCAAAGTAGGTTTAAATGGCTTCCATGTTCTCTGAATTAAAGTTTTATCACTAAATTTGCCTCCTCTGTATTGTATTTTAGCACAGCCCTTAGGTGAGCTCACATTGGAACTGACACATGAGGAAATGTGCCTGTTAGCTTTCGAAATCTTAGAATGTTCGCAAACCTTTCCTGTACGTTTCTCTGTCTATCATTATACTTTAGTGGAATTAGCCGTGACATATTCTCCAGCAATATGTATTTAGTACTATACATTTATAATACACAAAAGCCATGAATATCTTGTAAATGATATCCTTATAAACGGCGAGTTCTGATGTCATCAGTTATAAACGGCGAGTTCTGATGTCATTTCTGTCACATGACTCACTGAAACGTGTCTATTACAATAAATAAAGTACCCCCAGTTGCAAGGAGTTACCTCGGAGTTCCATGACCTGTATATGGTCATGAAACTCCTCGGTAATGTATAATATCCTTCTATTTTACAAGAGGGGGTACTTTATTCACATCATTCCCTTACAGTCCTTATCACACGCAGCATTGTCAAAATTCCCAGGAGCCAATGAACTCTCACGTCTGTGTGAATATGTGAGAATAGGCAAGTAAATGAGCCACAGTGGTTAAAGTAAATGAGATGTGTTATAATGGAGACAAGGGTCACAGATAAAACCCAACAATATATGATAATAGAAGTCTATAAGCTCAGCATTTCCATTAGCCCATGGGAATATTGTATCTGTACGTATCAGTGAATGGAGGTGTAACTTTTACACTCGACAATTCGGTTTGATTAAACTGCTTTACGAACACCAAATTGCCATAAGGTGTCGCCCCAGATGTGGATGGGTCAGCTCAGCACAGACACTTACTCTTTCACCGGGCAGCTGCCTGTTTACCGCTCCAGCAGCTGGCAAAGTGCTCTGACGTGGGGTAAATCACATGAGGATGCAAGTGTAAACTCTCTGCTGAAAGAGCAACCTTACCTAGTCTTCAGTGGCGCAGGTCCATCACTCGACTCATGACACGAAGCCAAACACACAGCGGTTCCCCTTAGCTTCGACCAGGCACTGACTGACCGCCCGCACTACCTGCCCACTCACTCACTGGCACCAGCTGTCAGCACTTCACGCAGCTGTACTCGCTTTCTACAGCGCCCCGCCCATTCTTCACTTACACAGGAACTAAGAGCCAAATCAGCCATATTTACTCCTCCCACATAGACTGTGCAAAGGGGGAGTGGCCAATGACGACGTTCAATGAATGTCGGGATATGTAGTCTATTTGGAGAGTTCTACATGTAAACAAATCAAATGCCACACATTGGCTTGGTTGCTGGTTGGGCAACGAGACGCTTTGAAAAATGACATTTTTTTTTAGCATGTTACACGTAGAATTAAGCTTGGTAATCAATAAAATCTTCATATGTCGCCTTGTGGTTTCCTTGAATGACAGACTTAATTTCCCTATATGTTTCTGAATACAGCTATGTAATATTATTGTCCATCAATGCAATAGTACAAAACAGGACTGTCCCTTGGTGTCATCTATGGCACCTTTTCCGGCCTTCCTATATATTTATCTTTTTTTCCTATTAATTACATTGGGATCAACCATCATTTTTACTGGCCAGGCTGGTAAAATACTGGCCAGATGGCAACCCTATTGGCAGGTGTCTGTGACAATTTCTGCAATGTGTCTAGGGTATCCTGGCTGGTAAATATTAATCCTAAAGGGGAACTATCTTGAAAATTGTTACAAGCTAGAGTCTTGCGTGGGTCCATTTTTTGGGACCCGAGTCCTGCGCAGGTCCATTTTTTGGGACCCATACCCAACCCGTACCCACAACTTGCGACCCACAGACCGCATTCTTACTCGCTTGGAACCGCTACCCGACCCTACCCGCAAGTACCTTATCCGCAACCCGGACCCACAACCCGCTGACCATAAATAATCAGGAAGTGCTGTCATTGTAAACCAGAAGTGACATTACCGGAAGTAGATGTGATCAGAAAAAAAATAGTAAAACAGGAAGTGCTGTCATTGTATACCGGAAGGGATGTCATCGGAAGTAGATGTGACCAGAAAAAAGGAGTAAATATCGCTATTGAGAAGACCCACGGCACGACCCGCAAACCCGCAGAACCGCTAACCCGCGTCTTTACCCGCATCCAGAACTTCTACCCGCAACTTACAGGGTACCGCGGGTAGCCAACCCACTGCAGGACTCTATTATAAGCTTCAGCATACTGAAATAAAAATCTTTCTAAATACAATCAATTAAACATTCTGTACGATTTCTGAAATAATTCCTCTCAACATCTGTTTCTATTCATTCTGCTTTCATGCAGGTGTTTTGTGTCAGATATTCATTGACAGTTAGCTCCAATATATCTTATAGAAGATGTATTAGAGCTCACTCTATTAAAATCTCCAGAAATTCTGTCTCTCTACATGCAGAGTTTGTACAGTTATTTTGTTAGATTTTGTTTGTACTGGAATCAGTTATTTGAGTCAGCTCTAATACATCTTCTAGGCAAAAGGAGCCCCCCCTATAAGATATATATTGGATTGGATCGAACTGTCAATGATTATCTGACACCCAACTCCTGCATAAAGACAGAATGAAGAGAAACATATTCTGAGAGAAGTATAGTGAACATAAACTTTGTTATTTCAGAAATGATGCAGAATATGTAACCAATTGTATTGACAAAGTTTCTTATTTCAGTAAACTGAAGCTTGTATTAAAATTTCATTTTCGTGATAGTTCCCCTTTAATGCCAATGTTACTAATAAGGAAGAAAGATAAAACTATATATAGGGTTGGGGTTTTGTTCCCAGAAAAAAATGTAGCAGCCCAAAGTATGGCAGCTCCCACTGTATCAAAATTGCAAAAATAGCGCAGAATATAGATTGCCCACTTCTGAGTGCTTTTTCAGTTACTATGAGGTAAAGTGAGACTACTGAGATCTGCTATCAGTTTTTAATGCAGCTGGTTAATACAGTATATAAAACTAGGTATCCAGGATCTGAGTTGAGTTCTGATTTACAAACATGGGAGCCACACCAGTGGTGTACTAGATATTACCCAGCCCCACAGCAAATTATTTTTGAGGCCCCCAAAGGTTCGAGAGATTGACCCGTTTTACCTATATTTATTGAGATTGTATATGAATTAGGGCATTAACAGGGTCTGCAGTAACAAGGTCTGCTTCTTCTGTAGTTATGCTCCTGAGTCACACTGCCAAAGCGCAGTTGCCAACAGCAACCACAGGTTTTTCTTGTAGTAGTAGACATTTCAAAACAAATTGCCGACTGGTTGCTATTGGCAACTGCACTTGTTAATGTTATGTTAAGTTAAAACACTAAACAAGTGACTCATCTTTATTCACAGACAATGCGATTTTTTAACTGTTACCAAGTATCCTACACAGAAAGTCAGAACTGAGAATCAAAATGCGACCTGGCATTTCAGGTACACAGAGGCCCAAACAGCGAAAAACATTTCTCCTCAGGCCAGGACATAACATTGGCTTCTTATGTAATTCTGCCTTACATGCCTGCTAAAACAACAAAGCCAACAAAGAAAACAAGAAAGCAATTGAAAGGCATATATAATGAATATACATTTGTAAGTTTATAAATATTGAAATATTACCCCAGTTCACAAGTTTAACTTCTTGGTTGCAAGAGTAGTCAGCAACATGCATTTTGAAATGTTTTGAAAATGTCTTCCAGCATTTAGTGTGTTAAAACATACCAAGGGCTCATTTATGAACACTGGGCAAATTTGCCCATGGGCAGGTACCCATAGCAACCAATCAATGAATTGGCTCTTTAAAGCCAGCTGCAAGTATAACAATGAATGCAACAATCTGGTTGCCATGGATTACTGCCTATGGGTAAAATTACGCAGTGTTGATAAATTATCCCCCACAGACTCCCCACTATTGGCTGGCAGTTGGCTCTGCTCCACTTTAGAATTAAATAAAAGCGGTGCACTCTTGATAGAGCAATACAGACGACAGGACGTAAGGAGATTTTTAAAGTGTAAGTGTACGGCAGGTGTGGGGGAACGAGTCCAAAGGGTGGACAGTAGTCACACCACTGCTTTACTGGTTGTCTCTGTTTGAAATCAAGGCCTAAGGTACTCTTATGCACAGATCACATATTGTGCTCAGGTTTTCTCTAGTATATGACACAGCATCGTTGAGGGATGAAATTTAAAAAGCCTTTATTAAGAACATATGTCTTTTGATTTGCAGCAGTTGCAATGTTTCTGGCCTGCTCCCATCCCTTTATTAAGCTCAGGTTCTCTAACAATCAAAAAAAAATCTTCTGTACATCTCACATTGGGTTTATTTTTATTTTATGAATACATGTAAATTATATGCATTGTGTCTAAACACTAGTGCGCTCCTCCACCCTAGCATGTAATAACAATTTAAAGCCTGATTTTCCTTTCAGGCTTCCACATTTTCTCAACTATTTAAGATCTTTCCTTTACTTGATTATTTTACTTCATTTGTATTTTTCTTTTCTCTATCTCCACATTTTTCCTCTCAGACATTTTCTCTTTCACTGTCTTTTACCTTTCTCCTCCATTCCCAGTATGCCATATTCTTATCTCACTCTGTCCCTTTCCTTCCTCTTGTCAGGTACCAACCAAGATATCCTTGCTCCCATTTTTCAATCTACCCACATGAACCATGTCTTTATATGCTGATCATGGTTTTTTTTTCCACTTCACCAAGTCTGTCCTTCTTTCTCCACTTCGGTGCATGGTACAAGCAGGATATCAGCATTGGTGGCTCAGTGCCTATAAAACCTGGCTTTTTTCCCCCTGATGAAGACCTGCTGCTGCTGCTACTTTTATCTCTGTTATGCTATAATATGTCAGGACTGGGCAGTTTCAATTTCCTGCATACATAATACTTGCATCTCACAGCACAACACAGATAGAAGCTGCAGCAAGTAATTTCAAGGTGCATGGCCAGCTTTATGGGTATCATATTGAATCTAGAATCCAGGAATGTAAGCACTGCTTTGTTGAAGACACATTCCAGCTGCAGTCTAAAGAGACTTAATTACGGTTGATTCTACAAACTTTCAGAATGAAGAAAACCGGCAGAAAGTTTTGAATCTGACAGCCCCTTGAAAAAACAGTTGTTCCGTTTAACACCAGATGGGTGGCAATCCTTAAATCTATATATGCATAGGATATATTATTCTGAATGCTTGACCTGACCTCAACAATGATACCTTTCCAGCCCATCTGCAGCAACATCAGCGGCCCTTCCCACACAGCACCTCCACCAATTGTGCTCCCCCTTAGCCTACTGCAGTGACACCAGCAGCCCTCCCCACACTGCACCTCCACAAGCGATGCATCCTCTCAGCTACAGGCTGGGGGGACGCCACTGATGGAGCCTGCTGCAGCAACATCATTGGCACTCTCTACAATGCAGCTCCACCAGCACCCCAGGCTTCTGCAGTAACACCAGAGGCCCTACCCACACTGCAGCTTCACTTCTGCAGGCTAGTGCCACCGCTAGGGTGCGGAGAGGGTCACTGATATTGCTGTGGTGGCCTGAGGGTAGGCAAGAGAAGACTGGGTCACTGCTGGTTGAGCTTCGGTGTGGGGAGGGGTGCTGGTGTTGCTGCAGTAGCTGTGGGGTGGGCAGAGTCCATGGGGTGGGTGGGCAATGGGATACTGGGAGCACCCCTGGTGAAGCTGTCGTATGGGGAGGACTGCTGGTGTTAATGCTACAGGTTGGGGGCACCAGTGGTGCAGCCTGCCACGGCAATAGCAGCGGCCCTCCCTGCACTGCAGCTCCACCAGCCTTTGGTGGTGGAGCTGCTGTATGCGGAGGGCCATTGTAGGTGTTGTGGCAGGCTAGCGGGTACTGCCCACCCCACCCCATGGACTCCACCCACCCCACCCCCTGGGCTGCCACAGCAATACCAGTGGCCTTTCCCACAGCACAGCTCCACCAGCGGTGTGGGTTGGGTTGCTAGTGTTTCTGGGAGGGCTCCTCTGGTAGACCTGTTATTCAGGGAGAGCCGCTTGTGTTGTTGATGCAGCTGGCTGGGGGACACTTCTCCCCAGCCTGCCATAGCAACACCAGTGGCCTTCCCTGCACCGTAGCTCCACCAGCAATGAACCCCAGACCTGCCCACCTCAGGCCTCACACTCTGATCCTCACCCACACCACCCTCTGGACCCTGCCACACCCCAATAAAAGGACACATAGTCCTGAGCACTAAAACAGCAAACACTCTTTTGGCCAAAGGAATATTGAGCCTGCCACCTGTCAGGAGTGTGCTGCGGCACTCCCGTCAGTGGTGAGTCCTCATCCAAGATGGCGGCACCCATGCACGATTATGGCAGCGCACAAAACGTACGACGTCATGACGCTGCATTTTGACGCCAAATTTGAAATAAGAGGACACCCAGAATGCCGGTTCAATGCCCAATTATAGGATTTGTTTTCTGCATTCCTGGGTGTTCCTAAATTCTTGCTAACTTGATTCCTGGATTTTGACCTTGCCTGAACCTTGAGTTTTGTTCCTATACTGCCTGCCTATTGAACTACTGCCTGGATTCTGACTATGACTACTCCTGATCCCTATTGGTTACCGCAGACTTGGACTTTGCCCTAAAGCTTCCTCCTTGGTCCAGTCTACTCAGCTTAAAGCCGATAGGCCCCTGTCACCACCATGTCAAGCTAGACTCTTTAAGCAGGTACCTACTCTAACCTAAATTGCACTTCATTTTAGAATTTGTCTGCATTTCTAATGTACATATGCCTTGGTGAAAAAGACCCCAAAAAATGTTGTTTTGACCAGGGCCCTGTACACAAGTGAAATAACATTGCTGACCAGGGCCCCCTTCACAAGTAAAAAATAACCATTGGTTGTCAGTTTCCCCTACACAAGTTTAAAAAAACCTTATTGGCACAGTCCCCCTAGACAAGTTCAAAATAACCTACACAAGTTACAAAAAATGGTGGAGGTTCAGGGTCCCCATACAAGTTTAAAAAAAAACATTGGTAACCAGGGTTCCCCCTTTACTTACCTTTAAAGTTCAGCTCAATGATGGCTTCTCACTCTTCATCATTCTCCTCGGCAACAACCGCTTCTTTGGCTTCTTTCAAGACTTTCCTTATGAGAATTATACCCAAAAAAGGTGATTGCTTATATAGGAAGAGAAAGAAAGGGGTCAAAGCAATACACTTCCCAGTCCAGTGGCTTTTAAGAAAGAATTTTTTTTAACCAAGGATGAGAACACCCATGTTTGCTTCATATTTCCACTAGGGGTTAAATATGTGGATTTGTCCACAGTACTGTACTGGCCTATCCTCTGTTAGTTTGAGGGGATTATTTTTATGGGAAGATTACTATTTAGATTTTATTTTCTGTGACCCATTTTACACTTTACACAAATTAGTGATTAAAAGGTTAATTGGCCTTATATCTGTTGCTGAGTATTAATAATACCACAAGAAATTGCCAATGTCGATAACTCACCGAATATAACAAGTGGTCCAGGTGCACCAGCCCCAGCCCCTCAGCTTCAGGAAACGGCAATTCTGAACAAGGCAAACAAAACAAATTGGGCTATCGGGCACTATCAGTGCCTGTAGCGCATGAAACGTGTAGGGCCCATGGAGATGTGTAAATTTTAAATTCTACAAATAAATATTGTTTTTACTTTTATTTGGTTTTAGCCTTGTGGATTCCTTTGAGTGCCTTATAAATACCACCAACACAAGAATTGTTTTTTACAAAATTAAAATACTATTTTTTGTGATTTTAGGGTTAATTGGAAGTCAAATTGCTATTGAAACCAGTATTTATCAGTCCTTTTTTCTTTACTATTGAATCAATATAGCAGAAGCACGCTGATAATAAACCTGTAAAAAAATATTCAAAACATTGTGGGAAGTGGAATATTTTGTGGAGGAGAGAACTGTTTTCTTCTACATTGTTTCAAATGTCAGAATGAGATCCAATACAGCTTTCAACTGCAATTACACATGCATGTAATTTTAAACAACTCAGGCAGTGTTCATAGGAGAAGTGAAGCTTTCTGGAGCAAAAACCTGTGACCATAGGCACAAAGTGCGGTGCAAAAGCATGATGAATTGTACCTTTTTTTGCATACTGATCCCCCATTGCTAAATGAGGCTTTTTGTGTATTTGGTTCCCCCAGTGTATCAGCCGTTCCCTAAACTTTCAGTGCTATACACTGGTTCAACCAAACTATACTCCACCAATTTCCCTGCTGGCTCCCCCTCAATATATTTGCATTTCTTTCTCCTTCAAATCTTTAATTTCTAGACACACTGGGGCAAATTCACTAAGATTCGTAGTTGCGCCAGCATCTGCTTCGCCGCACTTCGCCAGGCGTATTTTCGCCAGCGCTATGCAAATTCACTAAAATCCAAAGTTGCGCTCACGGGAAGCGTAAGGTTGCGAAGTTGCGCTAGCGATGCTTAATTTGCATACGGCGCCAAATTTAAGTTACAATAGAGGTATATGTAGCATCACTACACAAGCCTGGGAAACCTTCAAAAACAGCAAATAACATTTTTATTTTGCCCTACACATGTGCCCACTGTATAGTTAAGGTACCATGAGTTAGGCAATGTAGGGGGGAAGGAGGGTAGCCCCAAAAAAAAAATTTTTTGGGACTTAGAAATTTTTTTAACTTTTTTGGAAGCAATCCCTATCTACTCTATTGCACTTCGCCTGGTCTGAGGTGGCGAAGGAAAACTGGCATAGAAGGTAGCGTTCAGAAAAATGCGCACGTCAGTGACTTTGCGTAGTCTGTTTCGCAAATCGGGCGAATTAACGAAAATGCTCTATGCTAGCGAATTAACGCTAGCGTTAGGCGCTTCGTCCTTTAGTGAATTTGGGCCATTATGCCATGCCCCTGATTCTCAAGAGGCAACCCTGCTAGAAGCACACCATTAATCCCTTCATCCTCTTGAAGCTGAAAGCAGAAGTTTTATTAGATTACCCTTCCCAGTTAAACCATAATACATTGTTTCTTGGATATAAATTAAGATGGGGTGATTGTCACAGGAGCAGAGCTCACGTAACCTGGTTGGATGAGAATGCTGTGTGTGCCAGCGAACAGTGGGGAAACTGCTACAGCATATAAAATTACAGGTAACCACAAGTCTATCAATCCCTTAAACAATGGTTTATTGGACAGAAAATGTGTTTCCTTGCTACAGTAATCACTGATGAGGCAATAGATATGATTGTGCAAAGATGGGCAGACAAAAGATGTACTCACACACCCATCCGGGTTGGATAAAAAGTATTGGATTTAGTCTCACCATACAGACACACCTTAATGCAATGGATCTGGTCACAAGATCCTGGGCAGAGGCAGGCTTGAATTTGTGGCCCAGCCGCATTCTAAGGACCACTGAGGATGTACAGCTGCCCAGTGCTCTGGTGCATGTGCGCATGCACTTGCGTGTGGGGGGTGTTGCACGCATGAAGGTAGGGGGCTGGAGGAAATCTGGGCCTGGACAGAGGTGACTGAACTGGGGCTTCCATAGCAGTAGGGGAAGACAATCCCCTTGGGTCTTGTACACTAGAATAAGACAATATGCCCTTAAAGGGCAAGTCAACCCCAAAATAAAAATTGGTGTCCTAATAAAAGAAAACATTATTCTAAGCAACTTTCCAATATACATTTATTTAAAAAAAAAATCAGTGTTTTAAAGTTATTTGTAAAAGCAATTGCTACTGAAAGCAGTAATTAAGTCCTGTTTGTTACTTTTTAAACAGTGTTGCAAAAGTTTTAGTTCCCCAGCAAGGCCTGTTAATCAGCTGCCTTGTCTTATGTTGTATCAAGAATCATCCGGACAGAGAATAGAATGTGACAGACAACTTTTAGAATGATGTAGAGACTGATATTCTGAGACAATTTACAACTGGTTGTCATTTTTTATTTGTGGTTTTTGAATTATTTAGCTCTCCAATTTGCACGTTCAGCAATCTGGTTGCTAGGGTCCAAATTACCCTAGTAACCATGCATTGATTTGATTGAGAGAATGGAATATAAAAAGGCCTACATAGCCTTACATAGCATTTGTGCTTTAGATCGGGTCAGTGACCCCGTTTTGAAATTTGGAAATAATTCAAAAAGTATAAAAATGAAGACCAATTGAAAAGTTGCTTAGAATTAGCCATTCTATAACATATTAAAAGGCAAAGCACCCCTGAAAGGCACAACATTTCAGAGAGAACTTCACATGTAGACTTGTCAGGGGCTAGCTACAGAGGAAGCAGACCACATAAATGTAGGGGGTTCAGTAAAGCTGCAATAAATTAGTAATTTCAAAATATCTTGGTAGAATAGATCAATTTACCAATGCTTTGGGGCCCTAAATTGAATTTGCTGTGGGTCCCAGTAAAATCTAGTTACACCACTGAGCCTTGTTGATCCAAGCAGCGCAGATGACCAGTCCCATTGCAACAGCCGATATATAGCTTGGTCTGTGATTAGTTGCTTGGAAATAATTACAGAGAACCTTTTATTGCTGTTCTATGTATCTTTATAAGTCTCTGGTAAGGCCTCATCTGGAGTATGCAGTGCAGTTTTAGACTCCAGTCCTTAAGAGGGATATAAATGAGCTGGAGAGAGTGCAGAGACGTGCAACTAAACTGGTTAGAGGGATGGAAGACTTAAATTATGAGGGTAGACTATCAAGGTTGGGGTTGTTTTCTCTGGCCCTTGCGAGGGGACATGATTACACTTTACAAGTACATTAGAGGACATTATAGACAAATATCAGGGGACCTTTTTACCTATAAAGTGGATCACCGTACCAGAGGCCACCCCTTCAGACTAGAGGAAAAGAACTTTCAAAAGAACGTAGGTGGTTCTTCACAGTGAGGTCAGTGATGGCTGATTCAGTTAATGCCTTTAAGAATGGCTTGAAGGATTTCTTGGACAAAAATAATATCAAAGGCTATTGTGATACTAAATTCTATAGTTAGTATAGATATGGGTATATATAACTTATGTGAAAGTAGGGAGGGGTGTGTGTATGGATGCTGGGTTTCATTTGGAGGGGTTGAACTTGATGGACTTTGTCTTTTTTCAACCTGATTTAACTATATAACTATGTAACTGCCAGTTATCAATGAACTGTAATCGGCCAATTCTTCTGTTTATTTGAAGTTCTAGCTTGTAGACCAAAGTTGAAAATAGCCTGAATATTGTGTTTGGCTCTCTCCTCTCTATTGCTATTAGCAGAATATTTAGCTTCATGCAAATAATGAAGAAGGTGGACGATTTTATAAAGTACTTGATTTTAATTTATCTGTACTGTCAGGTGGTGCTATACTTTTTTTTAGTCATATGAAATGTCTACATAGTACTGGATTTAGACAGTTCACTCTCATTTCATCTGATGGTTCCATGATGTAAAACATATGATCACTTTTGAAAGCATCTTATCACTGCTCAATCCATAAGTACCAGCTCTATGTAGTGATCTAGTTGTGCTCATTAATACAAAAGCAATAGGTTTTCTTTCAGTAGGTCTGATGATGTGCACTTGATTTATGTCTGGCATCTATTAAATTCAATTTTTTTTCTGCAAATTGGCATCCACATCAGTTGGTACAGACCCACAGTCTGTACCAAAATGAAATCAGTTAACATTGCTGTTGTATGTGTATCTAGTTTGGTTTTGTGTGACAGAATGCGAAAAATAATATGTTGATTCTAAAAAAGTAATACTACCATCTTTTGCCAAGCAGTACATTTGAAAACATCAATGGCCACAAGAAATGAGACTATAAGGTAGGGCTCTGTTTTACAAGTAAATAGGGAGCTGGGGATGGAATTCCCCTCTGGACATCTGTTTTCACTCTATTATAGCCAATGAAATGGATCAAATTTGCTACAGATGGCTCCCGAATCACTTTGGATGAAAAGTGGCAAAGATTGCCATGGTTATCACTTAAAAATATGACAATATGTGTGAGTTATAATTAGGGTCTTGCTACACAAATGATCAACTAGCAGTTAGGTGAGTTTTACTAGGACAAAAGGTCCAACTAGTTGAATGTATTTGTTTGATCCACAGCTACTATGATACAAATTCACCAAACATTTTACTGAAAAGCAACTATAACTATATAGAACTATAGAGGACATGGGACTGATGGGCACCATTAACCACCACCAAGTATTACGAGCCATAGGGGTAAATTCACTAAAGGGCGAATTTTCGCCACCTAACACTTCACGCAACTTTGCCAGGCATAATTCACTATGCTAATTCACTAAGATGCAAAGTTGCGTCTCAGCAGCGCAAGCATTTTTTATTGATCTTTCGCTAGAGTTCAATTCTGCCTAGCGAAAATTCGTTAGTACTCTTACACTTAGGTCAATTTGAATAGGGTGGGTACATATAGATTGTATGGACGTCTTTATTAGTGATGTTGGTTAAAATGCTTGAAGTGGCCACTTATTATTACACATGTTCAAGGAACAAAATAAAGACAAAACCCTCTAATGTTCTAGACATAAGCCCACCCTAAAACAAATGTGGCTTGTCCCTCAAATGGTTTGGAAAATAAATGTTAACACAAAAATCTTTAATAGGATTTTTGAAGGCAATCCTGCTTTAAAAAATTTAAAAAAGCCAGTGTTTTTAACAACTTTTTTGAGTTTTTGGCATCAGAGCCAGGCCAACCCGGCCAGACGCCCTAGGCAACCTGCCCGGGCACGGCGCCGGCTTAGGGTGCGCTCAATTGCGCATGCGCGAAACTAGGCGCCGGCGCGCATGCGTGAAACTACGCGCCGGCACACATGCGCGAAACTACGCGCATGCGCGCATTTGAAACCATGGGGTAGGCAACAGAGCAGGTACATGCCTGGCGCCCCCTCAACTTTGCGCCCTAGGCACGTGCCTACTCTGCCTACCCCTAGTTCCGGCCCTATTGGCATACAGGATATGATGTCACTGACATAAGATTGAGGAGGATGTATCTTATCAGTTCGCCTGGTCTAAAGGTGGCCATACACAGGGAGAACAACTTGTTTGCAGATGTCGCAGATCTGATCAGGTACATACCAGCAAATATTAGATCTATGAGTCTGTGTTTTTGAGGCTGTGTCTCCTCCCCTGACCAGTAGTTTTACACAGTGCTATGCCACAAATATCCATGTCTGTATCAGACCTTTGTACTATTACAAGTCTTCCACTTCAAAAATTATATTTTAAGGGGAGGATTTTGGGTTCCATCACAACTCTTGGCACAACAAACTTGCTATGCAAGCTAGACAGGGTTTTCACCTGTCCGATCTTTTTCCAACCAATTTCTTTGGCCGTTTTGTTGAGAACATAAATCTGTAAAATACCCAATAGATCACATGCCACAACATCATTGTTTTACCCCCAGTGTCATTGGTTCTCCCCATTGCCCAGTTGTTACCGAGACCAAAAGCAACAAAACCAGATTAGGTGAAGGAAAGAAGAATATAGCTAGGGAGAAGTAAAGCGTATTAGGCTTTTATGAGTTGTGTCTATTTATAAAGACTGAGCATTCAGCCAAGTGTCCCATATAGCGTTGAACTTAGCTGGGCATCCTCTTGACACGTAAACCAGCTTTTGTTTGGGTAACGTCATTAATTTGTTTTTTTCTAGAGGGTGAATGTTGGAGCAGATGTGGACTTTCAAGTCAACAATATAGCTTTTTTCAACTGGAGATAACATTGCTGTTTGCATGATGATAGACCCGAGTCTTCCAGAAAACTGAGTATATTTTGTATAATAGTCCACTGAATCCATCTTTAGGATCTTATTCCAAAAATATGTTTGCTCATCTGCTACAGGGTAAGAAACATAATCTGAGTTAGTGTAGTAAGGCAACACAGGCCGTGCCCATTCTGTGTCAGAACATGGAAAACATGTCAATCATTTAAGTTGACATTTGTTTTTGTTACAGTAGTACGGACTCACCTGAAGAACAGTCCCTTCTAGAAATGCTAAGTCTAGGTCAGACTCAACCTCAGGTTCTGACTGAAGAAGAGGTAGGAAGAGTTACGATTTTATGCTGTTGAGGCTGGAAGTATTTGGAGACTCTGTTCATGACAGCAGATTCCATCTTTTTTATCACCAAGCAGAGCTTTAATGTTTAATATGTTTACTATTTTCTGTTTATTGTTCATTTTTTTTATTTTGTTGATATTTGAGCGAACAATGTACTGGATAATTTGCATAATAGTTTTCTTTCGCATGAAAGTGGACTTGTTTCGATTTTACTTTGCTGTTATGTAGAAGTCTTTTTCTTCTGCACCGGAAGGTGTCGTGGCTGGAAACCTGTGTGACTATTGATTAAATCACACAGGATTCATGATCGGTTTTGCCCGTAATTTACTGTTGGCTATTAAAGAGGTGGTTCACCTTTAAGTTAACTTTAAGTATGTTATAGAATGGCTAATTATAAGCAACTTTTCAATTAGCCTTGATCTTTTATAGTTTTTTATAGTTTTAATTATTTACCTTCTTCTTCGGACCCAGTTTTCAGATGGGAGGGTCACGGACCCCATCTACAAACAAATGCTCTGTGGGGCCACAAATGTATTGTTATTGCTACTTTTTATTAGTCACCTTTCTATTTAGGCCTCTCCTATTCATATTCCATTCTGTTATCCATAGCAATGCATGGTTGCTAGGGTAATTTGGGTTGTAGCAACTGGATTATTGAAACTGCAAAATGGAGAGCTGTGGAATAAAAAGCTAAATAACTCAAAAACCACAAATAATAAATTATTAAAAGCAAATGCAAATTGTCTCAGGATATCACCCTCTAAGTCATACTAAAAGTTAACAACCCCTTCAACCCTGTTCATTAGGGATGGACAAATTTGACCAGTTTCGTTTTGATGCACGATGCCATACAAGTCTAAGGGTGTCATTTCCACGGCAAAACAATTTGCCCATACCTACTCTTCATATATTGATAGTAAGCACCGACCAACAGAATCTTCATCAATGTTTGCTCCAAACGTCTGGCTGAAGGATCCAGGCATGGACAGATGATAAGAACTCTACAGAGAACTGTAGTTAATTTCAAATATTTTATTTAGAGCAGTATGTCACATATGCATGGAGGTAGTGCAGGATTCTACCCACTCTCAATGCCAGCCACAAGGTTATACTGCAGGACAGGGTGGTGAGCTCAAGGGATTTGGTAGGAATAGTTCTTCTTTAATTGAAACAATTTGCATGAATAATATTTTCACATTAACCACTACATATTAAAATGGCATTTTTAGTATAGTTCCCTGACTTTACATACAAGTTTGGGAACAAAGTGAAGCTTGGTTCAGGTTCATAAAAGGGGAATTTATTAGTGAATATCAATATGAAATGATCTGAAAGCTCTGCTCAGCAAACAAATAACGCTTAATGTGAAGATGTATTACCAGGTCTCTTGTATCATAAATCTGATCTTCAAAAATATAAAGTCTTTCCTTTTTCCCCTGGTTTGAAACCATGGCTTCTGTATAATCTCTATTCATTTACAAAGATATATTATACTCACTTTGCATTTGATAATGTAAATATATTACTTCTTTCTGTAAGGAGTAAAATGCAGTCAATTGATATATTCACTTAATAAATAAAAGATACTAGTGGCTTATTTTTGGCACTTTCAGTGTCCGAGCCAAGAAAAGCAATCTAGCAGCAAAATAGTACAGTAGACTCAGAACATTACAGCCATGTCTGGGAACAACACTTGTCTCCGATATTTCATCCCACAGAAACAAAAGAAAATGAATAGTTTCAAATAATAAAACAGCTGGACAAGATGTGAATTTAAGGAACAAGTTTTGCTCTCAACACCTTTGGCCAGTATGATAAATATTTCATTATGTTACTATCCTGTAACCCAGTGTATCATCTACTAGCTTATGCAACTGTTACTGTATCTAGTTATGCCACCCATTATTATAGAATCATATGCATTTTTATAAAACTACCTATCGCTTAAAATCACGGCACTTGAGGGACACAAAACAACCCTGTCTGATGTTGCCCTAATGGTCCCCAACCATTTTTTACCCGTGAGCCACATTCAGATTTAAAATGGCTGGGGAGCAACACAAGCATGAAAAAAAATCCATGGGGTTGTCAAATAATACCTGTGATTGGCTCTTTGTTTGACCCTATGTGGACTGGCAGTCTACAGGAGCCTCTGTTTGGCAATACATCTGGTTTTTATACAACCAAAACTTGCCTCCAAGCCAGGAATTCAAAAATAGGCACTTGCTTTAAAGTTATTGGGAGCTACAACCAAAGCTTGGTGAGCAACATGTTGCTAACGAGCCACTGGTTGGGGATCACTGCCCTATGGGAAATGTTTATCCCTCTTACAATAATGGCTGTTTTGCAGTTTCAATTAGAGCTAGGGTTGCCACCTTTTACGGCAAGGCTGGTAAAATACCGGCCAGGTGGCACCCTTAATTAGAGCCCCAATTAGCTGTTCATAGTAACACAATATCATCTCCTTTTTGGAGCAACTGGCAGAGCAGCAGATGCACTGAGCTTTAAATGGGTAGTTCACCTTTAGTGGGCTATAGAATGTACTATTCCTAGCAACTTTGCAATTTGTCTTCATTATTTATTTATAGTTTCTGAATTATTCTGGCTCTATCCCCAGCATTTAAATGGGGGTCACTGACCCTGGCAGTCCAAAACGATTGCTCTGTAAAGCTACAATTATATTGTTGTTCTTATATTTTTTGTTTACTTCCTATTCAGACCTCTCCTTTTCATTCACCAGTCTCCTACTATTCTGACCTCTCCTATTCATACTCCAGTCTCTCATTCAAACCACTGCTTGGTTGCTAGGGTAAATAAGCACTCTAGCAACCATAAAGCTGCTGAATTACTAAAATATTTTTTTTACAAGCTCTGGAAAAAAACTGCTATTTAAGAAAAACAATTGTAAGCAACATTTTCAGTATTGCTTGTGATGAAGCAACACAATCTTGCCCCCTCCCCCAGCCGAGTGGAACTTACCTCTACTGACCAATATGAGACTGCCTTTACCAAAGCATAGTGATGGGCGAATTCGCTAAACGGCGCCATTTTTTGGACGCCGGTGCATATTTCGGCAGCAAATTTTTATAGCCGTTTTGCGAATTTATTCGCTGCGAATAAATTCGCCCATCACTACCAAAGTGCTATTTCTGACTGAAGTGGCTTCTACAGATTGTGGTTTAAGTGAATTTTTGTAAAAAATAAAATAAAATAAAAGCTTTGGTGCTTCCTAACATGGTGCATGAAGCTAAAATATTGGACAGCTTAACATAATTCCTGAGCTAAAAAAGTGCTGAATGTGTTGTACTAGTTGCCATTATATTAAGAAGAAAGTACTGGTTTTTATACAACCGTTTGGGGCTTTTCCTGTCACTTTTCTTTCCTTGCTAAAAATGCAGAAAATACCCAAAACCATTCTTCATGACAATTGCTTGAATGCACCAATGCATGAAACGGTCAAGCACTTATTGCCTAAAATCACAGTAACCTGTATTTTGTCGGGCAAAAATTAAAATGTAGTGCTTGTACTGGCGCTTTTAAGCAATTGTCAACAAGGGCAATGGAGAGGGGTATTCTTGATTGCCTAAATAAAATACAATTATATAAATAACAATAGATAAAACTGGACATCCCACGCTAATCATTGTTTTGTTGGTTTCTCAGACAAACTGGCACACTGAAAAGCTAAGGTCAGTGCAAGATTCAGCACCATGGCATGTCTCAGAAACCTCACATAACAGAATAAAGCTGGCCATAGATGCAAAGATCCGATCGTACGAATCATCGTACGATCGGACTTTCCCATCCCCCGACCCGCCACTAACCATTCAGATCAAAGTCTTACCAGTCAGATTAGTCAGATCAGCAATGTTCTGCCCCTGACAGCAATCGTACGATATCTATGTCCAACCAAAGCTACTGACAGTCTCCCACTGAAAATCGTACGATCGGCAATACACGCAGAGATATTATCGGCAGCCGACAGAAATTTTCTAACCTGTCCGATCGACCAAACTACCGATCTCCGCCGGACGAAAAATGTCGGGACTCTCTACACACGGTCCGAATATCGTACGAATCCTCGATTTGTACAATCAGATCTTTGCGTCTATGGCCAGCTTTAGAAACAAACTGCTCCTAAAGATCGGCATGTAAACATTCTGCCAGTCTCCACAGAGCACTCATAATGTTCCCTTTGTTAACCATGAGTCCGTTTGTGATACCTGCCCTAAGTTGGTAATAGGTAGTTTCTCTGTTGTGCTTGTACAAATGAAGAAAACTACTAAACTTATAATAAATAAATGTATTGCCAAACAGAGTCCCTAGTACATTGATATCACTCAAGATCAGTGTGCACCATACATATACCAATATTAATTTTGTATGATTACTGGTATGTGTAGAGCTGACTTAATATTAAATGTTTTTTCTAACCTCTTGCTTCTGCTTCCTTCCTGAATTACCTTTAGCTAGCCCAACACATAAAGATCTGCTCTTTTAGCATCTTGCCCAATTCATCAGTAGGCTCATATATTCCCATATGTCTCACAATAATGTGTTCCCTTCTGTGAACTGTCTCTCTCTCTCTCTCTCTTACCCTGCAATTACACTGGAATTAGGGGGGGGAAAGCTTCAGTTTGGGTAAAAAGCAGTTTAACTTGCAGCCCAAATAGCACTTTGCCACTGAACTTACAGTCTAAATTACAACTGCATTGTTTAAGCTTGACCAGATATTTTAAATGAATGATTTTCATGTTTCGGTGTTGGTGTTATTAGTCCTTTACTAAACTGCTGGGGGGATGAGGAATTACAAACTGTTCTATTTTTTTTTTACATAGACTAAGCATAACAGGCAGTAGCTTTATATCTCTTTATAATATTAAAAAGGTTGACATAATACTATGTACTGTGTGTAATGTGTGTACATGTGATTGAACTATTTGGCAGTGTTTATTAATGCCCCTTGTACCACCATCATATTGCAGAGCCATGTGACTAATGTCTGTAAAAGTTCACAGAAAGGCATAAATAGAACAACGATCACTTCTGAATGAAACCAGGATTTAAATCTCTCACACATGGGGGTTCAATGTTGCTGCCCTCTGGTGGAGATCTGCAGTGGTCAAAATGCCCATCTGTCACTGCTGCTAATGTTAATTCATGTAAAGCACCATGTGTGAAAGACACACTCAAAAATGCCCAACATAGCAGTGGTGACAGGGGGGTTTTGACCACAGCCATTTTCTACTGGCGGTCAAAATGTTTTCCTAGGCGTTACAGAAAAAAGCCTAACTCAATGTACAAAACAGAGCTCCCTGAATTGAGTTTTGCTATAATTTATTCCCGGGCTGTAAGGCAAAGAGGCCAAATCTAAAAACTTGCCATGCCAAAACCAACATTCAGGGGTTATTTACTAAACCTCAATTTTTTCTGATCAAGCTTTTTGGGGCAAAAACTTTGAATCATATTTTTCTACATTTATTATACCCTGATGCTGCAAAAGGCCAGAATGTGAAAATCCACCATCTCAGACCTGTCGAGGTCCTGGATAGGTCTATGGGAGAGGCGCCGATATCAATTTGAAGTTATCATGGTCTGCACTGGGTTGAGCCCGTTTTCGGGCAAAAACAAAAAATTTGTTTTTAGGGAGAAAAGCCCCAAAAAAAATGTACTACTTCGGTTTTTGCTCGTTTTTTTCCAGGGTTTTTTACCGTTTCCATTAGATCAAGTTAGTTTATTAAAGAATAAGGCAGTTAATTTATTAATAAATAAGGGCTAAACCATTTTTTTCGGGGGATTTCAGGCAAAATAAAGCCGAAAAAATTGTATGATGTGGGTTTTCGCTTGATTTTTTTGAGGTTTTTTACTGTTTCTATCAAACCTAATTAACTTATTAACAAATAAGGTAAAATCGAGGATGGGAGTTTTATCAACCTTTTTTATTGGGACAATGAGATAAATTTAGATTTTAGTAAATAACCCCCTCAGTGTCTGCAGACATTCAGGAAGGTTCTTCCTGTCTCCTTTATGACAGGTATTTTTCTTCTATAATTTGCAGCCCAATCTTCAAATCCAAAACACAAGAAAACCCAGCATTTTCATTGCGCTGTTCCAATAGCAAGGATCCAAACCTACTCAACTTCCTCCCTCGACATCCATTATAGCTACTCTTACAATCACATTTTTATTTGTTCTTCACTCTACTAGGAGAAATCGTTTTTATCACGCAGGACGATAAAAGAGGTTTAGAAAAATAGGAACAAATCACTTTGCCCAGATTGCCTGGGATCATTAGGAAGCCATACCCTTATATTTATACATTTTATATATTATTACATATGGTATGTTAGCCTTGATTTATATACAATTATAGGGATAATTTGTTTAAAAGCAACAACTGAAATTCCATTTAACCTTGTTTTGCAGCCACGGGGCTATGCATAGCATTGGCCCCACTGGCAATTAACGGGTTAAATATTATTGTGTGGAAAGTGCATGCATTGATTTTCGAGGTACCAAGGTTGGAATATTCTTTTCTTTATCACAAACAGTGACATGACCTAAATCCAGTTCTGCAGATTCATGGAGTTCCTGACTCACTGCACTCCATGCCCACACCCATTAGGTTGTCCAGGATTGCATATGTTGGAGCATTTCATCAAAGGCTTCTAGCGATGGAGCTTCTGATTGCTGGAATCTGTCCCTCATCCGACTGTACAGGCTAAAAGATTTCAGCTCCAACCATATAAACCCGAAACGATCCTCATCAAATAGGATGAATAGACCTGGGGTCCGTTCAGGACTACTGAATCCATGTCCAGCAATGAGGCCAGTACCATAAAAGCTTATGAAAAGTAAAAAAAAAAAAGAATCAAGAAAAAGATTACCATTAGAAGAGAGTTATTGTTAAAAAGTAAGAGAACATCTGGGCATAGGTTCCCACCAAAACTTTGGAAGAGCTATACATTAGGAAAACATTAAAAATGGTCTCAGCAAAAATACTACAACAAAATAGTTTTACAAATATCAGAAAAATGCCTGAAAAGCCACTGGAGACATATTTGTGTGTGTAACTACAACATTTTTAAGGAAGGAACAAGCCCAAGCAGCAATTTACTGCAAAGTGCTATATTTGTGTGTGGGTGTGTGTGCTAAGGTGGTGGTTCACCTTTACGTTCACTTTTAGTAGGTTATAGAATGGCTAAGTCTAAGCAACATTTCAATTAGTCTTCATTTCTTTCTCATAGTTTTTGAATTATTTGCCTTCTTCATCTGACCCTGTCCAGCTTTCAAATGGGGGTCACTGACCCCATCTAAAAACAAGTGCTCGGTAAGGTTACTTTTAATATTATTTATTTATTATTATTGTTACTTTTTTATAACTTGTCTTTCTAATCAGGCCCTCTCCTATTCACATCCCAGTCCCTAATTCTAATCAAAACATTGTTGCTAGGGTAATTTGGACCCTAGCAGCCACATTCTGAAATTGCAAACTGGAGAGCAGCTGAATAAAAAGCTAAATAACTCAAAAAACATAAAAAATTAAAACCAATTGCAAATTGTCTCAGAATATCACTCTATACATCATACTAAACGTTAACTTAAAGGTGCACAACCCCTTTAAAGAACATATGTGTTTAGTCACAATTTTGTGAATATACTGTATACGTAAACGTAATATCCTAATATCCTTAAAATGGTAAAATGTTTTGCTGTAGCTTACTGGGTGCACAGTTGCACCAATACAACTGGTCAGTTTTACTGTCCAAATGTTGGCAATGCATTACATTTGTGGAACAGTGAGTATTAGACACTGCAGAAGAGTGCATATTTTTGGTATTATACCAAATACCTTGATATTTACATATATATGTTTATATGTACACTTAGAATATCTCCACACACGTTTGTATAGTGCACATATTTTTATATAGTATATGCTGGAAGCAGTTGGTCACAGATCAGTTGGAGCTGTTCATCAATTGAAGAACTTTAAATATATAAGACTGCATCATAGCTATTTATAAAGTATTAATGAACAGAAGCTGCCAAGAATTATTGCTTCGCTGGAGTTCTGCTAAGTGTCTGATGCCAAGCACAGTCTTACAATTGTGTGATACAGAATTTACCATGAACTGGTAAATGTGTATTGAAATCATAAACAGGTTACTTACCACATCTTACAGCTTCGGGGGTATTCCTCATTCCTAGCCATCACCCCAGCAGGGAGCACAAAGGACTGCACATTTGGGGGTTTTTGTTCCCCGTCATCGCCAACTCCGTTTACATCTTCTTTTGCGGGCCTATGCACAGGTGCAGGTTGTTGGGAATGTTCAGCTCTATCAGGACCTGCCCCATTTCCATCCTCTTCTTCGTTGCCTGTCTGCCTCTGCTCTCTGTGGATCTGTGCCTGGACGTCCAGAATAAGGCGGGACATCTCATCAAAATTCCTTAGGTGCTCCACATCGGGAAGCTGCACTGGCCGGGTCAGATCAACCTCTAGTGTCTGCTGCCCTGCTGGAACATTGGGATCTCCCTAGAGGTACATGAAATGCAACATCCAAAATAAAATTTAAGTCCAAAGTAGACATTCCTCAAACTTTATTTCTAATCTGTCATGTTAAATCTAAGAAATATTG
Source organism: Xenopus petersii (assembly GCA_038501925.1). Classification (NCBI taxonomy): domain Eukaryota; kingdom Metazoa; phylum Chordata; class Amphibia; order Anura; family Pipidae; genus Xenopus; species Xenopus petersii. Next base: position 60,774,433 of record CM076678.1, read on the forward strand.
CTTTTGCAACTGCACTAATCACTGCCCTGTGACAGTTAGGGCAGATTTATCAAAATGTTCAGAGTGTTCAAATTTTAATTAAAAAAACTCACTCACTGTTCTATTTATTCCTATGGGGTTTTTGGAAGCATATGTATCAATGTATTAATTCCTTGTATGTGTTCCTTGTTTTGGTTTTGTTTCGGTTAGGTGCATCCCTAATTTCCAAAGTTTCCATGTCAATACACATGCTTACACGTGATTCAGAAGAGGAGGTAGGACTAACACACTGGTGCAAAGTTCAACTCTAGAGAAGTGTAAGCAAAGTCTTTTGATACAAGTATCTTGTAAAGAAGTCTAGCCACTCCCATACAACACTGGATTTTACAGCAAGTATTTGATGGTCTGAGGGTTTTAGGAATTTCTCAAAAATTACAAATGGTCCAAGCTGCCATCTTAGGAACATACCCTAAGGTTCCTATATAGAATATACTCTCAAGTATGCCTAAATCCTATTGACATTATGTAGCTTTTAGATTAGCTAAACAGACATTAAGTAGTGCGAGTATTTCTTTCTACAGCAATAATACACTCCTTTGTATATTTGAATTCAGGCGTATATAGTGTTAACTGATGTATTGCTTGCCTTGGCTCCTACTTCATTGACTTCACTGAAATAAAACTCTACAATGACCTTTTTCTTGACCTCTTTCATAGAAGTCAATTGAGAATGATTTAGCCACGGCAATCAATGTGACAGCTCTTGTTTATGCACTTGCAAGTAAAGATAGTTGAGTGCAAATGATATATAGGAAAAATGCTCTCACACTAACTATTAAAGAGATACCCATGAGAATGCCAACCAAATTTGCAAAAAACAATCATCCAACTGAAAGAAAATGTTATTCTAAGCAACTTTTCAATAAACATCATCTACAAATGTTAATTTTGCAGTTATTTTAAACAACAGTCATTGTGTGCTTGCCCCTTGCTATCCCCTGCACAATTCCTCCTCACTATCTAAACCACTGTATGGTGTTTATCCAAGCAGTACTCACTGTTATTTTGGTAGCCTTGGCAATTGTTCCATGGAAGCTGAACATGACAATTTCCAGGCCATGGCTCCCATAGGTTCCTTTAAAGAATCCGGGATTTAACAGGTCATCTGGTCTGTTGGGTGGGTGATATATCCTTCGGTATGTAAGGCAATTGCTTTAGGAAAATATAGGTAAACAACACCATGTGAGCAACAGTTTTTATTATTAACATAAGGCAAGTCAATATAAACATCTGCAAAATATTCTTCTTCTTTTCTTAGTAAATGTATTCCACGTATTTATTTGAGGAACCCATAATAGAACGTTAACCAATCCAACATACAGTAAAATATGACTGATCTGGTTTATTGTGACTGATAGTTTGCATTTGAGACACATACAGGGGATACAGGGGTGTTGGGAGCATACTTGAAGTGCCAGCCTTCAGTAAAGAAAATACATGTAAAAAACAAACCTTAGCACCTGTTAAGATTTTGGAGCAGAGGAACGGGCTGCTGTGGAATGCATATAAAGCTATGGATCCAAAGAATTTCAGGCAAATCATAAATGCAGCAACAATTAAATATATTTCTACTTACAGCACTCTATGCGTAGGTTTCAGAGCCATAAAGACAAAGTGTTCCCATATTTATTGCTTATGTATGCCGCAGGTTCCAAATTTAATACCGATGGGACTGCTACAGTTGTTTTTTCCCTTTTTTAAAGGGAAACGCTATAGCTAAAGCTAGATATTTATGTAAAGATATTTAAGTGATACCTCTTTTTTATTTTGCAGATGGTAAACTGAAGCATGTGAGGTATACATAATATGGGGATAGCTAATTTCAGTACTGCAATATTAAGTAAATTAGAACTTTAGAAGGTATCTCACTAACCTTTCAATAGCATAAATGCAAATTGATAATACATCAATTGATACATTTCTTGAGGGGATCAGAGAAAACTATGCAACTAATGTATCTAGTGTAACAGTTACTTTGTTTTAAACTTAAGTAAAATTGGGGAAGCAAGAATTAAGGCTACCGCTGAGTGATTTTAAGACTCTATAATGTCGTTGATCAAACTTCCTGGTCTACTACTTGCTGGAAATATAGGGAAAAACAAGACTTTGTGGAAGCATTTTGTAAATTTAAATGGAAATAAACTTTAAAAAAATAATTATTTGTGGTGTACTAATTTAAAGTATAAGTTTTGTGAAGGTACACTGCCATTTAAGGAGAAATCAGACCATATTGTCTGACTAAAACCACTTATAAACTAGCTAAACTACTTGGCATACAGTAGGTCCTTTGATAACATCTTCAGGGAGTATTACAGGTGTCTAAGATTAAAGTTGCATTTAGTTTTTTTCCCAGGCATATGCATGTTCCTGGGAAATGGTATGAATTCCCATGAGTGGCTAATGACAGTGCTACACAAACTGTCAGATAGGTGATGGAAACATGACAATTTACAACCAGTTACTGGGAGCCCCCTGTCAGTGTATACATCCAAAATACATAAAATGTATTTAATAGCTCTCTTGTAGCATGCTCCAGGACTAGTGTATTCTGGCTAAAATCCACCCATGTTCAAATTGGCCAGTGAATGCCATTGATGTTGCTGCACATATGGGACAGTAGCAAGTGAATCTGTATTTTTTAAGCTGGGAAAATGACACATGATATAAACCTAATACTGCAATCAGTTCTGTATTTGAAATACCCTCTAAAACAGAGCTAGCATTATAAACATCATTGCTACGCTGGGAAACTTTGTCACCCATGTGTCTTAATGGTCTAACGCCTAAAAGGAGGCATCATATGTCATGAATGCTCATATCTCCAAATAAACATAAAATAGGGTTTTAACTTTTGATCACTTACTCATATTGGCAAATGTAAATAAACTTCATTAAAATTAATTCTTGCATGTGCTCGTGGAAAATATCTTCAAGAGTTCTCCCTAGATCTTCCCGCAGCCATGTTCTGAATTCCTGTGGTTACAAACAGACAAAATATTTAATTGAACATATTATAGTCATAGGGAGAAGTAGTGACCCATGGGTAAAACAAAAGCCTCTGACTGGGGTCCAATCTGATCGCTCCTCTATTAGTAAATTAACTTTTGGTAAGAATTCAGAAAAAACTTTTTAAGTAATATAAATATACTGCAATTATGCATTATTTCTTTGATTGATCTTTCACTTTTTTATAAATACAGTTATATTTGACCCAACTTTTACAGCCTGTCAGTAAATTTACCAGTACTTAACATCACTGATTAAATAATCAGTGTTACCAACTATCGTTGAATGTACTGTTATTAGGTGGCTGCTATTCTATAAGTGGACATTTTGCCCTTAAAGGGGTAGTTCTACCTTAAGTGCTGTTTTCATTTTGTATTTTTGATAGTTTCCCAATTATTTGCTTTCTCATCTACAAATACTAAAAGCCAATTTCAGGAGCACTACACCTTTAAAATACAGTATATAATTTTCTCTTCAGCTGCCTCCGGTACTGATTTCTAAGGGGCACAGTAAAAAGTACAGAGCTGCATAAAATTAAGCAATTCATACCTCTTGTCTTCCTCCAGACATACGATGATAATCTGTCTGTAAGCACTTAGTAGAGAATTCATCTTTTTTCACAATCTGCACAAAAATAGAACAATCTTTTGTAAAGATACTCTTTCCTAATATAGTACACATGGCGTACACAATATATAATAAAGCAATATAATAATATATGCTTACGGTAATATTTTATAGGAAATGGTGTTCAATTTGAAAAATATTACTCTGATGTTGGCACTAGTGTGGAAATTGAAAGGTTCAATATACCTCTGTTTTTAAGAACTTAAAAAGTTATAATGAACCAGGGCTCCATTAAGGTATTGGTGAGCAAGGGCAAATATGGCATTGGCAGACCACCCTCATAAATATGTGGCAATTCTAAGAACGGGACTTGTTATCCAGGATGCTCTGGACCTGGGGTTTTCCAGATAACGGATCATTTTGTCATTTGAATCTTCCTACCTAAAGTCTACTAGAAAATCATGTAAACATTAAATAAACCCAATAGACTGGTTTTACTTCCAGTAAGGATAAATTATATCTTAGTTTGGATCAAGTACTACACACTGTTTTATTATTACAGAGGAAAAGGAAATAATTATTTAAAAATTTGGATTATTTGGATGAAATGGAGTCTATTGGAGACAGCCTTTCTGTAATTCGGAGCTTTCTGGATAATTGGTTTCAGGATAACGGATCCCATACCTGTAGTATAGTAAAGTTGGTAATAAAAAACAAAAAAACTCAGATCTTTTTAGTTTGTGCTGGAAATCAAAGAAACAAAAGCAGAACCTCACAACTTACCTGCATGTGGCACACCACAATAAATAGTCTCCGCTCAAGATACCAGTTTAAAAGAAAATCAAGTTAAAGAGCCACTTAAAGGGGACCCGTCACCCAAAAACATTATTCCAAATCCTATTTTATCATGTTAGTCAAGCAAAATGAACTTTAATTACACTGTATAAATTATGTAAATCTTGTTTCCATCCGTCTGGGAACTCTTTATTTATAGCAAGCAGGCAGGAGCCATTTTGTGGACACTGTTATTAAGGCAAACCTTGCATCATCTCAGAATCTTGTTTGTGCACCAGAATGGGGGATCAGATGTCCATCCCCATGCACTGGTTACACAATTAAATGGTTAAGAGAACTGGAGGAAAGGGGGGAGAGCAGTGACATCTAGGAAGTGCTGAATGGAAAGTGAAAGTAATCGCTTGCCCCTCCTCTATGCCTAAGGCATAGAGGAGGGCCAGACAATATTTGATTGACAGCTGAGAACAGCTTTTAATGAAAAAAGAATTTGGATTTCATGTTTAATTTAAAAAGGACTTTTATTATACAGTTATTTATGTCTGGGTGACAGGTCCACTTTAACTAAAATTGGGTGTCTGTCATTTCCAGCAGATGCTTCACAAAATAGTTATAGCAGACAAAATGTCTGATAGTTGGTCCTACGCAAATGTCCTATTTGCCGATTTATTCCCTTTTGTTACAAAGCCCAACACAATTGTCTCATTCAAGTCCAGATATTATAACTCAGTGCTGTCCATCTTCTATGGTACCAAGGGTAAGACCATGTCCACATTAATAGCACACCAAAAAACCAAATGGTTGGTGCTCACTGCAGGGATCAGGGCCGGAACTAGGGGTAGGCAGAGTAGGCAGCTGTATAGGGCACCATCATTTAGGGGCACACTTTAAAAGGGTTTTTATTTCCATTTTTTTAATCTCTTTGTTTTTTTCAAGCGTTTATTTAATAATTTGTTTCAGTAATCATGGTCACCCAGTTGGGTGGAATCCACCTCCTTCACCTTCTCCCTCTTGCCACAAGTAATAGCTCCTTCTGTGCAGTGCAGCACGACGTGCGAACACGTGTCCATGACGTCACTGATGTGTTGGGTGACAGAGAGAGGCAGAGAGCTGGCGGCCTGCTTGGTGTGGCTCTCGCTGCTCTCAGCCTTGCACAGTTGCACTGAACTCAAGACATTCTTACTATTACTGTAAAGTATGAAGCTTCCTGCTGGCACAGCCAGGTACAGATTTGGGGCCCATATGTTTGCTGTTGCTGCTGGGCGCTGGCACAGGTACATAAATACGTGGGGGCAATATGATGTGATCAGATTTATTTTTGTCTGCTGCTGACACAGGTAAAGATTGGGGGCAATAAGATGGTTGTATGATGGATGGCAGCTGAGCTTGCTGGTACACGTACAGGGGGTAGTAATATTAATGAAAAAGTTTCTTTATTTAAAAACCATCATGGTAAGGAGGGAAATGGTATTGCAGGACAGGGGTTGAAGCTCTTGCCTGATTGAAGCTATTGTCTAGGGTGCCGAACTAACTTGTGCCTGCCCTGGCAAGGATCTCACTCATATGTGAAAAAAGCTAAGTCATATTAAGACATACCCTTAAATACATATTCCTCCTCCTCCCCTGTGTATAATACAGTACCCCAGCATACGATTAAACACCTTAGGGCCCCTAACAATAATTTTCAGAACAAATACCAGGCTTATGTTCCATAGGGATCATAGGACAGGCAGAGCATGACACACACATGGTGCAAAGAGCAGGCAAAGTATGACACACACAGGGAGCATAGGGAAGGCAGAACAGAGCAGAAGACAGGAATCAGGACCAGTCTAATACGTACTACATACAGTGACATAGTGCTGGTGCCCCATTAGCATTTTCAATAAGGTGTGAACAGGAGAACAATGTGGGCAGTTTCAGTCTGGGTCTCAGGTGTGAACAATAGAGGTGTCACAAGTGTGAACAATACAGGGGATTACAGTGTGAATTTGAGGTTTAAACAATGCAGGGACCAGTCAATCTCTGTAGTGATACCTTTTAAAGTTTAAACATGGTAAACAGACACAGTAGGCAAATTTTGATGTGGAGGGCCACATAAGGGGGGGGTTGTGGGCCGCCAGTTGGACAGCCCTTTTATAGATAATAAAAAGTGAGGTTATTGTTACACTGTACTGTATTTATTTAGTGGTCTCGAAGTACATTGAAAAGGGTGTTTTGTATTTATTAATACACAATTTTGGTTTGCTCTTATCAAATGATCACTTGATTCAAAAAAAGGACAAGTTTATTTTAGATGTATGAGTTTGCGGTAAAACCTGTATGACTTTTCACTGTTTTGATCAATATTCGGCCAGTTATCTAAATCATGATACAAGGCAAACTTCTACATGTTGAGCACTACAACACTCACCTGAATCTGCCCATTGTGGGGCCCTTTGTGTCCATACATACATTCTACTGTTGCATTATTCCTCTCCATCAAGTGAATTCTAAAAACCGGTTTCAACCTCATACCTTCATCAACATGTGGATCATGAGGGGGAAGATACATCCAGCCAATAATAAATAAGCCGTCTACCTGTATTTGGGACATTGACAATTTCTCCTGTTATCATTTGTGTTACAATCAGTAGTTTATACTGTATCAAACAGCTGCAATGGCTTGTTGAATTCTCTAAAAACACCAACTGTATGCAATGGCATAAAGGTGGCAGGTTTTGGAGAAACAGCAACAATATGCAGAGAATCGCCATGGGTTGCTGCAAAGCAAATCAGATTGGTACACTACATAAAATACCAAACTGACTTCTTTGTCTTGCTAAAGTGTGCCAGAGCAATTCATTTCTTGAATAATGCGACCCTGTGCATGCTCCCTTGGAATAAAAAGTGGACTGAACTACAGGGTCAGGCTTAACTGAAGGGGTAAAGTTATGACTCTTGACCCAGAAAAATAAACTTTCAGAGATCAGGATACAGTTCTAAGCAATGACCCCTTTAACACAAAACAACGTCTCTTTAGTTCGCAATTAAATGAATTCTGTATTTGTACTGAGTGTGTGTATATATATATATATATATATATATATATATATATATATATATATATATATATATATATATATATATATATATATATATATATATATATATATATATATATATATATATACACACAATAGCGCTGGTGTCGGCACTCCCAAAACATCAAAATCAAAGAGGCAACGTTGGATAAAATAAACCTGCTTTAATCAGCACTTTTGCCTCTTTGATTTTGATGTTTTGGGAGTGCCGACACCAGCGCTATTGTACAATTAATTTTTTGCTCTGGCACCCATACCTCGCTACTCTTTTGGTTGTGCGCTCCACACGCAGCTTATATATATATATAGCATCAACAAGTTGCAAAGCACAGTAATTGTATAAAAACCAAGGGCTTTACAATAAAACAGTGGAATCATAGAATAAATAATGATGATATGAATGAAAGCTGAATCTGTCACTCCAACCAGAGGTCTGTTAATTAAAGTTTGGGAGAAAAAATATATTATTTTAATTGGCAAACCATGGCATGTGTTTATGTAATGTGAATAAGCAAAGTGCTTTCAAAAGAATGGTGGTTATATATGTTAAAGGGGATCACAAGACAAACCTTTAAAACAAGTATTAAACTATTTCATAAAATCAGTTGTTTCTGACATAATAAAGTTACTCTTCTCTATCCCCTTCTCAGCAATGACTCTACATGAAGCGATGTGTAGTGGTTTTTTTTAAAAAGACATATAGCTCATTGTTTTCCTTCTATTAGAAGGAAAGGAAAGCATATTGTATACATACATGCACATGAAGCCAATTCAATGCTATTAAGGCTCCTGCAGTAAATAATGAACAAGGTCAGTTATGTTATGCCATTTGCCCAACAGCAAAGAGACAGCTGCTCCACCTGTCATATGTTTTCTGATAAAAAGCCAATGTGGGGTGACTGCAAACAATGTTGCTTGTATAATAACACCATTAAGAAAGGTTTGGCTTGTAGGAATCTTACTGATTAACGAATTTCAACTTCCTGGAGGGAGGGAGGTATAAATTACTTGTATAGTTAGTTAGCCGAAAATGTAATATATAAAGGCTGGAGTGAACAGATGTCTAATAAAACAGCCAGAATCCAACTTCCTGCTTTTCAGCTCTATAACTCTGAGTTAGTCAGCGACTTGAAGGGGGGCCACATGGTACATTTCTGTTCAGTGAGTTTGCAATTGATCCTCAGCATTCAGCTCAGATTCAAAAGCAACAGATATGACCCATGTGCCCCCCCCCTCAAGTCTCTGATTGGTTACTGCCTGGTAGCCAGGGTAACCAGTCAGTGTAAACCAAGAGAGCCGAAAAGCAGGAAGTAGTGTTCTGACTGACATGTTATACATCAAATCACTCCAGCCTTTATACATAACATTTTTGGCTAACAAACTATATTAGAAACATTTTTCTTATTTTGCACAGCCTATCTATTTACCCAGTTTTTATTTTTACACTTAACAATTCCTTTAATTCTTTGGAGTTTTGTTTATCACTGGCTGAGCTTGCAACTTCCTTTTAATATATAACATGCCTTATGGAAACAGTAGTATTTCACAGTGACATAAAGTTTATTGGATTGACAGAAAATATGAAATATGCATCATAACAAAATTAGACAGGTATATACATTTGAGATATATATAACACAGAAAGTAGCAGAGCACTTCTGGAACTCTATTTTAAATCAATCATTTTATTCTGGCATAAAAATCAACATTTCGGCTCATGTCTAGAGCCATTCTCAAGATATCTATCTTTAGACATAAGCCAAACTGTTGATATTTAATATGCCAGAATAAAATTATCCATTTTAAACAGAGTCCCAGGAGTGCGCTGCTACTTTCTGTTCTATGTATGTGACCAAAGCTGCAACACCCAAGCAGAAAGATCAAGATCCGATGGAGTGTGGATCATTAAAGGATAGATTTATATATATATATACACACACACAATATCAAAACAGGGGGGGGGTGTGGAAGCACTCTAAAGGCTTTAAAGTGTATATGTATATATATATATATATATATATATATATATATATATAATAAATGCTATAGCATATGTACCCAAATAGGGGTTATTTTGTTACCAAGGTATGATCATAAAATTGATAAGCCACCATACCACGTCAAGGTAAACCACGAATGGCGGTCCCTAACTTGTTTTATTTTTTATGTGCATTCTAGCATTACCTGTAATCAATGTCCATTGAACGCTGTTTAGGATTAATTAATAAACCTTTTTTGTTTTTTATCCATATTGTGCAAATCCTGTGAGTGCCATCACTATGGACTTATATAATATATATATATATATATATATATATATTTTTTTTTTTTTTTAAGGACATTGAAACATTTTGTGCATTAAGCTACTAAAATGCCTTCCCTTTAAACAAAACAGGGATTGTTTGTCCATATATTGCAATATATTTAAGATGGCTATATATAGACAGTGTTAGGTGATAATATAAACAGTTATACAATCTTGTGTTCATTTATGGTTTGCTTCAGTACACAATATGAATGGTACGCATAAGAAAACAATGTGTCCTGTACAGTTCTTTCTGTTCTTTAAAATATTGCCTTCTTTCTGTATTATTTCATCCTGTCTATTCATTTTGTTTCCATGTAACAAAGAATGCACAAGAATGAAAATACCCTCTCTTGATGAGTGTTTGCTCTTGAACTACAAGCAGGCAGCCTCTACTCCCACTTTCAAAGCAGTGTTCACACACACTCCCAGGCCTCCCCTTAATGCTATAGCCTGGTGCGCAGTTCTCTGGGGAAACGGCCTTCCCCTGGATCCAGTGGGACAAACAAAAGAGGTACCAATACACAAATACAATTGCAACAGGGGATAGCCCCTAAGGGGCACATTTACTAAGGGTCAAATTTCAAAGTGAAAAAACTTCAGAATTCGACCATCGTATTGCAGTAGTAAGATATTCGAAGTCAAAGGTTTTTTTAATCGAATATGGCCATATGCGATCAAAGTAAAATCGTTAGATTTGAACGATTCGAACGATTTAATCGATCAATCGATTTTCAAAAAAAAAACTTCAATTTCTAAAATCTTAACCCAAATGTGGGCTATAGGTTATAGGAGGTCCCCATAGGCTAACATAGCAATTCGGCAGGTTTAAGGTGGCAAAGTCGAAGTCAAAGTATTTTTAATTAGAATCTAAGTCGAATTTGGCCTATTCGATGGTCGAAGAACCCAAAAATTACTTCGAAATTCTACGTTTTTGAATTCGAAAATTCACTTCGACCCGAAGTGTTTATTCTGTCACAAAAAAAATCACAAAGTTTCACCACTTATGAACAGTCTCAATTACCACATATTTGACAGCATGGCTAGAGTTCAAGAAGTTCGGACTCCCCAATGGAAGTTGCAGTTTAACAACCTCTGGAGGGCAATCAATAATTGTTACCCAATGGATCCATCTGAGGCTGTGCAGCTGCCAATTTTTGTTTCAACCATTAAAAAGTTAAAACATGTAACAAAAATAGCATTAGATCTGAAGCTTAGACTTGTTACTTACCACAACATTAAGAAGTCCTCCGTAAGGGCCAATATCTGGCTGCCAGAGGCCCAAGATGTGTCGATATTGGTGCAACACTGAGAATGACAAAACACAGAACCGTTATGCATGAACCTCTCACAGAATGCACACTTGAAACAATTAATACATCAAAGAATATATAAATTACAAGTAAGAACCCCATTTTTTAAATGCAGCACGCATAGGCAGGCAGCACACTCCTACAACTTTTAGTTTGGAAACTTATCCAGATAGATACATTTTTTTAACTTTAAGGGCAGCTGTAGTAAACCGGCAGTACAGAATGTGGTGAATCATGCTATAAGTATAGACTGTTTACGTATATTTAGTTAGTTCGTAACAAGGTTGTCTGTTATAGTTAGAGGGAATATAAAATACCTGGACACAATGATGTAGGAATGGCTACTAAAACTGGCCGTACATTCGGAGATCCACTCGTTTGTATCTCTCCCCAATATGTCCACCTTGCCCCATACACTGCCCAATAAGCTGCCAACTTAATCTGTATGCAGCTTATATCTGCTCTTGTATAGGAGCCTTACTGTAAATGGCTTTAAATTGACATTTAAAGCCATATTTTAAACATAATTTAAGAATGTAATAAAAAAAACAGACATCTGATTATAAAACGCAACACTCCTCATTTAGTAGAGACTCCACTGATCTTATCAAGTGGGTTTGTAGTTTACATTATCACTATGGGCCACTGGAAGTAAATGATATGAACCCTATGTATACAATGCCTTTATTTATAAGCTATATTTTCTTGAAACTCATGTCATGAAACTTTTATGGCCATTATGTTCTTTTTTTGGCACCTTCTATAATGTATTAAGTAAGATCTAATGTGAAAAATGTAGTTTACAATTTAGCCTGTTTTTCTGCTCAGTATTTCCAAAATCTGTTAAAAGAAAATAGAAGATATGAGCATCAGTCAGACAGACCAAGGAATCACAATAATAAAAGTCTAGGCAGCTCACACCTTGATAGATCCAGCACCCCTATAAGGAACATATGCACCAAGTGTTAATATAGTTTCATGACTATTTGCTATGCATTTGTTTATCTACCTTACGTATTTATAGGTGACTTATGTAGAACATTACTGTCAAACATAATGCAATGTTATTGTTTTTGGTGCTTTAATTTTAAAATATGCTAGTTATAGATTTGATTTAAAACCCAGTATCCAATATTGCATTTGGTATTGTGTTGGCAGATTGATGTGCTGTTTATATGCCTTATTTAATTAGTCTAGAAAAAAAACCACATCTGATATTAGCACATAATGGTAGATGGCACAAAATGGGAGAGAATGTAAATCCACACATATAAACTCTCTCACATAATCAGTTTCATTGTTTGCATTCAGAATGATGTTAATGCCGTAAAAACATAACAAGATAAGAAGGTCAAGAATGACTCATTCAGCCAATTTCAATAATATGCCAAGTGCATTCAGACGAGGTCTGTTTGGAAGACCTTAAGCTCTTTGTGCGTTTCTCTTCTAAATGACACACATAGCCTTGTGTCTGCTTGAGAAAAATGTATTAATCATAGCTAAAATAGAAAGGGTTAAAACAGATCTTTGATAAGATATTGTTCTTTGCAGGGTTGCCACCAATTCTTTAACAAGATACCAACCTTACTGTTTTTTTTTAATCTTACTTCCCTATTAATAACATTGGCATCAAGCATCATTTTTACCAGCCAGGTAGCAACTCTGCAAACAAATGTAGCCACACTCATCAACTTTGTGCAAAAGCACTACAATGGTCTGTTAGCCTCTGCACAAATTAAAGGGCCTCTAAACCTTCTTTTTCTCTTCCTATTTTATTTATCTTACGGAGATATTAAGAGGTGAATCATAATTTCATTTTCCCTCTCTCCATAAAGAGTAACGTCTCTATTTCAGTTCTACACATTTCTCAGCTTTCTGTGTTCTCTGGCTGTCAACTAGAATACTTCCACTGTCTGAAGGTGCTGGGAGTCCAGTAACAACAAATGGAGGGCATCTGTGCCCAACACAGCTATAGAAACAGCATGGTATGTCAATTCTTATTTTGTCTCTGGGTTTTATTTTTATAAGCAGTGTTAAGAGAATTGATTCTTAACACTTGTTTGAAGCGATTTGGAAAGAACCCACTGCTAACTACAAATGACTAATATGACAATCATATAAATGTCCCCAGGGTGGCAATGTTGCAGGTAATGTACATTTTTTACTGTAATACATACGAATATACTCACAATTTGAATGGGACGTTATTCAAGAAAAAAATTGAATGTCTAATATTCGATCGAATAGTCCTGACCCAAAAATTCAAATCGAATTCGAATAGAGTCTTCTTGATTGTCAAGAAGGCAATTAACATATTAAAATGGTTCAATGGACCGCTGCTATTGACTTGTAAATGAACTCAGCAGGTTTTAGGTGGCGAATATTGAATCAGAATGGTTATCATGGTCGAGGTATGATAAATTTCACATTTCTCAAATGTACATTCGAATTGGGGGATTAAAATTCAATTGTGTGAATTTTGACACCAAAAGTTTGAAAATGCTAATTTGAATTTAATATTCAACCCTTAATAAATCTGCCCCCCCCCCCATGGTTTAAAAAAAAGGGCAGCTAACAGCACAAACAATAAGAGAATTTAGGTGCACATAAATGATGTTGTATATATATATATATATATTTCTATAGCACAGATAAAGATTACTGTGCTATAATTTAAAAGAATATTAGATGTCACCAAAGTGATCTAGAAATATATGAGGCAAAAAGCTGCGGCCCCATATTAGTTGAGTCAATTATCTGCATAACTATTTGTAAACAGATTTTATATTAGAAGCCTGATGCTCAGAAAACAGAAGCACACTTCAGAGTATATCTTTATATAAGGAATAATGTACCCCTTTTGTAAAATATAAAGATATTAGATGTTGCTGAGGAGTTCCCTGACCATATGAGTTCCCATGCTGAGTGCTTTAATACAGATTATGGAACTCCAACACAATTGTTAATATCCTCATATTTAACAAGTTATGATCACCAAGCATTGATTATAACCAGGTCTGGACTGAGACTCAAAATAGGCCCTGGCATTTCAAACACCCAGAGGCCCCAACAGGCCACACAGTGGCTCAAACAGCCCCCCACCAACCCACTAAATAGTTAGTGTCTATGGCATCTTACAGCAGCCCCTCTGGCATTTGCCAAAACCCACATATTGCCAGTCCCGTGTGTTTGTGTGTGTACAGCACTCATATAGATTTAAGTTTGCGGATCAAGGGGGGTGATATTGGTATTAGTTCTTGAGAACAAGGGGTTGTTCACCTTTGATTTAACTTTTAGTATGATATAGAGAGTGCTATTCTGAGACAATGTGCAACTGGTTTTCATTTTTATAATTTGTAGTTTTTGAGTTATTTAGCTTTTTATTCAGCAGCTCTCCAGTTTTTCAATTTCAGCATTCTGGTTTCTACAGTGCAAATTACCCTAGCAACCATGCACTGAAGAGACTTGAATATGAATAGGAGAGGGCCTGAATAGAAAGACGAGTAATAAGTAGAAGCAACAATAAACTTGTTTTCTTGCAGAGAATTTGTTTTAAGATGAGGTCAGTGACCCCCATTTGAAAACTAATTCAAAAACTATAAAAAAAGAAAAATGAAGGCCATTTGAAAAGCTGCTTAGAATTAGCCATTCCATAACATACTTAAAGTTAATCAAAGGTGAACCACCCATTTAAAAGAGAAAAAACGCCTTGCGAACCACACCAATGCAGACCAGCAATACTGCCCCGTTTAATGTACCTGGTCATAAAAAATAGCAGTGTAGAGGGGTTGGCAGGCAGCATCTCATGCTTCTTGATGTCCTCTTATCAGTAAAGTTGCATAGCGTCTGCCAACCCTCTGATTTTTAGGACACAGTACAGTGTTGTGGTGCCCAATGGTGCATTTTAAAAAGGGAGGCATAGATTTTAACAAGGCTTTCTTTCTCCTTTAATAAAGCAGAATGTGTTAATGTCCATGCAAAAACCTGCAAACACACAGCACACAAACTCGAAGGCAATCGGATACGTACAGCAGGTATAAATATCTCTGTACTCCATGTGTTCATAATCGGGAAGGATTTTCATAAACCGTCCCGACTTCACCCGTGGATTAATACCTGAACAGACACAGCAAGTTAAGGAGTAAATAATTGTCGTAGCTACTTTGAGGTAACTAAATACCCAACATTGCACCCCTTCTTGGCCTTACTTACTAAATAACGGATAAACTGGTGACAGAAATTAAATTCAAAGGAGCACATATAGTTTGTGAATTAATGTCTGAATACACCATGATAGTTTGTTTAGGCATTAAGAACTAGTAAAGAAAGCACGACTCCATCATAAAAATATTAAACATTTTAATTAAAAAAAAAAAAAAAATTAGAAAGCAACAGAAAAATATTCGATTTATGAAGTTAAACTGCCCTTTAAATATTGGTCAAACCACACACCTGCACGACTGGCATATAAGAGCTGTGCTCTGTAATTTGCACCAGATTAAAAATCTGAAACAAGGTGCATTGCACAAATTACACAGGGGCAAGAGAATGCTGGCCTTGAATTATGCATAAAACAGGTGTTAAGTAAAGGGATCCCCAGCACCTTTTTCTGTAGTGTTCCTCGTCTTATTTGTCTGGAAACCACATACAAAATGCTGCACTTCCTTTCTGCAAAAGTTAATTTATTACATTAATAACCTCACCTTTTCATCTTTGCAACAAGGAAATGCTGCAGCGTTTTGCTTTCTACTATATCTACTTACCCCTGGCAAGGGTTTTTTGGACTGCATATGCAGGAATCCCAAAACGCTGAAGTGATGATAGCCCTTGGCCTAGAGCAAATTTGCCTTCAGTTTTGATGAAATTTGCATTGAGATTCCAGTTGCTCCAGTGTGTTAGTTTTTTTAGGGCTCCATTTCAAAATGCCCTATACTTTTAGGTGCTGGTTGTAAGCCCTGATTAAGTATCATTCTGACTTTAACTAACAGTATACAAAATGCTGTAATGTATATATACTAATCAAAACACAGAATCCAAAACTGTGCTCAAAAAGAAGCCCCACTGTATTTTTTTGCTGTAAGATGATTATAATATAAGTTTGAGAAGATTCTCATTCATCCAGGTCATGGTATATCTGTAGAAATAAGTCAAAACAACTGGACTTGAATTGAGGAAGCCAGTTGGATCACTGGTAAAACGTCTTCAAGAAAAACACAGCAAGTCGAGGTGATTTGACTAATATAACTTGCAAATTCTAATTTGCAACTCAAAATCCAGATGGCTACTGCATTTGCATATCTGTTTTAAAGGGGTGGTTCACCTTCAAACAACTAGTTGTTTTCAGATAGATCACCAGAAATAATGATTTTTTCCATTGACTTTCTGTTTTCTATAATGTGGCTGTTTTTCTAATATTGAAGTGTCAAGTGTCTTTTTACACCTTCTGAAGCAGCCCTGGGAGGGGGGGGTCACCGACCCTCTAAACTGTTCTAAATGGGTAACTTTAGTTGATACATTTCAGAATCCCTGGGTTTCATTACAGGCAGCTGTTAGAACTGATACAATAGTAACTAGTTGCTAATACTCCAGAGATGCTCCTGAGAAATGTATCAACTAAATGTTGCAAAATTGTAACAATCCAGAGACTGCGCCTGAATTACTGAGCTGCCAGACTCAAACACCAGAGACACGAACATTCAACTTTAAACTTAGATTTAGGAAAAACAGTAAAAACTGAATAATGGAAAGTAATTGGAAAAAGTTTATTTCTGGGGAACAATCTAAAATCAACTGAATTGAAAAAAGTGTTTGGAAGGTGAACAACCCCTTTAAGTGGGCTAATGCTATTTAGTTCATCATTTAATTAGGTAGTAATTCAAGATAATATATTATTTTCTACAAATATATTCATGACTTGGCATGTTTATCACCAGAAAATGTGTTTCTTTGTGCATCATAACAATGCACATGTAGTACCCACTAACTAAAGTGGAAAGTGATCTATGCCCATTGCTTATTGTGTTATGGTATGAACTTTATCCTGGAAAACATGTGATACTGAACTCGAAGGGTAATAACCTTGCATGCCATTACCTTTACACTGAGGAATGTTTTACTAAATACCTTCCACCAGAAGTCCTAGATCATGCAGTTAAAGCTGTCAAAATACAGTGTTAGTCTCTGATTTGATGCTATAGCTATAGTCTAGCAACAGAGGCCTAGAAGTTAGAAAGACTCTTTGTATATACTAACAAATATGTTGCAGCATGTATGAATGCTAAGTTTCTTAATATAGATTTGCTTTTTAAAGAAAGTCTTTGAAATAAAAGTGAGTTTATTTAGAATGAGGTCTTGAATTCAGTGGCAGGTTGAGTAACTACTCACGTTTGACATAGACATCGTGGCAGGAAACTCCTGTGACCTCCAGTTTTCGCAGATTTTCACAGACACCATACTCTGTAAGTAGAGAAAAGCATGAGTTAAACTAACATAGTGCTTAAAAGAGTCATAATGAGAGGTTAAAGGTGCCAACAACAAGATATTTTAAATCACAAGACCAGAACTAGATATAAGCTAAAGGAACTCATACTATCCTCTTCTGACATTGAGTTTGGCTTGGGAGCCAAGTTCCAATTGATTGGAATCAAAACACTGAAAGGTGGTGGATTCTCCTCAAATAGCAACCCAGCTATTGCCACCACCATTTAGTCTATCAGTAGGCTAAATGAGTGTGGCCCAATTAATGTAAGTTTAGATGCTAAAAAGTAGCACATAATACTGTATTTCCTGTGTTTTTATGTAAAAGTTTATTAATATGTCCATATGACTGGTAGGGCTAATGGCATACCAGAGTATTCTCCGCAGACGTATTTCAGAAATAGCCAAAACCAGTTTAATTAACAGGGAAATATGGGACTGGTGATTGTCATTCAAAAACAGTTACTAGGGCAATTTTGGTCTGTAATGATCCAGTACTAGTGCGGTCCCACATATCCAATTCAAGAAAAAGTGGTGGCAATTTCTGGCATTTCTCTGCCAGCTAAAATGAGCTCCTGGAATAATATACCCAGTGTGCAGCAGCCTTGTACTTTGGACTTAGTTATCATCATCTAAAAGGTTCTTTATTAATATAGAGACAAAAAGCAAATCAGTTAGAGCTTAGTAAGAAATGAAGAACTCTGAACAGAACAGGATGCTAGGTATTGCATTTAAATGGCATTTATCGGCCTGAATTTCTTTCCCCAGCCAAAACGATGGGCTTCAATAGCCTGCACTCAGGATAGGGTAAAAAAACATTGACACTGGAAGGGCCTTGACCAAGCAAGATTCTGCTCAGGGCCACTGCAAGCTGCAGCATGAGGATTTCTCAGAAGTGCATACACAAGACCCACATCGGAGCAGATAAATGTATGTATATACGTACAGTATATTTTATAAGAGCTACTTATGTACACAGTGTTTTGGCACAAGGAGATTTGTGACAATGTGCATGCACTATTTTGTCAATATGTACCAGGGGACAGCCGCTGGCAATGCCATCAGGCCAAAACCTGCCTAGTTGTACCAATGTCAGTTGCAGTGTTTTCTCTATATGGAGTGCGGGCTATTTCAGCCTATAACCCTTAGAGGGTGTGTGCTTCTGCAGTAGACAATATAAACACTAGGGATGCACCGAATCCACTTTTTTGGATTCGGCCGAACCCCCGAATCCACTTTTTTGGATTCGGCCGAATACCAAACCGAATCCGACCCCTAATTTGCATATGCAAATTAGGGGTGGGAAGGGGAAAACATTTTTTACTTCCTTGTTTTCTGACAAAAAGTCACGCAATTTCCCTCCCGCCCCTAATTTACATATGTAAATTAGGATTCGGATTCGGTTCGGCCAGGCACAAGGATTCGGCCGAATCCGAATCCTGCTGAAAAATGCCGAATCCTGGCCGAATCCTGGAACACTAGTGCCAGTCATGACCACCATGGTTGATGCTAAAAAGGATAAAGCTAGCACTTACATTCATAATATGCCACTATATTTTAATGAACATTAACAGGAAATTGGCTTTCAATATGTTATAAATATTCCTATACTATGCAGCTTTTCAACTGATATTCAGTCTCTATTTTTATACCATTCTGAGACCTATACTGTAGCTGAAAATGCTATTGGCTTGTTAAGTTCACTCACCCCAGCAACAACAAAAATGTATAACTCACTCTGAGGCTTCAGATTCATTGTTATTCTTAAAGAGGAACTCCACAAAAACATAACTTAGGCTTTTTGAAAAGTAAGTAAGTGTTTAAGTCCCTCCTTCCCTGCCAGGATTTCAAATGATGTAGAAAGAAAATAACTATTAAACAACTGGATTTCAGCATAGAAAATGGCATGTATTCATACTTTTTGAAGAAACGGGTAACTGTGATGGGTATTTTAGGGGTTTCTGTGTTATGTGGGCCTCTTTATCAAATTTTGGTTTGGGAGCCAGAGTTCCCCTTTAATTTTTGTCTTCCATTTTGACTTCTGATATGCTGCCTGGTGCTAAAAAAGTGTAAAGCAGTTTACAAGCCTTACATCACAGAACTAAAAAATAAAAAAAGTATATCATTTACACTATTGTGAAGTTGTCTAGGTTACTATATGCTAAACGGTAATTTTAAAGTTATATATCCCTTTGAGGCTGTGTATCTCTGTCATCTGCAAAGATAATTAGGGGGTTATTTATTAAAAGTTGCATTTTAGAGTTTTTTAGACCTCAAACTCAAATGAACTCACAACTCGAATGGGTTCTAATCTAAGAGAGAACTTGAAAGGGGAAAAACTCAAATCATCGAGTTTGGGGTTAACAACCAGAAAAAAACTCGACACTCGAATTGATTGAGTTTTCGGGTGAAACCCTCTGAAAAAACCTTGAACTATTAAAATCTTCAAATGGTTCAAGGAACCTCTGCCATTGACTTCTACATGACCTCGACAGGTTAATTTCGGATTAAAGCTATTTCCAGGGTCACTGTGTATAATAAATCTCGAAAAATACAAGTGCTGATTTTTTTTTTTTTTTTTTAAACTAAAAAATTGTAGGTTTTTTTTTTTAAACTCAAAAAAAATCTTTTTGACCAAAAAAATAACCTTGACAACTCGAATTTTCATGAAAAACATTACATGATCCTCAATAAATCTGGCCATTAGTGTTTGGACGTTATAATATCTGGACAACCAGGACCATTTTTACACAAGCAGTAAAAACCATTGATGTGCCAATGGTCTACATACTGATGAATATGTCACTAACATATCAGGAGTAAAACACTAATGTATAGTATGTTTAGTACAAATGCAAGGCCGATTATTTCAGATAGTAGCTGTACTAAATGTTTTGCTGCCAGAGATGCGACTAGCATTATGGGTGGGAATGAGTTAAAATTACCGGTAAAACAGAATAAAAGCCATCATGATTCTAAAACACAAACATTTCTGGAATAATTATCCCTTTCAGTTTTAATAAGGGATAACTGGTGAAGTACATGCTAATGAGTGAGGAAGGGAATATAATGGAAATAACATCACGGAGCATAGCCACCATCAGATCATTTTAAGGGTATTTTTAGCCCTGTGCACTGGTTGTTGATTATGAAGCACTAATATCTACTTAAAGAGTAGAGAAAATTAGACCCTCTCATGTGCAGATGACACACATATTGTAATCACTACATGCAATTTACTGCTCACTGGCTTTAATCCTCCATAATTATTCACAGTAACTTAAAAGAAGATGGAGATAATGTAACCCGTACCACTGTGAGAGTATGCCTGTAAAGTGCTACAAAAAAGAATAGCAATCCCACTTGGTGGGATATCTATTTCTAGATTAAAGGGACAGTATGTATCAAAGCAAAATGTAATCAAACGACCAGACTCCATATAGATATAAATGCTACTGTAGCAATTCGTCCCTGAAAAGTCTAAATAATGCCACACTGTTCCTTCATCTCTTTAACACTTGCGGGTGTGTTGGACAGTTGCACCTCACATTTCAGAAAATAAAATGTATGCACGTAGGCCTTTTCATGCAGTTTTGCCCACAAAGATTACAAACAAAGGGGGTGTGTCACGATCGCCGCCCGGAGCAATTCCAGGAGCTCCAGGCTACGCGTCCTCCCCTGCCGGCGTCGCTCCCAAGATGGCGGCGCCCATGGCCGCCACGTGGGATGACGTCAGTGCGCCGACGTTGGCGCAAGGACACCAATGACGTCACAATGGCGCCAAATTCAAAGATAAAAACGCTACCAAGACGCCAGAATGGCGCCCAAGTATTCCTGATTATTATGTTGACCCTTGCCTGGACTTTGCTGTTATCTGCCTGCCCGTGAACTTTTGCCTGGATTCTGACTACTCTTTGGATTAACCCTTTGGACACCGCGACCTTGCTCCCTCAAGAGGGCTTCCTCCTCGATCCTGACTACCTCCCTGGAGGGAGTTCCCAGCTCCCTGACAGGGTGTAAACCCAAACATAAGAAAGACAATGGAATTCTAGGGGGGATGTGCACTTTACAATACACATTAATGAAATATATTCAATTGTGTTTCCGTGTCCATTGCTATTAGATTTACAGTTTGCCAGTCTATAGAAACAATTTAGCAGAAACAAACTGTTCTCCAGCCAAGACTTTATCCATGCTTGCACATTTTGGTTATGCTCTTTCTCAGGTTGTTCACCTATCAGTTTTTTCAGTTCAGTTAGTTTCAGACAGTAAAATGATGACTTTTTCCCCCAGCTTCTAATTTTTATTTTTGACTGTTTGTATCTTTTTTTAAACTTATATCTCCCTGTAACAGCCCTAATTGGGGTGTGTGTGTGTGTGTGGGGGGGGGGGGGTCCTGAGTTTCATAAAAGGCAGTTATCTCTGATACATGATTTGCTTGATTACTCAAGAAAGTAAACTGAGAAAGGAACATAAAACTTTACACTTTAATATTTGCTGTGCTGTATTTAAGTCTGGTGCACAACCCTAGGCACTGCCCATCTTGAGAAAGTGATGTGCGTGGCTTGTGGAGTGTGACATCACTTCCAGTAAAGTATGACATCACTTCCACTGCTCAGCACACTACAACAAAACTCATACAACCGAAATTGGACTAGGACAGTGGAATCCATGAATCCTTCGCAAAAGATTCGGCCGAATACCGAACCCTAATTTGCATATGAAAATTAGAGGTGGGAAGGGAAAAACATTTTTTACTTCTTTGTTTTCTGAAAAAAGTCACGAAATTTCCCTCCCCACCCCTAATTTGCATATGCAAATCAGGATTCAGAACCGGAACCGAACCGAATCCAGGATTCAGTGCATCCCTAATTACTGGTGTACTATCTGAACAGAAAGAATGATGGCAGGCAAGGAAATTTGTCGTCTGTTAAATACCGTGGGAAACTAACTAATCACCCAAAATGTTTTCCCACTGGCAATAAAGTAAATTGCCAGATTTAATAAACCGTGGGTGAAACATCTCTCTGTCGGCCATCACCCAAAAAGTATTTGGATAGTGAACAGCCCTTTTAAGCACAGAAGGTTATGTAAATTTAGAGTCTTGGCTGGAGAGGGTTGTTCACTGCTATTACAATAGTACTAGTAGACAGAGGAGAGCAGTAAGGCCAATCACACACCAGGGGGAAGATTTATTAAGGGTCGAAATTAAAAATGTAATTTTCCAAAAAAAAAAACATTAGGTCAAAACTCTCAAATTCAAATTGTGAATTATCTAAACTCGATTTGAGTTTTACTTCGAATTCAAATTTCAAGATTTATCATACTCTGGCCCTTTAAGAACTTAAATTTGACTATTCGCCACCTAAAACCTGCTGAGTCAATGGGAGAGGTCCAAAGACCAATTTGGACATGTTAGTAGCCTTCCTGACATTCAAGTTTTTTTTGGAGAAAAAACTCGAATCAAGTTCGATACGAGTTTTTGAGTCATTAAAATTAGTCCTAGTTTGAGGTTTTTTTTATAAATGACCCCCAATCGAATTTAGAGTATATTCGAATTTAAAGGAGTTCTTTAAAATCGCATGAATTTCTAAACTCGACCCGAAATAAATGTGCCTCCCGGTGTTTTCTCTGCTGACGAATATATGCCAGTGCTGAGCCCAGCTGGATGGGCTCCCAATGCAACATGGTTGTCAAACACACAGTGGCAGTGGGGGAAGTGACGAATAGACAATGGGGGACAGTGTGCACAGGACTGTGGCCTGAACTAGGGGTAGGCAGACAGATGAGGAAGGCATCTAGCACCCCCACACTTTTGTGTCCTAGGCCAACAACCATTTCTCACTACGAATACTGCTTGATCTCTCTGCTGCATTTGACACTGTGGATCACCCTCTTCTCCTCCAGTCCCTCCATTCGCTTGGCCAGCATTACACTGCCCTGTCCTGGTTCTCTTGTTACCTTACTAATCATTCCTTCAGTGTCTCCTACAATGGAATAGCATCGGCTCCCCTACCTCTTTCTGTTGGGGTTCCTCAAGGCTCTGTCCCGTGCCCCTTATAATTCACCCTCCCTTGGCAAACTAATCAACTCATATGGTTTCCACTACCACCTCTATGCTGACGATACTCAGATCTATCTCTCCTCTCCCGATCTCAACCCAGAACTCTGGTCTTCTCCTGCCTGTCCGCTATTTCTACTTGGATGTCGCAACACTA
Organism: Xenopus petersii; assembly: GCA_038501925.1. Taxonomy (NCBI): domain Eukaryota; kingdom Metazoa; phylum Chordata; class Amphibia; order Anura; family Pipidae; genus Xenopus; species Xenopus petersii. The sequence continues at coordinate 60,798,233 of CM076678.1, forward strand.
CCTTAAATTAAACCTCTCAAGCGGAAATGGTTATCTTTCCTCCAACTAACACCCGTAACATCCACTATTTAACTTGTGCCATATTGCCTTTTTTCAATTTCCACCATTGCTACACAGCAGCTTGTTTATATGAACTATAGTAGAATTTCTGAAGCAAACAGATCAGTTTCACTAGTGCTGGGCAACAGTACATGATATTTTCATTACTTTAAAAAATTTTAATTTAATTGAATTTTTTGGCGATTGTTCCTTTAACTAGAACTGCTGCCAAAGGTCAACACAGCAGCAAGAGATGTAGGTAACCTGATGCAATGCCCACAAACCTACTTATCAGTGAGACGGACGTTGTGCAAAACTAACAGATATACAGGTATAGGATATATTATCCAGTATAGGTATAGGATATATTTTCTTGGACCTAGGGTTTTCCAGATAAGGGATCTTTTAGTAATTTTGATCACCATGGCTTAATTCTGCTAAAAATCATTTAAAGATTCATATAATGTTTTGCCACCAATATGTATTTATGCACAAGGTACTGTATTATTATTATTACAGAAGAAAGGGAAACAATTTGCTTAAAATTGTCTTCCTAGATATGGTCTTCCCGTAATTTGGAGCTTTCTAAATAACATGTTTTTACATAAGACACACATACCTATACTGAGATGCATGGTTGTAGTAGGGTGTAAGCAGATAGCATTAGAGTCTTTAGTAGTACCATGTAGAGCTGATGTTTTGAGGGTTAAATGCAAACTCAGGCTACTGCTCTAATGTTCATTTCCTTGCAACCACATTCCTGCAATGCCAGATTTTTGACATTCTGATCTCATGTATCAAATATTAGTTGCAATAATCTGTAAACCACTGTGGAACATGACAGCAACACTGGGCCAAGACAGATGGGGACCCGAAACAAAGCCAACTGGAATCTTGCCCCTCATTGCACATGTGCCTCTGTAGTGTCGAACGTGGGATCAAGTGACAAGGCAGGGGGGCAGTGATAAGCTTTGTTTGCAGAAATTAATGGTGCTCCCAGGACCAGAGACCACTCTTTTGTCACCCAGGGCCGGCCTAGAAGTAGGCAGATGGAAGAGGTATGTGAACAGCTCCCCAACCACCCCCACCACCACCTCCGTTGCACCCTAGACACTTACCTCTTCTGCCTACCCCTAGTTCTGGCCTTGCATGACAGTGATATATATATATAGCGAATAAAGTAACATATAAGGATATTATAAGTTACAAAGGAGTTCCGTGACCATATAAAAATTTTGTACAGGTCATGGAACTCAGAGGTGACTTGTAATATCCTTATCTATTATAACCGGGGGTACTTTAAATTATTATAATAAACACGTTTCAGCAAGTCACGTGACATAAATTACATCACTAAGCTCCAATAATAACTGATGACATCATTAAGCACTTTTTATAAGGATACAAGTTACAGTCTATTCATTTTGTATTATACAGATATATTTGCACTCACTCATAATCAATATGTGTACATTTTAGTGCATTAAGTGCTACCAAAAAACGCCTTCCTCTTTACACAAAACAGAGATTGTTTATAGGGAGGTAGCTTAATGGTAACTTGATGCACAGAATGTCTTCATGTCCTTAGCAAATTGATTATGGGAAGAGGATCTCTTGCCTTCTTCTGTGTGAATTTTGTGATCACAGCATCATTGCAACCCCCCCTTTTTTTAATTTACTAATGAGCACAATTTTTCTTTTTTTGCTTGCTATAGTATATAGAGAGAGAGAGAGAGCGAGAGAGAGAGAGAGAGAGAGAGAGAGAGAGAGAGAGAGAGAGAGAGAGAGAGAGAGAGAGAGAGAGAGAGAGAGAGAGAGAGAGAGAGAGAATTCTAACGTGTATTTGTTTTGAAAAAAAAAAAACCCTACATTAGTTATCATTAAGGGTCAGTCCACACCAGGGGGACTAATCGCCTCTTCTTTGGGGCGACTAAACTCCCCGAACCGCTTCCTCTTGTCCTGCGCTGGCTGTAATGAGAAGTCGTCTGCGTTATGACCAGGGCAGCCATCAGGGGGGGACAGGGGGAGAGTTGTAGGGGGCCCAGAGGGTAAGGAGGGCCCGACCACACCACACTTACTTGATTAGCTGGGCTCCCCATCTTTCTGAGAACTGCTGACTTCGGGAAGGCATGGACGTTTAAGGGGCCCTGGCCACCAATTTTCTCATAATGTGGGGGGGGGGGGGGCTGGCCACCAATTTTTTTTTCTCATGTGGGGTCCTAGCCACCAATATTTTTTAATGGGGGGGCCCTGGCCACAAATGTTTTTTTATGGGGGGCCCTGACCACCAATTTCTTTTTATTTTTTATTAACATGTGGAAACCATAGCAACCAATATTTTCTTTGTTTTTTTACTGTGTGGTGGGGGGCGGATCTGTGGGGTGGGCGGACCTGTAGGTGGGGCTTGCGGTGGGCGCAGCCCAGGGGGCCTAGGAAATTTTGGAAAAACACAAATCACCCCACTGTCCCTTTGTTTTTATCCTTCTGATCCAAGCAGAGGTCTGACTGCCGTCAGTATTCAAAATTTCACAATATCAGGAAGGATAGAAAAGAACCCCCACTTGATCAGTTAGACTAAGGCAGTCACAAAGTAATTTTAACACACTTATTAAATATCAGTTAAGTTATAAGCACTTAGATAAACTCCACTAATTAGTGCATAAAGTTGAATATATCACTTAGTAATAAGTTATAAGGTGCAGTGCAATAAGTTAATGGATTATAAAGAGCTCTGAAATCCAAAAGGATCTATATTACCATAACACATAAATTCGGACGGAACCCCTTCACACAGATTTATACCCTACCAATATAATCATTAGTATTGTGCCAATTGATTAAGTGCTACCCCAATTGATCACTGATTTCTAAATTAATTGTTGCGATGTTGTAAATTAATTGATTGTATAGAGAAATTACTAAATTGAGAAATGTAATAAATATAAAGTGCTACAGTGCTGTTTAAGTCAATACTCCTACGTGAAAAGTTCAATTGATTAAATTAAATAGACTGCCATTGGATAGGATAAAAACTAAAATCAATGCTCAAATTCATGAAAAAGGGAGGAAAATGAAATGAGAGGAGGTGGAGTTGTCCCAAAACTGCTACCTGATTTTTTCTATCCACAAAGATGTAGCAGAGTAACCGGGACTGTGGTCTCGTTGTTAGCTGAGCCCAGAGCTGGTTTGAGAGGCTAATATATCCTTTAAAACCACAATTCCACGGTCTCCTGGGAGTTTAGTTTATAGAGAAGGAGCAGGAGCTGAACCGAGCAAAGATTATTTCCACCACCCCCAACAAAAATTGTTTAAGCCAAGGTTTTTAAATAAAATTAAAGTAGCCAAAGATCAAGGAAAAGAACGCCTAGGAAATTTTGTCGTATGGGGCCCTGCGATTTCTGATCACAGGGCCCTGGTCCTGGTTATGACACACGCGGCGCTTCATTTTCCAAAGTTGGCTTGTGAGGAAACTTCAGGTGACTTCGGAAAACGCTGCGCCGCGTGTGCTTTAGCGCAGATGACTTGTCATTATTACGAATGGAAAGACAGGAGGAGGCAGTTCGGGAGATTGTTGCCCAGAAGAAGAGGCAAATCTCACCAAATCTCCTCATGTGAACTAACCCTTAGAAGCCACTGGCTGAAATGATGTCCACAGGCTGAGGACCTGATACAGGAGCTGTCCTGGCACTGTGGGAGGAGCCTGGAGTTGTAACAAACCTATATGATATGAAAAGTGATTAGGGGATGGGGAAAACTAGTCCAAATCATTGCAAAAGGCGTCGGAGCCGCTGATGATTCTGAATAGAGCAATGAGTTGTGCTGGAGTTGCAGTGTGTGCATGTGGGCTGAGCAGGCAGCAGTTGTATAACCAGTCGCATGCTATTGGCACAACATAGTCATCTGATATATTGACAACAACTCGCTGCTGCAAAACAAATTTGACTCTCCGGCTTTACGTTGAGTGTTAGTATAGCCCCTGTAGTACTTCCATGCTCGGGGAAACCAGTCATATAGTTAGTAAATGGGCCCTCCGGCTGTTAACACGTGACACAGCTCTGCATTCGGATTCCCCGGCAGCCAGTGGGCCGCACTCTTCTCTGACACACACCCCACCCTGGAGCAGAGACCCGCGGGCCTTACCTTGCTTGCAGCGCCGCTTCCAGATAGTGTCCGTAGTGAGGATCTGGCGGAACTTCCGGCACACCTGGGCCAGACTGGGCAGCTCTGTACCGGGCAGAGAGGAGAAAATCTCCACGAGTATCTCGGGTGGCAGCTGCAGGAGAGAGCGGGGTCTCCGGGGCGCCACTGCTGCTTGTCCTTCTACTAATACTTCAGCCTCAATCCGCACCTCGTCCTCTTCCTCCTCCAGCTCAGGGTCGTTTCCGGCTCCCTTCCGCTGTCGTCTCCTCCTGCAGCCCCCGGACTGTCCGACTCCGCACAACCTGGCGCACACCGCCATCCCACACCGGGGCCCGCTGCCACTGACAGTCCGGGGACCCTCCCTACACTAGGCCCGGGTGCTTTTGTTGCTGCTTGTGACAGCCCGGGAACACGCCCACAAACAGGCGGAGACATGACGCAATCACTCCTCCTGTCAGGGCTGCGGCCCACGATTTCCCCTGGCCTAGGCGTTTTCTCTCTCTCCCTGTCATTCTGCCACTGACGTCCCGACACTGGTGGCGTCATTCACCTATAATACAACCACCTATACTACAATCACCTATAATACAGGGAGGGCTGCGTGTATTGGAAATGACTACTCATACCCTGGTTCTCACAGAGCACATACTCTTCTCTGCTGCCCTACAACGAGCTACAGCTGAATGTAGTTAAATAGTGTTCTCACTGCTCTCAGTACTGGGGGTTCCACGGACATTCAAAGGCCCTAACACACTTGACGATGTACCCTTCAGATTATCGGCTGTTACTAAAATTAGGGGTGAAAAAAAAATGGTATTCAAATATTAATTATTCAGTAACTGAAGAAAAACACATGCCCCGTGTGAGGATCGAACTCACGACCTTCAGATTATGAGACTGACGCGCTACCTACTGCGCTAACGAGGCACTGTGATTTTGGTTCCTGTGCACCAATAAAAGGAATAATAACCACTTGTGTAACCTTCTGTTGTGGTTGTGTTTACATTTACAACAGATAATGATGTATATTTTTGTGGCGGTTACATTTATGCAAGTAGCTGATTACTATGCTCTCTTAGAGCTGTAAAGATAAATTGGCTGCTATGGTCCACAGTCTATGGATAATGTTCAATTTGCCCTAATCAAAGTAACCAGCATTTTTATTATGGATTGCTGTCAGTCAAATTTGATTCATGTAAAGGCATCACCCTACAGCAGTGTTTGAAATGTGTTTACTTTGGGTGTCTCCACATAAAGGAGAAGCCACAAGCCAAATGGTAAAAGCTAAATGTTAGACACACCCAGAGCTGGGCCAGGCTGGCCAGGTGCCCTAGGCAACCTGGCTGGTCATGGCGCCAGCTGGGTGAGCGCATGTGCGGATTGCTGTGTGCTCATGCGCAAATAATCGAGGTGTGAGCCGACACAGAGCGCAAGCATGTGTGAATCACCTCGACGCGCAAGCCAAATCTCAAAATGCCTGGATGAGAGAACAGGCAGTCGGGAAGAGTGGGGACCTGACATGGGGTAGGCGGCAGAAAAATAACGTGCCTGGTGCCCCCCCCAGCTTTGCGCCCTAGGCACGTGCCTACTCTGTCTACTCCTAGTTCAGACCCTGCTTACACCAGTGATTAAAATAGTTCACCTGTGACCTGATATCCACAGCCGGTACTTTTTTTTAGTGGAAAACTACACTGGCCCGCAATATTTCTGCAGAAGTTCTTTGGCACAATCTTTCTTCCTCTTCTCTCTTCTTTAATCCAGACACAGGCATTCTTATGCCTCCTATAGTGAAAAAGCCAGCTTTTTGTTCGGCTTTCATTCTACTGTGCATGCACCTGCCAGCAGGGTTGGACTGGGCCGGCAGGACACCGGGAAAAAACCCAGTGAGCCCCGGGCATTGTGGGCCCGGCCCAGATCTGCTCCCACCTGCCTGGCGATTTCTCCCCAGGACTGACTTATCAGGGGCCTGCACACACCTGCTCTGGGCTCCCAACTCCCCCCCAGTAACTTCAAGGCCCCCCTTCGGCAGCCGCCTCCTCCTCCACCCCGCCCTGAGCGTATACCTGCGATTATCCTTTTATCGGCCAGGGTGGGGTGGAGGCAGTTTGAGGGCGTTTACCAAAGGGATCCCCTGAAGTTGACAGGGGGGGGGTCGGGGGCCTTGAGCAGGTGTGGGCCCCTGATAAGGCAGTCCTGGTGGGCCCGGACCCCCCAGTCTGACACTGCCAGAACCAGACGAAAAAGGAGATGGCAACAAGGATCTTCTGCAGAAATACCTTAGACATGGGATTGGACAGGACCTTCTGGGGTCCACCAGTACTGTGACTGAAGGGCCCTGTTCCTGGAGTCCAACCTAGTCCCCCCCTCCACCCACATGTGCTGCTTACCTCCTCCTCAATTTCCACTACTGGGCAAGAGAGAGGCTACATTCCTGGCAGGGGAGTGGGGTGGGACCTGGGTCCAGTGTCCAGATGGCCGAGTCCATCTGGACTGGGCCATTATGGGGGTGCCTACTGCCTTACATCCCCCCCCACCAGTGATTTAAACTTTAGTTCTCTTTTAACACAAATCTGCTACATACTGTGGTAGAGTGACAGAAGAATTGGTTAAAAATTTATGTTTTTCCTTTGATTTCTCCACAGTAGAAGATATAGGCACCAGGAATGGTGTTGATAAACAGAGAAGAGTTGCTCTGATTTGTCTAAAGGCTTTGGTGGCCAGGTCCTGGAGAATAGAGTATTCTGGAAGAAACAGGCAAGCCGGATACTTCCGATCCAGTAGTCGAGCTCACTGATTAGCGCTCACTTTCCACTGGAAGGCTGTCCTGTGGAAAGGTAATTAGTTCTATTGAGCCTGTTAGGAAGCTCTCTCAGAGCAGGAAGGATACTGCCTCTATGAGGAACTCCCACAGGGCGGGGGGTGCCACTTGCCACTGCAAGGTGCAGAGAGAGAGGTGACAGCAAGTGACAGAGAGGCTGTCTGACTTGGAAAAGCCAGGAGGCTGAGAAATTCCCCAGGAGAATTGTGAGTACAGGGGTGACCCCTACTTATGTGTTTGCTTACTGGTAGTCCACAAGGGGCCCAGTTTAGTATGGGAACTCATCATGTGTGGAGGTAGCGCCCAGTGGGCAGGATTTATTTTTATGATTTGTTTTCTATCCTGAAATGGTCACCCCTGTGTGTAAATAAAATGTCTTAAAGAGAAGAAAAGTGTCTTACGGATCCTGCAGCTTACAATACATATGACTTTGCAATATTACTAACTTAGTAAAGTTTAAACAACCTCTAGAAACGCAAACAATTGTTCACTGCAAATCTCATCCAACCTTACCTTCAGGTTGCAATTACAAGAAGGTTTGCCACCTAGCCGGTAATGATGCTTGATCCTAATGTTATTAATAGGGGAAAAATTATAAATATATAGGAAGGCTGGTATTTTTTTTCTGGAAAAGGTGGCAACCCTACTTACAAGACACATTCACTCTATAGCTCACCCCAACTGGACTTCAGCTTGCAACCACACCTTTTGCAGCCCCAGCGTTTCAGAACGACCCTAAGTAACATAGTGTTCTAAAAATTGTGTTTCCAAAATATTTATTGGTGTGATGGGGGCTGTTTGGGCCTCTGTTGGTAACAAGATACCAGCTCCCTGGCACTTGCATTGATAAAAATACTTTCATGCTCCACCTAATGGTAGATATGAGAATACCACTCAATAGTAAAGTTCAACCACAATGCTTCCAGTTACACTGAGCAGGAGTGATATTATCCAATCAGAAAACAATTGTACTGTGCAGTGCTGGCCAGTGGCCCAATAAGACCACACAAAGATTTCATGTAGAAAAGCAGCTGTGGAGGGGGATTTTTATGCCAACTATAGAGGAAGCTGACCATTGTATGTATATTTTTATTTGTATAGCGCTCATTGAGGGCAAAGCACTGTACAGCAAAACAATAAATTAATAGTAACACCATGGGCCCTCTTGTTGACCAGGCTCCACAGGGTCTGCTTCCTCTATAGTTCTGGCTTTTTCTAAATGCACAGGATCAGACACAATGACCTGAGATGGCTGCCTACACACCAATGTTACAACTAAAAAAATACATTTATTGGTTCAAGAATAACATTTTAAATAGTAGAATTAAATATTTGCAATGTACACACTGTAATTAAGTAATATAATCTACACCAATGACATAAACCCTTACCTCATTAGGCCTTAATAGACATTCTAGCTTGCCATTTCCACTGACCATAATATCAAAACAAAATGTAAGGCAAGGCAAGGTCTGGAAGATCAAGATTATTTTTAGAGAAAACAGCTTGTATGCTGACAAAAAAGGCAAGTCTTTATATGATTGTGAAGGAACTGCGTTAGGGTCTGGCCACACGAGCAGATTCGGGGAAATTAGTCGCCCATTCGGGGCAACAATCTCCCCTTTCGTTTCCTTGTGAGGCAACTTCAGGCGAAACGAAGCATCGCGTGTGCCTTCCCTGAGGCGATTTTCATTTTAGCCGGCGGAGGGCAGGGGGAAGGCAGTTCGGGGAGATTGTCGCCTCGAAGAAGAGGAGATTTGTCGCTGGGGCGACGAATCTCCCCGAATCTGCTCGTGTGGCCAGACCCTAAAGATTTGGCTGACACAGGACAGTAGTAGTGTTATGCATTCGGTGGTGCAAAACCACTTGCACAAACATGATCTGCATGAAAGAGTTATCAGGAAAAGCCTTATCTGTGACTTTATCACACACAGCATCTGAGGTATGCAGAACAGCATCTAGACAAGCCAGAGGCATTCGGGAAAAAAAGTGTTAACCTTTTGGTCATAATCACCAAAGGTTTGTTTGGAGACAAAATTAACCGCATTGGAGGAAAAAAGGCATGCTAATTGTTAAATACAGGGGTGAATCCACTATGCTCTGGGTTTGGTGGCAGCTAGTGGCTTAGGAAACATTGTACATGTAAACGTGTGTGTGTGTATATATATATATATATATATATATATATATATATATATATATATATATATATATATATATATATATATATATATATATATGTGTGTCTCAAAACTGTAGGTATCGGCACTCACGAAATCGTAGTGAGGGTTGCCTGGGTGCTGTCCTCCAAAAGGAAATTAAAAGGTGCAGAGACCTCAAAAAGGCTGGTGTTCCAGCCGAAACGTCAGTCATCTTGTAAATGATATCCTTATAAATGGTGACTAGTGATGTCATTAGCGATGCAATGAATCCAGGATTCGGTTCAGTATTCGAGGATTTGGCCAGTTTCAGCAGGATTCAGATTCGGGCAAATCCTTATGCCGGGCTGAACTGAATCCTAAAAATCATGCGCCTCGCTTTTTCACTCCCCCTCACTGATTTGCTATGCAAATTAGGGTTTGAATTCAGTTCAGTATTCGGCCGAATCTTTCACAAAAGATTCGGAGGCTCAGCCGAATCAAAAAAAGTGGATTTGGTTCATACCTAGATGTCATCAGTTATAAACGGTGAGTAGTGATGTCATTTTTGTCACCAAAAATTGTGTATTATGGAAAATATGAGGATATTAGAAGTAACCTCGGAGTTCCATGACCTGTGCTTTTAAACGGCCATGGAACTCCTCAGTGACTTATTATATCCTTATATTTTACAATAGAGGGTACTTTATTCAATATATATAGAGAGCGAGATATTATAGATATATAGTTCTCGTTTTCCCTATTAACTACACTGGCATTAAGCATCATTTTTACTTTTTTTTACAGGTAGCAGGGCCACCATTAGAAATCACTGGGCCCTGTACAACAAAATTTTCGGGCCCCGGCCCCCGAGCCCCAGACCAGACAGACATCAGCGCTAAAAAAGGTAACCCCCACACACACGTTATAAAAAGCATTGGTGACCATGCCAAGTTAAAAAAAATTGGGGCCCCAAAGAATATCTTTTAAAAAAAACATTGGTGGCAGGGGCCTATAGAGTATTAAAATAATACATTGGTGGCCAGGGGATTAACAAAAAATAAAAAACACATATTGATGTTCAGAGGAATTGAACTTGTGGCTTCAGGACTTCAACTTTGCCTCCTTTTGTGACTTTGGGTCTTTTCGCTGGTTCAGGACTTCAATTTCGGCTGTTTTCGTGATTTCTGGTCTTTTCGCTGCTTCAGGACTTCAATTTCAGCTATTATCGTGACTTCAGGTCTTTTCGCCACTTCGGCTTATCGGCACTTCCGCATTCAGGACTTCGGAAGGAGGCGGCGTGGCTTTGGCGCTGTCAAGGGGGGCCCGGCTCTTTTGAAAAGTTCAGCACTTCCGGGCCCCTCTTCACTTGTACACCCTGTGCCCCCCTGATGGCAGCCCTGCCAGGTGGTAACCCTAAACGTGAAGCAGTAGTCAGCCAAGAAGCTGAAATTGAAGCTATAATAAGAGATGACTCCAACAATTAGATATGATCCTAAACATACTCAAAAGCCATCATGAACTACCTGAAAAAAAAGGCAAGCTGAAGGTTTTGGAATGACATTATTGAAAATCTGTGGATAGATTTAAACATGCAAGATGGCCCAAGAAGAGTATTAAGTGCAATGAATCCGTACAACAAGAATTAAAAGACTGTTAGCTGGGAAAAAGCAGTTACAAACTGTGTTCTGTGCCAAATTCCTAGGGTATAAAAATGTTAGCACATGCCACACTTACTATTTTCTTTGTTATTATGTTTTTCATTTTTACAGAGTTTTGTAACCCTTTGTGTAAATACATACTCCAACAATGCATATTTTACAATACATTAGTACACAGTGTCAGACTGGGACACCAGGGGCCCACCCAAAAGCCTTAGACCAGGGGCCCACTCTCAGTACTATAAGGGCAGAGACAGGACAGATTCTAGGAAATTTAGTCGCCTGGCGATAAATCGCCTTTTCTTCGGGGAGACTAATCTCCCCGAACTGCCTCCCACCGGCCAAAATCTATATCGCCGGAGGGATGACGCTAAGAGCGATTTGTTTTCCAAAGTCGCCGAAGATTTCTTCGCAACTTTGGGCAACGAAGTGCACATATTGCCATCCTGCTGGTGATTTGCAGTTCTGAGAGATTATTGGCCCTGAAGAAGAGATTTGTCGCTGGGCAACTAAATCTCCCAGAATCTGAGCGTCTCTGCCCTTAGTCTTCCTCTCCTCACTCAACCTCTATTCTCCTAGTACCTTACTATAAACTATTATAACATTAGCCTTTGTTCTCATAGAAATAGAGAATGGCCATGAAATAGGCCAAATGCGTAGCACCATGAGGGCCAGGTCCGGACTGAGAATTAAAATAGGACCTGGCATTTCAGGTACACAGAGGCCCACTCAGCCCACATAGAGGCCCAAACAGCCCCCACCAGCCCACTAAATACTGATTTTCTATGGGACCTTATAGCAGCCCGTCTGGCCAGGCCCGGATTTGCGGCAAGGCCGCATAGGCCCGGGCCTAGGGCGGCAAAAAAATAGGGGCGGCATGCCGCCCAGCCGCACTATGGGGACGCGTGCGTCCCCATTCAATTACAGCAGCTGCGCCGGCGAAAAAACGCCGGCGCGCTGGGAAAGGGAGGTGAGGTGGGCGCTAGGACCGCGCGGCCGCCTGGTCGGACCGCGCGGCCTAGGGGCGGCGCACGTTGAAATCCGGCGCTGCGTCTGGCATTTGCCAGAACCCACAGATTGCCAGTCCGGGCCTGATGAGGGCCCACTGACACCTGGGCCCACCGGGAGTTTTCCTGATATCCCTGTGGGCTAGGCAGGTCAATAAATAAAAATTAAATGGAAAAAATAAAACTCTTACACTTCACAGTTTTGAATCAGCTTTTAAAAGCAAGAATGAACGAGGACAGGGAGTTAAATGCAAGGACTATCTCCTGAAAGTTAACAGCTATTCGTGTATGCATGTATTGTGTGTGGGATCCGATAATTATAGAAACGTTATAAATTGTTCATCGCGTTATTAAATTTGGGCATTACCATAATTATAAGCGCACTAATATATCGGCACTTCTGTACTAGGCAGCTGCCACACTCAATATGGCGCTGGGAACCTCCCATATGACGCCACAGATGATGTCACTGTTTCAGTGTTTTGTTTTTGATGGCAGAGAGGAGCTCTGCAGACAGCGCAGGTCTGTACCGAGAGATAGGAGGAAGAAGGAACGATAGTTCCACAGCACAGCAACACGATGCCTTCCGAGAAGAACTTTAAACAAAGAAGGAGTTTAGGTAGGGGCTTTTGAATATTTTAGCTGTTGTCAGTAAGTTGCGCCTGGGAAAGACAGCCTAGCATTAAAGGACAGACTAACACCTTCGTAAAACAAAAGAGGGACTAAGACTTTGCGGGTGTATAGTGTCTTACTTCCATGTTGGTGATTCTTGAAGGGTTAATAATTTGTCTAGTTACATTGGCAAACATGTAAAATCCTTTTCTAATGTTTTCCCAGTGACAGAGTTGAGACAGTCCAATCAGACGCAGGGTGTAGCTGGTTAAATGTGCTGCCCCCACTGTATCATATTTACATACATGGCAGACTGTTTTTGTGATTTGCACTGTGAATAGTGTAACCCAAGCCCAGGGGGAGAGCAATAAGCCTTGTACCCAGGCCCTGCAGGGTAATGGTACTCAATGGAGAGGCAGGATGAAGTCATCTTCACTAGAGAGCAAGCACTGCAGTGGCTCTACTGGGGGATGGGCACTGCAAATCACTCAATCCATCAGGGAATCAGGATCAGTTGAACTGTACCACACATCCACACATCATCTAATATCCTTTTCCCAGTTGCAGTCCCTCTGCCTTCATTATACAGACAACTGCACACAGTAATGCTGAGCACAATACAAACCCAAGCACAGTGTTCTGTGACTGGAATGCATGACACATAGATTTGACAGTAGAACCCACATTTTACATATTTCAGAAAAAAAAGGATCTAAAATCAGGGAAATGCATTTATGTATTATATATATTGGTGGAACCACAAAAAATGATGTAAAATGAAGAACTTAAAATCAGGGAATGTAATATTGAGGTTTTACTGTATGTACTAAGGAGTGCAGCTGCTACTCCTATACTTTTGTGTAAGGATCAACAAATAAACCATTTCTGTTCTTAAAGGAGAAACAAACCCCTTTTTAAATAACTCCTACCCCATATAGACACCTCTCCTTCCTCACCCCAGCCTAGCTCCTACCCTGGGAAAATGACCCTAACTTTTTACTTACCCCTCAGTGCAGATTCAGGGATCAGAGTTCACGGCAGCCATCTTCCAGGTCTTCGTGTCAATTTCCGTCCATTTTAGCTTATGTGCAGTTGTCGCAAACCGGGTAATTGCTCCAACTGGGCATGCTCCGCTGGTCTCAGTCTCAGATTACCGACGAAGATGGCTGCTGTGAACTCCGATCCCTGAATCTGCACCATGGGGTAAGTAAAAAGTTAGGGGCGTTTGCCTGGTAGCAGCTAGGCTGGGGGGGAGGAGAGAGGGGGGTCTATGTGGGGGGGTAGGTTTTTTTTTAATAAGGGGTTTGTTTCTCCTTTAAGATGAGCTCTAGGTTTAGTGGCCTTTAATATTATAGGTGGGAACATTCCAGCTCACATGTTTTGAGTATTAAAGAGATACCGACACCAGAAATTAAACTCTTTTTACATCTATAATAATATTGTCTTTGAAAGTTACTGTACTTATAACTTTGCCATAAAGTATTTGCCCAATGCTTTTAGATTACCTGTCTGATGCCCCATGTTCCTCTATGAGGGGACTGCCATATTTGTGCAGCAGAAGTCCGTTAGCATTAGACATTTTAACTGACAGGCTGAGATGGGACAGTCAGGTTGGCAAACTTCAACTAAAAATTACTCAATCAAAAACATGACCTATAGGTAACTTTTAATATACTTCCATATTTTAAAAAGTAGTTTTTTTGTGTCAGTATCACTTTAAAGGAACATTTGTTTCTAAATAACGAATGTAAACGTGTATTTAACATCACTGTGTTTATTATTACAGAGAAAAAGGAAATCATTTTTTAAAATCTAGACTTTTTGGATAAAATGGAGTCTATGGGAGATGCCTATTCCGTAATTCAGAGCTTTCTGGACAACGGATCCCAAACCTGTAATACATTTGTTAGGTTATTTGCTATTTAGGAGATAAGCTGCTTTTTGTCTTCTTATGTGTTGGTGACGAGTCAAAATTTGGGTAGAAACCATTCAAGTAGAAAGTGCAAAATACCACCCCCTCCAGTGCAGTGGCAGGGAAATGTCACAGATATATCCCAAAACATGTCTGAGAGAGCATGCTGTGAGCATAGTTATATTTTGTCATAGTTTTATTGGGTTGTTGTCAGGGCTTCCATGTTGCCATTAGCCTTTAGGCATATCAAATGAAGCAGTAGCTAGCAGACATAATTAGAATCACTTTAGCCACTTAGGTGCCCGACTAAGCAATTTATTTAAATGTATGTGTTGTTTTTAATCTGCTGCTACCTTTGGGCAGTGAAAAGGTTAAATCTTTTCTGAAGCTGTAGCCCTTTGATCTGAATGAAGTCATCATGCAGTGGTTAATGCAGGGGTTTTCCTTTTATTCACACCATAACCTGTATGCTACTGAAAATCAGGGCTGGGAGACCTGGAGGCAATATCGTTGGTTGTGTAGATTTTCAGGCTTGTCTGCTATGTATCTTTCTGCATGAAGGGAGTTTTAGTATCTAGAAGAAATAACCTTTCTGCATAATGAAAAAAATGTAAAGATCTAGTGCCACCAAATAAATTCAAGGGTTTCATAAATATTTAAACATGATATAACATTAGTCTGCCCTTGTAGAAACTGTGCGTTTGCTTGAAAACCTCTAATATTATTATAAAATCAAACTCCTTTTTTACTGGCAGCCATGTTGGGTCTAGTCAGGCTTTAGGCCTACTTTGAATATCAGATAACAAGAAGTAGAATAAGTAGGTTTTGGAAATAATCCACTTTTTTCATGTTTTACCAGCAATACACAGATTAAATTAAACACTGAACTTGTATTTTAATAGTAGCACATGCTTGTTTTATAAGCACATGCTCTTGCTTTGTACTTTCCCTGTATTTTACATTTGCGCATGCATACCTCTCTATTTACTAGCATGTATGCCATAAAGTAATTGGATTTGGCATTTCTTGTGTTGTCACATTTAAAGGGCAAGAACCACCAGGAAATGAAAATGTGCCTTATTTTTTATTTTTTTATAGGTTTTTATTTTGCTTTTTAAGCAGAAAAGAAAAACAAATAAAAGATTAACAATAAATGATAAGTTAGCAATTGTACTTGACATTTGCAGAAGAGGCCTTATTTATTTTTAATTGATTTACATACACAGGCAGGTTAACAAACAAGTGGGGGAATTTTGCCTGATTTAGTTACCTCTGCCCTTGACTAGATCTGATCACTTGGCCCCTGCTGGGAATATACTGCAGGCCTATGGAAACATGTTTGGAGAGGACCACATGATCAAGATGATAAAATACTTGTCTGACAAGTTTTTTTTCTAACCTGCCCCATATATGGCCGTCCATATGATCACATACATAGACCAATAAGCTTGCAACCTGGATTGGAGGAGCTGATTCTGCATCTTTTAAAGGGGTTGTTCACCTTTGAATTAATGTATAGTATGATGTAGATTTAGGGATAATCAGTGTTTTTTGAGTTATTTAGCTTTTCATTTAGCTAAATAACTCAAAAAATCAGTGTTTTTTGAGTTATTTAGCTTTTCATTTAGCAGCTCTCTAGTTTGCAGTCTGGTTGCTAGGGTTTAAATTACCCTAACAACCATGCATTAATTTGAACAAGAGACTGGAATATTAATAGGAGATAGCCTTACAGAGCATTTGATTTTGACATAGGGTCACTGATCCTCATTTGAAAGCTGTAAAGCGTCAGAAGAAGTAGGCAAATAAATAAATAAAAAATGATAAAAAAAGAAAAAAAGTGAAAGCCCAATTGCAAAGTTGCTTAGAATTAGCCATTCTATAACATACTGAAAGTTAACCTAAAGGTGAACCACCCCTTTAAGGCAGTGTTTCTATCATAGTAATGATACTTTCATCTTAGACATGCTGTGAAAATTGTGGCATCTAGACAATAGGCAAAGTCAAAGTCTTCTGATTCATTGACACCCAGGAGAATGGTAGTAATAATTAATGTATAATTCAGCCGGTGTGCTGCTGGAGGGAGTGCATGCCCTGCTTTCAATGCACATTGTTTGTAGTAGTGTGGCTCCCGGGCTGCCATTGAAGATGGTTGTGTTCAGGATATTGTTGCCAAACACAAACTGAATTTCTTCCCTTTTCTCTTCCTCTTAGTGCTTTTTGTTTAGACTATTTTTCCACATATAAGCTTCATCTTATCTGGGTTCCATTGGCTTTTTAGTTAATGATTTTTCTCAAAAGTGTTTCTTTTGGTGAATTGCATTGTTACCAGTTGGTTGTAAAAGTGTTAATGTGAGAAAATGTTCTGTCAACACAGGGAGTTCTTTGTATTTGTGTATGAATGGAGCGAGTATTGTTTGATTTGGATAAGCCACTCCACATACATGGAAAGTCAGCGTCAGCGTCTCTGACAAGCCAGTATCTTCCCTACCAAATCCTTCACCTCATCCATGGGCCCTACAACCCCCCATTCAGTGTGGCAATCCTGTTGGTTCATGTTTCAGAGTGCTGGTGCTTTCTCATAATTAATTTATAAGGAGGTGAACATGTATAGCCTTAGAATGACACTTAAAGAGGCAGATATTCTGAGACAGTTTGCGATTGGTCTTTGTTTTCTAAAAATGTGAACATTAGAAGGAAAAATTAGATACCTGGATATGATATATTAGAAGTTGTCTGTAGTGACGTCTACCATTGTTTTCTAACATAATAATTATTACAGCAACTTCTATTTTGATTCTGTCCACAATATTCCTTACAAGGGGCCAGTTAGAACCTATGCAAGTGTCTGGGAGCAGGATTAGTGTGCATTCATGATTTCATACAAAGCCATCCAATTTAGCTGGCTGGAGTTTACAAACATTTACTGAAGTGCCATACCCAATTGGACAGCTGCAGAGATTATATTAATTACTTAATTACTTAAGGGCAATGACACACAGGACATTTTGTCACCTGTAATTAATCTTGGCTACTGTGGTCAGCAAAATGTCCTTTGTTTTCTTCCCACCAGCTAAGATGTGAGTTGCTGGTGGGGAAACATATACAGTGCAGCTACTTTCCTAGTACAGGTATGGGATTTGTTATACAGAAAGCTCTGAATTATGGAATGACCATCTCCCATAAACTCCAGTTTATCCAGATCATCCACATTTTTAAAAATGATTGTCTTTTTCTCTTTAAAGGAATTACTCAGTATAAAAATAAAAAAATTCGATAGGCTGTGCAAAATAAAAAAATGTTTCTAATATATTTAGTCTAAATGTAATGTATAAAGGCTGGAGTGGCTGGATGTATAACATAATAGCCAGAACACCACTTCCTGCTTTTCAGCTCTCTTGGTTTCCACTGATTGGTTACCAGGCAGTAACCAATCAGTGACTTGAGGGGGGGGGCACGTGGATCATAATTGTTGCTTTTGAATCTGAGCTGAATGCAAAGGATCAATTGCAAACTCGCTGAACAGTTATGTCCCATGTGGCCCTCTTAAAGGAACAGTAACACCAACCCAACAAGGGGGGTGGAGGAGGAAATGTAATTCTTTTTCAGCACCACAGGAACTACTAGCATAAACCAGAAGAGTAAAACCCAATTTCACAACCTGCCAAAACAATGAGTGGCATCTCATGATCTGTTTCCTTAGGCATTATTATACTAAAACAGACGTGATCGTCACATGACTTTCTATATGTGATATTTATTGTACATGTTTATTAAAGTTATTTGAGTTACAGTAAAATAGGTTATCAAGTTTACATTTTTCATTTACAAATAAACCATAAAACCTAGAAGGCAATCTTTTATGCAAAATTGTGGCTTTTTGAATGGTATAGCAAACTACCTCGCAGCCATATAAATTATGAAACCTCCCTCAGGGGAATAATCCCCTTAGAGACACACACAAAAAAGAAAAGTGCAGAAAAGCATTAAGATTTAATGAGCACACTTTCTAGTCAGATGGAGGAAGAGAGGAATGACATAACCCCATTTATTATAGCAGCAGGTGACACATTAACAGGTTCTTGCGTATCCTTGGGATTTGAATCATTTCAGAGAGGTATTGTGTAAATAGAAACACGTTATTTAGCCATGTGTGTAGCAAGAAACACAGGAGACAAGACGTGATAATATTCCCTTGGGTAGGGACGGGTGGCCTGATCACTCCTTCTGTACAGACTTTCTGATCCCTGGCAGCTGTGTCCCTCCCTCCATGCCTACAAAGTGCATCCATGGGGGGTTTGTCACAGACGTAAATGGATTAAAGGGGATGTTTATCTTTTTTGTTTGTTTCCAACAAATCCCTATTGCCAAGATAAGCATTTCTGGGTCTGGAGCCTTCTGCCTATTTATTGTATAGGTCAGCAGCGGGTAACATGGAAGAGCCATGGCAGTGTGAATATGCAAACAATTACATAGTTACATAGTTAATATGAAAAAAGACCAAAGTCCATCAACCCCTCTAAATGAAACCCGTCATCCATACACTGACCCCTCCATACCCCCACATAAATTATATTTAACTACTCATATCTATGCTAACTGTAGAATTTGATCTGTGTCTCCAAAGATGCCCCAGTAGCTCCCCATCTTCTTTTCTGCTGATTCACTGCACATGCTCTGTGCTGCTGTCACTTACTGAGCTTAGGTATCCACTCACAATATACAGTACAGATATAGGATCCCTTATCCAGAAAGCTCCGAATTACAGAATGGCTGTCTCCCATAAACTCCCATTTTATCCAAATAATCCAAATTTTTAAAAATGATTTCCTTTTTCTCTGTAATAATAAAACAGTAGCTTGTACTTGATCCCAACTAAGATATCATAAATCCTTATTGGAAGCAAAACCAGCCTATTGGGGTTATTTAATGTTTAAATTAATTTCTAGTAGACTTAAGGCATGAAAACCCAAATTACGGAAAGATCCGTTATCCGGAAAAGTACAAGTCCCGAGCATTCCGGATAACAGGTCCCATACCTGTACACATAGAATAGAAATGTCACAATATAAGACTGATTAATCATTAATACAGATAATTACTACATGGCATCACAGAAACCATTGCAACTAGCATCATAATTTAATAATCAGCCCTGTAGCATCAGCTTATTTTACAAATCAACCTAATTTTCTGCTTGGCCATTTGTGATGACCCCTAAGATTAGCTTCTCAACAGCAGCTCAGAACCTACTGAGCATGTGATTGTTGTAAATAAACAAGCTATGGGGGCAGCCATTCAAGGCTCAGTTTACTTAGCAATTAACAGATGCACACTGGACAATACCATTGTATTCTATTATTATTCTATTACAGAGCTTATCAGTTATCTGTTAAGTAACCGGTGCCTTTTCTTCTAATTTTTCATCTTAAATGGCTGCCCCCGTGGCTACACTGCAGCTTATTTATATACACTAAAGTAGTGTATCTGAAGCAAACACATATCTTTTAGCAATGCAGGGCAATAGTACATTATATTTTAATTATTTTAAAATGCTTTAATTTTGTGGTGTTACTGTTCCTTTAAGAGATGTGCGGGCCAGCTTTGTTTACTCTGAACCTATACGTGTGCAATGTATTCGGGACACTTTCGGGGGGGTAATGAACTATGCAGGAGTAGGGTTGCCAACCTGCCGGTATTTTACCGGCCTACCCGGAAAAAACACCTGCCATGGCCGGGGATGTTATTACCGGCAATGTAGCTGCCGGTTAATTTGTAATACACCTAACAAAAGCCCGTGGCCTGCCCCCAAACTCACCTTTTTTGCCGGCTTCTTGTCAATCGCAACTCTGTTCCTAGAGGGAATACATAAGATACTTTACTTTTGCACCATATCCATTGTGTTTACTTTTCTGTGGATCATGGTAATTATTACCTTTGTTAATTAACTGATACTAGTGAACAAGTATAAAATGTTTATTTGTTCCTTATGGCTAAAGGCAAAACGTTTTTTTCCCATCAGAGCAAAGAGTGGAAGACGTGAGACTCATCAGGGAACAACATCCAACAAAAATTCCAGTGAGTAATCTGGCGTCACAAGTCTGCACAACTGCATGCCAATTGTCACCCTTACTCTGCCAAGCACACGTGTGTTGTGTAGGATGACAGGCAGTAAACAAACGTTGCAAACCTGTCACTGCTGCAGCAACACCTAAGAATCGTATGGAATGTAAAGTGACTATATTTAATTGCAGTGACAACTACATAATGGGATCTAATGTGTATCACTGGAAAGTCATCTATTTATAACCTTATAATACACAAAAGCCATGAATATCTTGTAAATTATATCCTTACTAGACATTAAGCCTGTTAAATTAACGGGCGCTAGAACATATGTAGTTAAACATTCGCCAGCATACCTCCCAACATTTCAGAATAAGAAAGAGGGACAAAATTGTAAAAAAAAAAAAAAAAAAAAAAAAAACCACACCTCCTAATTACCATAATAAGTTTACAAAATTTGGCTGCTTATGAAAGTTTAAACACACTCCCTTTCCCTCCATGTTTGCTGCTCAGCCCTCCCTTCCCCTCAGTGCTTGTTGCTGTCAGCCCCCCTTCTGTGTCCCTGTTTGTTGCTGTCAGCCCTCCTTCTGTGTCACTGCTTGTTACTGTCAGCCCTCCTTCTGTGTCCCTGTTTGTAGTTGTCAGCCCTCCTTCTGTGTCACTGCTTGTTACTGTCAGCCCTCCTTCTGTGTCCCTGTTTGTAGTTGTCAGCCCTCCTTCTGTGTCACTGCTTGTTACTGTCAGCCCCCCTTCTGTGTCACTGCTTGTTACTGTCAGCCCCCCTTCTGTGTCACTGCTTGTTACTGTCAGCCCTCCTTCTGTGTCCCTGTTTGTAGCTGTCAGCCCTCCTTCTGTGTCCCTGCTTGTTACTGTCAGCCCCCCTTCTGTGTCACTGCTTGTTACTGTCAGCCCTCCTTCTGTGTCACTGTTTGTTGCTGTCAGCCCCCCTTTTGTGTCCGTCTTGCTTAGCCCTACCTTCTGTGTCCGACGTGCTTGCTGCTCAATATCTCACCCTCCCTTCGTTCCATGTCCATGCTTGACTCTGCTCTCCGCCCCCGCCTTCTCCTCTGATCTCAGCCAGCCCCGCATTCCTTTCTCCTATGCGCTCTGCCTGCCTGCCCGTTCTCGTCTCTCAGCCAGCCCCTGCTGCTCAGAGGAGAAGGGCCTGTTGTGAGAGAGTGTGGCTGTCTGGAGCGTGTTGTGGCTGCAGCGTGACCCGTGTCAGTAAAATAAAGATGGCGGCGCCGGCTGGGCTGCAGCATATGCGCAGCTCTCGTGAGACTTCACCTCAGAGTTCAAATGACCTGTATAAAAACATTTAGCATTTGACCTTCTGCTTTTACATGGTCATGGAACTCCTCTGTAACTTGTAATATCCTTATATTTTACAATAGGGGGTACTTTATTCACAATCCATTAGGGCGGTGGGGAGGGCCAGGACGCTAGCGCAGAGAACATAATTGCACTCTATGCGCTAGATAAGACAAAATTCCGGTTTAAAAAACGGAAATTCAGCCAGTACCAGGAGTACCTAGTGGGGCACAACTTGCCTCATTGTCGCAGCACCCCTGTCTGAATTAAGATGAACTTAAAGGAGACATATATGTCTGTGTGTAATTGAAAAACCGCAAGAATAATGACATATGGGGCTGTTTCGGACACTTTTTATGCAACTAAAACTTGTCTTCAAACCAGGAATTGGAAAAATAAGCACCTGAGGCCACTGGGAGCGACATCCAAGGCATTGATAAGCAACATGTTGCTCACGAGCTACTGGTTGGGGATCACTGCAATAGACTAACATTTCAGTCAGGTGGCTGATTTTGGTGCTCTGACTTCATGGTTTTGGGCTACCCCCAAAATGAATACTTAAGCAGCAGATAGTTTATTTTAAATTGATTGGCATATTAAAGAATCTTACCAAACTGGAAAATATATTTAAGTAAATATTGTCCTTTTTCATCTCTTACCTTGAACTCCATTTCATGATGGTCTGTGTACTGCCTCAGAGATCACCTGACCAGAAATACCACAACTCTAACTGTAACAGGAAGTGTGGAAGCAAAAGACAGATCTTTGGGGCAAATTCACTAACCTCAGAAAATTCACCAGCGACGGCTTCGCTCACATCGCAACACTTCGCCAGGCCTAGATTCGCCAGGGCAACGCTAATTCACTAGAATCCGAATTTCCGTCCAGGGCGCTGGACACTGGTGAAGTTGCGCTAGCGTTACTACGCGAAACAAAGAGAACTCCTATGTAATCTATTGCACTTTGCCTGGTCTGAGGTGGCGAAGGCAAGTCTGGCGCAAGAGTTACCGTTCAGTAAAATCCGCATCGTAGTGAATTTGCGTAGCTACGTCCAGAGTGCAAATTCGCCAGGTGTTGGGGAGCGAAGTACCAATAGATATGTATCTATCTCTCTAAGTCACTTCTCCCTTTAGTAAATTTGCCCCTTTGTCTTGTTAATTGGCTCATGTGACCTAACATGTATAGTTTGTTTGTGTGCTCCGTGAATCGTACGATCCCAGGGGATGGCCCTTATTTTTTAAAATGGCAATTTTCTATTTAGGATTACCTAATGGCACATCCTACTAAAAAGTATATTATTATGAAAATGGTTTATTTACATGAAGCAGGGTTTTTACATATGAGCTGTTTTATGCAATTTCTTTTCTATAGAGACCTACATTGTATGTAGGGGGGGTATAGTTTTCCTTTACGTTAATCTTAAAGTGCTCAAAATGGCAACATGCGCCATTAACCTAAAGGTCACTATACTATACATGCTTAGAATTTATTTGGCTGGTTTCATCCCTAATTCCCCACCGCTGGGCATGTATGGCACCTCAGGGAACAGTTTTAGCAAACTACCTCAGTCTCACGTAATCATGTTATGGTATGGTTTGTTTGATTTTGAACTGCCTTCCCAAGTGTACATTACTACATTGGCCTTCTTTTCAGCATCACACACGCAGATGGCAGGCATTCCTGTTAAAGGCATTTCTAACCCCCATACCCAATGTTTCTTTTATAACAGACATATTAGTGAATGGGTCAGCAGATACTAGTAATCCAAAGTAACAAAATAGCAGATACATGTGTATGGAATTGCAGCCTTTATAGCCAGTAGCTATTACTGGGATTCTGAGAGTTGTAGTACACTAGCAGCTGGAGATCTGCAGATGACTCCTCTATAAATCCCTCTTTCTGCGTTGGAGCATTACCATTGATGCACTTTATTTGCCCTGTGTTAATCTTTTGCACTTCACACCTGAAGCTTATAGTTTTTCTTCCAATTTGCTACCGTGCAGGTCATCATTGAGAGATACAAGGGGGAGAAGCAACTGCCAGTCCTCGATAAAACCAAATTCCTGGTCCCTGATCACGTCAACATGAGTGAACTTATTAAAATTATCAGGTAGGGGAGTAAGAACTTCTTACTGGTCCCGGATGCCATTGTTTCATATAGAAGCCAGCAATTTGTGTTTCCTTCTTCATTTTGTTAGAATGTTCTCCCCTTCTTTGGAATATCTGTCTTAAAAGAATTGTTCACCTTTAAATTAACTTTTAGTATGATGTAGAGAGTGATATTCTGAGATAATTTGCTATGGTTTTAATTTTGTATTATTTGTGGTGTTTAAGTTATTTAGCTTTTCAATCAGCAGCTCTCTATTTTGCAATTTCTAGTTGCTAGGGTCCTAATTACCTAACAACCATGCATTTATATGAATAAGAGACCGGAATAGGAATAAGAAAGTGTCTGAATAAAAAGAAGAGTAATTAAAAGTAGCAATAACTAAATTTGTAGCCTTATAGAGCATTTGTTTTTGTAGATGGGCGCAGTGACCCCCATTTGAAAGCTGGAAAGAATCAGAAGAGGAAGGCAAATAATTCAAAGACTATAAAAAAGAAAAAATGAAAGCCATTTGAAAATTGCTTACAATTGGCTATTCTATAACTTAATAAAAATTAACTTAAAAGTGAACAACCCCTTTAAGGCTTATGGGACATGGGTCTTTTACTGCTATTAGGGGGAAAACAGCAGTGTTTATAATCTCTATGTGATCCACACTGGTCCTCTTTCCCCCTCCTCTCCTTTTGCTTAAGCCCCGTGCTGGTTAGAGAGGTCGGCGCCTCTCCTACTTGAAGATCCGTAAAAGATACCAGACAGTGACTGTTTCTGTCACTTACTCAAGACACATAGAGGTTATAGATCCGTAAAAGATACCAGACTCAAATGGCAAGTGTAGCGGGGGTGACCCCTGCACGTTTATTATCAGTCAGATGAAACGTTACATTTGACGTAATAAACATGCAGGGGTCACCCCCGCTACACTTGCCATCGTTTGTCTGGTATTTTTTACGGATCTATAACCTCTATGTGCCTTGAGTAAGTGACAGAAACAGTGCTCTAGCACAGAATTTTAAATTTGCTTAAAGGCCAAAAGGTAGGCTTAGGGGCAATTTTGTTACATAATGAGTGCTGCATTTCGGATAATAATGATATAATCTTATAATACACAAAAGCCAGGAATATTTTGTAAATTATATCCTTATAAACGGTGAGTTCTGATGTCATCAGTTATAAACGGTGAGTTTCTGTCACATGACTCACTGAAACTTGTGTATTATAATAAAAAAAGTACCCCCAGTTGCAAAATTTGAGGCTATTAGAAGTTACCTCGGATTTCCATGACCTGTATAAAAACACTCTGCCTGCTGCCTCGTGTTTTTATATGGTCATGAAACTCCTTGGTAACTTAATAATAATAATATCCTTATATTTTACAAGAGGGGGTAGTTTATTCACTATATATATATAGAACTGTATAACTGGGCATCAAGTATTTGCCCCTGTGCATCAGCTTTTCAGGTGCAGAACAAGGATTTGGATTTGGTTCGGTATTCGGCTGAATTCATACTCATGGATTCGGGTATTCGGCCAAACCCTTGAAAGCAGGATTCAGTGCATCCCTAATTAAAAGTTTAGCTACTCTGACAAAAGCTTTATTTAACACTTTGGTTAGCTTCTTTAAAGGGGTGGTTCACCTTCAGGTTAACTTTTAGTATGTTATATAATTGCTAATTCTAAGCAACTTTTCAATTGGCCTTAATTTTTTCTTTTTAATCGCTTTTGAGTTATTTGCTTTCTTCTTCTGACTCTTTCCAGCTTTCAAACGGGCGTCGCTCACTCCATCTAAAAACCATATGCTCTGTAAGACTACATATTTATTATTTTGCTACTTTTTATTTCTCATCTTCCTATTTAAGCCTCTCCTATTCATATTCCAGTCTCTTATTCAAATCAATGCATGGTTGCTAGGCTGATTAGGACCCTAGCAACCAGATGGCTGAAATTGCAAACTGGAGAGTTGCTGAATAAAAAGCTAAATAACTCAAAAACCACAAATAATAAAAAATGAAAACCAATTGCAAATGGTATCAGAATATCACGCTCTACGTCATACTAAAAGTTAACTGAAAGTTGAACAACCCCTTTAAGGCATGAACCAACTAAAGCAAAGCGGGTTATAAAAGATGTTGTGCCAACAACCTCTATAGTTCTTCAAGTGTGCTGGCAATATAGGTAGAGCCACAGAGTCCTGCAGGGCACAGAAGAGTTTTTCTGCACCAGCTCCATCTACAAGGAATCTGAATGTTTTCCTTTTTTTGTCTTTCGTTTCATCCCACATTCCAAGAATAGGCTGGTTATCTGTTCTCGATAGCAGGTTTTAATGAACACTATTCTATTTCCCTTCATCACAGGCGCCGCCTACAGCTCAACTCCAATCAGGCTTTCTTTCTGCTAGTAAATGGCCACAGCATGGTGAGTGTATCCACTCCTATATCTGAGGTGTATGAACGAGAAAAGGATGAAGATGGTTTCCTGTACATGGTATACGCCTCCCAGGAGACGTTTGGAGTGGATTATGCATAAAAGGAAACTGACTTTTTATTTGCTTTCTTTTTAAAAAATATGGTGGAATATAACACAAGCTGCTGAAGCAGATCTTTCCCAAATACATATTCCATAGAAACCACACATAACATTAGTTTATTTTAATAAGGCAAACATTCAGTTCCTTGCTTTTACTTCTAAAGTTCTTTATTAGGAAATAAACCTAATAACATTGGTTCTGTCATGTGATACTTAAGCTTCACTTACACCGATAAGTTGGTAGTAACTTACCTATATGCCTTTAACGGGCAGTTACCATTGTTACCATGTAGCAATATAAAGGGTACAGTGGTATTATTAAGGAAAGCCTATGGTTGACAGCCATCTTCATAACAAACTGGGAAGATTTTGTTATATGTCGCTTTGTTATACCCAGCAGGGACTAAATCACAGCTTATTGTGGGAGAGACAATGAAATGAAAGGGGTGAAATGAAAGGCCCTTGGTTTGACACAAAGATCTCCATGAGGGCACTTATACAAATATCCATGTTCTGAATCCCCAGCCGCCCCCCCCCCCCCCCCCGTTTGAATGCTAAGGAATGGGAAATATAAAAAAGCTGTTGTAACAGTGACAATACATGAATATAGATCTCTATAGAATCTAGGTATGCGATGATTTCAGTACTGCTGGTGCCAAGTTCTGGAGTAATTTCATGGGGTGGTCAGGATCTCTTTTTTTTTTTTTTTTTTTTTTTTAGAGTGGTCTATGTGAATGTGGCTTGGGAATGATGTACCAGGCAGGAGTGGTCCATTAAGCAACATATATCGTCTTGGATTTTTTTAGTCTTGGGGTACCCTACATTTAGTAACAAGCCATCTATGTGTGTGTGTGTAGGATTATTTTGAATACAACTGCAGATGCAGGCCATGGCCAGGGGCATAGCTACAAGCTTTGTAACCAAAAGGGTCCTGGGACGTGAAGGGAACCCCATCCCAATAAATGATTCCATCTTTCAACACAGAAATACAATAGTTTGATGGGAGTATTTGTCTAACTCCACGAGCAGGAAATAGGGTTTATAGGTGGATAGAAGTTGTGGGATTAAAACCATTGTACCCTAAACCAAAGTTTACACAGAGGCCCATAGTTTTTTAGCTATGCCCACAGTCATGGCTGAAGACTTCTACATGATGTATAATAAGGGACCTATTTATCAAACTGTGTAAAATATTTTACACCAAAGTAATGGTGTAAAATAAAATAGCTATTTATCAAGCTGTGTTGATATGAGGTGCATCTGTAGACGCATCATTGCCTGATGCTTTCAGACTCAACTAGTCCTTAGTCATAGGCTAAAGAATGATGCTAGAAATGCTACACCTTATAGCTTCTGTACCAGCCAACATGGCCCTTTAGAAGTAAAGATCTGTGCCTCCAAAGATGCTCCCAGTTGCTCCCCATCTTGTTTTCTGCTGACCCACTGCACATGTTCTGGGCTGCTTTAAGTTTAGGAAAAAATGCACAATATACAGTATATGTTGAACGTAAAAGTTACAATACAAGGCTAATTAGTAATTAGTTCAGATCCACATTACATAACAGCACAGGAACCAGTGCATTATGTATTAGACTATGCTCTCTGCTATGGTGTTGATCTTTGACCCCTGAAGCTTCACGATCGTAGCCCAGATCACACTGAGCATGTGCATGGCCTAGCAGGATCCAAGATGGCGGGTTCCTGTGTACAATGAAGGTTTGAATTATTAAAATTGTAGGGCTGCTGAAACTTTGGGCTGTTACAGTAACTTCAGTATGTATTACACTATGTATCATATATATGATTATATATAAAATACTGCATTTATAGTCATTTTCTTATTTAGGCTTAGGATAAGGCAAGAAAAAAAAATGGTGCAAATTTTTCTTTACTCCAGAATTTTGAAGCCAGTTCACATTCATTACACACCATGATAAACTCGCAAGGTTGTTTTTACACTGCTCGATAAATAGGCCCCTAAGAGCAAATGATTATTAATGCTGATGTGCTATGTGACCCCTTTCATTGGATCTTTATTTTTAGGGAAATGTACCCTTGAATGGCAACATAATCTTTTTTTTTTTTTTTTTTTTTTTTTTTTGAAGATGTAAGTTTACTTTAGGAATAGTAATTAAGAAATACACTTTCACAAGCAATATATCACTGCATTTTATCAGCCAGCACCAGTGCATTTCATTTGTTTCTTGTTCATTTTTGCATGTCTTTTATGCCTGTTTTTGTTTTGCTTTTTATCCTTGTAAACTCTATATAACTGACCTACTTAAAATCTTGTTGAATAACTAAATTGTCTATAATCCATTATGGTTTTTATGTTCTTTTACTGTTATTCCTGTATAAATAAAGTTGTTTGATATATACTTTGCAGTGATTCCTTTAGTCCAGATTTGCACCAAAGAAGTCTGATTTGTTGTGTAATGTTCTCAGTACCTCAGGCACTGCTGGCTCTTCTGGGACTTGAAGTCCCTCTGGAGAATTTGTGTTGTTCCTGTCATGTAAAGCAGTGGGACTTCAATTCCAAGAACCCATCACTTCACAATGGGACAAGGTGAGGGAGTGGTTCAATGACCACTCTTTTTCGGGTTGTAAATGGTCCCTGTGAGTCAATGGAAGCTCATTGTGGTTCAGTCTGTTGCTCAGAACATTTTGCTTTGTTGTTTTAAATGTAGCAGGGGTATGCAGATACTTGTGTAGTAGGTATTGTGGATATTTGCAATATCCTACATCCATAGCATATACATATACAGTGCTACCCCTACTTGCCATATACAGATTGCAGTGCCATGTAAGGAAATGCCTCCTATATTTTTATCAACTTTGGTATTTCTTAAGGTGGCCATACACGTGCCAATAAAAGCTGCCGACAGACCAAGTGTATGGGGCCCTCCGACGGGCTTCCACGATTGATATCTGGCCAAAAGTTCAGACGATCCGACCGCCCGTTACCATTCGTTAGGATCTGATCGTTGGACCCTAGGGCCCACGATCCGATCAGCCTGACATTGCCAACCTCAAGGTGGGCATATTGGGGAGAGATCCGCTCGTTTGCCAACATCGCCAAACGAGCGAATCTCTCCGTGTATGGCCACCTTTCCTCTGAGCCCCAAAAAGATTTTAGTACTTGGGGAAACTTTCATTTCAGACTTCTCTTTCTCAGCTTATCAAGAACTTTCACAAAGGTGTAAAACCCACAACTATACGGATAGGTCCACCATGGGAGTAAAAATCTGTTTTTCCTGATCATGATGAGATAGGCAGCGAAAGAATGAAAAGACCAGATTAGACAGAATTGTTATTTAAGATGGAACACATCTACTCCCAATGCAAAACACCCCATTTGCATTTCATGGGAAAGAAGCAAGCAGGTGACTTGATACTATACAAAATAAGAAGTACAAACAGTAATTTGATTTTGTACATTTGACATAGGAACTACACATTCCTTTTTGATAATTGCTTTGGGTACGTTTTTGTCTAATTTTTGTTTCATTTTTGTTATTAATGTAATTTTGTTTGTTCTTAAAATAAATAAAAATCTACCTTTAAAAAAAAAATCTGTTTTCCTGAGAGCAGATCTTACCCTTCTTAGTGCTGACATTCCAAACTAGTCTCCAGACTATAATAGACTCCGAATTAAGGAAATGCCTCTTTTATGGAAACCAGTGTGGCATCTCTCTGCTATGAAAACATGCTGAATGTACTGAACGTGGGTGTGACTACCCTCTGTTTTATCACATCATCAGGTCTCTTAGGTACACCTGCTGTTAAGTTATTCCAAGCATCCTGGAGAATTGCCACAGTTCCACTGCAGACTTTGGCCACCTTACTTGCTTCTGTCTCTGAAAGGCTGCTGTAAGAGGCCATAGACCGTTGTGGGCTGGTGGGGGACTGTTTGGGTCTGTAGGTACTTGAAATGCCAGTGCCCATTTTGAATCCCAGTCCAGACCCGTTCTGATGCACAATACCTTGTTCTTCCTTCTCTGCAAATAGTTCTTTATGATATATGCCCTGTTTTTGGGAGTCATTGTCATACTTCAAAATTAATTTTCAAAATGGAATTTGTGTTAGGGACAATTATTATAATGTTTTGACTCATTAGACCAGAACACCTACTGACAATATTCTGCACCCAGTCCTTTGTGGGTAGCTGAGTCATTTGGATTTCTTTAAACTTTGGAGGCCACTTCTGATAAGACTTAAGGACTGTACAGTAATGGAACTACCCCCACCCCCTTGGAAGCCGAGATCGCAGGGGATTTGCAAGAGTTGATGACTGTTATCTTTTAACCCTTTTGCCACTCTGGGAACAAAGCAGCTTTCCCCTAGACTGAAATAGAATGTATAAACATAAATTCTATGCTAGTGACCTTTTGTTGTGCACAACCTCTTACTGCTGTTGTTACTCTACGTTATGTACAGTAGAACCCTCATTTTACATTTTTTCAGGGGACCAGAAAAAATGGTGTAAAATCAAGTAAATGTATTATGCATTATATATTGGTGAGACAACAAAAAATGGTATAAAATATGGAAAAACTTTAAATTAGGGTATGTAAAATGGAGGCTTCACCGTCTGTATCCAGCTGTAACCAGAATGCTAGAGGGAATAACAAGGAGTTTGTATCACTAACAAAATGGCAATACTATACACTATACAGTTACTACTTAGTTACTACTTATATTTATAGAAAAGCTGTTGTTAGGTAACTTGTTAGGTAATTTGTGTAATATGTTTTCATCCTTGCCCCCTCCTGGAAATTTTTTCGTGGACGCACATTAGGTTTTTGGGACGATCTCCAATCCACGTAGCTGCACTCAGGTCAAAAGTTTTAGTTGCATGACCAATTGCCATCAATGTACGTGGCTGCAATTGTATCGGCAGTACCATTTAACTCATCCCACATCTTTTACCTTCTATTCAACCTTCTATTCAATTAAATCTACAAAGTAAAGACACAAATGGAAATAATCTTGACAGTCTGCTTAAAGATTAGCAACTGTGTAAGACTTTGAAAGCTGGAAAGAGGAAAAAAAGTGAAAGGCAAATAATAAAATGAAGATGTATTTGCTAAGAATAGGACATCCCACTACATCATACTAAAAGTTAAAGTTGAAGTAAAAACATTCTAAGGGTATATGTATGAACAGATGAAATGCATTATTTTAAGGGGTGATATGATTATGTATAAATATATAAGGAGATCATAAAATAATCTCTCTAATGCTCTCTCTAATCTCTCTCTTTATTTACCAGTTGATACAAGGTCACCCATTCCAATTGGAAGAGAGAAGGTTCCGTCGTAATATTCAGAAGGGGTTTTTTTTACAGTGAAGATGTGGAATTCTGTACTGGTTGATCCATTAGATAGCTTTAAGAAGGGGTTGCATGGCTTTTTAGCAATGGAGTTGATCCAGGGACTGGAGTCAGGAAGGATTTTTTCCCCCTCTGAGGAAAATTGGAGAGGCTTTAAATGGAGTTTTTTGCCTTCCTCTGGGTCAACTAGCAGTTAGGCAGGTTATATATAGACTTAAAAGGTTGGACTTGATGGTCATGTCTTGTTTTAACCTAACTTAATATGTTACTTACCTTTCCTTTTTACTTACTATGTTACTATGTAGCTCAAACAGGTCAATAGAAGGAAATTCTCCTCTATAATTAATTTATAAAGAATTTTTAGGTACATGTTTCTCAAAGGATGAAATAAAAGTTAACTCTTTGATAACTATGTCCATATTCACAGCCTCTATTTTTTGGGGGAAAGTGCTACCATTCCTTAGCTTATTTTCACAGCATTCATTGCTTTAATACAATGCCTTATACAGCAGATACAATTCAAGCATGGCTATACTACCAGCAGGGCAATAGTACCTTAAAGGGATACTGTCATGGGAAAACATGTTTTTTTCAAAACGCATCAGTTAATAGTGCTGCTCAAGCAGAATTCTGCACTGAAATCCATTTTTCAAAAACAGATTTTGTTATATTCAATTTTGAAATCTGACATGGGGCTAGACATATAGTCAATTTCCCAGCTGCCTCCAGTCATGTGACATGTGCTCTGATAAACTTCAATCACTCTTTACTGCTGTACTGCAAGTTGGAGTGATATCACCCCCCCCCCCCCCAGCAGCCTAACAACAGAACAATGGGAAGATAGCAGCTCCCTAACACAAGATAACAGCTCCCTGGAAGATCTAAGAACAACATTTAATAGTAAAAGCCAAGTCCCACTGAGACACATTCAGTTACATTAAATAGAAGAAATAACAGCCTGCCAGAAAGTAATTCCAGTGCAGGCACAAGTCACATGACTGGGGCAGCTGGGAAACTGACAAAATGTCTAGAACGTAAATGGGACAATCAATATAAAGGGAAAGTTGACTTTACAGTTTGCTATGATTTGGTTCACTGAATAGACATTTTCTTAATGAACAAAAGAAAGCCTTTACTAGAAAGAATTTATCCTTTAGCTATTTTTCATGAATCAAACTACTAAATGATTACTTTTTCTTACCAAGATCCATGATGTGAGTATCAGAAAAGCAGCCACAAGGATCAGCCCCACCAAGAATCAGATTTTTTTCCTTTTGAAGAATCCTCACTGGAAGATACATACATGCATGTATGAGCCACTCTTGTGCTGGGCCTTTCTCAATGGGGGACCAAAGCATACCTGAAAATATATAGTTGGTATCATTATCATATTTTATTTAAAAGTACAACATACACCAAAGTTCAACATAAGATAAATAAATAGTACTTGTTTTGAAAATGTATTCTTAACATACTTTTTATTCAAAAATACATATTTTCTTTTATTATAAATCATTAATGCATATGATTTTATTTTTTATCCTTTCTGCCTCCTCCTATAGTAAGTGCAGTTGGTTAATACAATGAACTTTGTATAAACATCATCATCTCTGCCTGATTCTCAGGTTTACTGAGCAAAGTTACTTATACAAAGGGTTAAACCGTGAACTGGTAAATTGATGAACTAGCTTGCATGCGCTGTAAATGTTACCCCTTATTTAAAATGATAAAAATATATACATGTGAAATGAAAGTTACCAACAGCAACCCACCTACTATCAAACTGCAGAATATATTAATGCATATTCTGAACATTATGGTTTAGAATAACAATATTTAAATGTTTAAAAGTAAGTTGAAATGGTAGAAACCAAAATAATTATTTAAAAAAATAAACCTATAGTATTTGTAACACACTGTCTGTGCTTGATTTTACAGGAAAGCTCACCATATTGATGCCTTGGGTAGGTCTTCTGGCTCCAATACTTCTAGAAGCCCCATGTTTCTAAAATACAACCTATATCACAAAAAAAAAAATAAAAGCATTATTGTCAAGATTATTTTAGTATTTCATTGACTATCAAGCCAAGTATGACTGACAAAGTTCTTTTATATTTAACTGAGGCACAAAGTGGGTGGGTCACATTTATAAAGCTTGTTCCTATCAGTAAAATATATATTTTTATCGCTGATATTATCATCCATTTAATAAAATCTGGTCATTTTGTCTATGATATAGTTGTGCCATTACTTGAAAACAAATGGACAGCACTAACATAGATAATGAATAACCACTTTATGGAATGCGACAGTAGATATTAATGCAAATATCAACTCTCTCCATTAAAAAAACAGTGACTATTTCTATCTTTTGGACCATGACAATGTCCCTTTAAATAAAACTGTCACTGTTAGGGATGAAGGGTAGGATAGTCTACATTAGATGACAAAACTGTAGGGGACAATTACTACATGCAGGGCAGTGTGCAAAGTATAAACTATTTGCCATTTTTTTGCATTTTGCACCCTGCCTTGTATTTTAAAAAAGCTGCAGGTCTCTGCACTCCAAATTTGAGCTCAAACACTAGCTTATACACAATAAATTAAGTGTTGCCTGTGTTCAGCTGCACTGTTAGGGGGAAACGAGTAGACGCCCCCCTAAACATTTTTTTAAGACAAAAAGCCTTTCTGCATAATGGCACACAGGTAGTTCTCTCTGATAATCTGATGCCTCCCTCTTCCTGAATGTGTATGTGGTGACGGAAATGGGATCAACCAATCAGTGCACACACAGCAGATTTTGGGGTAAGCTGATTCCTTACTGATGAGCACACAAATTCAGAAGAGGAAGACAGCAGAATAGATTTTTTCCACTGGTATTTATATGCCAACACAGATAACCACCAGTGTGTCATTGGCCTAAAAGGTGGTATGACTAGGGGATGCCAAGTTGTTAGACATACTCCAGTGTTTCTAGTCGCTTATTTTAGACCACAGGCTAACAGGTGCTTCTCTTCTTCCAGAAATACATTGGTCCAGGGTACATTTCTTTTTAGCATCTTTTTAGCATCTTTCTTTCCAGTATCCTCTGTGCCGCACTGAGCAGACATGCGGAACTGAAATACAGATTTCTGTACTGTGCTAAGGAAGTAGCCCATTATCCGGAAACCCGTTATCCAGAGAGATCGGAATGACGGAAAGGCTGTCCCCAGTAGACATTTTATCCAAATAATCCAAAATTTTTAAAATGATTTCTTTTCTCCTTGTAGTAATAGTGTTTATTTAATGTTTACATGATTTTCTAGTAGACTTAAGGTATGAATATCCATATTATGGAAAGATTATCCGAAAAGCCTCAGGTCCCGAGCATTCTGGATATCAGGTCCCATATATCAAACACACAGATTACTTACAAATAGTGACCAATACAGAAGGGATATGTCTCACTATAGTGCGCTATAGGAAGCAAGAGCCCCTGAGAGGCTTATGTGCCTCAGTGTGTAACAACTATACAGCAAACAATAACATATTAACAACTCCTAGCAACCCCCTGATGCTCTGGAAGTTGTGGTTACTGGTTAAAGTTGACATAGGGTGTCATCTTCATCTCATGCTACCCTGTGCCCCCTTCCTGTACATGTATAGTGCCATAGAAATAACAATGAATAATCTGAACTGTGTTTTCTACCTCTTATAAATGGAACCGTATCAGAGCTGCAGAGAAATCCTAGTAGCTCAGTGGCTAGGCTGAAATGAATGGTGGGTGTGTACTTCCAGTCTTCCACAGGAAGTGGTCATAACTGTGAGTGACAGAACTCAGCTGTAGCTGCACAAACCCGCCCACTGCCTCTCTGCTGCCAGGGAGACCAACCTGTCTCACAGTCACTTTGCACAGGGTATAAAAACCATGTAGTAACAAGAATAAACTGAACAAGTTCAAACTATCATCCTGTGTGCTGTGTCTTTGTGGTTCCCAAGCTCATATTCTCCAAGCCGGAGGCCCCCCTTCCAGATTTGCATAAATACAATCGGTAGTCAGTGATCAGCAACCCTAACCCTGAACTGCAGGTCGCCACAATATGTGATCTAATGTGTAGGCCATAGCGTGTCTTTTGTTCCAACTGTGTAAAAATGGGTTGTTTTGTTAACTGGATGTGATATTTTAGGGGTGTGGTTATAAAGTGACCATGATCACAATTCTTGCCTCTACACTATGCACAGCAGTTAACTGTACCCCTATTTCTTTTTTAAAGTCTATGCTACTACCTCTGGCCATGGCTGCATTCAGCTCTTCTTCTGTGTGAGCTGGAGGGCCACCACCTAATAAGGGCATGTAAACTTCCCAGTATTTGTCAGGGGTCTTCCTCTCACCTGGTCTTCCACAGTAACAGGTCTTTCTCCTGCTGCCAGTAATCTGCACCTAAAACCTAACTTACCCACCCTATTGAAATCCATAGAAACATTCCCCAGTCTTTCAACATTGTCTGAAGCAGTGGACCAGGGAGCATGCAGAGCTTGAC
Organism: Xenopus petersii; assembly: GCA_038501925.1. NCBI lineage: Eukaryota > Metazoa > Chordata > Amphibia > Anura > Pipidae > Xenopus > Xenopus petersii. The sequence continues at coordinate 60,834,416 of CM076678.1, forward strand.
TGTCAACTTAGAAAAGCAGCTTACCAGGGGAGCTGTGCCACGCATGCTGGGTGTGATTCTATCGGGCCTGGGTGGGATAGTAGCCCCAGTAGTTACGCCACTGCAAGACCCCTTCAGAATCATCTGGGTCACCCCAACCATGCCCTTCGGTTCATCACACCATGACCTTTTCCACCTATGTGTGCTCTGTAGTTCATTGCTTCTAAAAATGTGGGCAACATTTTAAGTCTTCTCAATGGCAGTAAGGAGCTGAGATTCAGGCACAAAATCATTGAAAGAAACTACAGATGATGCAGATGCTGTTTAAGGGGAGGCCAGGCCTCCCAAGTTTACACCACTGTTTTTTTCCAATGAGTTCTGCTTGAAGACCATGTCTACTATAGTTATTCTACAGTTTGCATCTCTTCCAACAGTAGCAGAAATGAATTGAAACGTATATTACAGGGCAGCATAGAAACTAGTACAGCCAGCATCGGTTGAGTTCTTAATCCTGCAGCAGCAGTTTCTTCTCTTCTTTCAGAGACATAAACATCTGCACTGCATATTCTTGACGAGCCTTACCAGTGCTTTCTAAAGCGGAAGAATAAAGGGCATTTGCTTGCTACAGCTAACTTTTATCCACAAGTACATGAATGGGGCTTAGTCCCATTAAAGAGATAAGTGGCCTGGAAGTTTTGAAATCCAAGATGCATGACCTTACATTTATCAACACTGTAACAGATTCCCAGTTTGTCTAAAACATATGAAAACCAATAGACCGAAAGCTTTGACAAAACAGAAGACATCAACTTCAACCCCACTGTCCAAGTTCCTACTTCATCATAAAATCTCATAAAATCTTTGGTATTCTTTCAGTCTGTGAAATCATGTCTAGCTATGTAAAAATATATACATTTACAGTTATATTTTGGAAAATCAGATAGTATTTGTGCTCCTTGTCTACTTAAGTCCAACCGCAGGACCTCATGTCAAACCAGGAAGATAACTTGTTGGCTCTTCATCTCCAGGGACAGAATTCAATACAATGAGCCCATAGGCGATGATGGCCGCTTGTTGCATATATATTACCCAATAGTATCGATTGAATAGGGTATTAATCATGTATCTGACCAGCTCATTCCTTCTCAGATCCCAGATAATGTGAAGGTCCCAGCAGCCAATGTGAAGGTTCCACCAGCCAAGAGTCACAATTATGTATAAATTAAATAAAAATATAGATAATTGTTATATTTTTATAAAATGTTTGGATTGTAGTGGTTAATTTCATGGTTTACTTATATTCTCATCCTACTGTATGCTTTAGTAAAACATTTGATATTTATAAGCCTTCTTCATATATTGCACGCATACAGTATATGACATCTACTCTAAAAATACGGACCCATGCAATGCCTATACTGTGCCATGAAATTACTGAACATGATATTAATGAACCAATCCTATCCTAGATAGTAACTCAGTGCACTGCACATATAATTAACCTGTCCTACCATGGCACCTTCATGTATTTATCTTCTATAACATATTCCTAGATGATAATTCAGTGCACTGCACATGCAATCAATCCATCCTATACTGAACTTATAAGTAACTTATTCTTTGCTATAGTTATTGGATGCACTGCATTCAGTGAATTTACCCCATGCCAGAGGTACTTAGTAGACATACTGCACATATAATGAATGAAGCCATTGAAAGTCACACAGTGGCAGTTACTCTGTGGCAGTTACTCTGTGACAGTTGGGCATGAACCACTCTAGTCAGAGTAGCTTCAGTGACTGAAGTGTTTTTCTGTGCGTCTCCCTAGAGAGAAGCTTTTTTTCAATATTTTTTCATTATGGATAAAAGATCTCAGCAAGAGAGAGAAGTTACGACTTCTGTAAAAGTGAAGGAGGAAAAAGCACCACAAATTGGTAACAGAAGTCCAGAGATCAATAAGCAGAAGAGGAAAAGAGATGATGATGAGGAAAATGCAGAGAGAAGCAATGAGCCTAAACTTAAAGTGTTCAAAATGGTAAGTAACATCAAAGATATGGCAAACATCAGTCAAGAAAAACATCAGTGGCACAAGACTGAGTTTGTGAAGAAGAAAAAAAACACCAAGAAGAGAGAGAGGAGCAGTGATGACATCAGTTCAGCAGAAGGTAAGGAGTAGCCAACTGAAAATAACTGTAACATCTGATTGATGGGAGGATGTGATTTAAGGCAAAGTGGATGTCAAACTAAAGCTCAGCCCTTTTGAAAACCCTTTATCCTTTGCCAAATGTGCTACTGAGTTGCTCTCCAGAGTGTCATGATCTAATTCAGTGATCTCCAACCAGTAGCTCGTGAGCAATATGTTGTTCTCCAACCCCTTGGATGTTGCTCCCAGTGGTCTCAAAACAGCTGCTAATTTTTGAATTCCAGGCTTGGAGACAAGTTGGTTGTATAAAAACCAGAAGCACTGCCAAACAGAGCCTCAATGTAGGTTGATAATCCACATAGGGGCTACCAAATGGCCAATCACAGCACTTATATGGCAATGCAATAACATTTTTCATGCTCCCCAACTCCTTTTAGTTTTGAATGTTGCTCATGGGTTCAAAAGGTTGGGGATCCCTAATCTAATTGATAAAATGGGACATTTGATTTGAGGGTGAATGGATGACAGGTTTAAACTCAGGAATGGTGCCATCAGATGGTCAAATGGGAGAGGTGTGATTTTGGGCCAATGGATAGAAAACTGAATCTCAGCACTCCTATGTATATGTCTTCGTTCTCTGCGGCAACATTTAGGGGCCCAAGGTATAACATGTAGCCTGCCCAGGGTGTAAGGTTGGCGTCTATACACTCTAGGGGAGGTGCCTAAAAAATTGGGCACCCCCAAGTAAATAGCATTCAAACTTTATTCAGCAGCACCACCAGCAGAGAAAAAAAGTATTGTATTCCCTTGGGGGGGGGGGGCTAACGTCATGTCACCACACTGTGAACTTAGGTTTTCTTGTCTTTAAAGACACTTTTTTAGAGGTCCATTATATTTCCTCACAACAAACCTTTGCGACATGTAATTAAATAGTTTTCCTGTATCTGAGGCTGCAAACCCCATTATATATTCTATATAGACCAGAAAGTTGAAATATCCAGTGTGTCCAAGCCATATAATTTATTAATCAAATTATCTTTTAGCTGAAGAAGAACAGGAGCTGAAGAAGCCACGACTGGAACCTGAAAGACCCAATCCTTTGCTGATTAACAACTACAGCTTCCACCTGGAACTTGGGAGTGGATATTTTGGCAGGGTAAGTTATGAGATCAGGGCCAGATTTGAAAAGCGGGCACCCCTAGGCCAAATGATGTTCATCGCCCCTTTTCCCTCCCTTTTATTTGCACAAATTTTGATCATCGGTACCGGACAATGGGGATTGGTACGCAGGAAATTCAAAAAACTATTTTAGCTCCTGCTCATCCCAAGTGTTTCTGAACCGATGTGGGTGTAGCAAACCAAGCAAACATTTCAGTGACAATTCTCAAACAATTGTGTTGCATTAACATAATATTCTGCAACTGATTCAGCTTAAATTTTTTGCATGAATCTAAATGCAGATGTATAAAAACCTAAATTACATCAAAAGCATTTCATCACAGTTTCCTATGTTTTTAATGTTTTCCTTCTGATCATTTTCTCTTCCTTCTGCCATTCTCAGGTAATGTTGGCATCATTAACCAACACAAGGAAGCACGTGGCTCTTAAAATTATCAAGAAGACAGACAAACTTCGAGATCAAGAGGCTATTAAGATTGAGGCTCAGACACTGCGCATCACTGGAAAATGTCCCTTTCTTTGCAAGGGGCTTGCAGCATTCCAAACAAAGGTACAATATGGTTACTATGCTTTATTAAACTTTGTTTAGTGCACTTATATTATGCACCTTACTCTGCTACTCTATATATCCAGTCGCACTTGTTGAATTTTAATGTTCAAGTGCCTCAACAAATCCCTGTGCATGTTTGATACAATGGACTCATCATTAATGCTCACAGCTGATAATGTCCTAAAAATATATTATTATGCAGTGATGGAGTGGGCAAATATTTATACTTTCACTTATGATTGTTTTAGTTCTGCACTAATTTTACTTCTGAATATGATACTCAATAATTGTTTTTATACTCATTTATCTGTGTAACCAGCTGCATGCCTTTCTGGTGATGGAGTGTGTGAACAAAACAAGCCTTTACCATCTGATAACAACTAAAAAGAAACTGGAGATGGAGACCGTAATGTAAGTAACATACAAACTAAAGGTTCAGAAACACATATTAGACAGATGCCAGTTACACAAAGCTGAAAGATGCATCATGTTTAGTCTATTGGTTAGTTCCAAAATATCTACTTTGGTCAAGAAAACAGCAAGCAAATCCAGGGTTAAGTGCCTCCAACTCTATTTTAATTATTAAATAGTGAGTACTAGGAATAAATCCAAATTATTAGGATCCTAGATGTGTGTTACCCAGTGTCAGATGAAACAGATATACACAACATAGGGTCCGTAGGCTTTCAGCCCCTTTCACTTTACTAAAACCAGATAGGTGTCTTCCACAGGGTTCCACAAGTCACAAGGCCTCTGTGTAACTGTAAAAAGAAATAAAATGCTGAATTTTAGCACCACAAAGTAAAGATAGAACCAGTGGTGTAACTAGACCCCTAAGGGCCCTGGTACAGAAATCTACTGGACCCCCTAAAGGGATTGTCCACCTATGAGTTAACTTTTAGTATGATGTAAAGAGGGATATTTGCAATTGGTTTTCATTTTATTTTATTTGTGGGTTTTGAGTTATTTAGATTTTTATTCAGCAGCTGACCAGTTTGCAATTTCAGCAGTCTGGTTGCTAGGGTTCAAATTCCCCAAGCAACCATGCACTGATTTGAAGAAGAGACTGAAATATGAATAGGAGAGGGTCTAAATACACAAATAAGTCATTGTCATTGTACTGACTATGAATGAACTTAGGGGTCTGTTCCTGTTGAATTGTGCTTAGTACAGGGGAATACTTATGCTGCTATAGTTTTATCTGATCTCTCTATACAGGCTATGATAAAACTTAAGGGGACTGTTCCTGCTGAATTGTGCTTAGTACGGGGGAATATCTATGCTGCTATAGTTATATGGAATCTCTCTTACAGACTATGAGCAACATCAGGTGGCTGTTCCTTCTGTGGTACTTAGTACAGGGGAATACCTATAGGGATAAACATTCAGCAACAATTGGTGAAAACTAAAAATTAGCTGGCCTTTCAAAAACTCCCATGGCAATCTGTAACGGTTAAAGGTACCTTTTGATTTCTATTTTCTGATATTTTCTTTCCCTCTTTACCACACTATCCCCTTTGTCTTTTATTCTCCCAGCATCTCAGCTCTTATGTGATTCTCTTACTTTTCTTTCACATATCAGATATTCTTTTTCTTCCTTAAACATTTCTTTGTTCATTTTTCACCCCCACTATCACCTCTGCCAGTCAATCACTCACCTTTACTCATTTATTTGGTGTTCTACAAATACATTTCCTTTCCCTTTCTGTATATCCTAATTTTTCCTACTTTCTCATTCTTTTTCCCATTCTCTCCCACTTTGTACCTCTTTTGTCCAACACTTTTTTTTGTTTCTTTTTCTGTTGTCTTAGCAGTCTTTTACCAATGCACTGTTGGTCTAAGCTGATCTGGTATGGGAACAGGCTGGGCCAAACTGGTTTAGGGGTGGGCTGGTCCAATTGGGTTTGGGGTTGGCTGGGCCAATTGATTTTGAGGTGGGCTGGGCCAATCGGGTTCAGTGGTGGGCTGGGCCCAATGGGTTCGAGGGTGGGCTGGGCCAATTGGGATTGTGGGCAGGCTGGGCCACTGGGGGATGAAGGAATAAGGAATCAGAGCTGGCACTCGTGTGATTGGGCCAAATTTGTCCAATGTGTCTAAGGCCGACACTGGTCACATGCAGCGCTCCAGCCACCGATGTACAAGTATTTTCATTTCTTCACTGGGATTTGACAGGCCCCATAGAACTCCAAAATGTTTTAAATGAGCTTCTAAGATTAACTTTCCATATAATGAAAATCTAATGCTGTCTTCACTTAACAAAGGCATTTTTTATCAGGTTTATCAGTTACAATTTTGGAGAATTTATAGCTGGCCACACTCCACAAACCAGATTTCATTAGGTAGTTTGGCTTGTTTTAACCAAACTGCAAGACCATCTGGTTATGAGTTTTAATTTGGTGTCTTAATGAACAAATTGTTGTAATAAAGGTAAACATGATGGTTAATACATATGTTAATATTTTTCAACAGCTTCTATTCAGCGGAACTGGTAGTAGGCCTCCAGTTCCTTCACTCAAGAGGGATTGTGCATCGGTAAGTAAGACAGATCTATATAATTTCTGGGTTTTATCCTGTAAAACATCCCTCTCTCTATAATGTTTCTTGTTTATGGCAGTTTGTCATGTTTATAAACAGCCTTTGAATCAAGACAGCTCTGTATATAATATTCTCTTTCTTGCCTTTAGCTGCTTTTTACGTTTCCTGTGCTCCTTTCCCTTCCATCTCACATCACCCTTTACTTTCCTGCCCTTTATTATTAATCATTCCCTTCCAGAGATCTGAAGCTGGAGAATATTTTAGTCAACAAAGATGGCCACATCAAGATCGTGGATTTTGGATTAGCGGCACATGACATTTTTGGGGACAAGAAGCTTACTGTGAAGTGTGGATCAATCCTTTACATGGCACCAGAGGTGAGAAATTCAGTTCTAATGTGGTCACTAGCAAACAGTGACATGTGCCCTACACACTACAATTGGTGTGATCTATATACAGTATTGTGTGTGTGTGTGAGTGTGTGTGAGTGTGTGTGTGTGTGTGTGTGTGTGATGTAGGAACATATTACAGTGATTAATAGTAAATGATTTGGCCTTGATTTTTAGATTCTATTGAGGAAGCCATATGATGCTGGAGCTGATTGGTGGGCATTCGGCATTATCCTGTCTGAGCTGGCCACTGGAAGATCTCCATTCCTTTGTGGATGGACCGTGGAAAGTGTAATTCACCAAGTGACCAATGGAAAGCCCTGCTATCCAGCTGTGCTTAGCACAGAAACAAGAAATCTCCTGGATGAGGTGGGTATAATAAGCACATATACAGCAAAGATTTACAGGATAGCCAAAGCTAAAACAAAGCAATCTCTATAAATAGGAGTGAATATAGAAATGGCTAATAAATCTGCTTTTAACAAACTACAAATAAATAAATGTGCTTTTCTTAAGTCCCGACCTCTATGAAACAAGAGCATTTAATAGGAAAGAGTTTATTTTAATAGTGTGAACAATTGCCAGGAAAGTGCATTTCTAAGAGAGTTTTGTAGGTATTTAAAATCATTTGTAATTTGTGATCATTTTTCAGTTTTTAAACTTACATTTTTTTTGGGTTTTTTTTCAAACATGTTTTTATTTATTTATAACACACATGAAATTTGTTTTCATTTTGCAGTTACGTATATAGTAAGAACAAGCAGTATGGTTTTTCCAATAGTTTTCAACAATGGTTTTTTATCAGTATGTAATTACATTAGAAAACATACAGCTCAAAATATAATATATGACCCTATGTAGGACTCAATGGGTACGTAGCCAATAGTCTGTTAATCTGATGACTCCTGGGGGGTGCGGAAATCAGTCTTTCCTGTTCACGTTGCCAGTTGTCAAGGTATTGGGATGCCTCCACTACAAGTGGGTGTTCTCTAAGGGGCAGATGTATCAAGGGTCGAATTTCGAGGGGTTAAATCCCTCGAAATCCGACTGGGGAATAGAATCGAATAGGGAATTCGGGCAAATTTATGCACTGGCGAATAGTCGAATGGGCGAATATTCGCCCGGCGAATAGGCGCACGATTGAATATTCACCCGGTGAATAGGTGCACGATTGAATATTCGATCGAATGATCGATCGAATGCCTTTTTATTCGATCAAAAACTTAGAAAACAAGCCTATGGGACTTTCCCATAGGCTTTTAAAGCAATTCGGTAGGTTTTAGGTGGCAAAGTAGGCAGTCGAAGTAATTTTTAAAAGAGACAGTACTTTGACTATCGAATGGGCCAATAGTCACAGCGTTTTTGCGTTCGATCCAGTACTTCGACTATCGAATGGGCAAATAGTGGCAGCGTTTTTGCGCTAGATCTATTCGAATCATTCTACTCAGGCGAATTCACGCCAATTCGATAGTCGAGGAGCACAAAAAACGACTCGAAATTCGAGCTTTTTTCCCTCTATTCGTTCACCCAAGCTTGGCTAATGGGCCCCCTAGTGTTTATTTGTCGTACCATGTTGTTTGTCTGAATGTATAGACCATAAGATATCTAGTATGGTGTGGGAGTGTTGTTATATCTGTTATCCAGGTGTTAAAGAATTTTGTTGTATTGTGTTTTTTTCTGATTATTGCTTCCAACCAATCCATATGAAATAGATGATGTAGTTTTTGTTTGACTCTCTATATAGACGGAGATTCAACCATTGTTGTAATATCGTTTTTTTTTGCTGCTGCAGCTAGTCTACCAATCATGTTTTTTTCTGATTTTAATAGTTGGGTATAATTTGTGGTGTTACTAAATAATGCCCATTTAATTTGCGTTTGGATTGGTTTCCCGGTCATCTGTTCGCCATATGCGGCTACTTCTTGCCAAAAGGTTTGTAATTTTGAACATGACCAAAGGTTGTGTATTAAATCGGCTCTTGGTAAGCAGCATCTTAGACAGTTATCAGAGGAGAGATTTCCAATTTTATGTCTTCTGATTGGAGTAAGATAGAAGTTATGCAGTATTTGGAAAACCATCTCTTGATATATCTGCTCGCTGGGAGTAATTTCATTATTTTCGTGTGTTGTTTTAAAATATCTGATTTTGTTACTTCAGGTATATCTTTGATCCATTTAAAGGCAGGGTTTTCTTCATCTTCTAAATTTATTACTGCTCGTATAGTCTGATATAGTTGTGACGTTGTTTGTTTTGTTTCAGTGTTTTTCCATATTTTGTTTAATGGGTTGTCTTTGTCTCTGTCTGGTAATTGAGTAATAGTATGGGTTGTAAAATGAATGAGTTGTAGTCTCAGAAATAGATGTGGTGTGGTAAACAGGTATTTTTCTGTAAGTTTTGTTTGGGTGATTATTGAGCGATCACAATCTAGTAAGTCATTAAGGTTCTAAAGTCCGTTGTTGTGCCATTGTAGAAGTATTGGGTTTCGTTTGCCTGTTGGGAATTTTTGTTTCCTATCCATGTCAGATATGGAGATATGTATGGTGATAGACCCTGTTTTTTCCTGATTGATTGCCATGCTTTATATATGTCCGTAAATAAAGGGTTATCACGTATATGTGATGGGTTTTCGGTTGGTGACATGCGTAAGAGGTAATTGAAGGAATAATCTTTGCTTAAATATTGATCTAAGGATGTTGTTGTATATTGGTCTTTATTGAGGAGCCAGTTTCCTGCATATCTTAGTAGTGCTGCTGTGTTGTATTCTTTAATGTTGAGGAGGTTAACTCCCCCTAGAGCTTTAGGTTGTTCTAGTTTGAATAAGCTGATCCGGGAGCGTTTTCTGTTTCAGATAAAGATTCTGAATATAGGATTAATTCTTTTGATATCTGTTGGTTTGATATAGTAGGGTAGCATTTGTAGTGGGTATAAAAGCTTAGGGAATATTATCATTTTGATTAAGTGAATTCTACCCATGAATGTCAGGTTTATGTGTTTCCATTGTTGCGTTTCTTGTTGTATTTCGTTTATTGTTTTCCTTATGTTTAATAGATATAGATGTGATGTGATGGAATTTTGATTCCTAGGTATTTTATGTAGTTTCTGGGGTTTTTTTTAAAGGGGAAGTGTGGGAGCCAGTCAATTGGTTCTGAATGGTGAAGTTGAAGTGCTTCTGATTTATTTAAATTTATTTGGAATCCTGCTATTTTTCCAAATCTTTGTATGATTTTTAATAATATGGGTACATCAGTTTTGGGTTGACCAAGGAATAAAAAAAAATCATCTGCAAAAGCTGTAACTTTTAAGTTTATTTGCCCTATTTGTATACCCCTTAAAGGAGAAGGAAAGCTCCAAGACAGTTTATTGCCAACAGATTAGCCACAATAGTGCAAGCTAGAACGCTATATTTATTCTTCAGAATGCTTTACCATACCTGAGTAAACAGCTCTAGACACTGTCTCTGTTTGTTTAGGATAGAAGCTGCCATATAAGCTTGGTGTGACATCACTTCCTGCCGAGTCTCTCCCTGCTCATATACAGCTATGAGCTAAGATTACAGCAGGGATGAGAGGAGGGAGGGGAAGAGGAGCAAACTGAGCATGCTCAAGCCCTAGCCCTGGAGGTTTATGCTCAAAACAGGAAGTCTGATACAGAAGCCCATGTTTACACAATAGAAGGAAAGAAATGCTGTGTTTCTTTTGACAGAGGACTCAGAGCAGCATTAATTTGAGGGTTTACTGGTGTATTTATATAGACCTTTCTGTAAAGCTTACTTAATTTTAGCCTTGCCTTATTCTTTAAATTTGCGTTTTGGATTATACTGTATGTTTAATTAGTGGGTCGATGGCAATATTGAAGAAAAGAGGCGATAAAGGACATCCTTGGCAAGTTCCTCTTTTGATTAGGAATCTATCTGTGTTATTTACAAAACCTATGTTTTTTAATGTGCAGCAGTCAGGCCTATCTGGTTGATACAGCTTCAGAATTCACAAAGGATGGTGAATTGTACACAGACAAAACAGAAAGATAAGCAATAATAATAATGATAAAATTGAGGCCACACAGTCAGTCTGTTTTTTGGTTGTTGGTGTCGTAGTACCAGAAAGTTGTCAAAATAAAATATTACATGGGAGAGAGAGGTGTAATTAATCCAATTTGTCAACTTTATTTAATTATATACTGTCTAGTATGTTATCTGACCTCTACAGTATACAACTATTAATGATGCTTTGTCCTTTAGTTGTTCGAGAAGGATCCAGAGAGGCGCCTGGGCACAAAGGGAGACATCAGGAGTCATCCTTTTTATAGTTCCATTGACTGGGCAGAACTGGAAAGCCTCAAAATACCATCCCCTTTGAAGCCAGAAGGAGTAAGTACATGACTCTAGCTACCACTCCTATAGATCCCTAACTGTATCTACATATTACTCTCTTTCACTTACCCAACCCAAGCACACCATTGTTCTATTACTATTCTATTAATTTTTACTATATCCTGCACATTTAATCTCCCTTTTGCATCCGGTCAGTTCAAGCACAGCTATTGCTATCTCTAGTACTATGTGCCATACGTGCCCACTATAATACATGGGGGGGGAGAAGGAGCCTCTTAACTCTCGACTGGCACTGTTCTATACCAAAATACTATAGCTAGGCCTATATCAATACTACAATATTTTATAGATTTACATAAATTTCTGTGGGATATTCATCAAATACTAATTTTATAAAATGTATATACTGTATTCTCTTTCTCTTTTCGATAGTTTTCTGCTAAGGATTTCAGTGAAAAGTATACAGGGCTGCTGCCATTCTTGGAGGACCCCATGTGCGATGCTTCATCTAATCAACCCGTGGTTCTCCAGGAATTCTCTTATTTGAGCTCAGGCTGGTAAACATACATCTCTGGCCCTGACATTGGCTCCCACCTAAGACTTTGCCATAATTCCTGCCTTAGCCTTAAAATCAATCCACAGCTTTTGGTCCTTAGCACTGGTCACCCTGCTTCCAGCCAACGACCTCAGGCCCTGACTCTGACCCCTATATAAATCAGATCCTAAATCCTAGCCTCTGGTCTATAACATCATCCCCTAGAATCAGCTCCCTAAATTATTATTATAAAAATAATTTGGTTCTTAACAATAGCCATCTTGCCTCTTCAGCCACTAGACTTTAGCTCTTAACACCAGCTTGTGAATCTAGGCTTGACATTGGCCTCTAGAATCAAATCTCAGCCTCTGTATTCATCCCACACCATCATCCAAGGCATCAGTCTCATGTCAGCATCCACCTCTGGCCTTTACATTAGCTCTCACATCTGCTTCAAAAATCAGCTCCCTGCCTTTGGCCCTTAACATTGGCCAACTTTACTTCCAGCCCACCCCACCGGCAGCCTACAATTGCCTATTAACATCAGCCTACTGCTTCTAAAGCATCAACCTCCTACGTTTAGTCTGCCACCTACTTCTGGCATTGACAGTCCCTTTTGTCTAGGTGCCTAGTATCAGTTGCTTGCCTCTTGCTCACACAGATGCTTGCAGCCTCCAGCCCATATCATAGGCACTTTTCCTTTGGCCCAGAACATTGACCTTTTTCCTCCTGCCCATAACATTGGCCCTTCTTCTTGGCCCACACCATTGGTTCTTTTACCTTTACCTCTGGCCCATACCATTGGGCCTTTTTCCTCCGCCCCACACCATCAGCCTTTTTTCCTTCAGCCCACACCATCGGCCCTTTTTCCTCTGGCCCACACCATCGGCCCTTTTTCCTCTGGCCACACCATCGGCCCTTTTTCCTCCGGCCCACACCATCGGCTCTTTATCCTCCGGCCCACACCATCCGGCCTTTTTCCTATGGCCCACACCATCGGCTCTTTTACCTCCGGCCCACACCATCGGCCCTTTTACCCCTGGCTCACACCATCGGCCCTTTTTCTTCCAGCCCATAACATCAGCCCTTTTTCCTCTGGCCCATACCCTCTGCCCTTTTTCTCCAGTATATACAACACTGGCCCTTTTTATTCCGGCCCATACCATTAACTTGTTTTTCTCCAGCCCACGCCATCTACCCTTTAACTCCAGCCCACGCCATTGACCCTTTAACTCTGCCCCACACCATCGGCCCCTTTAACACTGGCCAATAACATTGGTCCCTTTTACTTTGGCCCAAAACATCGGCCCTTTGTCCACTGGACGACACCATCTGCCCTATTTCATCCAGCCCACACCATCGGCCATTTTACTCCAGCCCACACCATCGGCCATTTTACTCCAGCCCACACCATCGGCCGTTTAACTCCTGCCCACACCATCGGCCCTTTAACTCTAGCCCACACCATCGGCCATTTTACGCTGGCCCACACCATCGGCCATTATACTCCAGCCCACACCATTGTCCCTTTAATTATAGCCCACACCATCGGCCCTTGAACTCCTGCCCACACCATCGCCATTTTACTCTGGCCCACACCATCGGCCATTTTACTCCGGCCCACACCATCGGCCATTTAACTCCTGCCCACACCATCGGCCCTTTAATTCTAGCCCACACCATCGGCCATTTTACACTGGCCCACACCATCGGCCATTTTACTCCAGCCCACACCATCGGCCATTTTACTCCAGCCCACACCATCGGCCGTTTAACTCCTGCCCACACCATCGGCCCTTTAATTCTAGCCCATACCATCGGCCATCTTACGCTGGCCCACACCATCGGCCATTTTACTCCGGCCCACACCATCGGCCGTTTAACTCCTGCCCACACCATCGGCCCTTTAATGCTAGCCCACACCATCGGCCATTTACACTGGCCCACACCATCGGCCATTTTACTCCAGCCCACACCATCGGACATTTTACTCCGGCCCACACAATCTGACATTTAACTCCTGCCCACACCATCGGCCCTTTAATTCTAGCCCATATCATCGGCCATTTTACGCTGGCCCACACCATTGTCCCTTTAATTCTAGCCCACACCATCGGCCCTTGAACTCCTGCCCACACCATTGCCATTTTACTCCAGCCCACACCATCGGCCATTTTACTCCGGCCCACACCATCGGCCGTTTAACTCCTGCCCACACCATCGGCCCTTTAATTCTAGCCCACACCATCGGCCATTCTACACTGGCCCACACGATCGGCCATTTTACTCCAGCCCACACCATCGGCCATTTTACTCCGGCCCACACCATCGGCCGTTTAACTCCTGCCCACACCATCGGCCCTTTAATTCTAGCCCATACCATCGGCCATTTTACGCTGGCCCACACCATCGGCCATTTTACTCCGGCCCACACCATCGGCCGTTTAACTCCTGCCCACACCATCGGCCCTTTAATGCTAGCCCACACCATCGGCCATTTACACTGGCCCACACCATCGGCCATTTTACTCCAGCCCACACCATCGGACATTTTACTCCGGCCCACACCATCTGCCATTTAACTCCTGCCCACACCTTCGGCCCTTTAATTCTAGCCCATATCATCGGCCATTTTACGCTGGCCCACACCATTGTCCCTTTAATTCTAGCCCACACCATCGGCCCTTGAACTCCTGCCCACACCATTGCCATTTTACTCCAGCCCACACCATCGGCCATTTTACTCCGGCCCACACCATCGGCCGTTTAACTCCTGCCCACACCATCGGCCCTTTAATTCTAGCCCACACAATCGGCCATTCTACACTGGCCCACACGATCGGCCATTTTACTCCAGCCCACACCATCGGCCATTTTACTCCGGCCCACACCATCGGCCGTTTAACTCCTGCCCACACCATCGGCCCTTTAATTCTAGCCCATACCATCGGCCATTTTACGCTGGCCCACACCATCGGCCATTTTACTCCGACCCACACCATCGGCCGTTTAACTCCTGCCCACACCATTGGCCCTTTAATTCTAGCCCACACCATCGGCCATTTACACTGGCACACACCATTGGCCATTTTACTCCAACCCACACCATTGGCCATTTTACTCCGGCCCACACCATCTGCCGTTTAACTCCTGCCCACACCATCGGCCTTTTAATTCTAGCCCATACCATCGGCCATTTTACGCTGGGCCACACCATTGTCCCTTTAATTCTAGCCCACACCATCGGCCCTTGAACTCCTGCCCACACCATTGCCATTTTACTCCAGCCCACACCATCGGCCATTTTACTCCGGCCCACACCATCGGCAGTTTAACTCCTGCCCACACCATCGGCCATTTTACTCCAGCCCACACCATCGCCCATTTTTCTCGGCCCACACCATCGGCCATTTTACTCCGGCCCACACCATCGGCCCTTTAATTTTAGCCCATAACATCGGCGATTTTACGCTGGCCCACACCATCAGCCATTATACTCCAGCCCACACCATTGTCCCTTTAATTCTAGCCCACATCATCGTCCATTTTACTCTGGTCCACACCATCGACCCTTTAACTCAAGGCCCACACCAACGGCCCTTTAACTCCAGGCCCACACCATTGGACCCTTAACTCTGGCCAAAGCCATCGGCCCTTTATCGCCACCCCACACCATAGGCAAAGATAATCATTTCTGGCTTTAAACCCAAACCATCAGCCACTAGCATTTCACCCACAGCATTGGCCCTCCTGCACTTCCTACCAGCCCACTGCCCACTCTATCAAATTTTGCATATATTACTATACCCGTCCCTCTGATCCACACCATCATTGTCCTGTCACTGCTCCTCTCCCAACAGTTCACAATATTGACTTCTGCCTTTAGCAGACAAGATAGCTCCCTTCTTTAAACCTGTATTATTGTGCCCCTGCTTCAAACTGAAACCACTGACCTTCTTCCCTGACTTTCACCATCATCCCCTGACTTCTTCACACCATCGGCCCTTTTTCTTCCAGCCCATAACATCAGCCCTTTTTCCTCTGGCCCATACCCTCTGCCCTTTTCTTCCAGTTTACAACACTGGCACTTTTTATTCCGGCCCATTCCATTAACTTGTTTTCATCCAGCCCACGCCATCTACCCTTTAACTCTGCCCCACACCATCGGCCCCTTTAACACTGGCCAATTTCATTGGTCCCTTTTACTTTGGCCCAAAACATCGGCCCTTTGTCCACTGGATCACACCTTCTGCCTTTTTTCATCCAGCCCACTCCATCGGCTCTTTTACTCTTGCCCACACCATCGGCCCTTTAACTCCTGCCCACACCATTGCCATTTTACTCCAGCCCACACCATCGGCTATTTTACTCCAGCCCACACCATCAGCCGTTTAACTCCTGCCCACACCATCGCCCATTTTACTCCAGCCCACACCATCGGCCGTTTAGCTCCTGCCCACACCATCGGCCATTTTACTCCGGCCCACACCATCGCCCATTTTTCTCGGGCCCACACCTTCGGCCCTTTAATTGCAGCCCACACCATTGGCCCTTGAACTCCTGCCCACACAATCGCCATTTTACTCCAGCACACACCATCGGCCCTTTAACTCCTGCCCACACCATCGGCCCTTTAACTCCTGCCCACACCATCGTCATTTTACTCCAGCCCACACCATCAGCCATTTTAATCAGGCCCACACATCGGCCGTTTAACTCCTGCCCACACCATCGCCCATTTTTCTCGGGCCCACACCATCGGCCCTTTAATTGCAGCCCACACCATCGGCACTTGAACTCCTGCCCACACCATCGCCATTTTACTCCAGCCCACACCATCGGCCATTTTACTCCAGCCCACACCATCGCCATTTTACTCCAGCCCACACCATCGGCCATTTTACTCCGGCCCACACCATCGGCCGTTTAACTCCTGCCCACACCATCAGCCCTTTAATTCTAGCCCACACCATCGGCCATTTTACTCCAGCCCACACCATCGGCCGTTTAACTCCAGCCCACACCATCGGCCATTTAACTCCTGCCCACACCATCGGCCCTTTAATTCTAGCCCACACCATCGGCCATTTTATGCTGGCCCATACCATCGGCCATTATACTCCAGCCCACACCATTGTCCCTTTAATTCTAGCCCACACCATCGGCCATTTTACTCTGGTCCACACCAACGGCCCTTTAACTCTAGGCCCACACCATTAACTCTGGCAAAACCCATCGGCCCTTTATCGCCACCCCACACCATAGGCAAAGATAATAATTTCCGGCTTTAAACCCAAACCAGCCACTAGCATTTCACCACAGCATTGGCCCTCCTGTAGTTCCTACCAGCCCACTGCCCACGCTATCAACTTTTGCATATATTACTATACCCGTCCCTCTGATCCACACCATCATTGTCCTGTCACTGCTCCTCTCCCAACAGTTCACAATATTGACTTCTGCCTTTAGCAGACAAGATAGCGCCATTCTTTAAACCTGTATTATTGTGCCCCTGCTTCAAACTCAAACCACTGACCTTCTCCCCTGACTTTCACCATCATCCCCTGACTTCTGCCCATAAGATCTTCCCACAGCATAGGTGTATTGATCCTGGGAGTCATTCCGATTGCCGTTAAGGAGTCAGGAAGGAATTTTTCCCTCTTCTGAAGCAAATTTGTTCAGAGCTTCAAACAGGGTTTTTGCCTTCCTCAGGATCAAAAAACCAGTGAGGGTTCATAGATAGGATTCACTATCCATCTGCGGCTTCCAAGGAGAGGATTATAACAGGCTTTTCCTTTCCCAAGCTCTTCCATAAGACTGGCATTGCTAACAGGAAGCAGCTGCAGAAGGTACAGAGCCCCAATTATAGACCTACCATTTTTTCACCAATAAAGCAGCGATTTCACCGATTAACCCTAAAGATGTTGTATGTGTCATTATTATTTGTAATTTTATTTGGTACTGCAAGATCAGCATGTATGAAGAAACAAAAAAATAATAATTCATGTATCCAATTCATTGAACTTTATTGTTAAAAGGCAACAAAGAACCAGAGCGCACAACTATTGAGATAGATAACAACGATTATTCAGAATGCTTGGGACATAAGTTTAACAGTAAAAGTGTTTTTACAGGGTACAGGTTTATCAATATAAAGAAAGGGGGAATTTTGAGTTATTTGTTTAAAATGGACTCTGATGGGCTATCAGTACTCTGAAGCCTGCGGTAAATTGGGTTTTCAGAAAAGAGATCTAATGCCTTTCCTTGAGCCTAAGTTGCAAAAACCTATAACAGTGGAAAAAAGCTTCTTGGGTTTATTTAATATTTAAATATTTTAATCGATGGTATGGTGATTAAAATTACTGAAAAAACCCTTATCTAGAAAAACACCAACGTTTCAATTAATAGTAGGTCCCATGTCTGTATATAATAGGTTGGGCACTTTATTCTTTTTGAAGGCAAGAATGACTAATGTCAACACACATCACTGGAAATTCCTTTTAAAATGCCTTAAGTCTACTAAAAAATAATTTAAACATTAAATAAACCCAAAAGGCTGGTTTTGCTTCCAATCAGGATTAATTATATCTTAGGTTGGATCAAGTACAAGGTACAGTTTTATTATTACAGAGAAAAAGGAAATCATTTTTAAAAGTTTGGATTATTTGGAAAGTCTATGGAAGACAGCCTTTCTGTAATTTGGAGCTTTCTGGATAATGGATTTCTGTATTAGGAAGGACCCTATTTACAGTAGAGACAACAGAAGTATCTGGGTGCTTCTAGATATGGGGTGTTCAAAATGATAGTTCTGCAACAACTGGAGCCAGTGGTTGATTAAGAGGCACTGGGGCCATGAGATATTAGGGATGCCACCTTTTCTATAACATAAACAAAAATTCTAGACCTTTTTATCCATGTTTCTCATTCTTGCCTATTTATAACACTGGCAGGAGGAATAATTTGTAATAGCTCCATCACTTAAAAACAAGCCTGGTGGTATCCCTAGCTGTTATGAAAAGAGAGGGGTTTTCTCCCAAGTTTGTTCCATATGAAACAGCATTTTAGTCTACAGATTATAACCAGAATTTCTCCTGCAGAATACAGATGGCTCCCTGTGCCAGTAAATATAGGATTTACAATGCAGACATAAAGATGCCATCACGCTGGCATATATACTACATTTCCAGGTTGGCTTCTTTTTTTTTTGGTTGGAGATAGAGATATAGATATAGATATATATATATATATATATATATATATATATATATATATATATATATATATATATATATATATATATAGATATATATAGATATATATAGATATATATAGATATATATATATATATAGTAGAAACAAGAGATCCTCTGCACTCAACCCATTATCAATATATTTAAGACAGAGACACTTTGTGCATACTGCTACTGAAAAATGCCTTACCCTTTAAACAACACAGGGATTGTTTGTCCATATATTGCAATATATTTAAGCTGGCCAACTACGTCAAAGTCATCCCTTATCTGGCCAGTCCTACTCTCAATTTTTATCTGATTCATTAAGAATTCTACTGTTCAATTATACATTTTACAAAGGGACTAAGTTTTACCCGCAACTTACTTGCTGCTTTCAAAGTAAACTCCAAACTTTGGATGCCCTTTTATTAGACACCAGTGGGATCACCTGACTATAGCTGGGAAGGGTGGGGGCTACAACATGGAGCTGGTCACTGCTCCTGTATAAACTATAACAAGCAAGGGGAAGTTGTGCTCAACCACTAACTTAAAAACATTAAGAGGGGGTGTAATGAGGTAGTGACCACAATATACATATAGTAGAAACAAGAAGTGTCTCTGTCTTAAGTGTCTCTGTCTTAAGTGTCTCTGTCTTAAATATATTGATAATGGGTTGAGTGCAGAGGATCTCTTGTTTCTACTATATGTATATTGTGGTCACTACCTCATTGCACCCCCTCTTAATGTTTTTAAGTTAGTGGTTGAGCACAACTTCCCCTTGCTTGTTATAGTTTATACAGGAGCAGTGACCAGCTCCATGTTGTAGCCCCCACCCTTCCCAGCTATAGTCAGGTGATCCCACTGGTGTCTAATAAAAGGGCATCCAAAGTTTGGAGTTTACTTTGAAAGCAGCAAGTAAGTTGCGGGTAAAACTTAGTCCCTTTGTAAAATGTATAATTGAACAGTAGAATTCTTAATGAATCAGATAAAAATTGAGAGTAGGACTGGCCAGATAAGGGATGACTTTGACGTAGTTGGCCAGCTTAAATATATTGCAATATATGGACAAACAATCCCTGTGTTGTTTAAAGGGTAAGGCATTTTTCAGTAGCAGTATGCACAAAGTGTCTCTGTCTTAAATATATTGATAATGGGTTGAGTGCAGAGGATCTCTTGTTTCTACTATATGTATATTGTGGTCACTACCTCATTGCACCCCCTCTTAATGTTTTTAAGTTAGTGGTTGAGCACAACTTCCCCTTGCTTGTTATAGTTTATACAGGAGCAGTGACCAGCTCCATGTTGTAGCCCCCACCCTTCCCAGCTATAGTCAGGTGATCCCACTGGTGTCTAATAAAAGGGCATCCAAAGTTTGGAGTTTACTTTGAAAGCAGCAAGTAAGTTGCGGGTAAAACTTAGTCCCTTTGTAAAATGTATAATTGAACAGTAGAATTCTTAATGAATCAGATAAAAATTGAGAGTAGGACTGGCCAGATAAGGGATGACTTTGACGTAGTTGGCCAGCTTAAATATATTGCAATATATGGACAAACAATCCCTGTGTTGTTTAAAGGGTAAGGCATTTTTCAGTAGCAGTATGCACAAAGTGTCTCTGTCTTAAATATATTGATAATGGGTTGAGTGCAGAGGATCTCTTGTTTCTACTATATGTATATTGTGGTCACTACCTCATTGCACCCCCTCTTAATGTTTTTAAGTTAGTGGTTGAGCACAACTTCCCCTTGCTTGTTATAGTTTATACAGGAGCAGTGACCAGCTCCATGTTGTAGCCCCCACCCTTCCCAGCTATAGTCAGGTGATCCCACTGGTGTCTAATAAAAGGGCATCCAAAGTTTGGAGTTTACTTTGAAAGCAGCAAGTAAGTTGCGGGTAAAACTTAGTCCCTTTGTAAAATGTATAATTGAACAGTAGAATTCTTAATGAATCAGATAAAAATTGAGAGTAGGACTGGCCAGATAAGGGATGACTTTGACGTAGTTGGCCAGCTTAAATATATTGCAATATATGGACAAACAATCCCTGTGTTGTTTAAAGGGTAAGGCATTTTTCAGTAGCAGTATGCACAAAGTGTCTCTGTCTTAAATATATTGATAATGGGTTGAGTGCAGAGGATCTCTTGTTTCTACTATATGTATATTGTGGTCACTACCTCATTGCACCCCCTCTTAATGTTTTTAAGTTAGTGGTTGAGCACAACTTCCCCTTGCTTGTTATATATATATATATATATATATATATATATATATATGTTAAATGACAAAAGTCTTTGTATAACCCCATGACATTACAGTCAGAATGTTCTGGTCCTGGATTTTTTTAGTACCTAAATCCTCTTCACACTAAATGGTAACATGAAATAGGGTCTTAAAAGTACCCAGAGTAGATCATTAGCTCCCTAATAATACAGGGGGTTCTTCGGCACCTCTATTACACCAGGGTTAGACATGTCAACAAACACATTCCTGGGTTTCAGAACAACTTGTAGCACATGTCCCACTGTAATAAAAACATATGAAGGCCTAGGCTTTTTTTTTTGTGGTAAAAATCATGATTCCTACAAATCCTTAATAATTCAAAGCACAACAGTAAAGCTTTGATTTCACTGTGGATGTGTGGGTAAGAGATGTAACATTGGGAGGGGGCAGTGCAGGTGGTTATTCCACTTATAGCAGTAGAATGGCCAAAATCTCCCCCTGTATGTTCCACAAAACCCTCAGTAGAACATTGGTCCCATCCATGCCTTGCATGAAAAACAATCAGCACAGAGATTTACATTTAAAGGGGTTGTTCACCTTCCAAACACTTTTTTCAATTCAGTTGTTTTCAGATTGTTCCCCAGAAATAAAGACTTTTTTCAATTACTTTCCATTATTTATTTTTTAAATTTTTTCCAAAATCCAAGTTTAAAGGTGAATGTTCGTGTCTCTGGTGTTTGAGTCTGGCAGCTCAGTTATTCAGGTGCAGACTCTAAACTGTTACAATTTTGCAAAATTTAGTTGATACATTTCTCAGCAGCATCTCTGGAGTATTAGCAACTATTGTATCAGTTCTAACAGCTGCCTGTAATGAAACTCTGGGATTCTGCTCAGCAGGGACAAAAATAAGAAATGTATCAACTAAATGTATTTAGAACAGTTTACAGGGTCGGCGACCCCCCTCCCAGAGCTGCTTCAGAAGGAGAGAAATGACACTTTACACTTCAATATTAGAAAAACTGTCACACATAGAAAATAGAAAGTCATTGGAAAAAGTTGTTATTTCTGGTGATCTATCTGAAACCAACTAGTTGTTTTGAAGGTGAACAACCCCTTTAAACTTTCACAGTAGAACCCTCAGTTTTTCAGGTGACCAAAAAAATGGTCTAAAATCCATGTATATGTAAAATCAGAGCAATGTATTATATAATATGCATTGGACCACAGAAAAATAGTGTAAAATGTGGAAAAATTTAAAAATCAGGGGATGTAAAATCAGGGGGCCTTCCAAGCTGCTCTCCAGGCCCCCCCTGCTGCTGCTCCGCCGAGCTTGTGCACTATATTTTTGGGTCGCACCAGGAAAGCCCTGGCAAATTGTGGATCTGAGTGTGGATCTGGTCTGGCAGGGCCCACAAGAGCCTGGGGTCAACAAGGCCCGGATTTGTGGAAAGGCCACCAAGGCCAAGGCCTAGGGCAGCAGGATTTTTGGGGCTGCATGCTGCCAACCATATCCACATTGGTGTGGGAGCTCTGGGGCTGCTCATGAGATACAATAGTTTTTTAAATTTCCTGTGCACCAATCCCCAGTACTCCCAATCTGTTGATGAAAATGTGTGCATGTGCACAAATAAAGGGGAGGGGACAGGGGGGGTGAACATCAGCGGGCCTATGGGCACCCGCAATGTAAATCCGGCTCTGGGCTCACAAGGTTTTTTCCCAGTGTCCCGTCGGCCTAGTCTGGCCCTGTGTAAAATTGAGGTTTCGCTGTACAAGCAAATGGGTTCTTCTTGCCCACTGAAGTTAGATGACCAAAAGGCTTCCAATTAAGATCTGCAGCAGGTTACGAAAGTCCAATTAAATAAAAGTAATTGTAACATAGCACTGCCTGTCCTGGGTCTGGTTTCCAATTTCCTTTATTCAAGTACATATGTGCCGAAGATGGAGCACAGGAACAGATCGGACAAATAAAAGTTGAATAGCATAACTGTGTACAGGCCCGGACTGGCAATCTGTGGGTTCTGGCAAATACCAGAGGGGCTGCTATAAGGTGCAATAGAAATTCAGTATTTAGTGGGCCTATTGGGGCCTCTATGTTGGCTGATTGGGCCTCTGTGCACCTAAAATGCCAGGGCCTATTTTAATTCTCAGTCCGGACCTGACTGTGTACATAGTTGAAGTGATAAATCGTGCTGTACTGCATTGGTCCAACATTCTCATGAGCTGGAGTTTTACAAGTTTTATCAGTAGGATGGGTTTATATTTCACTTAGATAGTGTATGTCACTCCCTGGAACAGACTGTGAAAGTGACCCTTATGCCTTTTTGGTGAGTTCAAGGTTCAAATTGTTATTTACCTGATTATCACATCTGAATGCCTCCTCCTAGAACTCCCCTGATGAGAATGCATTCTGCCATTCTGCATTTTAGTCTAACAAAAGTAAGTCTGTAACAGATGGATTTGTTTTGTATCTTGCCACTGTGTCATTCCAGTGAGAAAGGCATTCATAGCATGGTTCAAGCAACAGCTTGTACACTTGTAATGTACAAATGCTCAGGTAAGGGTTAAATTCATCCAGTCTGTGCTGTCCCATGGCACAGAAATCCAACAGGCACAAGGATAAAATCCCCCTGGCCTGCAGTTTATGGGACCCAGCACATCACCAGCTATAGGCAGTAATAGTCTAAAAAAAAAACGAATTACGGTACACTAAACCAAATTCCCCATTAAAATAAAGCTGTCATCATAATATGAAGTGCTTCCCTATACTGGAAAAAATGTACTTATATTACTACAGCAAAAGCCAAGATTATAGGACTGTATTTGGTCTACTCAGGTCCCACCAACTGGATTACACTCAATATTCACTTAATAGTCACACACCAACCTAATCCTGTTGGTAGGAATCCAGGATTCAGTACATCTCTACTCTAGGATTTTTTGTTGCTTTAGAAATTCAACTTTTCCACATGCAACATTTAAAAGATGCCAAACTGAAGTGTGTGGGACCCTAAAACCAATAATTACTCAAAGGGCATTTAGTGATTAAGCTAGATGGGGCCAATTACTGTTAGAAACCCACTTCTCCAAAGAGGTGCTCATTTTCTGAAAAGAAATGCCAGCCTTTCTATATTTGTATATTCTATAAAATATATATTTCCTATTAATAATGTTGGCATCAAGTATAATTTTTAATGGCCAGTCCAGTAAAATAGGGGTCCAGGGACAAGCCTTATTGCCCCCTTCTGTATATACTGTATACAGCTTTTCCCCAGCCTCTTCTTCATGTTACACTACTAAATAATGAATTAAAACTGGGACCAAACCCTTTAAAGAGAAAATGCAGCAACATTTTATTCTTGAAATCTCAGAAACTTCTAAAGGGCAATTTTCTATTTCAACAAATACAGGACCCAGTTTTGATCAATCTATACCCAGTGAACGCTTCTGCCCTGAATATGCACTTACTGTGTGTAAAACGAATTTGTCCATGTACCGTCAATTTCATCCAATAGTAGATAGGGATTGCTTCAAAAAAAGTTGACATTTTTTCTAAGTCCCAAAAAAAACGATAGGGCCTTTTCTTTTTTAAGGGTGATAGGCTGAAAAAGATCAAAATTTTTTTGGGGGGTATCCTCTTTCCCCCCTACATTTCCTAACATATGGCACCTAAACTATACAGTGGGCACATGTATAGGGCAAAATAACACCTCTATTTTATTTTATGAAGCTTTCCCAGGCTTTTCCCAGTAGTGTAATGTATTTGCTGCAACATATAAGTCCATTCAACTTTAACTTGGCGCTGTATGCAAATTAGGCATCGCTAGCGTAACTTCACTTTGCTTGACAAATTAACACTAGTGCAAATTCGCTACCGTTCACCTCCCTGAGCGCAACTTCGGATTTTAGTGAATTTGCTAAGCGCTGGCGAAACTACGCCTGGCGAAGTGCGGCAAATTGTTGCTGGCACAACTTCGGATCTTAGTGAATTTGCCCCCATGTATGTGACCTATAGAGAAAACATATTCTTCTAAACAGGAAAATATATGGAATGGCCTATCTAGTACAAGTATCATAAGGCAACATTCAAAGTCAAGTTATTAGCCCAATTTAAGTTGTTTTTTATTTTTGCTTCAAAAATAGAGATTTCTAAAACATACATTTTTGAGATATATTAAGTGCAAGAGACACCTATGACCGGAGGGTGCGAAACGCGTAAGGTGGGCCATGTGGGGGTCAGTATGTATCTGAATTTTAATGTGACTTTAAATAAAATATTTTTTTCCTGAAGATAAAAAGCCTTGGGACAGATATCTTTTTGAGATTGGAATTTTTTTTGCATATGATTGCCTGTGAACTGGGGCGAGTCCCTTTGGCTTAATAAAGGCAGAAATCAGATGTGGACTTCCGATCGATGAATACCTGATTGGACAGTCCCTGTATGTATCAGCTGGGGATAGCCTGGAGCCATGGGCAGAATGGAGAGGAAATCCAGCCTGTCTGATCTTCCCTATAACTGGGATGCTGCCAACCGCCAATCCCCCCACCCGCCAAGTTTTGTTGTTGTGTTTTTGTTTTTTAAGGCACACAATTTCTAGTGCATCTCACAGTGTCCTTTCCCCAGATTTTGTCTCTTCTGTTCTACAAATACCACTCCCATGGCAAGGTAATGGAAACCATAGCAAGTTTTCAGCCTTGGATTAGTCAGAACCCCAGAATCCTTCGTGAAAGATTCGGCAGAATACCGAACCAAAAAGGGGAAAACTTTTTTTACTTCCTTGTTTTGTGACAAAAAGTCATGCGATTCCCTCCCAGCCCCTAATTTGCAGGATTCGGCTGAATCATGATGAAAAAGGCCGAATCGAATCCTGGAGCAGGACTATTTTGCAAATAAATAAGACATCTTAGAAACTTTGAAACAAAGCTTGACCCAATCCTTCCATAATACCAGGCCCACCTCCCTCCCTGGGCAATCAGCTGAACAAAAATAATGATCTGGGTGAGAAGATTGCTAATAAAAAGCAGTAGAGCCATTGCAGCTCAACATATCTCCACCAGGAGGCGAAGAATCCACACATATTAAAGTTTTCCCCCCAATATTTTCTCAACAAAAAAAGTTTTGAGTCCAGTGTTTACAATATTCCAGCAGCCAGAGGCACATCGATGGCCTACAACTCATCCTTCTCTTGTCTTCTCTGCACCTTCTGGAGGGGGTGCACCAGCTCCACCATATAATTTGCCTACAATTGGTTCAACAATTTCTTCCAATTCCCTCTTTTTGGCCTTGAAATCTTCAATATCAGCATCCTGGTGGCTTTCTAACCATTAAATGACCCCAGCAACCATGTATTGATTTGAAGAAGAGATCAGAATTTTATCAGGAGAGGGTCTGAATAGAAAACTAAGAAATACAAAGTAGCATTTACAATACAGCTGTCTTGATCCAAACTAAGATATTATTAAACCTTATTTTGAGTATATGTAGGGCATAAGATACAATTTATGGAAAGATCCCTTATCCTGAAACCCCCAGGTCTCAAACATTCTGGATAATAGGCCCCATACCTGTACTGTCTGGTTACGTTCATACATCTCAGAAAAAGGAATTGTTACATACAGATTTGTTCTGCTAAGCACTTACCTTTTGGTAGGAACCATCTGTGCTTCTGCCAATTTCATATTGGCAATTTCATATTGATTCTGATATGCCCCACATATTACCATAAGGAAGAGTGTCACCATTAGCCTGTAGGTAAAGAGATTCAGTCCTGAATGATTGCAGCCATGTGACCTATAGGATATCAATGTGTTTTGTTGCTGGATAAAACGCCAAAAAATTCCTTACCATAGGTAGTATAAACCTCTATGGGGCAGATTTATTAACACTATATAACACTATGGGGCAGATTTATTAAGGGTCGAGTTGTGTTTTGGAAAAAAAAAAAATTGCGTTTCGAGGGTATTTTTGAGTCAAAAAAAAAAAAAAGTTTTTCCTTGGGTTAAAAAAAATTTCAGATTTTTCTAAAGTTTTTTATATCCCGACCCTGGAAATAGCTCGAATCCGAAAATACATCTAAAACCTGTCAAGGTCATGTAGAAGTTAATGTCAGTGGTCCCTTGAACTATTTGAAGATGTTTATAGCCTTCATGACGTTCAAGTTCTTTTTCGGTGGGTTTCGCGCGAAAACTCGGTCAATTCAAGGGTTTTTTTTTTTTTTTTTTGGGGTTGTAAACCCCTAACTCGCTGATTCAAGTTTTTTCTTGAATTGTAAACCATTCGAGTTGTGAGTTCATTTGAGGTCTAAAAAAGGTCACCTAAGTCTGACATTCAACTTTTGATAAATAATCCCCTAAACTGTGTAATTGCTCAAAATGTATATGAAACAAGTTGTGGTTCTACTGCCACGTGCTTATCTTATACCACCTGCTATGGGGAGGGTTTTTTGAGCAAATTTAGGTATTTCTGCATATTACGGAATTGTGGAGACTTGTCCTGTCATTACAAAGCAGTCCCAGAATTACTAATCCAAAAAAACGATAAACAAGCAGTTTACTTCTCCAAGAGATCGTACAGACATTTCTTGAAATTAATACTTCAATCCAAGCTCTGGGAGGCTTCCAAATACTCCACAAGAACATACATATGGCAGGACAACACAAGAAAAGCTAAAGAAATGCATTCAGAAACTCCAGGCAAGTTAAAGATATCATTTATACTGAAGATCACAGAGCAGAATATAAGCACTTCTACTGGTTGTAGAGTATAGACATTCTAAGTACAAGGGCGTCCCTATACTAGGGTAGTGTTATTATATCTTTCTCTAAAGCCCTATTAGAAAAGGGGTTTCTTTGTTATGTTGATGTCAGACCAACAGAGGATGTGTTGTTAAGCTATGGCCCCTGCTTATTTTAAAGGAAAAGGAAAGCCTAACAAAGCGATGACCTGAAACACTGTAATTTATATACTGGACTGTACCAGCTCAGAGTTTCAGCAGCCATATAACATTAAGTATCCACACTTTTTGTCCAAAGATCACCATTTATGATACTTTGCAAACCAGCGGCCCAGCACAGGTTCATGGTTCTGATACCGAATCTAAGTTTAGGGGGTTATCAAAAATGATCAAACATTAGCATAATGTTCCATATAAGATGATATTACTAGGGATGCACCGAATCCACTATTTTCGATTCGGGCGAACCCCCGAATCCTTCACGCAAGTTTCAGCAGAATACCAAACCACATCCTAATTTGCATATGCAAATTAGGGGTGGGACGGGGAATACATTTTTTACTTCCTTGTTTTGTGACAAAAAGCCATGCGATTTCCCTCCCTGCCCTTAATTTGTATATGCAAATTTGGATTCAGTTCGGCAGGGCAGAAGGATTTGGCTGAATCAGAATCCTGCTTAATAAGGCCGAATCCTGAAGCGAATCCTGGATTCAGTGCATCCCTAGAAGTTACAGGGTTATATTAGCAATTCAGATTCAGAATACACTGCCTTCTATGCTGCCAAATAATGTTATTACTAGTCTTATTACTAAGCAATTGTAACAATTTAAGATAAGCAGGTCTCTTGGGGAAACGGTGACTTGCAGCTTAAAGGGCAAAACACCTTCATTAGCAAAACTGTAATAACACATAAATGTGTTCAAACTTTCATAACTTAGCAAGTTTTGTAAAATGAACATGGTAATAAGGGGGTGTGGCCACAAAAATGCGGAGCGCAGAAAATCTTTGTCCCTCTTTCTGTTTCCCTCTATTCTATTTCCATTCAACCCCCTCCCTTACCTTGTTCTATGTTGAAATTTTGGATTGTGTGACTTGAACTTCCTCTGGTTTCTATGGTGGTTAGTGCACAGGTTCTCTGAAAAGCAGAGGAAATTCAGGCAATCCATCATTTCAACATGGAACAAGGT
The DNA here is from genome assembly GCA_038501925.1 of Xenopus petersii. Lineage (NCBI taxonomy): Eukaryota > Metazoa > Chordata > Amphibia > Anura > Pipidae > Xenopus > Xenopus petersii. Next base: position 60,863,422 of record CM076678.1, read on the forward strand.
AAGGGAGGGGTTGAATCAGCTTATGGAAGGGGTTGGGTGAGGAAATGTTTTTAAAAATGATTTCCCTTTCTCTGTAATAATAAAACAGTACCTTGTACTGGATCCAAACTAAGATATAATGAATCCTTATTGGGGACAAAACAATCCTATTGGGTTTATTTAATTTTTAAATTATTTTTAGACTATTTATGGTGTGCTGATACAAATAACAGAAACCCCCAGGTCCCAAGCATTCTGGATAACCGGTCCTATACCTGTACATTTCTTTTTTGCCAATTCAGACTGTGTTTATTCACCCAACCAGATGAGATTATGTCACAGAGGGGTATTTAGTCGCTTTAAGTATCCTTCGCAGCAATTAGTAATGTCAGTAATGCAAATAATGCCATACCCATAATGCACTACGTTGCTAACAATCATGTGAAAACAATAATCAAAAATGCAAACAGTAATATCTTTTATTTCTTTATTTTTACAAATATTTTATCTTTAGATAAAAACGTCATTCTAAAAATGTACATTTACCTTTTAACAAAGTATAGTAAAACATTAAAAAAAATAATAAATCCAATAACGGAATACTTGACATTTACAGTTGAACATCAAATGAGCGGATTATGAAATATTTACAGCACGGTATAAAGTCACATGCACATGTATTAATACTGTAAGGGTTAAGTAGAATGGCTCAAAATAAAAGCAGACAATGTGCAATAAAGTCATATAACAAAAAAGCAGAGGAGAAGTGTATTGTCTGTCCTCTTAGGAAAAAAACAGACGCCTACATGGAATATGAGGCATAGGGTTTTCTTTTCATATAGGCTGATGTAAATAAAGGTCAAGCAAACATAGTGAGAAATGGTTTATCATATTATACATGTACAGCAGAAAGCGGCTTCCCAAGCGCACACTCATTTAGTGAGATGGATAGTGTCACTGCAGGGATGGGGCTGCTCACTTACTAGAAGGCTTCACTAAATCTCACTATATTACAACTACCTACTTTCCTTGCACATGATTGTATGTTATTCCCTCTCTCTTAACCTCGGCTCTCTAGATGTTGCTACACTACAATGCCCACCAGTCTTCATCATATACCAAGAGTTACAGCATTTTGGGAGTTGAAGCACCTGAGGTTACAAAACAGGACCCTAAATGACTCCTGCAGTTGTAAGCTGATGGTACATGTTAATAGCCAGGAAGTATCATTTGCTGTCATATAATATTATATATATATATATATATATATATATATATATATATATATATATATATGTGTATAAAGTGCCCTTATATCTTAGCAACATATACTGTACTGGACTTCAGCGGGTCATCAGATCATTTTATTGTTTTTTTTTGTTACACGTGTCCATGCCAGCATATTAATCACTTATGTTACTACAGCATGTAAAAAGGTGTAGTTCAACTTTAAGTCAACGTTTAGAATGTTATAGAATGTCCCGTGCCTGGCAACTTGCTCATCAGTTTTCATTTTTTTCCAGTGGTTTGCATTGTTTACCGCTAGTTCTGCCACTTTCGAGCATTAAAACAGGATTCACTGATCCAGACAGCCACAACCTTTTTGCTCTCTAAGGTTAAACTCTTATAGTTATTGTTAGATCACACATTCATTTAAAATTCATTGTGGTGATGTACAGAACCAAAATTAGAAAAAAAAGCTGTCTGTCCAAATATTTATAGACCTAACTGTTTATACATACACACTTCTACTATATCTCTATTACTTATATTTTTTATTGAGACTCTTCGTTCATCCTACCAATTTCTCAGTCAAACCACTGCCTGGTTGCTAGTGTAAACTGAACCCTAGCAACTAAATAGCTGCTGAACAAAATGCATTATTCTTTTAGGATCCACAAACGATGAAGACCAGTTGTAGAACTGGCTCAGAATAACATTCTACATCACATTTAAGTTAATTTGAAGGTGAACCACCTCTTGAAAAAGATACAGCCACAAATTATGCTGCTTGTAACTTTATTCCAGCTTTGGTTGTATGCATTTGGGCAATTATAAACCCTCTCTGTTAATGAGGTTGTTCACCCTTAAATTAACTTTTAGTATGATGTAGAGAGTGATATTCGGAGACAATTTGCAATTGGGTTTCTATTTATAGTTTTTGGGTTATTTAGCTTTTTTATTCAGCAGCTCTCAAGTTTGCAATTTCAGCAATCTGGTTGCTAGGGTCCAAATCAACCTAGCAACTATGCACTGATTTGATGGGGGACTAGTCGGAGAGGCCTGAATATAAAAGGTGTAGCCTCACAGAGCATTTGTTATTTTTAGATGGGGTCAGTGGCCCCAATTTGAAAGCTGGAAAGAGTCAGAAGAAAAAGGCAAATAATTCAAAAACTAGAAAATATAAATAATCCAGCCCAAAGTTGCTAGGAATTGGACATTCTATAATATACTAAAATTTACCCCAAAGGTGAACCACCCCTTTAAACCTGTGAGCCAATTTAGGAGCTTGATATGGTTATCATAGGCCTTTAAAGTGCTATTTGTTAATACTATGTTTAATACAACGTTTCTACTGTGGCTAACTATAGGGAAATGTTAAAAGGAGGGGAATAAATTATGACTGTAATGAGACACGAGCGTCAAAATGTTTACATGTGCCTAAAAGCACTTTTATTTTTAAATTGCATTGCCTATAGTACAGAGGAAGCTATTTTTCTTAAAGGTGAACAGTGAAAGCTATTTAGTTGGCTTCAAAGTTCTCACCATTTAGTGTGCTTAAATGGGATAATGGACTTCCTGCCACATGTGATTGCATCTACTTCCTCTCTGGAAAGCTGTATGGATGGAAATCTACATTTCAACAAGCCAACTGGTTTAGAAAACATAGGGCAGGATCATTTACCCTTTATGGAAGCCCTGTCTTCATTTACATTTATAGTGCTTCTGGCTGTAGATGTCTGTAATGAACGGGGCAACATTAGAAGTTTTACCCCAGGATGAGGGGGAAGAAATTGCACTTTCAATATACAATGAAATCTGTATGAAATCTGTACTTGTAATGCGGCAGAAAAATAACTCAGCACTATTTCAGTACACTTGCTTCCTTCAGTAAGCAATGTTTTGCAGAATTGAATTTCATTGACTACTATTTTACAAGAAATTATTTTTATAGACCGCTGGTAAAACACCAGCTAAGGCCAAGGCCAGTTAATACCCCATTCCCTGCTCCCACAAAAGTCATCTACCCCTGCTTGGCTACCTGGAACTTTTTCATTTCTTTTTCTTTTTTTGAAAAGGTGGGAACTCTATTGGCAGGCAAGGCCTCTATTGTCTATTGTACTATTAACAGCAAGTAAACAGAATAAAGACAATTGTTTTGATCTCCTATCATCAACACATAATAAAAAAATGAGCCTGAGTACCACCCAGTTTTGTTTTTAAGAAATGCAGTGGAGATAGGAGCCACTAATGTATCTTGCTCTGGCTACAGAGGGGTTTCAAGCATGTAGGCTGTCATAAGCTGATAAGAACTTGAATAAGTGCTATAAAGGGTAATAAATGCATTTTTCTTCAGGGTCCTAAATAAGCAGCTGTCAAACGCTTGAAACTTCACTGTTTGGCACTAACGTTATACTTATAAAGCAAAGGCAACATCATCACGTCAAAAATTTCAATTGTAATAATGGCTGAAGCCAAAGGGTCCCTCATCAAATGCTGGGACCTGAGACCACTTGTACTTATATTGTTCTGCTCTAATACAGGACTAATATATATGACGTTAAAATGTCATGTAATAAATAATAATTATAATAATAGCCGATTTTCCACTTGTGATGCCATTCTGATTGGTGGATAATAATGTCTTTCTAATTTTCATTTAGAATTCCAAATGTTCATGAACAGAACTCCTCAGTGATATAAATTCTACCTTAGGGTACACAAGCTTAAGTCTACCCAGTCTTTAGGCCTCAAGGTGCAATGACAAGTGCAAAATTAAATCTTTTTAAACTCTATTCACAAAGGTACTTGTGTCTATACACACTACTCTAATGTCTATCTCTAAATGCCAGTTGTGCCTGCTTTGTTGCAGCCCTGGAATTAAAATCTACCTTGGGCTGGCATTCCTTCCAGGGCTCCCAATGCATGTTGCAACTAATGAATTGTAAGATAACACTGTTTCTGGTAACATGGTAATCACCACCCTGCAAATAATCGTATTTGCACTCATACTGATGGTTGCAAAATGCAAATGTAACTTGTGTGAGATTTATCAATGTGTCTGCACTGGTAAATCACGCACACAATTTAGCTTTATGGTGGAATTTTGGGGAGAAAACTGCATTGAGGGTATGAAGAACATGCTGTATTGGGCGCACACTTTGCACTTGCTTAGTAAATGAGCCCTTCTGTGTATTTGGTTATTATTACACACGCTTTCGTATTTGTCCGGTTCATTGTTCTTTCCTAATTGAGGACTTTTATTTTTAACACAACAAGATATCAGAAAAAGAGCATGAATGTTAAATAAAAGCAAGGCCATAATAATCTGCTAGCCATGATAACTGCCAAAAAAGTTGTGTTGTAGAAGAAAAACAGTATAAGTTGCTTATGTATCTGTTAAAGTATTATGGAGTGAAAACAACAATAACAAAGCGCATAGTTGTTAAAAAAGTCCATGATGAACTGGTGCAGCATTGGACTGTAGATAATACTAAAAAAGCAAGAACATACCTTGCCCTGTAGCTTACACTCACACACACATATAAAATACTGAGTATAAGGAAAAGACATATATAACACTCCCAGTTCCTGCAGTGCACAATCACACATAAACATACAAGTCACTCATTTTTGCAGCAAGAACAGAAGACTTAAATTCAAGAGACATTTTCTTTTTTTTTCCTGCACAGGTCACTTAAAATGATAAAGGAGGAAACACTTTTTTTTTAAGTTTAAAAATATACATATTATAGTACTCCTATATAGATATACAGTTCAAGTCCAGTATATTTCCTTAGAAAACATATGTGCTTTCAACGCACATATGGACCATGGTAAAAAATAAAAAGCCATGGAACATCCTACATATAGTAAACATTTATAGAAAACAGCAATGACTCCTTTACCATTGTCACCAAATCATAAAGAGATGTCCATGGCATCCATTGAATGGGGTCAAGATTTATTATTGCCATAATTGTCTATTTTACTGCATCTGCAACTATTAGGTGTTTTGAGATTTTAGTGCTGGGTGGTGCCACTATGTTCCTCTGGAGACAAATATAGTGCCCTGCTTTAATGAATGCTACCAATGAAAAGCAGACAATTTTACTTGTTGCATTCAAGTTGTATAGTACAGCTAGCTAGAAGTCCTTCATTTTAGAGGTTCTTTTGGCATCAAAAGAGCTATTTTACAAACCTGGGAGTTTATAGATGCCTTAATAATGGCTTAGTATGATTGGGAAAGAGCTCTGGGAATCACTCCGTCCATTATTTTCCTCATTTTAAATAATACTATAACTTCCTGGGAGGTAGCACACCATACACATCTGTAGTGTCCATTGCATAGAAATAAATGTAACAGCTAGAAATGTATTTGTTCTACATAATGTACACTGAAGCTTAGCTAATATGCCATTTTTTTATATCTTTTAATGAAAAGCAGCTGAAAGCTAAATAGGCAGGGTCCAAAGAGTGCATTCATGAGCAAGTATCTGCTCTGAAATGTGTTACCAAAAAGATATTTGTAGAATAAAATTCTTCTTCATACAGCTCTTTTTTTTTCCGTCACTTCAGTCTTTGGTTACGCAGAAGAAAGGGAAACATCGTTCCAGGAAATTTTTATGATGCCGCTAGTTGTAGAGATTAAAAACCTAGTGTTAACATTTCTTTCCCCTGAAGCCAAGGAAGTTGTTTACCAGAGAATCTACTGATCAAGTGGTTATGTGGAGACAGAAGAACACGTAGGATCTTTCAAGGAGTTGGATATCTCCACTGACAAGCAGAGTAGTTGTTTATGGTGTTAGTGTTTTGTTGGAGTTAATGGTAGCTTCTTAAAAATAAATCATAAGCCCTTTTCATGCATGGGAAAGAAGAGTTAAACAAAAAAAAGTCCAATCATGCTGCTTATGGTATGAAGCAAAGGCATCTTTAAAATTCTTCCCTAGAAAATCCTTTGCATGTAAATATGTATCCGTTCCTTTTCTAACTTGGAACTGCTGAAATGTTTTAACAATAAAGTGCAAATCTTGTCAAAGTACTAAAAGTATCACTGGAGAATAGTATAGAAATATCAAATTTTCAGGCTTTGAAATGGTTCTTTAGGCCACGCGAGTCTTTTAATACACAATAGGTAAAGTTCTGAGAGATCCAGCGCCTTTTGAAATGTTGCAAAGCTCCCTCTTTTATCCCAGGAACATTTGGAAGTTTCAAGAAAATTATAAATCCTTCCCTAGTGCAATCCACAAGAATCCCAGTGATTACTTCCTGATGAGTTATTTTACATATATATATATCTATCTATCTATCACAAGACAAGCAACACCTCAGAATTATCACCTCTGAAGGAGGCGATTTCAGACTTTACTTTGATGTTTAATTATTATAGCTGCCCTAAAAATCTTCATATTTCTTTAAGAAAAAAAATGTCAAACTTCAACAGTAAAATCTTCTTCATCCCAAATTCTACGAAAACCGAGGCATAATCTGGCCAGATATATCACCGCCATTTAAAATAAAATTTCCTAAAGCAGAATTTGGCAATTTCTAAAAAAAACAAAAAAAAAAAAACAAAAAAAAGTTCCTGAAGATATCTCACTCCAGTCTAGGTAAAAATAAAGCACCTTTTGATGTGATGCACATCACTGACGTTACGCAGGATGACTTGCCACATCTTCTACAATTCCAGGCTCGAGATTTAATCGGCAGAGTCCAAGCCGTCAGGTGGAGGAGCATATTTAAGACGGAACGTTCCTATGAGAAAGAAGGAAAGATAAATGTAAATTCTATTTTTAGCAAACATTTAGAACTTTCTGCTATTTTTTTGTTCACAGAAATTCAACTGCAGAGAAACATTAGCAGAAGGCAAGGTTACATCTGTCATCATAGAAGCTATGATTTACCTTTAATCAGCCTTGTTTATGAATTTTACATTGCATGTATAATGAATAATGTGAGTTGGGGCTATGAATCAGCAAAAAAGAAGATGAAGAATAACCAGTGTCATCTTACAACCCAAAACACAAAAGGGGTGGTGCTGCTGCAAGCACAGGACTAAAGGTGGCCATACACGGAGAGATCCGCTCGTTTGGCGATGTTGCCAAACGAGCGGATCTCCCTCCGATATACCCACCTTGAGGTGGGCAATATCGGGCTGATCCAATCGTGGACCCTAGGGCCCAATGATCGGATCCTAACGGGCGGTCGGATCGCAGGACCGCATCAACGAATAGATGCGGCTGCGATCCGACGGGATTTTTTGTCCCATCCGATCGAGATCTAGCCGACTTTCGCCCAGATCTCGATCGGTGAAGCCCGTCGGGGGGCCCCATACACTGGCCAATAAGCTGCCGACACGGTCTGTCAGCAGCTTTTATCGGCCCGTGTATGGCCACCTTAACAAGCACAAAAGTCTGAAGCCAATATTTGACCATATATATTTATATTTATATAACACCTGAAGACTGACAGATTTGAAAATATGCAATGTTTTTAGTGAGCAAGATAAACACACATTGCCAACTAGCAAAACTCTTATAGAGGCTAGGGAAAGTCCTACCACAGAAATACCATTACAGTTTACACAGGGGTCTATTAGATTTTACTCAGGGGGCCTATTTATCATGCTGTGTAAAACAACCAACGTCAGAAAAACAGTGTAAAAAGCTTTGTAAAATAAATGGACACATTTCAAGGTGTGGGTTTTATTTTATTCCACCTGCATGCCAGATATGACACAGTTATTTTACACCTACAACACTTAATTTAAGTCCATGGTAAAAATGCAAGCGGCACGTAAGTTCCGCTCTAGAAACCACTCTAGAAAAAAAAAAAAAAAGTTAAAATGGAAGAACATATTTTTACTGTGTACGCAATTGCTGCTAATGCATACACAGCTTGAAATTATTTTTTTTGCATGGTGATGCTTGGCAATGTGTGCTGTATTTGGTTGCCATTTTTTTCTACCCAGTATGATCAGCTATCTTTTACAATTTCCATTAGTCAAATAAAAAGTTAAAAAAAAGGGATCAGTGGGCCATTAAATCAAAACAGATATTGATTTTTTTTTTACCTTGCCGATTAAAGTCCATAGATGGTTGTTTACAATCCTGAGCTCGGTGGCCACTGGCTCCACAGTTGTAACATGAAAAGTTACCAGTTTTTTTGTGAACTGCGCCATTTACAGATGCCATCATTCCCTGAGGCTGATACACGCCTGCTGTGCCTGGTATAAAGTTCTGCAGTGAGGGCATGGAAAAATTGGGCTGCCCACTTAGTATGGAATCAGGGTTCAGACTGCTATTGTATGGCGTATGGACTACAGGAAATGTAGCGCTGTTGTTGTATTGCTGGCTGTTTACATAGCCGTTATTGCACATTGGACTGAAAGGAAGAAGAGGGAATGGAAACATGGAAGGGCCAGGAAAAGGATGCTGAAAGTAACTGCCATAGTTTACAGTCATGCCTCCAGCACCACAGTTTCCACTGCAGCCACAGGAACTACATACTGTGCATCCTGATTGTTGCTGGGAGTGTTGCTGCTGGTGATGAACATGGTGATGGCTGGGAGTCTGATTTCCAATCTGAATGTTTACTGTGGGGGTGTTCCCACTACTGCTATAATAACTGTTGTCAGACGCTGAAGAAAGAGCAGTGCCTGAACTAGGGGCAGGGCAACTTGAAAGGCTAGTAATATTGGATAACGATGTAGAGGCATTGTTGCTTGTAGTGGCAGTGCTATTTGAACAGAAGTTGCCAGACATTTGGGCTACAGGAATGCCACTCCTGGCAGAAAAGGCAACTTTGGTATTGGCTGTATAAAGTACATTTCTTGGGTTTATTATTGCAGGAGAGACACTAGAACAGGTTGTTTGTCCAACCAAGGAAGAATCCGAAGAGGATACAAGAAGCTTGACAGGTGGTCTTGCCACATGGAAGACTGGAGTTGATGCCATAGTGGCCGAAATACTGGTTTCCATCATTAATGCTGGTTGCTGTGTTGGCTTAATGACCGGCGCTGAGCTTCCTACTTTGGCTCGAACACCGAAGTTAACACTGTTGTGTACTGAGCTGCTGTCCTTCATTATGGAAATGACTGGACCTGTTTGCAGTGGAGTTGAAGAAGTCTTGACATCTAAAATCATGTTTGCTAGTTTAATGCTGCTCCTGGGTCCGTAAGAAACTTTGTTTCTTTCTTCGGCAGAAAAAAGGGAGTGTGCAGAAGACTGAAGCAATTTTAAGTCTGCAGATCCTCTTGTATTTATAAGGTGGATTGGAGAGATATGAGAAGTCGCTCCTGTTAAGATTTGAATTTGCGAGGGGTGATGGTTGGAAATGTTAGAGCCTGCATCATTCTGAACTGGTAAAACTTGAGCTGTTGGACGCACAGAACTTGAAGTAAAGTGATTCACTAATAAAACAGTCTTCTCCTTTTCAGCACAATCTAAATGTCTCCCAAGTCCTAAAGAGAAACAAGATTCATTCATAGCTAATAAATGACATTGCTTACAAATATACCAGTATCCCCCATTTTATTTGGCCAGGTAAATCCTTACGTCTATCCACCTCCTCTGCACTGTCTGAGCTTTCCTCCCGTGTCTGCAGACCCATTGGACTTGATGGAGAACTGGAATACTCAGAAGATGAACTGCCCTCTTGAGGCATCTGGTGAGTTGGGACCTCTACATCTACAGATAATTCTACAAAGTACAGAAATTAATGACAGACAATTAACAATGGAGAAAAAAAAAGACATTAGATATTATATTCAGCTAAGTGCTGTGGTATTGTCATCCATATAGTGCATACATATATACATTCCAAGCTTGAGGTTACAGGACAAAAAACTAATATTTCAGAATCCACAAAAACCTGTATTACATTGATCATATTAAACGTTAATTTTACCCCTACCCCTTTAATTCTATTATCTATTGAGTAGACCACCTGACACAGTGTTTAGTTTAAAGGGATACTGTCATAGAAAAACATTTATTTTCAAAATGCATCAAATTGTTCCTATTCTTCCAAACATGTATGTAACGCTGTGCATCCCTGAGCGGAAAGCCTTTCCATACTGCAAAATGCATGTCACAAAGGCACCTTTAGGTATAAACACTGATGAAATAAATTATGTACACACTTTAAAGATGAAAAAGCACCTTTAAAAGCAATTCCTGCTTTGAAATGTTATTAGGGATAAATATATTTTATTTTTTTATATATTACCTGCAGCATGATTACAGTGAACATTTGTAACAGGGCCCACATGGCTAGTAGGTGGAACCCTAGCAATCCCACTACTGCTATAGGAAGTACACTGGGATGGATTGAGGCACCGTTTCTCAGATTTCTCCCTAGAAAGCATAGAAAGAGTAAATATTTATATCAATAACATGAGAATATATTAATAACTGGAAAAATCAGAGCAGGAAGGTACAAATTAACATTAGTTCACAGAAAAGTGCTTTTGCTGATTTGCCTGTAGTATTACATAGGAAATATGTATGGTTTTTGTTATATCTTGCATTAAAAAGAACAAAATCTGAAAATGAAATTCAAGTAATATTCTAATTCCTTACTGGTATGGGTACAAACAAAATATAGCAGTCTACTGCAAAGCTTCTACTCCTTATCCAAAAGTCTTAACAGGCTGCGGCTAGGGAATGTGCTAGTACAAATCAGTAGAGTAAGAGAAGAAGGTTTTGTTAAAACAGAGGCCTTCTCAGTGGACTAATGATTTACTTTGTTCACGTTCCTACAGAAAGAAATTAGAATTAAGTACTACAAGTTTCAGATTTGCCCTATTTAGTCCAAGAAAGAACAAAAAAATATTTTGTAATTAATATTCTAGGCAAAACGAATGTTAAGCACAAACCCTTTTCAAAACAATAATACTGCAAATGGGTTATACTGTTCCTAAGAGTATGGAACTTCTATTGGAAAACTTTGCTCAGTAAAGCTTGCTCAACACTTGAGAATTTAACCATTTCTTTTCTGATCTGAAGCAATTATAATAATAATAATAGTTTTTCTATACACTAACACCCATACTGCAGAATAGTGTTGTCTGAAGGTGAAGTTTCCAGTGGCTCAAGTCATGATTGTTGAGGGAACATGCAACGACGATGATGATGTTTTACAGAAAGATGATGGTGTGGAAGTCTGGTTTGGTTTAAGAGCCAAGAGAAAACGGTTACTGGCGAAACAACCAATCTGGTGCTTCTGACCAAAAGCTTAAATTAAATGGCTACAAATAGGTGTTTTGTTTATTGCCATTTGAATTGAGTGAATGGCTAAATTAAAAGCAAAGTTACACTGTTTGTGAACTTTTTTGTGCTTGTTTGGGATGTTATCTCTAGTCACAAGTTTGCTATACACACTATTGTTGTTGTCAGGCCCCAAAGTAAGGCGATACAACACCACAGATTATACTTGGTGGTTGTTGTAGACTTAAAGAATAAGGAAAGCTCCAATCAATGTATGTGTGTGTGGGGGGGGTGTATTGGTGTTAGGACACACCCCAAGGATTGTAATCATTTATCCGATACCCCATGGCAGTGCTGTTATTAAAAGAAAAATGTATGAGCCTGGTTTACATGTGTGGGAGGGATCCTTTTCCTCCCTTCCTCTTTCTCCAAATCCTGTGTCTGAGGCATGTGCAATAGAGTGAAAAAGTTGACTATTTAGTTAAAGTTTGGCTACTCACTCTACTGAGTAGGAAGAGGATTGCTTGCTTGCATTTACCCTGGGCCGCTGCAGTTTTCTGCAAACAAGAGCAGCAGCTCTGACATTTTTCATCCCCTCCATCGACGAGACCTTTCCTTCTCCTTAAAAAGACAGTATACCCTTCTTTTCAACCTGAGTTCAATGAATACGGCTTTTTGCTTACTGCTTAAATCATGAAATAAAATTGTTGTTTTGACTGACTGCACTATCTGACCAAACATTTTTATTTGCCAACGTACAAGGAACATGTTATTACTTGCACTAATCAAGGCAACATCTGAAATTGAAAGTCTACTTCATTTTCATAGGAGCCCAAGTAAAATAATCACAGCTCTATTGAGAAGCCTCTCTGTTTAAACAAAGCCCTCCCATTCCTCAAGTGAAGCCTGTTAGGCTGTGAGGTAAGGAACAACTTTTTAAACAGCAGGCATCCAGGCACACTGGTGAGCAGCTGTGATTGTGATCCTACAAACATTTAATTGAATATACAGTAACTTAACTTTCAGATGTTTCCCTGATTAGTGCAAGAAATTACACATCCCTATAATGTTGAGAGAAGCTGAAGTCCTTGAGCATGTTTCATTTTCTTTGTTTCCTTTCATTTATCTATTTTATTATTCCCTATTTTATTATTCCCTATTTTACGGAAGACTAATTATAGTATCAAATCCTTCTGCAGGCATTTGTAAGACATCTGTATCCTACAAGGCCGTACTTTCAGATAATTAATTTCCAAGATTGAATGCTAGCACATAACAACTGCACAGGTATGAAATGAGCATCGATATACCTCATCATTTAAAACATTTCACAAAGAAGCAGGAAACCAATCACACTTACTTCTCCAACTCCAGTTGGGTCTTTAACTTCTTTTTTGCTCCCATTGTTAGAGATTCGAATTTATTTAAATCTTCTTCAGTGAGACTCAAAAACTAGAGGCAAATAGCAAAAGAATATACAGAGATGCTTTGTTTTCTATAACGGCAAGGAGCATTTAATTGTATAAATCAAAACTTGTTGTTCTTTTCTGGCTATACAAGTCTTTTTAGGTTTGTTTAAAGTTATTGGGAAACTTAAAGGAGAACTAAAGCTTAACTAAAGAAGTAGGCTAGAAATGTTGTACATTATGTTTTGCTTGTACTTTTATGCTGACTCCCTGCACATGCTCTTTGCTGCTGTCAGTTACTGAGCTTAGGGGCTGTCTCACGATATACAGTACACATAGGATATAAATGTCACAATATGCTGAGTCTGATTAGAAATTAATGCAGATAATTGCTACATGGCAGCTCAGAAACCAGTGCAATTAGCATGAGAAATAAATAATCAGTACTGTAGCATCAGCTTCAATCATAAGCCAACATCATTTTCTGCTGGATAATTTGCGACAACCCCTAAGCTCACCTTCTCAACAGCTGCTCAAAGACCACTGAGCATGTGAGAGTTGCTGACACTTTCTGAAACGGTGACCTCCTGTGTCTGTCCTGGATAGATGCTGCTATTGAGAAGATAAAACTGTAGGCTGGTGCAATCAGTGCAGTATATAAAATATTGCATATTCAGCCATATTCATTTTTAGGGTTTTGTTTTTCTTTAAACCCTGAGTAAAGTGTCTCAAAGTGTTTGTACTAATGCACAGTGCTATTATTAGGGATACACCAAATCCAGGATTTGGTTGGAAAGAACTCAAAGGGTTAGGTCACACAGAGCGTTGGCTCTGCTGCTCCCATTCTGCGTTTTTCTACAGACTAAGAGAAGCGAATCCGCTCACTTGCACACCTCGGTAAAACTGTGCTGACAAGTACAACTTCCACCTCCACTCGCCTACACAAAATGCCTGTTTTTGCTTTTACGACCTGAACCTTCCACTATCTCTGGTACACAACTCTACAAGTATTTCTAAAGAAGTAGTCCTTTTACTTCTGAATGTTGCTCATGGTTTCAAAATGTTGGTTTCAAAATGTTTACGCTTGCAAACATATTACAAATTCACTCTAGGGTCATCAGCATGGAATACTGTGTACCACTTAATGACACTGCACATGCAAACCACATACAAATGCTTCATTTACAGCAAGGCCAATATTTTCATAACTGTGCCAGTATATGTTTTACCTTTTTCATGGATAACTGACTGAAGACAGTATAATATTTGTGCAGGCGCAGCTTTCGCAGCCATTCCAATATCTCCTGTTGTTCCTGTGTTTGTGGACTTGGCACAGTAGAAGCAATCATAACAGAGGGAGAAGACTCTATTGGGGGCCGATACACTATTGTAGAGGAGCTAGAACTCCCTGTGTGTGAACATGGAGAAAGCGTTAGGGTTGCCCCACTGTGGTGTGATGAAATGCTGCTCTGTGACGACTGGATGCTGGCAACGCCGCATATTGGTCTGAAACGAAAGACAGACAAATTTTATAGGAAAGCACATTAAAACAAATTGTATAGCAAGGCACATTAAAACAATCACTAGTATTTAGTACAGTTATGTGATCCATTATATGGAAACCCGTTATCCAGAAAGCTCCGAATTACAGAAAGGCCATCTCCCATAGACTCCATTTTATCCAAATAATCCCCATTGTTAATATTGATTTCCTTGTTCTCTGTAATAATAAAACAGTACCTTGTACTTGTTCCCAACTAATAAACAATTAATCCTTATTGGAAGCAAAACCAGCCTTTTGGGTTTATTTAATGTATACATGCTTTTTCTAGTAGATTAAGGTATAAAGATTCTGTTATCTGGAAAACCCAAACTCCTGAGCATTCTGGATAAAAGGTCCCATACCTGTACCACGCATGCACAGAAAAGAAGATTTTGTGTACTCACCGTTAAATCGCTTTCTCTTCAGTCGCTTGGGGGACACAGGGACAATGGGGTATAGCTAATAACACTAAGAGGCAGGACACAACGATAAAGAAAGCTGTCTCCTCCTACGCTGACTATACCCCCAGCAGGCGGAGCTTAGCTCAGTTTGTACCAAAGTCAACAGGAAAATAACTTCAATTCTAAAGATAAAACGAACCCTGTTAACCGTTTATCTTATCATGTCTGACGGAAGGCGAGGGCCTCAATCCAGGGGGGGAAGCCCTGTGTCCCCCAAGCGACTGAAGAGAAAGAGATTTAACGGTGAGTACACAAAATCTTCTTTTTTCCTAGTCAGCTTGGGGGACACAGGGACAGTGGGGACGTATCAAAGCTGTCCCCTAGAATCCCAGGTGGGATAATGAGGCCTATGTGGAAGTAACCACTGCGGCTTGAAGCACCTCTCTTACAAAGTGAGTGTTAGAAGCCGTAAGGTATCAAAATGGTAGAATTTGGAAAAAGAGTGAACAGAGGTCCACGTGGTTGCCTTGCACAGCTGTTCTGCTCCTGGTTTCTGAATGCCCAGGACGTGTTCAAGCCCCTGCCAGAGTGAGCAGTAAGTTTGACTGACAGGGTCTGGCACTGTGCTGTTTAGGCTCTCTGAATATCTTGTTTGATCTTGTGAGAGATGGTAGATTGGTGGACAGAGTTCCTAGGTGTGACACAGAGAAGAGGAGAAGAGTGCAGTGCGGCTTCCTTCGGTTGGCTGATGTTAGACAGACGGTCTGAATGATTATCTCAATTCAGGTGGAATCTGAAACAACCTTTGTCAAAAGGATGGAACTGTGTGAAGGAGTGCCCTGTTTTGGTGGAAGATGAGGCAGGGTTTCCCAGTGAGCCGTTGACAAGGCATGGAACCCAGTGGCTCAAAGTGTGGGCGTTGTAGTGCAGCAAGCCCCAAATAGGGACTGGTGCTTATATGGGTGGAACCACTTGAGCTACCCCTTCTATGAAGTTTTGAAATCAGGCAATAGTAATAGGCGTTTCTGGAGGTGCCAAGATTTGCGACATGAGGGAGCCTAGAAACAAAGCCATCACAAGACGCTGCTGTAGGAATTCCAAAATGTTGAGTATGGATAGCACTCTGAATTTTTCTCTGCGTCACGTGAACCCTTGGTGGTAGGTGGACCAGACCTGTGGTAGGCTCTGGCTGAACTGGTTTGCGGACGGCGCACATGGTGTGTGGTGGTTGATGTAAGCCACCACTGTGGAGTTGTCCGATTGTATCTTCACAGCCTGACCAGTTAGAACCTGCTGTCAATGGAGCAGGCCTAGGCGGATTGCTGGGATCTCGAGCAGGTTGATTGGCAGCTTCCTTTTATCCGATTTCCATCTTCCTTGCTCTGACTGACCCTCTAAATTGCACAGGAGCGGAAAAGGCTCACGTCCATTGTCAGAATGCTCCAGGAGGTTCTGTTTACTATCTTCCTGTGGTAATGTGGTTTGGTCCGCAGCCACCAGAGAAGGGATACCCATATTTGTATGTCTTGAAGTAGGGATTTTCATTTCCATTTGGTGAGTACGTTCCACTGTAGCTCCCCGAGATGGTATTGGGCGAATGGCACTGCCTCTATGATGGGGACGATGACCCAGAGTACCTTCATACAGAACCTGGCTGTAGGTGGAGGCTTCTACAGGAGCGATCGAACTAGCGCTTGAAGATGAAAGTACTTTCTCCGGAGGGAGTGAAATTCTCTGATTCTGAGTGTTGAACTGTGTACCGAAGAACACCATGGATTGGTCCGGCGTAAATGAAGACTTGTTCAGGTTCAGGACCCAGCCAAGTTCCTGTACCTTGTCAATGCTTGCATTGAGCGACCGTTGGGCCTTGAGAAGGAAAGGCGCCCTGATCAGCGGGTTGTCTAAATACGGAGAGATTCCAGCATTGTGGAAAACCGCTGTGGTTGCGACCGTGATCTTTGTAAAGATGTATGGGACAGATGTTAGGCCGAAGGGGAAACTTGTGAATTGGTAGTGACAATTCTGAAGACTCTCTGACACGGAGGGAAAATTAGGACGTTCTTTATGTTGAGAAACTAAGAATTTCCCTGGGGACATCGATGCGATGACCGTCTGGAGAGACTCCATCTTGGGTGAAAAAAATTTGTTCAGATCCTTGGGGACCAGAATGGGGCGGACTGACCCGTCCTTTTTGGGAACTTGGGAGCCAAGAGAATTGAGAAGTATCTCTTGAAAAGTTCTCCCTGGTACTGAGGAGATTACCTCTGCGAGAAGTCTGGGAAGAAAACGATGGGGAGGGAGTGAGGAGAATTCTAGGCGATAGCGTTGAGTAACGACTCCTGCACCCAAGAGTTTTGAACGAGTGTGGTCTACACGTCGGCATAACGTCTTAATCTCCCTACAATTGGCACTGTGCCTGGTCATGTTAGGGCACAGTCATGCTGAGGTAGTCTTATCTGCAGTTTTTAAGGTGTGTTTTCGAATATGACAAGTTTGTCTTTGTTTGCAATTCGCCGTCTAGATTGTCTTGGGGGAGATGACCTTGAGCCCTTGGGTTGGGGCCGTGAAAGAACTTACCCCTGTGACAGGAGGAACGTGCTTTTAGTTGAGATAGTAAGGTACTCTTGCCCCCTGTGGCTTGGCTTATGATATTGTCCAGATCAGCGCCAAAGAGCAGTTTCCCCTTGAAGGTAATGGATGTCAGTCAGAGATTTCTTGGAAGGAAAGTCTGCTGCCCATAGTTTCATCCAGAGGGACCTGCAGCCCTCCACCTACAGTGTCGATGATCTGCAGAGGACTTGAGTGGCATCTAGTGAAACCTCACACCTGTAATCATTTGCTTTCCGTGGTCTGGGAAGCCCATTGAAAAGTTTGTGCCACGTTGCCCCTGAATCGATGGCATTGATGAGAGAGTCGGACAAGGACTGGATATCTCTGCTAACCCATGCCATAGCCAGAACAGGGTGACGGGAGTAGCAGGATGGGGGAAGATCGAGAGCATGAGGCTCTCTAGTTCCTTGTCCCTAGATTCCCTGAAGGAGGAAGCATTGGGAACTGCTGTATTCTTGAAGACATGATACAGGGGCATCTACTGAAAGAGGAGACAACCCCTTTTCTGTAAGCTCAGCCAGGAATGGATAAGGCTTTAAAAAAAAAATAACGGTTGGTCTGAAAACTGCTCTCCAGCTTATCCCATCCCTGTTATTTGTGGGTGGGAAGGACTAAACCTTAGAAGAATCAGAAAAGGCCAGCTTAAATATACTGCAATATATATGGACAAACAATCCATGTTTTGTTTAAAGGAGAAGGCATTTTTAGTAGCTTAAGGCACAAAATGTTGATCATGGTATTTGTATATGGGAATCAGGTGATGAAGTGTCTAGTACTGAAAAATCAGAGAATCCACTGTCTCTGAAGAGATACTGGATGACTCCTCCTTTTCATGATCTAGGTTTGAAGACAGCTCACCTTCAGAGCTGTTGTACCCTTCCTCTAAATCGGGTGGGATAGGGGGAGGTGTCTGGGAGGAGTATCGGTCTCCTCCTTGGATGGTGAAGGGGCCCTGCGTTTTGAGGGCCTCACCTAGGGAGCATCTAGTCGAGAATGCGTTATAACAAGGGATTCAGCCAACATAGGTAGCCTTAGGCTTAGCTGGGATGGCCAAACGGGGGTGGTATGCCATTGTGGCTATAAGTAGCCCAATTGGGGTAAGAACGGCTTGGGGGGCGTGGGTGGCCCCTTTGGATACTGTAGATTTTTGAGGTTCTTTATGCCCTGCAGACAGACTTTGCGGCATGTGAAATAGGCTAGGAATTTCACTACTGCTGGAGGTGCTCCCCTGGGGAAGAGGCCATCACCGTATCCTCTGACAAAGCCTAGCTGGCAAAAAAACACCGGCTGTAGTGTGTAGAATGCACCAGAGAACTGTGCTCTCAATTTTGCCCCTAATGGGTTAATTGCTGGCACTAACCTGTATAGACAGGGCAGGGGAGGAGGAATTTCTAGGTCTATTACCCTCTGTCACGGTGTATGCGAAGCGCTATGTGTCTGCGCTGTGTTCTGCACTGGCCTCCTGAATCTGTGGAGGATAGCGTGCAGGTGTCCTGGTAGGGCACAGGCCGTGAGGAGAATGTGATCGGCAGCTTCCCGCTGCAAAATGGCATCGCGCAAGAATGTCAGTTTGCAAGACAGGAGAATGGTGCCAAGTGAGAACCGGCGGCGCTCCACTGTGCTTTTCTTCCTTCATGCCGGATATTATAGCTGGGGGGACAGCAGGCTGGGATAGTGCTGTATTCTGTCTGTGCTGCTAATAGGCTCTGTCATGGAACCCAGGGTGGCAGATTGTGCTATGTGGCTGCAGGGATTCATACGTACCAGCGCAAATGGCTCCTCTGGTCACTTAGAAGACCCTGGAGACAGAATCCCACGGTGGGGGATGCCAATAAGATCCTTTACGCAGTGTAAAAGACTAAGACATCCCCTATGTGTCAGGTAAACGGACTAGAAGAACACCATAAGTCCCACTCTCCTGAGGACACAACTAAAACTGAGCTAAGCCTGCTGGGGGTATAGCCAGTGGAGGAGGAGCCAGTTTTCTTTATTGTTGTGTCCTGCCTCCTAGTGGTACTAGCTATACCCACTGTCCCTGTTTCCCCCACGCTGACTAGGAGAAAACCCTATCTATCTCATGCAGACATAGACCATTCTGAAATATGTTTCAGAAAAAGGGTACGCATTCCACAGGTATTCATTTGCAATGCATCAATTTCTATGAACTTTAGAATCAAGTCATGCGCAGAGAGTAGTCACATATGATAGGATGGGAAACTTAACTGACGAAAGGTCCAGGATGAATACTGAACAGAGCAGTACAAACTATTTTTCTGCATATGGCAATAGTTCTGTTTAAATCATGTGCTTATTGTCAATTAATTATAAAAATTCAACTGGCAGCTACAATCGATTTCAGCACTGTTGTAAAAACAGGCCACAGAGCAAAGCGTATGTGTATATAACAAAGGAGAAGGAAAGATATTTTTACTTGGGGGTGCCAAACGTGAGGCATCCACTAGTGATTGCATCTACTTATCTGACACCATGGCCGGTGTTCCTATCAGGAGAAAACTGCACCTGGCCAAGGGTTATTCCAGCAATCAACACGGAGCAATAATGTTCGTGCTTCTACTTTCTTCAGATTTCCTCGGGCAGACGCATGCGCAGTAGAATGAAATAGTCGGCTTCTTTATTTAAGTTCGGCAGCGAGAAGAAAGAAGCAGCAGGAAAAACGATTGCTCTGTGGAATCGCTCTTCTCGCTGGATTAACCCCCAGGCTGGTGCAGTTTCCTGCTGTTTGAAGCACCGGCCCGGGGTTTCAGATAAGCAAATACATTCACTTGGGGGTGCCTAACTTTTGGCAACCCCAAGTATAACATGTCTTTCCTTCTCCTTTAAGTAGGATGCAGTAGTTTGTCAAAATACCTTCACACAGTATTTGGGCAAATAGAGAAATGAACCCAAAATCTCATTTTAAACCATGAGAAAAATAAAAAATAAATGAACCACCAGTGAATAAAGAATGGTTGTATTCAGCTGTACAAAAAAAAGGTCACATGACTAGGGGGCAGATTTATCAGACCGAGCTTAGAACTTAATAAATAAAAACTTGGTTGTATTGCGTTTAATCTGTGAATCTAAAGTTGAATCTTGGATTTTGTGCATCTGAGGCCCTAATTCTAGTCTACTTTATGAATTTTATGTCATTCTTCAAAACCAAATGTAATTATGGGAACTTCAAACTTACCGTATAGGTGTAGCCACTGGGGTACAAGTTTTTATGTGGGATGGGTTGCTGGGATCTAAAGTAAACACAAAGACAAATTAAAATCTGTATGAAGATGGTTTAGTACACAAAAAAACCACAAATTAGCACTGTATACTCACGTAAGTTTTGATTGCTGGAAACAGGGCTAAAGAATTTCCTGACAAGATCACTTTTTAGCACTTGTTGGGGCAAAGATACAAGATATCTAAGAAAACAAAATAATGAAAGCATGCGAACTCTAGAAGAAAATATGCTTCTGCATAGTATAGAAGTATGTTTATGAGAGATTTTAAGCTGAGAAACACAATAATAAACCTTTTCCTGGGGGGGGGTTATCATGCTTCAGGAAAGACAAGTTTTGGTCCAACGCAAACTCAGTGGCACTGCAACCTGCCCCCCAGCCAGAACATGCACACAATATACATGCTTACTTTGGGCCTCCATCAATTATCAAACGATCACCCAGATACAGTTAGTCAGGGCACCACAGCATTAGTTAATTTTGCAATCAACAAAGTCTCCAAAAACAGACTTTAAGGAAGACTATTATGCCAAGTACATTTGTTTGTAGTACAAAGTTATATTGATACAAGTATGCAATCTCTTATTCTGAAACCTGTTATTTGCAAAGCCCCAAATGATTGGTCTCCCATAGAGTCCAAAGAGAATTTTTTTTAAAAAAATCTCCTTTTCCTCTGATAATATAAAACATTACCTTGTTCTTTTATTTTTAACTAAGCTATATGAATCCATATTTGTTGTATTAAATGTTTAAATGGTTTTGAGAGACTAAAGGTAAACAGACTGTTTGGGTGATCCAAACTATTGGAAGATCTCCTATACAGAAACCCTTGCTGTCCCATTCCAAATAACATATCCTATACCTGTAAAATAAAATAGCAGCAGCAAAACTAAAATGGCTACATTATGGTTGCAAAACAGACTTAGAAGGTTCTTTGAAGAGTTTCCAGTTTCTTCTCTTTGATGTAAAAGAGTTCATACCGAAGATCTAACTCCAGATCCATGTGGTTCCTTTCCAAGGAGTAAGAATCCATGCCAACACGGTAAGGAATGCATTTCTCCAAGTTTTCTTCTGGGAACATATGCGATAGCTAAAATAATACATAGTTAAGTTGGATCACAAAAAAGACCAAAGTACATCAAGTTCAACCCCTCCAAATGAACCCAGTGCACATATATACACACTCATACCGACGTAACAACATAAACCAATATCTATATTAAATTTAGATTATAGTATCATAATAGCATATGAAATTATGCTTGTCCAAGAAATCATCCAAGCCACTCTTAAAGGTATTAAAAGAATCCCCTGGCAGGACATTCCATAACCTCACTACTCTCACCATAAAGAACCCCCTACACTGCTTCAAATGAAAGTGGCCTCTGGTGCAGTGATCATTTTTTGGATAAAAAAAATCCCTCGCTATACGTCTATAATGTTCTCTAATGTACTTATGAGTAATCACGTCTTCTTTCAAGTATCCTTTTTCCAGAGAACAAAAATCCAACTTTACATAGTTAAATCTGGGTTGAAAAAAAGACTGTCTATCAACCTTGACAGTTGAGTTCAAATAAAATCATTATAAAAACCTTATAGCTTGAATCTTCTATTCCTTTTTAGCACGTTTAGCATGTCTCTGTACTTTCTCCAGCTCATTTATATCTTTCTTAAGGACTGGAGCAAAACTGCACTGCATAAAAGCAAATTTAGCTATTCTTGCATGAATGTAGCACCTGCCATTATATTTAAATTGTAGGCTATGTAGTGGTCAACTTTAACCCTATAAATGCCACACTACACAAACTCTATGGTTTGATATACATTATTACCAAAAACCTGCATCATCAATTCTATGGCATGTGGTTCTGGCCCTTTAAACAATTAAACGATGACTGGTGGCTCTTAGGGTTCCATAGCCAATCAGTTTTGTAAGAAACTACTGAGGGTGTCCAGAGTTTGAGAGCAGCACATGGCACTAGATGCTGCATAAGAGGGCACCCCGATTTGTATGTGGTCTTGCACTTCCAGTTTTCCCCATTCATAAATGTTGTATGTTGTGACAGTGCCATGAATGGGAAAAGTGATGGGGAGTGGAGAAACCAATCTTGGCTGCATACTATAACCTGGGAAGCATTCAGCCAATTATTTTTGTAACAGTTATAGTGCTGCCAATTACAGGAAACTATTTGTATACTATTTGTATAATCATTGATTATTAGAACTCATGTTTACTTTTAGGATTAAATTTGTACTGGAGACAGCCTGCTGAGGCACAGTTCTCCCTTTGCCTTAAATTAGGAGGGGGTCTCGTTTAGTCAGGAATAAAGCCAGTTTAAAGGGTTCCTGTCATCAGAAAACATGTTTTTTTCAAAACTCATCAGTTAATAGTGCTACTCCAGCAGACTTCTGCAATGAATCGATTTCTCAAAAGAACAGATTTTTTTTATATTCAAATTTGAAATCTGACATGGGGCTAGACATTTTGTCAATTTCTCAGCTGCCCCTGGTCATGTGACTTGTGCCTGCACTTTAGGAGAGAAATGCTTTCTGGCAGGCTGCTGTTTTTCCTTCTCAATGTAACTGAATGGGGGGAATTCACAAAAGTGTCGGTAAAAAAAGTAACCCAGAAGTGGCGGTCGACAAATTTGTAAAGTGTCGTATGAACGGCAAATTCACAAAGTCAGATGTTACCATCTCTGAATGTTTCGTAAGTCTGACAATTTTCTAATATGTCGTATATCTTTTCATCGTACAAACGACATTTACCAAGACTTTTTAAACAACAATTTGTCTGACATTTTCATTTTGTAGAGCCTAAAGTGTCTGAAAAATTGTCAGTAAAAAAAATGAGTTTACGAGTAATTCATAAAAATGTCGGGAAAAGTGGCGCAGAAAAAAACACGCCCACTTTTAACGACACTAATTCAAAAGTGTCATACATGTCGGAAAATTGCCGGAGAAATGCTCTGTGAATTTGTCGGCTGTTGCTACGACACTTTCTAAGACATTTTAAAGACATTTTTTCGTTCCCGACACTTTTGTGAATTCCCCCCAATGTGTCTCAGTGAGACATGGGTTTTTACTATTGAGTGCTGTTCTTAGATCTACCAGGCAGTTGTTATCTTGTGTTAGAGAGCCTGTGTTAGAGAGCCGTTATCTGGTTACCTTCCCATTGTTCTTTTGATTGGCTGCTGGGGGGGGAAAGGGAGGGGGGTGATATCACTCCAACTTGCAGTACAGCATTAAAATTAAAGAGCGATTGACGTTTATCAGAGCACAAGTCACAACCTGGGGCAGCTGGGAAATTGACATTATGTCTAGCCCCATGTCAGATTTCAAAATTGAAAATCTGTTTGCTCTTTTGAGAAATGGATTTCAGTGCAGAATTCTGCTGGAGCAGCACTATTAACTGATTCATTTTGAAAAAAAACATTTTTCCCATGACAGTATCCATTTAAAGCAGGAAAAATTATAATTTTTGTGAAAGGTTCATTAACAAAAACAAACTACACTGTAGCCTGGATTGATCTTTGTATAATATAACTATGAGAGCTGAGTTAAAGACATAATATGGCTGATGCAGGACAAACAAAATAAAATATGTTTGTTTTAATATGAAATCTGTCATTATCATGTGACAGAAGACAACACAATTAAAGCTCGAGTAGGAAATTAAGAAGGGTGGGTTTATATGTTGACAGTTTAGTTATAAAATTATCACAAACAGGCATAACAAATAAAAGTATTACCTTTGAAATAAGCTCAATGACATCTGTAGAAGATTTTGTTACTAAAGTTACAGAAGAATCAGACCAAAATACCTAAAAAGAATAAAAATTGCAAACAATAAAAGAACAAAGTATGTGTGTATTTGCACTAAAAAAAACATTACAGCTAT
The DNA here is from genome assembly GCA_038501925.1 of Xenopus petersii. Classification (NCBI taxonomy): domain Eukaryota; kingdom Metazoa; phylum Chordata; class Amphibia; order Anura; family Pipidae; genus Xenopus; species Xenopus petersii. The sequence continues at coordinate 60,887,924 of CM076678.1, forward strand.
AATGAAAGATTTATAAAAAAAATACTTCATTCCTCCCCAAAAGGGCATTTACTGTACTAAACACAAATTCATTTTAATTACTAAAGCAATGTGGAAAATTTTAGTCCTTGAAGACTACTTTGGCCATGGGCCCTGTTTTTCTAAACTAAACACCTTTAAACAGTACCATCTCTCTATAAACACACCAACACTAGTCTTAACACATTTAAAAATATGAAAATCCCCTGGCTAAAGAAGTAGGGATTCATACTTTGTAAATAAGAAAGAAAAGGGGATGGTAAAAACAGAAGTGGAAAACTGCACACAGAGATCACAGCTACACCTTAAAATCTTGGTGCAGCTTTGTGTTACTATGTGAACTAAAAGATGTTTTTTTTCCTGATACTTTTTTTCCTTATTATATATCTAACTTTGCAGCATAGAAGATCTGTCTCTGCTCAAAAACACATTGAGCCTTGAATGCAAACAGACTGCATAGAAACCCCTGTGCGATCAAATTGCCTGCCTGACAATTTCTGAGTATATGTGTGCAAAAAAACAAAAACAAAAAACCCCCCAAATTTTTATTAAAGCTGAAATGTGAGCAGGCCTTCTCAAAATGCCTTCTCTTTTTCTCTATAGAGAGAGAGAGAGAATGTAGGCATTTTAACATCTACTATTAATATGGGCTTCTGTTACCATCACCTGTGCTGCGATCAGCCTACTGTAGGCTCATTCAATCCCCACCTTCTGTGTTCTTCAAGCAAGGCCCAGCCTTCTTACAAATGCTTATAAGCTAAAGTAATGAGACATAATGTATGGTGCATGCCCTATTTACAAGGCAAGGAGGGACCATACTATAACAAAAAAGAAAAACTCAATGACACATCTATTACTCTGTAAATGGACTTAAAGATTAATTAAAGGTATTATAAGCATTGTTTGGCTCTTCATAGCCCCATATTTCATGCCAAGATCAACTACATACCTCAAAACAATAGTCACTATTTTTTTCTTTCTTCTTATGAGGAAATGCTTTTACTTCAATTTTTTCAACATTCACTGTGAAAAAAAACAATATGGTTATTATTATTATTGACAGGTTTTTTTTTATAAAGCACAAACATTTTTCACAAACACATTTATTTGGTTTGTATGAAGAGTTAATTTTTTTATCTTATAAAAAGGCATTGAGCACTTTAACTCTAATAGATCTCCTAGCACTAATTCTGAGAGAGAGAATTCAATAACTTCACAGCTCTGTTAACTGTAAAAAACAACAACTTTGAATAACATAGAACTTCCTTTCTTGTAATCTGATTGGAAGCCCTCACTTCCACTGCAATGATCTGCTGTTGAATAAAACATCAGCTATACTATATATTTATACATAGTTATCGCAGCCCCCTCAGTCAACCTTTCTTAACAACAGATATTTCATGCTCTTTGCTGCCACTTTGTTTTATCAATATCCTTTTTAAGCACTGTAGACTAGTGATGTGTGAGATGAATATTCAACCTGCACCCCCTTCTTTGATGTCATTGGAGGGGGCAGGGCAAGCACAAGTATATATAGTATATCGAGTGGAATAACTATAGAGGAAGCAGTCCCCACAGTTGCAGGGGCCTGGACTGTGGGGTCTGTCTCCTCTATAGCTAATAAGAAAACCCCACCTCCTCCCCAGCCACTCTCTTACTGGCGAGGAAGGGGATGCAAGTCGGGGAGGAATGTGAGCAGAGTTGGGATGTTGGCAGGAGGATGTGGATAGGAGTGCGCCGGGCCCCTCTGAAGGTTTTTTTTGCAGTGCGCACTCTAGTTACGTCTATATAACAAGTGCTGCCGCAACACCTGTGGCACATGGAATGGCGAGGATAGGTCAGGAACAGACAAGCCTGACGCTGAATTGGCCCGCCAACCCCATCTGAGAGTAACATTGAAACTTATCTGCCACGTATCCTTGTAGGGGGATCTGGATAAATTGGCAATCTGGGTGTCTTACACATCCTGCATGAATTTAATTGGTTTGACTTTGCATAATTTTTTGTCACGGACAAACAGATACACCACTTTCCAAACTAAATAAAAGTGGGCCCAATAAAGAACCCCATGGTACCCCTGTGAAAAACCTCCTGAAAATAAAGAGCATAACATTGATAATCCCCCTCTCTCTTTTAGGGTGGTGATACACGCTAAGAGATTAGTCACACAGCAACAAATCTCCTCTTCTTCGGGCAACTAATCTCCCCCGAGTTGGCACTCAGAACAATTTGGTTTCCGAAGTCGCCTGAATTTGCCTCACGAGGAAACTTCTGGCAACTTTCGGAAACCAAATTTTTCCGAGTGCCATCCCACCGTCGATTTACATTCTAGCCAGTGGGAAGGCATTTAGGGGAGATTAGATGCCCGAAGAAGAGGCAATTTGTTACTGGGCAGCTAATCTCCTCGAATCTTAGAGTGTCACCACCCGTAGCTAGTTTTCTATCCATTTACAAACAGCATTACCTTATCTTAAATTAAAAAGCAAACACGTTTGAAGTACTGTATCAAAAAGTTTAACAAATTCTACGTCAAACCTACTGTAAATGTTCTTAGTTCATCATTAAAAGCAATTAAATTTGTCTAATATGATCTGTTCTTCAAAAATCCATGCTGATTCCTACTTATGCCATTCTCCAGAATCTATTCTTCAATTTGATCCCTTAACGAACCTTCAAATAAATTGCCCACCATGAAAGTCAAATTTAAGGGCCTATAATTGCCAAAAAATGCTTCAAAATGTAATCCCTTTTTAAATATTATATCAACTTTGCTGCATTGGTACTTTACCAGATGAAAGGAAGTCTGATAAGTGGCCTGTTTAAAATTGAACTCGAGCTCTGTAAGTATTGGAGGGTGTGTTACATCCCCTGCTTAAAGGGATTGTTCACCTTTCAGTCAACTTTAATTATGTTACAGAATGTCTTAGAATCTTTGCAATTAGTTTTCATTATTTTCTATACTTTTAATTATCTACCTTCCTTTCCTGCCTCTTTCCAGCTTTTCGATGGGAATCAAAGACCCCAGACAAAAAAAAAAAAGGTAACAATTTTGTTGTTATTTTTTATTACTTATCTCCCTGTTAAGTAGTTCTCCTATTCATATACCAGTCTCTCGTTGAAATCTCAGTCCAACTGCTAGGGTAAATAAGACCCCACAATCAGGATTCGTACGACTGGATCTTTGAGTCTATGGCCAGCTTGAGGCTCTATCATTATCCTCCACAATTTGTTAATTTATTCTAGGTGTTAACTTGTGCTTAACATACAGACACTACCAATTTCTTTTCCATTTCCCCAATCATTATGAAGCAAGGAAAAGCATCTATATTTACTGCCCAGTCGGGTGACTCATTCAGTACTGTTTCAGCAATGCCACTGACATAATATTTCTCATTTAGTACAATTAACCCAAGCTCTCCCATTTTGCCATTTAAACTTCTTGCATTAGTAAATATACATTTCATACTAGTACCAAGTTTTATACTTCTATATTCCCTCCGTGCCATATACGATATCCCTATCAGTTAGTGATGGGCAGGTTGACCAACTGCATCCGAGTTGTTTCATTTACAATTCATTGTGGTAATGTACAGAACCAAAATTAGAAAAAAGTTGTCTCTGCGTGTGTGTTTTTTTTTTATTATTTACTTTTTGGTGTTCCTGTTCCTTTTAAAAACGGCTTTCGCTCTGGTGCTGAAACATCATTTTAGATTTCTGTTGTGTGTGCAACTGTAGTTTTTTTTTTTCTTTTTTTATTGAAGACAGACTTCGTTGTCTACATTCAGACATCACTAAGATTTTCCAAGAATTGAAAAGTAATTTCCCAGGCTTTTCTTTTCTATGATCTCATGCTGATGATACTGCAGTGTAGTTTTCCCTTTTCAGCATTGCAAACAATGTAGAAGAAAAAGTTGATACAAAATGTTCAGAGGAAACGGTTTAGCATTTTATGATTTTATCTGGCTGGATATATTGATGTATATAATTTAAGAAACAGGATATCTTATATAATTAATATAGTTTTCATACTGATAAAGGAGAAGGAAAGCACATCAACAGTACAGAACTGGTTGGAAAAGTTTTGTAGTTCTCACTCAATAAGTCCTACAGTCTGACTTTGGTGCAGGGGGTTCCTGGGTAATTAAGAGGATTGTGGCAGTCCACCTTGGGTAAAACATAAGGGATTAGAGTCATTTGGGAGTGCCTAACAATTTGACACCCACGATCCTCTAGCTTTCCTTGCCCTTTAACAAAACTTCCATGGGCTTCAGCGTTGTACATTATTTTAAAAATAACTGCATAAATCGCACAGAAAACAGAATCTATAATGTTAGCTATCAAGGATCTGACTACTAGGGATTCCGTGACTAGAAGATTCTGGGTCACGGGCAGGTTTGGGTTTATCGCCTGCCTCACCCCCTTTTGTGACATCAGAGATGAGTTACTAAGTAAAAGAAAAGACAAATACAAATCTGTACTTGTAGTTTTTGATCTTTAAGTGTAGCTGTGAAACAAGTGTACCTATTTTAATTAGTGAAGGCAGAGCTAGTGACTTTTGGATCCTCTCATTGAGTAATGACTAAATGAATTAAAAAAAAAAAAAAAAAGAAGTGTTTAAAGGATACATATGTTCTAAAAAAAGTGTCAGTGCATTACATTCTTTTAAATCTATCTATCTATCTATAGCTATCTATATATCTATCTATATATTAAACAAATTAATGTAAACAAGGCTCCAGGGCCTGATGGCATACACCCCAGGGTTCTAAGAGAGCTTAGTTCAGTTTTAGACCAGCCCTTATTTCTGATTTTCTCAGATTTACTGTCATCTGGTATGGTGCCTATGGATTGGAGAAAAGCTGATGTTATTCCAATATTTAAAAAGGGATTACGATCTCAGCCTGGCAATTATAGGCCAGTAAGCTTGACATCTGTGGTGGGCAAATTATTTGAAGGATTGTTAAGGGATCACATTCAAAATTGTGTCCTAATGAATGGCATTATGAGCAACAATCAGCATGGCTTTATGAAGGATAGGTCATGTCAGATGAATTTGATTGCATTTTATGATGTGGTAAGTAAGATTCTGGACAGTGGGGGGGGGGGGCAGTAGATGTGATCTATTTGGATTTTGCCAAAGCGTTTGATACTGTGCCCACAAACAACTGCTTTCTAAACTAAGGTCTGTTGGGCTTAATGAAGCCGTTTGCAAGTGGATAGGAAACTGGCTACAGGATCGGGTACAGAGGGTGGTTGTTAATGGGACATTCTCTACTTGGAGTAAGGTTCTTAGTGGGGTCCCCCAGGGCTCAGTATTGGGTCCACTTTTATTTAACTTGTTCATTAATGACTTAGGGAAGGGTGTTGTAAGTATTGTATCAGTGTTTGCAGATGACACAAAATTATCCAGCCCAATTAATTCCATTGAGGATGTGGCATCCTTGCAACATGATCTTGACAAACTGGCCATCTGGGCAGCTAAGTGGCAAATGAGATTCAATGTTGATAAATGTAAAGTCATGCACCTGGGATGTAAAAATATCCAAGCCACTTATACCCTTAATGGGACTGCACTAGGCAAATCCATTATGAAAAAGGACCTTGGAGTCCTTGTAGATGATAAACTTGGCTGTAGCAAGCAATGCCAGTCGGCAGCATCAAGGGCAAATAAGGTCTTGAGCTGTATTAAAAGGGGCATAGAGTCACGGGAGGAGGGGGTCATTCTTCCACTGTATAGAGCACTTGTAAGGCCCCATCTAGAATATGCCATACAGTTTTGGTCTCCATCACTCAAACAAGACATTTTTGTTTTAGAGAGGGTACAGAGAAGGGCAACTAAGCTGGTAAAAGGTATTGAAAATCTTAGCTATGAGGAAAGACTGGAGGAAAGACTGGCCAAATTGGGGATGTTCACGCTGGAGATGAGGCGCTTAAGGGGTGATATGATGACTATGTATAAATATATAAGGGGATCATATAATAATCTCGCTAATGCTTTATTTACCAGTAGGTCTTTCCAGTTGACACAAGGTCACCCATTCCGATTAGAAGAAAAGAGGTTCTGCCTAAATATTCGGAAGGGTTTTTTTTAAAGTGAGAGCCGTGAAGATGTGGAATTCTCTCCCTGAATCAGGTGTACAGGCTGATATATTAGATAGCTTTAAGAAGGGTTTGGATAGCTTTTTAGTAAGTAAGGGAATAAAGGGTTATGGATAATAGCTCATAGTCCAAGTTGATACAGGGACTAGTCTGATTGCCATTTTGGAGTCAGGAAGGAATTTTTCCCCCTCTACGGCAAATTGGAGAGGCTTCAGATGGGTTTTTGCCTTCCTCTGGATCAACTGGCAGATAGGTAGTTAATATATATATATATATATAAAAAAAAAAAAAAAAAGGTTGAACTCGATGGACATGTGTCTTTTTTCAACCTTACTTACTAAGTTACTATGTATATATATCTATCTATTGAAAAAAACCCAAAAAGTTTCAGGCTGATTTATTGAAATTTCAAACCCTACTAATCCCGCCCATCTGTTTCACTTCCTGCTGCCTCCTTTCCCAGGCCATGCAGGGGAGCCGGCAGCACTAAGCACTGTGGAATAGGAACCAAACAACACAGCTAGGCTGACCTTAATGGGAACTGAAGCCTGGCTTTGCTTGTGTGACTGAAGGGCTGTGATTGGCTACCCCCCCTCCTGTGCTTTTGGCAGGGACCTTTAGGACACACCCAACCTCATTTGAAACATGGACAGGCAGCGCCGAATTTTGTGGGAGGGCGTGCGGTGCTGTCACTCGGCTGTGCGGTCCTAGCGTCAAGCGGGTAAAAATCCAACCTTCCCGATCGATATCGTGGCCAGATATCGATTGGGAAGACCCGTCGGAAGCCCCCATACACAGATCCAAAACGACCGATATCGGCAGCTTTATCTGCCCGTGTACGGCCACCTTAAAGCACTAGAAAGAAAATGTAAAGAAAAAAAATGCTAAAAAAGTTGGGACTTTTTGATGTAGACCCAGAATGTCTATGGGTACCACAGGCTTTTATATTTGACAGCCAGCCAACATAGGGATAGTGGTTAGTAAGCCCATTTGGGCATACCTGATTTAGAAACAGTGTAAAGGCCATAATTATCATGTATCGAAAAACATCATTGGTGATGTTGCCCATAGCAACCATTCAGCAATTGTTATAGGCAACATCGGCGGTGATGTTTTTCTCCACTGTTTTACACAGCATGGTAAATAGACCCCTTAGTGTAGGCTTTGTCATGTGTCCTTGTGAATATATTCACAATCAAATGCCTGTGTTTAAAAGGACCCAAGCACACATATATGAATTGTAATGAATCGGAATGCACCCGAGAAATAGATAGCAAACTTGCAGTGTAGAATGATCTTTTGCAGTTGGGTCTAATATGCACGGATACCTATTGTAAGGGTTTGGGTAGCTGGGATCAGTTTTCTGGGGGTAACACAGCCCACGGCACAAGCACAACTCATGAGAGTATAGTCTCTTTTTGGCAGTTTATTGTCTCTTTGCAGCAAAATAAACAAAACAAATAATTCAAAATAAAATCCTTGCCACTTAATGGGCTTCTAACTAATACAAGTCAGTTTTCCTAACTAACCAGGAGAAGGCCTGCCGCCTGTCTCCCCAAAACAGAGAACATACAGGAATATACAAAATCCCAAACCTTTTGGTGATTTCAATCCCTCTCACACAGGCAGCTTTCCTGTGTATTTTCCCCAGCCAGGAACTCTCCACTCTGGCTTGAGCTGCCTCTTTAATTAACCACCTGAAATACCTCAGTACAACTCAAAACACCCGGGCTGGACTAGCAGTCCCGGAACCACTCTGTTAGGAACCTGGAGCATAAATAAGCTCCATCCTGGACATTCCCAGGTATCCTAGTAGTGACCTCACCACAATATATACATATGTAAGCTGTGTGAAAGAGACAATTCTAATGCATATTTGAAGGAATGTCAAATGATATTGGTATTCATTAGCACAATTAGGCATCAAATAAAAAAAAAATATTGGAAAAAAAAAAACTTGATAAAAAAGGCAGAGAGTAGTGAGCAGACAGTTTATATGGTTAGGGTAGTAAGGAATTGAAACTCAAGCTGACCATAGAAGGAAAGATATCCTAGTTTTGCCGAGGCACCCAAGGTAAAGATCAGATAATAACAAACCCATTGTGAGAGGACCACATTCATGGATCAATGTTGGCAGATTTACAAACCTTCCCAGTATATACTTGACAAGATACTGGTCAGACAAGCTGTCATGTCGGCTATATAAATGGGCCGCTGACTTGGTCTAGAAAGGATAAGTTGGCTGGTGACATTACCTAACTCACAATAAAATCTCTGTAATCACTACATGTGTTAACACGAAACGCGTTAGGAGGAGAAATGTTGGGGAAATAAAGTTGCTTTTTAATTGACCGCTGGTCTCTGGTTTGTGAAAGTGCACGCAACAGTTTTTGAAGTGATTGTCGGCCAGGCGAACCTAAACTACGGGTTCAGGGCATCGCGGAGCGGTGATTAACCTGATTTGAATGCCTATGAGAGTAACAATTTAAGCGACTCGTCCGGGGCATCTGCACCTGGACCCACCCAGTTATAGGGCGAGAGATCATAAGAAGGATTTTTTTGCGTGTCACCTCATTGTATTAAAATTATTGGCCGAGGAGTTAGAGCTCATCCAAATAAGTCTGTTTACAAATATATGGCTGGTGACATTACCTAACTCACAATAAAATCTCTGTAATCAGAGAAAGGGGCGACTGCAAGAAAATTCAAAAGCAAAACAATGTTATATCAATACTGAAACGTCAGCTTATGCCACAACACAAACAATGCTTTGTGGCAGTACATTATTTCATTCTAAAAATGGAGCAGAACTACAAAACAATTGCATCTGAATCCAATACTATAATGATTCACTACTTTGGAAGAACACCGAACACAACTTGGAAACCAGATGTTATTATTCAGCTGTTTTTAAGGCTGACAAAATAAATGCGGTTATAACGAGATCCAGACCAAAAATATGTACATCCTGAGTACTAAAGGGAAATTAGCACCAATGTTTTCTCTTTCAGATAGCTAAACCAGCATTTTGAACCAACACAAATGATGTAGAAAAGTTGTCAAATGTGCAGCACTGTATTTATGAGGTAGACACAGGCTTATGGCTATTCTTGAATGTGCCGGATAGGGTGCAAAAGTGCAGAAAAAAACAAAAACCCAAGATGGTTTGCAGCCATTTTGCACTTTGCACTGAACGTGTAAATTAGGCTTGTGTCTTTAGATGATTTATGTGAGAAAGAAAAAACAAGAAACTGAAAACAAATGAGAAAAAAGTCATAGTAGTAAAAATAATCAGTCTGAAAAAAAAAATCATGGAAGAAAAGCAAGACTGCAGAAATGAAACCATTTCAACATATGGTACTGTGCTAAACAAAACATTGTAGAAAAGTCCATCCCTCTGTGAATTCCACATCTTTCCACATTCAGAAAAGTGCCGATTTAATAAAGGAGAGCACATTTATTATTGGCCCTACAACATGTAGTGCATTGTGCTAAGTACATTTTTCTTAACACAAATCAGTTTTGTTTTTTTTTCACCCCACAGCAGTTTTCCCAAAATTACAGAGTAAGAGATTAGGAATGGAGTTATCTCAGGCACACTTTTGGCCATATAATAAATAACTAGGGAAGCAGCCAATCCACTATTTTAGGATTCAAACACAGAATCCTTTGTGCAATATTCGGGCACAAATACCCAACTTAATCTGAACCTTAAATCGCATATGTAAATTAAGGAAACACATGAATGTAGTTTGATTAACTAACAGAACATTTTGGAAACATGACTTGTAGACTTTTTCAAACATATAAAAAACAGGACACATAACTTTTTTTTTATGTATCACTTTTCTAGGATTTTAAACAAGGGGGAAAGCATGCATTACATGAACTCAAAGGCCCCAGATATGTAAGCACTGTAGTTATTAACTTAAATTTTCAAATGTTGCCATAAATTCTGCTTCAGTTAAATTACCCTTATGGGATAGAATACGGCTATGGTAATGGAACATGGGGAATCCCCAATATGTGTCGGCTCTGTTAGCCAATACCTCCTCTAGGGGGAAATATTTTAGGTGCCGATTAATATTCCAAAAATCTGGTGCCAAAGCAACTCTATTTTTCTACACATTGGTACTAAATTGTTGTTCATATTAGTTAAAACAAATCCAATTGATGCTCCTATAAATAAGCATTATGTTTAAAAAAAAAAAACAAAAAAAAACAAGAGAAACCCAGTCGTGTTCCCAACAGCTGGTGCAATACATACTGTACATTCTTTGGAAGTTTGGAGATTAAATTGTATGTCACCTTTAATGTAACTTTTAAAGTCTCATAATGCCAATGCACCGGAGTCTAAATAACATGTATTTTTATTAATGACTCAAGCACTCTCCCAATCCATAGCAATTGAAGTATTTACCCATTGCATAGCTTTATGCTCTAAAGAATAACTCAGCAACCTGATACTGAATGCAACCAGATTAAATGAGAAGACATGAGCAACAGCTGTTAGGACAGCATGCCTTGGCATGAAAACTTATATCTGATATCTGATAAATATCTGATGATAAAACACCAAAGTGCTGAGGTCACAGCTTATAAAATTAAAAAAAAGCAACTGTTTAAATCCCATTTATTTAATATGTAGCTTGAAAGTAAATCAATAAGAGGCTTTTGATCATTCCAATGTATGTAAAGCTTGTTCTAAACCTTTTACCATAATAAACAAATTACGGAAAAAGCTATTTAGAAGTAATTCAACCAAATATGGTTAGAACTATTTAAGAAAGTTCAGCGAGTTGATGATTTTCTTGTTTTTCTTAAAAAAAATTAGTACAGGTATAGCATATATTGTCCTGAAACCGGTTATCCAGAAAGCTAAAAATAAACGAATGCCATTTCCCATAGACTCTATTTGAATCAAGTAATTCACATTTTACAAATGATTGCCTTTTTCTCTGTAATAACGGTACCTTGTACTTCACTCCAACTAAAATATAATTGATCTTTATTGGAAGCAAAACAACCCTAATGGGTTTATATCATATTTAAATAATTTTTAGCATAAGGTATAATGATCTAGAAAGGTTCTGTATTAGTAAGACCAGAGGTCCTGAGCATTCTGGATAATGCCACCTGTACAGGTATGGGATACATTATACGGAAACCCGCTATTCAGAAAGCTCCAAATTATGGAAAGGCCATCTCCCACAGACTCCATTTTATCCAAATAATCCAAATTTTAAAAAACGAACTTGATCCAAACTAAGATATACTGTAATTAATCCTTATTGGAAACAAAGCCATCCTATTGGGTTTATTTAATGTTAAAATGGTTTTCTAGTAGAATTAAGATATGAAGATCAAAATTACGGAAACATCTATTACCTGGAAAAGTTCTCGAACATTCTGGATAACAGGTCCCATACCTGTATATTTACTCTTCTTGTAATGTACATAGGGGCATAATGAAGGCCAATAAACAAGGGAATGTTATGCAAGGCTGCAGCTGTTAGAAGCTAGAATATAACCATTTACTTATTTGATATATCCAATAGAGAAACAGAAAAGGGGGATTGTAGAAGCCGTAGTAGTCCTTTATTTTATTTTAGTCAAAATAAACTTTACTTACCTTTGTAGTGTTTACCCGAAGGTCGTTTAGATAATGATTCTTCTATGGAATGTGCTGATGTGTTAAGTGCATTTGCTAGACTGTTACCAACGCTGGTTATGGGTGCATCTGTTCTTAGTGCGCTCTGAAAAAGACGAACATAGCTAAATCAATATAAGCAACGATTGTAAAATTAAAATATGCATTAAGGTCTTCACTGGTGTTCCTGCAGTGCAATAAATTGTCTAGTGCAGTGCTGTCCAACTTCTGTGGTACCAAGGGTCAAAATTTTGCTGGCCTATGTGATGGAGGGCCTATAATGGAATTCACACATTAATGGTGGTATCACACCAAAAAAAAAAAAAAAAAAATGGTTGATGCTCACTGCAGAGAAATCCCTCATCACTCATATGTGAAAAATTGAAGTCATGTTAAAAACATACCCTTAATCCATATGCCTCATCCTTCCCTGTGGATAATACAGCAACCCCCCAACACATTAATAAACACCTTAGGGGCCCCTAACAACAATTTCCAAATGCTAACAAACCCCAATGGCACAAACAGAGAATGGCACACACAAGCAGAGAATGGCACGCACAAGCAGAGAATGGCACACACAAGCAGCACTGGGCAAGCAGAGAATGGCACACACAGGGAGGGAAGGCAGAACAGAGCAGGAGATAAGTAAAGCTATCATTCTAATATGTACTACATACAGTGACACAGTGCTGGTGCCCAATTAGCATTTTGAATAAGGTGTGAACAGGAGAACAATGTGGGCAGTTTCAGTCTGGGTCTCAGGTGTGAACAGTACAGGGCAACAATAGAGGTGTCACAAGTGTGAACAATACAGGGGATTAGAGTCTGAATTTGATCTTTAAACAATGCAGGGGCCAGTTAATCTCTGTAGTCTCTGATACCTTTTAAAGTTTACATATGGTAAACAGCAGACACATGCGGCCCGCCAGTAGGACAGCCTTGGTCTAGTGGAAAAACTACATTTTGGACCTTCAGTTAACAAACGGGATAGAGATTTCCTGTGGCATCTATTCACTTGTACTAACAGACCAATGTTGCAGTAAGCTAAATACAAACTCAGAGCTGGCACCACTAGCACCAAAATCGCATGTAAAACCTGATCCAAAAACAAATCACTTGAAAAATACATCTTCCTGAAGTCTTGTCTAACCTTGAAAATACTTGTGTTGTTTTAATGGCTTACTATAGCTACTGATAAAATTATAGACCTTCAGACCTTTACACCAATTTATTAATGTGCTGGGAAAAAAAAAAGTCAATCCTGATTTTCATGTTCTTTTTTGTATGGTGGTTTGAAAACCAAGGGGCAGATTTATCAAGGGTCAAATTTCGAAGTGGAAAATACTTTGAAATTCGACCATCGAATTGGATTACTTTGACTTTGAATGTCGAAGTTTTTTTTTAATTGAATTTGGCCGTTTTCGATCGTACGATGAAATCCTTCGAATTGAACGATTCAAACTATTTTCCTTCGACTTCTAAAGACTTAAGGTGGCCATACATGGATAGATCCGCTCGTTTGGCGATGTCGCCTAACGATCGGATCTCCCTCCAATATGCCCACCTTGAGGTGGACAATATCGGGCAGATCCGATCGTGGGCCCTAGGGCCCAACGATCGGATCCTAGCATTCGCAAATGGGCGGTCGGATCGCGGGAGCGCATCAACGAACAGATGCGGCCGCGATCCGACGGGATTTTTAAACCCATCCGATCGAGATCTGGCTGACTTTCGGCCAGATCTCGATCGGGGAAGCCCGTCGGGGGCCCCCATACACGGGCCAATAAGCTGCCGACACGGTCTGTCGACAGCTTTTATCGGCCCGTGTATGGCCACCTTTATCCAAATGTTGGCTATGGGTTCTAGGAGGTCCCCATAGGCTAACATAGCAATTCGGTAGGTTTAAGATGGCGAAGTGTTGAAGTCGAACTTTTTTAAAGAGACAGTACTTTCGATTTTCGAAGTCGAACGTTTTTACTTCGAATCGAAGTCGAATTTTTTAACTTCGAAAATTCACTTCGACCCTTAGTAAATCTGCCCCTAAATCCATTTACTAAAATATTTTTTACATACCAGAACAAGTCTGTACGAGTGTTGTTCTCATTTTTTTTTTTACAGGATAGTTAGAAATGTGAACTATGAATTTCTAAATTAGACCAGACAAAAAGAAATGGTTAGTTTACTGAGAAGAACATGCCTTATTCAGTAACAGCCATTATATTTATCAGTTTTCTATACCTTAAAGGGCAACTAAACCCCAAAATTAAAATGTGCCTAATGAAAGAAAAACACAATTCTTTCCAACATACATTTATTAAACATTTTCAGTGCTTTTAAAGTGATTTGCAAAAATAAATGCTATTGAAAGCAGAATTTTCATAACCAGTGGTTCATTTTTAAAGTTCCCCCTAGCAAAAACGGGTCTGTTAATCAGCTAACTTGTCTTACACTGTAATAACATTCTGAGACACCAGGGCAGAGAATAGAAAAGGACAAACACTGATTTCACTAGCAATACATATACAAATAACTTGTAAATCACAGAAAAAAAAGTAATGAATGTATATTGCAATGTTTCTTAGAATTAGGTTTTCTTTTATTAGGCAAAACATTGCTTTTTGGGTTGACATTACTTTTTTTGTCTTTTGTATTGCAATAAACAACATTTACAATTGCCATTTGCTGCTTCCATTCGTCCAACAATATACTTTGGTTAGTAGTCAGTCAGTCTGTGTATGCCACGTCACAGCACATGATATGCGGTGCTGTCATCTATCATATAAAAACTATTACCCCAACCAGTTCTTTGTTTTCTGGAAGAGCTATACATTAGGAAAACATTAAAAATGGTCTCCGCAAATTAACTACAAATAAATATTTTTACAAATATCAGAAACATGTCTGAAAAGCCAATGTAGACATATTTGTGTGTGTGTTAAAGGGGTGGTTCATCTTTACTTTCACTTTTAGTAGGTTATAGAATGGCCAATTCTAAGCAAGTTTACACTTGGCCTTCATCTCTTTTTTATAGTTTTTGAATTATTTGCCTTCTGACTCTGTCTACATTTCAAATGGTGGTCACTGACCCCATCTAAAAAAACAAATGCTCTGTAATGCTACACATTTATCGTTATTGCTACATTTTTTTTTTTTTTTTTATTTCTCATCTTTCTATTCAAGCCCTCTCCTATTCATATACCAGCAGGGTTGCTAGGGTAATCTGGACCCTAAGAACCAGATTGCTGAAAGTGCGAACTGTAAAACTGCAGAATTAAAATCCAGACAACTAAAAAAAAAAAAAAACACAAATAAAAAATGAAAACCAAATTGCAAATTGTCTCAGAATATCACTCTCTATCATACTAAAAGTTAATACAGGCGAAGCCTTGATTTAATAAGCCATAATTTCTGATATAAACAAACAGTATAATACAGATGTGGGATACGTTATCCGAAAACCCATTGTCCAGAAAGTCCTGAATTATGGAAAGGCCTTATCCCAAAAACTCCATTTTATTCAAATAGTCCAAATTTTTAAAAATGATTTCCTCTTTCTCTCTAATAATAATAAAAAAGGAGCTTGTACTTGATCCAAACTAAGATATAATTAATGTTTACATGATTTTTTAGAAAAATTACGGTACAAATTCAAATCTCCCAGTCCAGTGATCACTAGGGCTCTCCTCTGCACAAAAAAAATAATATCCAAGGTTGGATCGCTGTATACCTCAAAAACCACAGATTATTGAGGGGAAAAAACAAAAAATACAGATAATATAGTGTAGTATTTTACAAAAAAATGTTTTTGTGCCACCCTTAGGGGCAAATTTATCAAGGGTCAAATTTCGAAGTGAAAAAAACGTAAAAATTCGATTAGGGTAGTCCAACATTCGAAGTCGAAGGATTTTTAAGATTGTATGATCGTACTTCGATCGTACGATTTTACAAAAAAATCCTTCCACTTCTCAAAACTTTGCCAAATGTTGGCTATGGGTTCTAGGAGGTCCCCATAGGCTAACAGAGCAATTCGGCACGTTCAAAGTGGCAAAGTCAAGGTTTTTTAAAGAGACAGTACTTCGATTTTCGAATGGTCGAATTTGTGAAGTATTTTCAATTCTAATCAAAATCTTATTTGGCCTATTCGATGATCAAAGTACCCAAAAATTATTTTGAAATTTTAAGTTTTTTAATTCGAAAATTCACTTCGACCCTTAGTAAATGGGCCCCTAAGTGTTTATATTTAATTGGTGCTTAAACAACTACAGAAAATTCCGCTCAATAATCTGTGGTTTTTGAGGTATACAGCGATCCAACCTTGGATATTATGATTTTGAGAAGTCTTAAGGTTTGAAGATCCAAATTACAGAAAGACCCTTTATCCGGAAAGCCCCAGGTCCAAAGCATTATGGATAATAGGTCCCATACCTGTATATAAATATTCTATTAGTAACCACTTAACATTACCCACCCAGCCAGACACTAAAAGGAAACTTATTTTGGATGCAAGAAATTCCACCAAGTCAGTTTAACTTCTCATGGTTTTTGTACACTCCCAAACATGGCTTTCTATTAGATTTTAAAATGACACAAAGTAATGCTTTGCAGGAAAAAAACTGAAGCGCACTGGGCACCGAGAAACCGCATCTGTAATACAAGACATGTGAAAGGAGGTTCTCAGCCTAATACGTGCACTGGAGGGTTTGTGGCCTGAGAACGAACAATACTGATACTTTCAGGAGAGTACTTCTACACTGGCACATATACAACAGTGAGGAAAATTCTATGTACCTTCGGCCTCAAAGTAAAACAGCAAATGGTGGCATTAACAGGGATATTTTTAGCCATATTTCCAACTTACAACTTCACATATGCCTGTTCCACCAAAGCTAATGAGAACTGGATTCACTGCTGTATCCCCTTACAGAATTCCAGTCCATGAAACTGTATATCCTTAAATATACAGACAGCTCCTTCTGGAAAACTGGTGGTACGTTTGGGTTTCCCCAGATCTTTAAACCAAAAGTGACTTGCATGTATAATTCTTACCATACTTTGCATGGTCTGCAACAGAAGGATGCAAGGCATTGTGGGAAATGCTGTTTAGCTACAAACAGTTTGGAAAAGTAACCGAGACAATA
Organism: Xenopus petersii; assembly: GCA_038501925.1. Taxonomy (NCBI): domain Eukaryota; kingdom Metazoa; phylum Chordata; class Amphibia; order Anura; family Pipidae; genus Xenopus; species Xenopus petersii. The sequence goes on from CM076678.1 coordinate 60,904,832, forward strand.
GCAAGAGACAAGAGCCAAAACCAGCATTCATCATTATTTAGAATATTTTTTTTTTTTTTTTTTTAAACTTATAATAAATATTTTCATTACTTGGTCTTAAAGCTAATTTTTAATATCTGTACGGTTTTCCTTTTAAATAATCCTCTCGCAACTATACACAGCACAAAAAATCCCCATCATGTAAACTATGACTAAGGGGCAGATTTATCAAAATGTAAGTTTAGATCTTAAGGGCAGAGACACACGTGGAGATTCTGGGAGACAAGTCGCCTCTTCTTCAGGCCACTAATCCTCGTGAGGCAACTTTAGAAAACGAAGCATTCCGAATGCATCCCGCCAGTGATTTACATTTTAGTTGGCAGGAAGGCAGTTCGGGGAGATTAGTTGATTGAAAAAGAGCAGATTTGTTGTTGGGTGACTAAATCTCCCTGATTCTCCACGTGTGTCTCTGCCCTAAAGGAGAAGGAAAGCTACCAGAGCAGTTCATTGCCAATAGATTAGCCACAAAAGTGCAAGCTAGAACACTATATTTATTCTGCAGAATGCTTTACCATACCCGAGTAAACAGCTCTAGAAGCTCTGTTTGTTTAGGATAGCAGCTGCCATATTAGCTTGGTAACATAGTAAGTAAGGTTGAAAAAAAACATGTCCATCGAGTTCAACTTTTTTTTTTTTTAATTAACTACCTATCGGCCAGTTGATCCAGAGGAAGGCAAAAAACCCATCTGAAGCCTGGTATCACTTCCTGACAGAGTCTATCCCTGCTCACTCATAGCTCTGGGCTCAGATTACAGCAGGGAGGGGAGGGGGAAAGAGGAGCAAACTGAGCATGCTCAAGCCTAGACCTGGAGGTTAATGCTGAAAACAGGAAGTCTGATAAGTCTGATGAAGCCCATACACAATAGAAGGAAAGAAATGCAGTGTTTCTTTTGACAGATGACACAGAGCAGCCTAACTTTGACAGTTTACTTGTGTATTTATATAGACCTTTCTGATAAAGCTTACTTAATGTTAGCCTTTCCTTGTCCTTTAATAAATACTCACCCAGGTTCTATTCATTCCTATGGGCTTTTTAGAACTGTATTTATAAAATGGTGTATTCGAACGTTCACCCACCGATAAATTCCATTTGAAAAATCCTATAGGAATGACTACAACATGGGTGCGTTTTCATTTAATAAGCTCTTAACTCACATTTTGATAAATCTGTCCCTAACTGTTGAATTCCCTTAGAGAATCACATTTGTAATTCAAAGTACCGACAGCAGACTCCTTCAAAGCACAGACAGATCGTATTGCAGGTCTCAAGAAGCCAGCTAATGCTCTTAAAGACAAAAAGGATAGGCTACATACAGCACAGTGCCACAAACACATACACAAGTTAAACCATGGATCTTCAACTGGAGGCCCACAAGCCAGCTGCAGCCCTCAAAGGCATTTTATGGACCAGAGTCTGCCCACAGGCTCCAAAGAATTACTAAATCATCACCATGTTTAAGAGATTGTGTCACAAATTTTATGGTGTAGTTTTAATCTCTAAATTACACTGTTTACACTGCAAATAATTCATTCTACAATATAAAATGTAATTCCTGAACTAGCAAGTGTAATTTTTTTTTAATTTTTTTAATATTGGCGTGTAGACAGCCATCTCAGGTCATTTTGACTGGTCATGAGCTTTCAGAAAGAGCCAGCACTTTGGGATGATACTGCTTTCTGGCAGGCTACTGTTTCTCCTACTCAATGTAACTGAATGTGTCGCAGTGGAACTTGGATTTTACTATTGTATGCTGTTCTTAGATCATCCAGGGAGCTGTTATCTTGTGTTAGGGAGCTACTATCTGGTTACCTTCCCATTGTTCTTTTGTTAGACTGATGGGGGGGGGGGAAAGGGGAGGGAATGACATCACTCCAACTTGCAGTACAGCAGTAAAGAGTGACTGAAGTTTAGTAGAGCACAAGTCACATGACTGGGGGCAGCTGGGAAACTGACAATATGTCTAGCCCCATGTCAGATTTCAAAATTGAATATTAAAAAATCTGTTTGCTCTTTTGAAAAACGGATATCAGTGTAGAATTCTAATGGAGCAGCACTATTAACTGTGTTTTGAAAAAACACGTTTTCCCATGACAGTATCCCTTTAATATAATTTAGCCCTCAAGCATATCTTTTACCAGTTTATGGATCCACATAGTGGAAGCAGTTGTTCAGCACAGTACTTGGGCTGTGAAAGAATGCAGGCAGAGAATAAGCCCCTATGCTGCATCTATTATTTCCTTTCCTGCACCATGAACCATTGCGTCAGCCCAAGTGCAGCCACATGTGGAAGATTTCAGCTCCAAAAAGCAAGAATTTGCATTTCGGTGTCGAAAACTTCTGTGTGTGCCTGCAATTTTTTAACCTGTTATTTCTCTATCTTGGATTGGGATTCTGACATTATTTATGGCACTGCACTAATGAATTTGGAGATTGAAAAATAGGGGATCGATTGACCCCAATATGTTTAGTAAGGAATTACTCCAATCTATTGGGAATTGTTTTAGTTACAAATTGTGCACTGCACTTTAGTCCTACCAACTCAGAGTGAATTGATTTTATTGGAGCTATTTATTTCTAAATTTATGCACTTGCACTTTAGTTCTATGAATTTGGAGCTAATGTTTGGATATATAAGGTTATATTTTTCGGCTTCTTTCTCCTATTTAATCAATTTAATTGATTTTGTAGTTAGGTATTAATTTCTCTAATTAAGTATCTGTGTTGCTTTAATTTAAGGCTTACTAGCGGCAAAGAACAGACCTGTTATCCAAGTGGGGTACCACTTATCAGTTACCAATCGCACAAACCTGAATACATAGTAGACGGTGAGAAATAAAAGTTTTTGGACTGACCAACGGTCTAGTAATTAGTTTTTGCGGGGTACTTTTCTTTTTTTCTCTATAGAAAAACACACTTTCATTAACGTCATGCTTTTGTGAAGCAGTCCTACATTTATTACTCAGGTAAGGGCAGGGCCCTGTGATTTACTATGAGATATCTTTTGAAATTACATATTAACAACAAACTATTACTTCAGCTGCAGTTTTACCTAGATTAACACACTTTAAATGAAACCTATAAATGAATGGGGACATACAAATGCTTAAAAAATATATACAAAACAACTCTCCCACTACAGAGAAAAAGATGGGACACCCTGACCTATGGGAAGTATATTATAGAAGAAAAATATATACAATATTTATGCAAACACAAAGTATCATCTTAAAAAGTAAATATTTTAGTAACTATAAAAAAAAACAAAAAACACACACACACACACACAAGTGAGCTAAATGCAACAGCAAAACTGTTTTAAAAGCTAAAGGGGGGAAAGAGATAACATACTGCCTAGTCCTCTCCAATTCACTCAATTACCTTGGAGCAGCCAGATGATACCTTACTGCTGGTAACAGTGGTGGTGGTGACGGTTGCTGTCAGGACATTAGGGGTTGTAGTAGGACCAGCACTAGTAGTACTTTGTCGTGCTTTTATGTGGACCAGTTCCTTCCTTAGCACCTGCTTCTGATGAAAGCTAAATGCAGGGTGGTTTGTGGCCATGGTAAAGAGCAACAAAAACTCATCCCCAGTCCTTCCATCATTGAGCTGCAGACCATAGTTGTCTATGATTGAGTCAATGTGAGTTAGCGTCCGACATAACACACCAGCAGCCTCACGGTTATCAGAAGCTAGAAGAGCCAGGGACACCAGGAGCTTGCTTCGAACCACTTCATCTGTTAGGTTGGTCAGACTTCCCAGATCAGCAGGATTATTAGCTCTTATCTCGGAGTCCCTCAAAGCATGATAATCCTTTCGAGCCAAGTCCTCAAGACAGGAGCCCAAAAAACGGAGCTCTAGGGGTATACACAGGTCTAGGAGGCCACAGAGGAAATCAATTCTTTGTGAAGAGGTCAGATCCGAAAACCACCAGTACACTCCATCCCTCTGCAGGGGGCAACGCTGCTTTTCTACCATGCTTTAAGTGGTAAATTCCAAGAGGTACACCTGTTTCCGAAGAACCACAGCAGATTCCTGTGTGGCAACTAAAGACTGTTGGTAAACAGAACCTCCAAACCAAGCCCACAATCTCCCAGGCTTCCTGGGGCTGTTCTGACTGGGGCTCCTACAAAATCCCTTGCATCTTGGAAGTCCAGGGACACCAATGAGGCTGCTGCATCCTCCTGGGAAGAATAGAGTTCCTGTCAAAGGCACACCACTGCCCTCATGTTTATGATCTTGAGGTTGGTCTAACTTCAGTACAGCTGTCCACCTAGATGAGAACATAACAATGTCAGTTGTAAATCCAGTAAAAAAAAAAAAAAGGATTTATTACAATGCTGCTACAGCCTAAGCATGGTTATACAGCAGCTTAGGCTACATGCGACCCAAAGGGATGTTTTATGGCAGCTGCCTGATAGCAGCTCCAAATAATTAATTTGCATGCTATTATATATATATATATATAATTATAATCTGGCCTTGAAACAAATGGTATACCAGCTAAACAAAACAGTAGATGGGAAAAAAAAGTACAGAGCTTACCTATGTATATATCTAACCTTTTATGTGTTAATATTAGTGAAAAGGCAAATCATTTATGGAGCAAACATACAACTTTATGTTTATAATGCTCTATTCTGGGGAAACTGCTGTATGACTCTAGAGCAGGGGTCCCCAACCTTACCTGTGAGCCACATTCAAATGTAAAAAAAAGGTGGAGAGCAACATAAGCAAGAAAAAAAATCCCGTGGGTGCCAAATGTGGGCTAGAAGTGGCTATTTGGTAGCCCCAATGTGCAGAAGCGATCCTAGAGGGGGGCGGGCCCTGGTGTGTGACACGCAGCCGGGCCCCGCCCCCCTCCGTACGGCCGCATTTGGCCACACTTGTTGTGGCGCATGGACTGCCGAGGGGGCCCTGAGGGGGTGCAGAGTACAGGAGACTCTGGCAATACATCTGGTTTTTATACAACCAAAACTTGCCTCCATGTCAAGAATTCAAAAATAAGCCCCTGGGAGCAACTTCCAAGGGGTCAGAGAGCAACATGTTGCTCACGAGCCACTGGTTGGGGGATCACTGCTCTAGAGAATGGCTGAAGAAGCTGTTTGGGAATTCAATATGCAATATAGTAATATGTAACACATTGCAGTATGATTAACACTCTAGCCTACTGTACTGGCGTGCATATTCATGTATACTCATACTATACACCTGCTCTATTATTAGGTGACCTAGGTCTATCTACAGGCTGATTACACTACATCATAAACGCTTTTTACGGTTTACCAGACATTCCGATGACCTAGCAGGGAGTTTGTGGCTAAAGTACAGCTCTATTTAGTTGTTAGAATAACAATAACTCCATTAGACATTTTTATTGCTAGGTTTCCATCCCCTATGAAGTAACCTATATGGTTTTAGGCCTATCATTATGTACAGTCCATGAGTGGAGTAGTATACAATTGTATCATGATTTAGACAGAAAGACTGGCGCTATTGGGGTGTTCATAGCATTAATGATCAATTGCATGTATCACATCTGCACTGACACAAGCAAAGGATCCCTTTAATTGGATCATCTCAAAAAAGGTATTACTGTATTAATGCCACGAACAAGTGTTACAAATTGCCAGTGGGACTGAAGGCCTCAGAGAGACGGGGGTGACATACGTTATGGGGCACCTTGGATTTAAAGGGGGCCCGACTGCGTTTACTAGGATTACCGTAATACTGGATCCGCTGCTATAAATACGCTTCGATAGGGAAGGCGGTTACTAGGATACCTGCATCTTCTTTCCCTTACACAGTTTTCTGTACCGCTCGTTTTGACACAGTTTTCGTCCTGGTAGAGCCTTATGGGGAGTGGATATGCTGCGAAGAGACGCCACACCCATTTATCCAAATAAACACATACTGCCCATCAGTTCCGCTATTCCAACACAGCCCTCTTCCCCGGACCGCTACTTACACCTCCTGCAGAGCTGCTAACTGCAAGCTTTCTCCTCCTCCTCCTGTCTTACAGAAAATCCCGACGCCACGTCTCATCACGCGAGAGTGGCGTCACGACTACACGCAGGCGACGTCACGTAATGCATCGCGTAGCTGCCTGGAGCAGAGACGTCGTAAACTCAGTAAAAGACGTAGAATGTTATGTGGCTAGTGGTGGTCGGTCTGCTCACAATCTGTTAAAAAAAGAGTTCCACCACACGGTGCCAGGCGACTAAAATAACTTTTGCTGGTTGCCGTCTGTAACTGCTAGGCTGATACCATTGCAGCCTCTTCTGCCAGTTTAACCAAAATGGAAATAGTTTTTGTGCTAATGCTAAGGTCAGGTGACATTAAAGCAGACCTACTGTGTAAAAAAAAACAAGAATGTGGTGGTACATTATACTCTTCTTAAATAGAGAAGTGCTGTAAAAAGTTGTGAGGTGTACCTGTCTTATGGCAGGGGCACATGAAGCTTCTGGGGGAGATTAGTTGCCTGCCCAGTGACAAATCACTTCTTGTTTCGGAGACTAATCTCCCTGAACTAACTTCCAAGCCGGCTAGAATCCGAAGTCGAAGTTTCTCCATGAGGCAAGTTCGGGCGACTTTTGAAAACAATTTGGTCCAAGTGCTATCCCTCCGGCAATTTAGATTCTAGACGGTGGGGAGGCAGTTTGGGGAGATTAGTCGCTCGAAGAAGAAGCGTTTTGTCACCAGTGCCGGATTTGCTGGGTGGGTGACCCCCTATGCCACGCTGCCCTAGCACCTGCCCGCACTATCTCATTCAGGCGCAAGAGCGCTGGCGTGCAAGCGCTGGACCGCTGGGGAGTAGCGCATCCCCAGTGTTCCCCATAGACCGATTGGCGCCCCGAAAAATATGCCGCCCTAGGCTTGGGCCTCACCACAAATCCGGGCCTGTTTGTAGCTGGGCAACTAATCTCCCCCAGTAGCTTTGTGGCCCCTGCCCTAAGTGTGGCCTGGACGTCCGCCACGTCCAATTTCTCCTGCTCCTTGTTTGATGCCGTGCTCGCTGGTTCCCGGTCAGCGTCTGAAGTCAAATTCAAATATTGAAAGGCATTTGGTTTCCTTGTCTGCCCAGTACTCTCTGCTTGGTCCTCTCACTTTAATCCTGGTGGTATCTGAATAGTGGAGGGCTCGTCCTGAGCAAAAGGCGACTGTTAGAAGCGGAAGTAGTATCTGAGGCTGGGACCTTGGGGTTTGTTCTGGGTTTGGGACACCTTAAGTAAAAAGTTTCCCAACATTTGGAAAGTAGAAAGAGGGACAAAAAGATATGAAGAAAATTTGGAACATACCACATTCATTTTACAAAATTTGGCAGACTATGGAAAGTTTGAACACATTTCTGGGGGTTTTAGGGTCGGGTTGTATTTGTTATTACAGTTTTGCTAATGAAGGTGAATTGCCCTTTAAGCTGCAAGTCACAGTTTCCCCAAGAGACCTGCTTATCTTAAATAGTTACAAATGTATCTCAGTGCAGCTGCCACGTATTCTGAACTCTGTGCCAAAAGCTGTGATTGGCTATCCCCCTCCTGCTCTCCTGGCAGCTCCAATACAGGGAGCATTCTATATTATTTTTTAGCCCAAAGCAAAACCAACATGATATATTATTCAATATTGCCTACAATATTGGGATTTTGTTTAGCTAAGCTATATGTCTTCTATAAGTCATCTATTTTCTTTATTTCATACTTTAAGGGTCTCAGTATTTTTGGCAGAACAAGGGCTAATTTAGGAGAAGACAATGGAGCTCGTTTATAAACACTGGGCAAATTTGCACCTGGGCAGTAACCCATAGCAACCAATCAATAGCTCGCTTTTTTAAGCCACCTGCAGGATGAACAATGAAAGCAAACCTCTAATTGGTTACCACGTGTTACTGCCCAGGTGCAAATTTCCCCAGTGTTTCTAAATGCCCCAATGGGTGCAATTGACCAATAAAGTCATGGGCAGGGTGGCTGCATGGTAAAGTTAAGCCCAAACTCACCCGCAAAAGTTGTGTGGATGTCGGCCCAAACCTGCGGGTTTTGGGCTGGTCTCACATAACTAGTGTACCTGTTCCCTGTCAGTTCCATAGCAGAAAGTTCTGGTGCCCTAAAAGGGCATCAGTGAAGACTAGTGCTGGCAGGGGTTTCCCCTGTTTTATGTAGGAGTTAGACCACACCAGATGTCACCCACAGTTACATAAACAGACATTAAAGTGGTTATTTATCAAAGGTTGAGTAATGTTTTCTCGAAAAAAAAATTTCAAGGGTAGGTTAACTAAAAAAAACTAGAATTTTCAGGCGAGAAAAAACTCAAAATTTTCAAGATTTATTATGCCCCAAAGCTGCTAAAAGCCCGAATCAGAAAATACTCCAGCTAAAATCTGTCAAAGTCATGTCAATGGCAGAGGTCCCTCCAACCATTTGAAGATGTGATTTTGTGTTTTTTAAGGTAGTTTTTGCTCAATAACTTGATAAATTGTAGGTATTCAAGGTTTTTTAGCCTATAACTCGATAAACTTGATTTGTTTTTCTCCCGATTGAGTTTTTTTACATTCAATTTTTTTCATAAATAAGCAAACATTCGAGTTCTGAGTTTATTTGAGGTAGAAAAAAACTTCACAAACTCGACCTTTGATAAATAACTCCAAAGTTATTTTGAAATCCGGTCCAGTGTTTTACATTCTGGGCACAACCTGCAACATAATATTACATTATATTGTTAAAAAATATGGCTATAAGCTGTCATCCTTAGCCTACCTAAACCAAAATTGTGTCTAGATTTGCAGTACATATTTGAAACTTTGTCAAAATATTATGAAGCAAATTTAGGTCCAACATCAGTCAATGTGGGATCTATGCCTCCTTGCAATCTTTCTAATCTTTAAACATGGGAGGTATCAATTACAAAGCAAAGTGCATGTTCCACACAAATCGGCATGTTTTTACCCATAATTTATAAATTCTCCATAACTGCAAAGTAATTGTGACCACACTCTAAGTTGTATCCTCCACAATTGATAACTCTCATTGATTACTATAATGGTTTATAACTATATAACTATATAGCAATTTTTTTATCAATATGTATCAATATTTTATATGAATTGAATTAAAGTTATTAGGAGCCTATGAAATAGTTACACATTTTTATGATTTTTATTGTAGGCTGGCCAGGTACAGGGAATTATTTATATTTTAAATCAAGTGTTATTCAATTTACACCAAATAACTCAACCTAGTCTCACTTTTTAATACTGAAATTGCCTCCACTTACTTGGAAAAGTGCCTTTAAGGGGGGGGCGTAAGGTCTGAAGATCTCATGAGGAAAAACTTTAAAGGAAAAACAACCCCCTTATTAAAAAAAACCCTACCCCATATAGACCCCCCTGCCTTCTCCCCCCAAGCCTAGCTACTACCCTGTGCAAATGCCCCTAACTTTTACTTACCCCTCGGTGCAGATTCAGGGATCGGAGTTCACGGCAACCATCTTCTGGGTCTTCGTGTCTTCTTCCGGCACTTCAGCAATTTCTGTCAATTTCGGCACATGCGTAATTGTCGCGAACTGGGAAATTGCTCCAACCGCGAATGCACTAATTCGATGGTCTCGTTGAATATCTTCTGGAACCTCCTCTTTCTTTTCAGTAGTTTACTGAGCTTTCTTGTTCCAACTGCGCATTCACTCACTTCATGAATATACTGAAGCAACCAACATGGCACCCCTGAGCTCCGCTGAGTTACTCTGCAAATCAGTGAGGCTGGATGGGACACATTGTTATTATGAACACTATGCGGGAAAGAAGCAGGGAGGGGGGCCAGTGGAGAAGGCAAATGGAGGCTTTTAGCTGTAGGGGGGTTTAGTTCTCCTTTAAAGGGATTCGGTCACAGGGAAACATTTAATAGTGCTGCTCCAGCAGACTTCTGCACTGAAATCCATTTTTCAAAAGAGCAAACAGATTTTTTTATATTTAATTTTAAAATCTGACATGGGGCTAGACAGTTACCTAGGTGCCTCCAGCCATGTGATATGTGCTGATAAACTTCAATCACTCTTTACTGCTGCACTGCAAGTTAGATTGATCTCACCCCCTCCCTTTCCCCCCAGCAGCCTTTCAGCAGAACAATAGAAAGGTAACCAGATAACAGCTTCCTGGTAGATATGAGAATAGCAGTTCCATCATGAAGTGCTGGCTCTTTCTGAAATTCAGGATCAGGCAAAATGACCTTAGATGGCTGCCTACACTCCAATAGTACAACTAAAAAAAATACACTTTTTGGTTCAGGAATTAAATTTTACATGGTAGAGTGAATTATTTGCAGTGTAAACAGTATAATTTAGAAAAAAATACACCATAAAAATCATGACAGAATCCCTTTATGAGCAGTCAGTTGTGTTGTTTCCTCCACAATTGTGCCTGTTGTGTCAAAACAAATGATATTGCGCTTGCCTTTTAAAGAAAATCAGGTGCAAGTTGCATATCAGAGTCACATTTCAGAGTTAGTTCTGAAGTGCAATTTCAATACAGTATTCAATACAGTAGTGATGCATCCTGCTCTGCACTTAGGTATGCATTAATTAATGACCCCTGGAATTACAGTACTATAAAAATAAAAACAGAGAGCTGCTGCTTCTTGAATGTTGTAAAAGATCTGGGGTTCTGGGCATGACACTAGCACCCAAGTCTTGCAATGCTGCTCTCTCTATAATCTTTTTTCATACACAATGGCCTTTTCAGTGTGGAGAACTAGGCTATAGACCTTGGAACATGTTGGCACCAATCGTTATTACTCTTGAGCCAGTCAGAGTTTTGTAATAATGTCAATTTAATACAAATCCACAGATTTTTCAGCCTAGTTCAAAATTAAGAAGAAATTAAGAAGAGTTTCTCTGGAAAATACTGATGCAACTTCAGCAGCTCTAATAGACTGTATAATCAGCAAATGGAATTCTTAGCTCCTTGCCAAGTTTAAAACAGAGACTTTAAACTTGGAAGCAATGTTCATTTCTAATGGATTACAGCAAATGACAGGGACACTGCAATACTGTAAATAAGTGGAACAACATATACTGTATTATGACTGTCATCATACACTACAATTTTGACAAATAAAGATAAATACTGGCCTTGATATTGTATCCTCATCAATGGTCCTTACCCAACACATACAGCAACTCCCACACAGTATCCGGTAGACAGATCTCTACAAGATCTGTGAGAAAACATAGGAAGTGTGGAACATTTTGTTTATGGTCTTTTTTACATCTGGCCTCACCCACAATTATATCAGAGCAGGGCCTTGGACCGTAAGTCTACATCCATGGCTGGTTTCTTGGAAGCAATGTTAATTTCTAAATGAGTTACAGAAATGGTACTGCAATGCAGTAAAGAAGTGGAGCAATGTATAATGTATTTTGACTGTCACTGGGATACTTCATACACTGTTGGCTAATTTTTATTGAAATGAAGATAAGTACTGTCCTTGATATTGTAGTATTCTCATTAATGGTCCTTACCCAACACATAAACAAACTGTCAAATTTTTTATTATTTGTAGTTTTTGAGCTATTTAGCTTTTGTATTCAGCAGCTGTCCAGTAATAAAAAGTAGCAATAGTAATAAATGTGTAGCTTTACAGAGTATTTGTTTTTTTAGATGGGGGTCAGTGACCCCCCCATTTTAAAGCTGTAAAAAGTCAGAAGAAGAAGTCAAATAACTCAAAAACAATTTAAAAAAAATGAAAATTTGTTTAGAATTGAACTTACTATAACATTCTAAAAGTTAACTTAAAGACGAACCACCCATTTAACTGGAACAGTTTGCACAACAAACAATTCTACTCTGATTTAAAACCTATACATGAAAACTGGATATAGAGTATGTACACATGTGTGTCTCTGGGTCCATTTGTGTGGCAGGGCATTTTATAAACAGCAACTTCTATAGCCCATCCATACATACTGTAGATAAACTGCAGCTAACCACAATCTGTTTAAAGCTGTATAAAGTGATTTATATACTGTAGTGAATAAAGTTCTATGACAATATAAAAACACAAGGCCAAAGGCCGAGTGCTTTTATACAGGTTATGGAACTCCGAGGTGACTTCTAATACCCTCATATTTTGTAACAGAGGGTACTTTTTTCATTATAATACTCGAGTTTCAGTGAATCATGTGACAGAATTGACATCTGATTATAACCAATGACATCACTAAGCACTGTTTATAAGCATATAATTAACAGGATATTCATGGTTCTTGTGTATTATTTGCATATAATGTAAAAAGTGGTGTAAAATGATGTCTTCGTGAAGCTCAGATGTTATAGTTCCATGTGAATTAACCACATACAAAGCAGTCACAGAAATCATTCTGTGAAGAGAGTTAATTGCAACCTTTATGAAGTGGTTTATGTTTTCATTCTTTAACTCAAAATTCAAATTGTCATGATCTTGAAATAGGCATAACCCATTGAAGTCAATGGAACAAATTTGGACCGTAAGCAAATTCTAACCTGGACAAAGTGGTGTAAAAAGTTATATTAAAACGTGATGACACCTTTATTACAAGGTTGTTTTCAAGCTAATGAGAGCTTTAAAATTGGCTACACACCTGTATAAAATCATTATACAGCTTTATAAGTATGTATGATTTTACATAATGTACCTTCTGAGGCTTTTGTGCCTTCGCCAATGCAAATTCTTGACTAAAAGCCTCCTAATGCAGTTCTCTATACTGTACTAATAGTCTTTTTTCCCCTTGAATTAGAATGTAAGTTGTTAACACAAAAAAATCCCATCATAGTTTAGCCCTCTTTACTCCACTTCAAGGGGAAGCTCATGTTTAAAAGTTCATTCTTTCAATATAATGTCGTCAAATGCAGGTTTTCTATTCTACCTCTTTCATTTTCTGAAAACAGAAAGCAGATTCATTAGAGGCTAGATTTTAATTGTCAATTTTATAACTTTTTTTATTATTTTTTTTCAAAACCTCTCCTATCCATTTTGTAGTTTGTCAGTCAAACCATTGTCTGGTTACCAAGTTTAGTGGGAGCCAGGTTTCATGAACAACTGTGTTATAAGCAACTCTTTCAAATAACAACAGGTTATGGGGTGAGAGCAGACACTAAAACAATTAAGAGCACTGAACATTCTTGCAGTTGGTTACTTTTAAAAGCTAGTGACATTGCCAGGTACAGAGTCAAAAGGCAGGATGTCGGTCTGAAAATTAGAGACAACACATACACGCATACATACAACATTCAAAAAGAACAGTGTCCTTTTGAATATTTTACATACCCCGAATGCTTTCCTTGGAGAAAGCAAAAAGACTAGAGGGCAATGCCATGCTCTGAAGCTTAGCAATATAATGCAGAGAATGTATTTGCAACTGCAATAGGAATGTACTGAGCATTACAGAGTGTAAGTAAAGTGGACAACATGTGGCAAGTTTGGACTGGCTGAACAGTTCTGCCATAAATTACTGTGCAATAAATTCTGTTGCAGTTATCTTCACACGTTACCATATAGTTAACATTTATATGGGGTTCTACAGTTAGAAAAAAATGTTGGATTAGGTATTTTATGTTCTCCATACAGGGCAAGTCAACCCTAAAATAAAAGGAAATATTATAATAAGCAACTTCAATATCCATTAATTTTCTATGGTTTTTAAAGTATTTAAATATGTATTGCTATGAAAGCAGCGTTTGTTCCTTTCTATTCTCTGCCTTGATGGCTAAGACTGTTGATACAATGTAAGACAAGCAGCTGATTAACAGACCTGACTTTGCTGGGGAACCAAGACTTTTCCAACATTTTTGAAAAAGTAAGAAGCAAATGCTGCTTTTAAAGTGATACTGCCACGTTCCAGCGTGACGTCATTTAGTTACTTTGCCAATTAACTGCTAGGGTAAATTCGCTAGCGAAGTGGACCTACTCTAGCGCTACTTCGCACCCTTACGCCAGGCGAAGTTGCGCTATGGCGATGGGACGTAACTACGCAAATTCACTAACTTGCGCATTTTACTGAACGTTACCTCTTGCACCAGACTTGCCTTCACCACCTCAGACCAGGCGAAGTGCAATAAAGCAGGGATTGGTTCAAAAAAAGTTGAAATGGCGTCTTTTCATTTTTTAAGGGTGATAGGCTGAAAAAGATCGTAATTTTTTTTGGGGGTACCCTCCTTCCCCCCTACATTTCCTAACATATGGCACCTAAACTATACAGTGGGCACATGTGTAGTGCAATATAACAACTTTATTTTATTTTATGAAGCTTTCCCAGGCTTGTGTAGTGTAATGTATTTGCTTCTACATACACGTCCATTGTACTTTAACTTGGCGCCGTATGCAAATTAGGCATTGCTAGCGTAACTTCGCTTTCCTTGACGAATTAACGCTAGCGCAACTTCGCTACCGTTCGCCTCCCTGAGTGCAACTTCGGATTTTAGTGAATTAGTGGTGCCCTGGCGAAACTTCGCCTGGTGAAGTGCGGTGAAGTGTGGTGAAGCCTGCGCTAGAGCAACTTCGCAGGTTAGTGAATTTGCCCCTAATCTTTCCCTGCAAAGCCACCCCAGCCCAGCGATCCTGTGTGCTGCCGACCCGCTGACACTGCTTACAGATCTTCCAGGTTGCTTCAGTGACACTGGGCTTGGGGCGGAGCAATCCTTCCATAGGCTAAATTCCTGTTTTCATTTGTAATCAGCCTATGGAAGGATTGCACCTCAAATGCAGGTCGAATTGCTTATGATTACGTATCCATTGATACGAAACGCGTTAGGACGTGTGACTTTTAACATGATGGAATAAAGCTTTTTTTTTAACCTCACCGGCTGGCTGCGGGAGTGTGTGCACTTTCTTTGATATGGAAGGATTGCACCACAAATGCAGGTTTGCGGGGGCAGCTTTGTGGGGGCTTTGAGGGGTACGATTACGGGTGCAGCATTTACTTTATACTGACATATTCAGGTGTGCATGTGCAGTAGATTAAAAAGCTGTTTTGTTAGAAGTACTCCTGGCTGGTGCATTTATCTACTAACAGGATCACCGACAAAGTAAGTTATTATAATCACTGGGCATGACCAGTGATCTTCCAAAGATTATGGCTGTTAAAGGAGAACTAAACCCCCTTGCTATTAAAAATCACTACACCCTACCCTACATAGCCCCCTCTCTGCTCCCCCCAGCCTAGGTGTTACCTCCTGTAATTGCCCCTAATTCTTTCCTTAATTCTCCTTGTAGAGTCAGCACAGCGGAGCTCACAGGCGCCAACTTCACCTCTTCTGTCTTCGTCGGGAACTGTGTGGCGTATCAGCCCATGCGCAGTTGGAGCATTTTTCCGGTTTGCAACAGCTGCGTATTTGCCGTAAGTGATGGAAATTGTTTAAGGGAAGGAAGAAGACCCAGAGAAGAATAAGAATGAAGTTCACTTGCAGAGAACTTTGACATTAACCAAAATATCACTGAAATTTTTTCACAAGCTTTTTTTATCCTCCCATATTAGGGTAGATATAGAATTTGTTTTGGACAGAATGATAATGATATATTTCTATCTTTCGATAATTGTAAAGTCATTAAATTTCAATAAAAAAGTTACATCTTTACTTTGAAGACATTTCCATCACAAAGCTACAATGACCTTGTCCTAATCCTGACAGAAACTTGTAAAACTCTCTAAATCAAGTTTAAGATAAAGTTCAAGATCAATGGAAGTGCACTAGCATAGTAAATGTAACTACTTTGCTGCTTTATAAATAGGGCTTAAGTATATATTAAAGGCAAAATAAAAGGTTCCTCTCCAATGGTAGCAGAAGAGGACAATTTTGTTTCAAATATACATCACAATGTGTCAGGTTTGTATGGAAATACTGTATTTAGCTAAAAGAAATGCCATTCGCTAATTGGCTGTGTTAATCCTTTAAATGCAATACTTATTTTTGGACACTTGATGTCTCAGTGTCCCAGGTTTCCATGACAAAAATCCTGGCAAAGCTTCAGCTGCATAACAATGCAGGCATTCAAATCACATCCACAGATGGCTGTGAACATTCATCCGCCCCCTAATATTACACCTTTATTTTTGTAATTTCTGCTCATTTCTCCTTTTTATATCTAGGTCTTTTGTCTTTTTATCATAGAAGCTGCGGGAAACCAGTATTTCAGAATAACTCATGCAACATTTTCCATATGAACAAACAGAATATAATAATAGTCAGAGAACCGATATCTAACCCTGAAGTTAGGGATGTCGGACTTACAGCCTTTCAGAATCTTTAGTCCCCAAGAATAAGGAACAGTGTTTAGATTTACATAGTATATTTACTGTTTAATAATTTGAGATAGGCACTGCTATTTGTCCATAGCATTCACATGTCTTCTTTCTCCACCAAAACACCAGAGTAAAAGTGTTAAACACTAAAGGGCTTATTACAGCTGGAAAGAGGGGGGGGGCTGTGTGTAATATTATTATATAATTTGCACTCTGTACATTTCTCCTTTGAAATTTAGCATCCAGTGCCCATAGCTGCAAATCTTTGCACTGTCATAACTCCCTGCACTTGACAGAACTTCATACAAATGCGGCAAGACATGTGTAGCATTGATGTGTCTCCTGATATGCCCTAGCTTGTGCAAGCCAGGACTAGTGAGGCATACAAGGCACTAGAGATCACTTTAAAGGAGAACCAAACCCTTGCTAATAAAACCCCTACCCCCTACCCTACATAGACCCCCTCCCTGATTCCCCCCAGCCTAGGTGGTACCTTTGGTAAATGCCCCTAACTCTTTATTTACCCCTTGGTGCAGATTCAGGGCATCGGAGTTCCCCGTCGCCATCTTCTTCTCTTCAATAATCTTCGGGTCTTCTTCCGGCACTTCAGCAATTTCAGCGACTTTCCGCGCATGCGCAGTTGTTGCAAAACAGAAGATTGCTCCAACTGAGCATGCCCTGTTACTCTTTCCCAAAGATTACCGAATAGAAGAAGATGGCGCCAGTGATCTCTGATGCCCTGAATCTGCACTGAGGGGTAAGTAAAGAGTTAGGGACATTTACCAAAGGTACCACCTAGGCTGGGGGGAGCAGGGAGGGGGTCTATGTAGGGTAGTTGGGGTAGGGGTTTTTATTAGCAAGGGTTTGGTTCTCCTTTAAAGTGATTTATATCATCTGTTTGGGGGGATCTAATATTTTTTGCAGTTAACAGCTCTGAACAAACATGTATGGTATTGCATTAAAGCAAAGTATGAGGGCTCATTTATGATTGCAAAGTACAGGTCAAAATGGCGTACAATATTACATCTATTAAAATGCTATTCATAAATATATTTACAGCACTGCTCACTTCTCTGTACTCAAGGCTTTCACTGAAACTCCAGTTGTTCTTGTTGACTGCATAATGTGCAAAGCACAAGGTGCACAATCCCAAGGAACCATGCAATGAAGCATGTCTTAAGTAGGTGTTACAGGGCTTTCTGGTATTGCACCTGCTGACACAAAAGTTTGCACCTAATGGATTTAATACTAACACCATGCTAGTTGCACCCACTTCCATGGCAGTAAGATGAAGCCCCAACTTGCATGCACATTACGCACATGAACACCAATTTGTGTTCACACTGGTAAATTGTGCAAGTTGCATTTCACGCAATTTTGCTGGCACCCAAAATTATGCTAAATAATGCTACATTGTGGGTAAATTCATGTCAGAAGTTTGTACTTTGCATTTTGCCATTGCTTCTTAAATGAACCAACAAGCCTACAATTTACTCAAAGAATATGTTTGGTTTTAAACAGGCGACTAGTAAATGTTAGCTGCTGATTGATTGCTTTAGATTACTGCTCCTGGGCAAACTTAGTGCCTTTTATTGGGTTTACATGGTTTACATTCTACTGCTTCTTCACATAAGTACAAAATAAATCACCAGTCAACTGAGAAGCCCTCCGTATAAACAAACCCTCCCTTCCCCTCCTGAAGCCTTTTAGATAAAAAGCAGCTCATTATACAGAGACCTACTCATGGACTGCTGATCTGTTTTGATTGCGCTTATAAAGAAATAGAAGCAGAATTGGACTCTACTTGCCTATTTAGCACAAGAAATAACAAAAATCAATGTATAGGGCTTCTGCTGAACACATTCTGTACTTATTGTTTTATTTTTGAAATATATACAATACATCAGTGTATTGTGCCAATTAAATTTTAATGGGAAAACTTGCTGCAGAATTATTATTAGGGATGCTAGCAGTGCTGGGTCACGCTGGACCATAACCTATTGCCCCTATCTGCTGATTTATACTCTTTAACTTTGGTATAAAAGACATTGTTAATCTTGATCACAATTTACTTATCATTAGTTTTATCAACACAATTAACTTGTTGCAGATGCTTATACATGCACCCATTATTTCTCTTTATAAACAATAGAAAAAATTACAAGGATGTCCAACATATCCTAATGGAAAACATTATGCAAGGTCCATATTACGGATACAGAAGGAAATCCCTGTACATCTTCCCCCACTTCACATTTACATGACAACATCAATAAGTCCTTGTTAGGAAATTGCCTATCTTTCTTTATTTATTTTGGACTGTCTTGTCAGAATCCAATGACTTTCTGTGCCTTTTACTCTGATTTATGGGATGCTAGCCCTTCCATTTAATACAATGGCTAGGGCAGTGTACATTTAACTTTTTATTATAAATGACTTGCCAATCTTACAAACACAAGTTTAATAATACATAGACAGAGAGAAACAGAGATAATAACAATTTATTATACGATAAGACAACCCCATATCTTCTCTCTGACTGTAAACGAACTGGGACTAATTGAAACATTGAATGTCAGATACTAATCAATAAAGACCAGCAGAATCTTTGCATGAAAAGGAAAGGTTAGTGATATTATTTGCAAACACAGCTGAGGCTTCTCTAAAATGGTCTCTACTTGCTTAGTAAAAGCCATCCCACAGCAACTGTGTGCAAATTAAACTGTCTTCATGAAATGACATTAAAGGAACAGTTAAAGGGCCATTTATCCAAATTCATATTTGTGAGGTTTTTGAAACCACAGAAAAACTCATTTTCACTAAAACCCAAATGTCAAGTAATTTATTAAAAGATCCAAATTGAAAAAAAAGTATGAACAAAAAATGCATGAAACAAATTCAAAAAATTAAAAAAATTCACAGGGACATTGTCAATTTACTAAAAGGCAAAGAAGATAGCGAAAAAGCTCAGTACTAGAAAAGGTTCACTCTGGTTCGCGAGGCGAATGTTCGCTCAGGTGAACGATCATTAAGTGTGAACTTTCCAATATGTTACCAGGTTCTACCTGGCGAATTAATAAGATGAAGCTACATCCTCAACATTATTATGTCAGTGACATCATATTCTGTATTCTCAAAAAAGCCATAAAAAAAGACAAAACGCTGGTGATTTTTCATATTTTAATGTGGGATTATGTTTACAAGTTTACACTTTTTAAATAGTATGAAGCTCATGCCACATTTGTTTTAAGGTAGGACAATAGAAAATCTCTTTTGTCCTTAGTTTGCTTCCTTGGACATTTTTAATAAGTGCCCACTTCCAGCAATTTCTCCAATCCCTGCCTGCTGTGTCTTTTTCCATGTTGACCCCCTCCCGACGGACGGTAGTTCATGCAGGTAACACAGGGTTAATACCCAGGCCCTATTCTGACCCCTGTTACAGTCGACCAGAGGTATTATCAAAAAAATCACAAGAAACTGGCAAAATGGGAGCCTTTTTTTCCCCTTTGAAAAAACACTTAGCCTAGCAGACAGGAGGTTCTCTAATAATGTGTAGCAGTATACTGAGAGAAACATGCGTGTGAATTGCTCTTCCCATTGACTCAAATACAATACAGTGAATTTGGACACCAGTTTGCGAATCTTGACACAAAATGCAACATGCCATATTCACTTAACACAGTTTGCAAAGCTTTGAAGTTAGGGAAAAAAGTGACATAAACATAACACCCATAGACTTTATGCATTACAAAATTGCATTGTGCAACGAAAAAATATATTGCACTTCAAAATACAAGATCGCAGGTCAAGAGTCAGATTCACGGCAATTTTTTTTACAAAATCCTCATTCGCGTCAAATAATTTTCACACATTTTTCGCTGTTTAGTGAATTTTTCAGTACTTTCATGAATTTATCATCGAATCAGTAGAGATTCACTCATCACTATATATGACCTGTATGTACCCACCATATTGAAATGCATAAGTAAGTTAACAAAGTTTTACTAGGAAGAAAGTAAGGCTAGAGAAAATTTAAGAAACTGTTATTCTGATGAATTTTTGATGTGAAAATACGCCATAATTCATTTGACAAGACAAAGTTTCGCATTTGGATAAATACGTGTACAGGTATAGGACCTTTTGTCCAGAATGCTTGGGATCTGTGGTTTTCCGGGTTGTTTTGTAAGAGCACTTGATAAAGGGGGTTGATCCCCTGAAACCTTGTGCAGAGATCCAAATAAATCACAAAGTTTAAGCACATTTTGCTATGTGTGTGCCATCTGAATCTTCTTGGTTACTGCTGTATTCATTATATCTTGGTTTGGATCAAGTACAAGCTACTGTTTTATTAGTACAGAAAAATAAAATCATTATTTAAATATTTGGATTATTTGGTTATATATATGTCTATGGGAGAGGGCCTTTCTGTAATTCGGAGCTTTCTGGATAACGGGTTTCCAGATAACGGATCCCATACCTGTACACAGGGCTGACATTAGAAATCACGGGGCGCCCCGTACAACAACATTTTCCGGCCCCACCCATCCTGGTGCCCAAGCCCCGCACCAGACCCCGCCCCCTCCACATCACAGTTAAAAGACCACACAGACATCAGCGCTAAAAAAGTAACCCCCCACACACACAAGTTATAAAAATCTATTGATGGTCAGGGCCCCCTTATAAGTTTAAAAAAAAAAAAACATTAGCGCCAGGGCCGCCCATAAAAGTTATTTTTAAAAAGCATTGGTGCCAGGGCCCCCCTTACAAGTAAAAAATATTGGGGCCCCAAAATTTTTTTTAAAAAAAACATTGGTGGCAGGGCCCCCCTTACAAGTTAAAAAAAATGGGGCCCCAAAAAATTTTTTTTAAAAAAAATATTGGTGGCAGGAGCCTATAGAATATTAAAATAATACATTGGTGGCCAGGGGATTGAAGTCGTGGCTTCAGGACTTCAACTTTGCCTCCTTTCGTGACTTTGGGTCTTTTCGCAGCTTCAGGACTTCAATTCCGGCTGTTTTCGTGACTTCGGGTCTTTTTGCCGCTTCAGGACTTCGGCTATTTTCATGACTTCGGGTCTTTTCGGCGCTTCAGGACTTTGGCTTCGGCTATTTTCGTGGTTTCGGGTCTTTTCGCCACTTCAGGAGTTCGGCTGCTGGCAAGGAGGACCCGGCTCTTTCTAAACAGCAGCACTAACGGGCCCCCTCTTCATGCCCGGGACACTTGTCCCCCCTGATGGCGGCCCTGCCTGTACATAGTTGCATGAAGTAGGTCGGAGCCTCCCAAAGTGAAAGTTGCATGTAAGTAGCTTTGCCTCAGTGAATCCTTATTGGTGGCAAAACAATCTTATTGGGTTTATTTACATGTTTAAATAATTTGCCTTATACCGAAAACTCCAAGTCCCATGCATTCTGGATAATAGGTTCATACCTGTATTTACTTTATGAATAAAGTAAAATACAGTAACATATCTATAGCCCACTGACCCAGGTTAAAATTTACACCAGCTCCTCCTGCTGCGTTTGCCTATTTTTGATCATCCCTCTGAATCCATGGCAGAGGGGGAATCCAGATACAGTCCCCTTCCACCTTTGGTTATTTTCAGGGCCATGCAATTAAATAGTGTAGGACTCACGTACAATGAGGGGCCTTGACGTGGCACATGAGCTTACATATTTTGGCCAAAGTGTGGTACTAACACCTCATTTTTTTGTAATCATTTTTTTTAAAGGCAAACCGTGTGCAGGCAAATTTTCTCTTTCTCTTTGTGTGCAAATATTGGCTTTATAGCAGCTGGACAATTCCAGAATGTGGGTTATACCGAGCACTGGCACAGTGGTGTTTATAACAACTGTTCAACGCCACAGCACAAGAAAATATTGGGGGGAAAACCTGCTAATTGCCCAGGAAGGGAGGTGGGCCTGGTATTATGGAAGGGTTGGGTCAAGCTTTGTTTCAAAGTTGCTCTAAGATGTATTATTTATTTGCAAAATGGTCCTGCATTCTAAGTAAAACGTTTTCTACCATCATTAATAATAATAAATGTTTGATAATTAACTTATTGTTTTGTGTAAAGTGAACACTTAAAGTTTTCAAAGTACTGTTTCATATAGGGGCTGTTCAATCAGGTCATCCTAGTTCTGCATTGATAGCTGTAAGAATTCGAATACTTAACTTATTTGTCCCACAGTGAATGAGGTTAAAAGCCTCCCTGCAGTATTTCTACTGTCTTGCTGTTTTTGCTTAGTACAGGTATGGGACCCGTTATCCAGAAACCCTTATCCAGAAAGCTCAGAATTACGAAAGGACCATCTCCCATAGACTACATTACAATCAAATAATCCAAATTTTAAAAATGATTTCCTTTTTTTCTAAAATAATAATACAATACCTTGTATTGTATACCTTGCCATACCTGTATTAGTCATTCTTGGTAAAACTGTTATCTGGTGAGGAACTAGTTGACCATAAACCAAGCCTTAGATGGCCTGTTGCTGATAAACTGGTCTGGAAGGAAACACTTGAATACGAGAAAATTAAATTGACGGTACAAGGACAAATTCTTTTTACACACAGTAAGTGCATATTCGTGGCAGAAGCGTTCACTGGGTATAGGTTGATCAAAACTGGGTTCTGTATTTGTTGAAATAGAAAATTGCCCTTTAAAAGTTTCTGAGATTTCAAGAATAAAATGTTGTTGCATTATCTCTTTAAATTTTTGGTCCCCGTTTTAATTCATTATTCAATAGTGTATTGTAACATGAAGAAGAGGCTGGGGAAAACTGTATACAGTATATACAGAAAGACCCTGAAGGGACAATAAGGCTTGTCCCTGGACCCGTATAAAAATGACTGTCCATTAAAAATGATACTTGATGCCAACATTGTTAATAGGAAATATATATTTTATAGATACAAATATAGGAAGGCTGGCATTTCTTTCCAGAAAATTGGCAACTCTTTGGAGAAGTGGGTTTCTAACAGTAACTTTACAGGGCCACCATCATTCACTAGGCAATAGGCCCCATCTAGCTTTATTACTAATTATTGATTTTAGGGTCCCATACACTTCAGTTTGGCATCTTTAGGTACCTTTTAAGTGTTGCATGTGGAAAAGTTGAATTTCTAAAACAACAAAAAAATTTAGGAGTAGAGATGTAATGAATCCTGGATTCCTACCAACAGGATTAGGTTGGTGTGTGACTATTAAGTGCATATTGAGTGTAATCCAGTTGGTGGGACCTGAGTAGACCAAATACAGTCCTAAAATCATGGTTTTTGCCTTACTAATATAACTACAGTTTTGTTTCCAGTATAGGGAAGCACTTTATATTATGATAAATAACAATGGATCCCAAACTAGGAATTTTCAGACCAGGTCTTGGACTCACCAAAAAGGCTAAGGCATAAGGGTCACTTTCACAGTCTGTTCCAGGGAGTGACATACACTATCTAAGTGAAATATAGACCTATCCTACTGATAAAACATGTAAAACTCCAGCTCATGAGAATGTTGGACCAATGTATTACAGCACGATTATCACATCAAATATGTACACAGTTATGCTATTCAACTTTTATTTGTCCGATCTCTTCCTGTGCTCCATCTTCTGCACATATGTACGTGAATAAAGGAAAGTGGAAACCAGACCCAGGACAGGCAGTGCTATGTTACAATTACTTTTATTAAAGTAGACTTTTGTAACCTGTTAAGCATCACCAAATTCAGAGTACGGAAAAAAAAAAAAAAAAGCTTAGCAAGCTGCAGAACTTAAATGGAAGCCTTTTGGTCATCTAATTTCAGTGGGCAAGGAGAACACATTTGCTTGTACAGCGACTAAGGCTCAAGGAAGGGCATTAGATCTCTTCTCTGAAAACCCAATGTACAGCAGGCTTCAGAGTATGATAGCCCATCAGAGTCCATTTTAAACAAATAATTCAAAATTCCCCCTTTCTTTATATTGATAACCTGTACCCTGTAAAAACACTTTTACTGTTAAACTTAGGTCCCAAGCATTCTGAATAATAGTTGTTATCTATCTCAACAGTTGTGCGCTCTGGTTCTTTGTTGCCTTTTAACAATAAAGTTCATTGAATTGGATACATGAATTATTTTGTAATTTTTCAGTGTTTCTTCATGGTGTGTGCCTGGAGTTGAAGGGCCGTTGCTGTGGGCTGGAGTTGAAGGGCCGTTGCTGTGGGCTGGAGTTAAAGGGCCGATGGTGTGGGCCTGGAGTTGAAGGGCCGATGGTGTGGGCCAGAGTAAATTGGCCGATGGTGTGGGCCTGGAGTTAAAAGGCCAATGGTGTGGGCCAGAGAAAAATGGCGATGGTGTGGGCCTGGAGTTAAAGGGCCGATGGTGTGGGCCTGGAGTTAAAGGGCCGATGGTGTGGGCCTGGAGTTGAAGGGCCGATAGTGTGGGCCAGAGTAAAAGGGCCGGTGGTATGGACCTGAGTTAAAAAGCCGGTGTTGTGGACCTGAGTTAAAAGGCCGATGGTGTGGGCCAGAGTAAAATGGCTGATGGTGTGGCTAGGAGTTAAATGGCCGATGGTTTGGGCCCGAGTAAAATGGACGATGGTGTGGGCCGAAATTAAAGGGTCAATGGTGTGGGCCTGACTAAAATGGCTGATGGTGTGGGCAGGAGTAAAAGGGCCGATGCTGTGGGCTGGAGTTAAAGGGCCATTGGAGTGGGCCAGATAAAAAAGGGCATAAGTTGTGGCCCAGTGGACAAAGGGCCAATGTTTTGGGCCAGAGGAAAAGGGACCAATGTTAATGGCCCGGTGTTAAAAGGCCGATGTCGTGGACTGGAGTTATTAAAGGGTAGGTGGCGTGGGCCGGAGGAAAACAAGTTAATGATATGGGCCAGTGTTGTCGACGGAGGAAAAGGGCAGAGGGTATAGGTCAGAGGAAAAAGGGCTGATGTTATGGGCTGGAAGAAAAAGGGCTGATGGTGTGAGCCAGGGGTAAAAGGGCCAATGGTGTGGGCTGAAGGTAAAATGGCAATGGTGTGGGCCAGAGGAAAAAGGGCTGATGGTGTGGGCTGGAGGAAAAAGGGCCGATGGTGTGGGTTGGAGGAAAAGGGTCCGATGGTGTGGGTCGGAGGAAAAAGGGCCGATGGTGTGGGCCAGAGGAAAAAGGGCCGATGGTGTGGGCTGGAGAACAAAGGACCGATGGTGTTGCTCAGTGGAACAACGGCTGATGGTGTGGGTCAGAGGAAAAAGGCTCAATGGTGTGGGCCGGAGGTAAAGGTAAAAGTACCAATGGTATGGGCCAAGAAGGTCCAATGTTGTGGGCCAAGATGAAGGGCCGGTGTTATGGGCTGGAGAAAAAAGGCCAATGTTGTGGGCCAAGATGAAGGGATGATTTTATGGGTTGGAGGAAAAAGGCCAATGTTCTGGGCCAAAGGAAAATGGCTGATTTTATGGGCTGGAGGCTGCAAGCATCTGTGTGAGCAAGAGGCAAGCAACTGATACTAGGCACCTAGTCAAAATGGAATGCCAGGTGCCAGTAGGTGTCAGACTAAAAGTAAGAGGTTGATGCTTAAGAGGCAGTAGGCTGATGTTAATAGCCAGATGTAGGCTGCCAGTGGGGTGGGCTGAAAGGTAAAGACAGGGAGATAATTTTTGGAGCAGATGTAAGAGCTAATGTAAATGCCAGAGGTGGAGGCTGGTATTAGACCAATGCCTTGGCTGATTGTATGGGATGGAGACAGATGCTGAGATTTGATTCTAGAGGCCAACGTCAAGTCTAGATTCATGAGCTGATGTTAAGAGCTAAAGGCTGCTGGCTGTAGAGGCAAGATGGCTATTGTTAAGAACCAAAGTTAGGGAGCTGATTCTAGGGGATGATGTTACAGACCAGAGACAAGGATTTAGGATCTGATATTAGGGGTCAGGGCCTGAGATTGTTGGCTGGAAGCAGGGTAACCAGTGCTAAAGACCAAAAGCAGCGGATTGATTTTAATGCTAAGGCAGGAATGATGGCAAAGGCTTAGGTGAGAGACAATGTCAGGGCCAGAGATGTATGTTTACCAGCCTGAGCTCAAATAAGAGAACTCCTGGAGAAACACTGGTTGATTAGCTGAAGCATCCAAGAATGGAAGTGGACCTGTATACTTTTCACTGAAATCCTTTGCAGAAAACTACAGAAAAGAGAAAGAAGAATATACATTTATTTGTTTCTTGTCTTACGGCCAGTTAAAACTAAAACATCCATCCACAAAATTAGTGTTTGATCAATATCCCACAAAAATGTATATAAATCAATAAAAAATTATAGTATTGATAGCCTAGCTACAGTATTATGGCATAGAGCAGTGCCACTCGAGAGTTCAGAAGCTACTTCTTTCCCTCGCATATTCTACAGTTGGCATATATGGCACATAGTGCTATAGATAGCAATAGCTGTGCTTGAAATGACCGGATGCAAAAGGGAGATTAAATGTGCAAAATAAAGTAAAAATAAAAATGAAATAGAACAATGGTGTGCTTGGGTTGGGTAAGTGAAAGAGAGTAATGTGTGGGTACAGTTAGGGATCTATAGGAGTGGTAGCTAGAGTCATGTACTTACTCCTTCTGGCTTCAAAGGGGATCGTATCTTGAGGCATTCCAGTTTTGCCCAGTCAATGGAACTATAAAACGATGACTCCTGATGTCTCCCTTTGTGCCAAGGCGCCTCTCTGGATCCTTCTCGAACAACTAAAAGACAAAGCATCAATAACAGTTGTATACTGTAGAGGTCAGATAACATACTAGACAGTATAAAATTAAATAAAGTTGACAAATTGAATTACATGAATTAAACCTCTCTCCAGTGGCATAACTAGATGTTACTGGGCCCCACGGCTAATTAATTGTTGGGTCCCCAACATATCAAGAGGTTGTCCTGTATTACCAGTATATATTTAAAATGCTCATTAATTAGGGCCTCATGGGACCCCTATACCCCCTGGGCCTTCCTTGTTATGCCCCTGCCTCTCTCCCATGTACTATTCTATTTTGCCACTGGGCAACTTTCTGGTACTGTGACACCAGCAACCAAAAAACAGACTCAATTTCATCACTATTATTATTGCTTATGTTTCTATTTTGCCTGTGTACAATCCACCATCCTTTCTGAATGCTGAAAGCTGTATCAACCAAATAGACCTGGCCGCTGCACATCAAAAACGTAAGTTTAAAAATTTAAAAATGAGCACAAATTGTAAAATATTTTAAATACCCAAAAAAATGTTCACACTATTAAAATAAACTGTTTCCTAATAAAAGCTCCTGTTTCATAGAGGTCGGGACTTAAGAAAAGCACATTTATTTGTAGTTTGTTTTAGCCATTTTTAAATTCACTCCTATTTATTGAAATTGGTTTGCTTTAGTTTTGGCTTTCCTGTAAAACTTTGCTGTATATGTGCTTATACCCACCTCATCCAGGAGATTTCTGGTTTCTGTGCTAAGCACAGCTGGATAGTAGGGCTTTCCACTGGTCACTTGATGAATTACACTTTCCACGGTCTGTCCACAAAGGAATGGAGATCTTCCTGTGGCCAGCTCAGACAGGATAATGCCGAATGCCCACCTATCAGCTCCAGCATCATATGGCTTCCTCAATAGTATCTACAAAGCAAGGCCAAATCATTTACTATTAATCACTGTAATATTATCCTACATCACACACACATACACACGTATAATACTGTATATAAGTCACACCAATTGTAGTGTTAGGGCAAACCTCACTGTTTGCTAGTGACCACATTAGAACTGAAATTCTCACCTCTGGTGCCATGTAAAGGATTGATCCACACTTCACAGTAAGCTTTTTGTCCCCAAATATTTCCTGTGCCGCTAATCCAAAATCCACGCTCTTGATGTGGCCATCTTTGCTGACTAAAATATTCTCCATCTTCAGATCTCTGGAAGAGAATGATTAATAATAAAGGGCAGGAAAGTAAAGGGTGATGTGAGATGGAAGGGAAAGGAGCACAAGAAACGTAAAAAGCAGCTAAAGGCAAGAAAGAAGAGAATATTATATACAGAGCTGTCTTGATTCAAAGGCTGTATATTAACATGACAAAACTGCTATAAACAAGAAACATTATAGAGAGAGGGATGTTTTACAGGATAAAAACCAGAAATCATATAGATCTGTCTTACTTACCGATGCACAATCCCTCTTGAGTGAAGGAACTGGAGGCCTACTACCAGGTCCGCTGAATAGAAGCTGTTGAAAAATATTAACATATGTATTAACCATCAAATTTACCTTTATTATTATTAACATGTATTTATATAGCGCCAACATATTGCGTAGCACTGTATTACAACAATTTGTTCATTAAGACACCAAAGTGAAACTCATAACCAGATGGTCTTGCAGTTTGGTTAAACAGGCAAAACTACCTGATGAAATCTGGTTTGTGGCGTATGGCCAGCTTTAAACTCTCCAAAATTGTAACTAATAAACCTGATAAAAATGTCTTGGTTAATGAAGACAGCATTAGATATTCATTATATGGAAAGTTAATTTTAGAAGCTTTAAAACTTAAAACAGAGAAGTTTATATTTTGGAGGTCTAGGACTGCCAGGGACTGTGCCCTGCACCCTGGCGTGTGTGACCAGGCTCATTGGACTGATTTGGCCCAATCGACACCTGCGCTTATGGGGGCCCCTGCTACAGTGCCAGCTCTGATTCCTTTTTCCTTCATTCCCCAGTGGCCCAGCCTGCCCACAATCCCAATTGGCTCAGCCCACCCCCAAACCCAATTGGACCAGCCCACCTCCGAACCTGATTGGCCCAGCCCGCCCCCAAACCCAATTGGCCCCTCCCATTTCCAAACCCGATTAGACCAGCCCAGCCTGTCCCCATACCACATCAGCTTAGTCCCACAGTGAATCGGTGGGAGACTGCTATGACAACAGAAAAACTGAAGAAAAAAATGTTTGACAAAAGAGGTACAAAGTGGGAGAGAATGGGAAAAAGAATGGGAAAGAGAATGGGAAAGAGAATGGGAAAGAAGGAGAGATTGGGAGATACAGATAGGGGAAGAAAATGTATTTGTAGAACACCAAATAAATAAGTAAAGGTGAGTGATCAACTGAGGTAGGGGTGAAAATTGGACAAATACATGTTTAAGGTAGAAAAAGAATGTGAAAAGAAAAGTA
The DNA here is from genome assembly GCA_038501925.1 of Xenopus petersii. NCBI lineage: Eukaryota > Metazoa > Chordata > Amphibia > Anura > Pipidae > Xenopus > Xenopus petersii. Next base: position 60,934,280 of record CM076678.1, read on the forward strand.
AGAGAATCACATAAGAGCTGAGATGCTGGGAGAAGAAAAGACAAAGGGTATAGTGTGGTAAAGAGGGAAAGAAAATATCAGAAAATAGGAATCAAAAGGTATTACATATTACATATTGCCATGGGAGTTTTTGAAAGACCAGCTAATTTGTAGTTTTCACCAATTGTTGCTGAATGTTTATCCCTATAGGTATTCACTAAGCACCACAGAAGGAACAGCCCCCTGATGTTGCTCATAGTCTGTACCAGCGCCGATTCTGACTAAGGAGCCACCTGAGGCGGCTCCTGCAATGCCGACCCCCCTCACCAGCTTACTTGTCGGGAGGGGAGGCAGAAACACTATTGCAGAGAGCGCAATTGCCATGTATTCCTCTCTACATCATACTGCAAGTTTACTCATAGGTGAACAATCCCTTTAGGGGGGCCCAGTTGTAAATTTCTGTACTGGGGCCACTGGTTCTAGCTTTACTTTGTGGTGCTAAAATTCAGCATTTTATTTCTGGCCTCCCTAGGGGATAATATCAGAAATGGGCACTATTTTTACAGTTACACAGGGGCATTGTGACTTATGGAACCCTGTGGAAGACACCTATCTAGTTTTAGTAAAGCGAAAGGGGCTGAAAGCCTACGGACCCTATGTTGTGTATCTGTATCATCTGAAACCGGGTAACACACATCTAGGATCCTAATAATTTGGATTTATTCCTAGTACTTTTTATTTAATGATTAAAATAGAGTTGGAGGCACTTAACCCTGGATTTGCTGTTTTCTTGACCAAAGTATTGGAACTAACCAATAGACTAAACATGATGCACCTTTCAGCTTTGTGTAACTGGCATCTGTCAAATATGTGTTTCTGAACCATTAGTTTGTATGTTACTTACATTACGGTCTCCATCTCCAGTTTCTTTTTAGTCGTTATCAGATGGTAAAGGCTTGTTTTGTTCACACACTCCATCACCAGAAAGACATGCAGCTGGTTACACAGATAAATGAGTATAAAAATGATTATTGAGTATCATATTCAAAAGTAAAATTAGTGCAGAACTAAAACAATCATAAGTGAAAGTATAAATATTTGCCCACTCCATTACTGCATAAAAATATATATTTTAGGACATTATCAGCTGTGAGCATTAATGATGAGTCAGGGATTTGTTGAGACACTTAAACATTAAAATACAAGTGCGATTGGATATATAGAGTAGCAGAGTAAGGTGTGTGGTATAAGTCCAAAGTCTAAGTATAGTAACATTGGCACCATATTGTACCTTTGTTTGGAATGCTGCAAGCCCCTTGCAAATAAAGGGACACTTTCCAGCGATGCGCAGTGTCTGAGCCTCGATCTTAATAGCCTCTTGATCTCGAAGGTTGTCCGTCTTCTTGATGATTTTAAGAGCCACGTGCTTCGTTGTGTTGGTTAATGATGCCAACATTGGAAACATTGTGATGAAATGTTTTGACACAACTTAGGTTTTTACACATCTGCATTTAGATTCTTGCTCAAAAAATTTAAGCTGAATCAGTCGTAGCATATTATGTTAATGCAACACAATTGTATCAGAATTGTCACTGAAATGTTTGCTTGGATCTCATCACTTACCCTGCCGAAATATCCACTCCCAAGTTCCAGGTGAAAGCTGTAGTTGTTAATCAGCAAAGGATTGGGTCTTTCAGGTTCCAGTCGTGGCTTCTTCAGCTCCTGTTCTTCTTCAGGGAAAAGATAATTTTTTTTATAATTCTTTATTTTCTTGTTTTTAGTACAGAAGAAGAAAATTTAGGGAAAGGGGATGGGGTACAAAAGAAGAAAGGGTGGGGGGGAGGAGAGGTATGGTTCCAATTCACATTTTGTACATTAAATACAGTTATGACATAAAACAGCCAATTCATTCGTAAACAAAAAAAAAAAAACAAAATAAAAACGAATCTATGAAGACAAGGCAAAACAGAAAAACCTGGAAAACCTGGAAAGGGGATAAATAACTAGAGGGTCTCATATTTTATCTATTATTGTTCCCCTATTACATAAAAAAAAAAAAAAAAAAGAAAAAGGAAATCACATAAGTATTATTTTATCGTCTTCATGAATTCTACCCATGGATGCCATATTGTCCAATATTTATCACTTTGATTATGACTAAGAAAAGTAATTTCCTCCATTTGTCACAATTCTTCTACCTTATATAGCCATTCTTTACTCGTTGGAGCTTCTATTGACTTCCACTTTATTGGGATTAAAGCTTTAGCAGATTGTAATAATTGAAGGGTAAGTGGGTCTTTTAACATAGTTCTACTATCATGTTTCAAGTTCAGCAAAATTGTCTGGGGCATATCTATTTGTATATCTTGTTGTGTAACCTCATTAATTATCTGAAGGACCTCTTTCCAATATGCCTGAATACCTGGACATGTCATCCACAGATGCGTGTGGTTTCCCTCTGATAGATTACATCTCCAGCATATATCAGTATCATTAGGATAGAGTTTTTTCATCTTCCTTGGCGTATAATGCCAACATGTTAGTAATTTATATGCCGCTTCTCTGATTCTGGCGGCTTTTAATGTCAGGTATAAGGATTTAAGAATGTCTTTCCACATAATATCATTTATCTCAATGTTCAATTCTTCTGACCATTCCTGACGTTGAGATTCTGGGCCTACTGAAAGGGTGTCTATTAAAAGTTTGTATAGTTTGGAAAGGGGTTTAGCGGAAACCTTTGGAGAAGAGAGTAAGGTTTCCCACTCTGTTTCGGTTCTTTGCCAATCAGTAGATACTTTTGACTTGAGATACGCATATAATTGATTGTATCCCCATAAGTCTCTGGGGTGTTGGTTCCATCTTTTTTGTATCTCCGCTAAAGAAATTATATTTCCATTATTAATAAAGTCTTTTAAAGTAGTCTCCCTACTACCTATCTTTCCCCATCTAGTAAATGACCCTTTTTCCAAACTTGGAGGAAAATCAGGATTGAACATTAAATTAATTATGTTAATTCTAATCTAATCTTATTTTTATGCCACACACCTAGCGTGGCCCCCACTAGAGGGTGATGCAATGCTACTTTAGGGGTAAATTCCTTCTCTATCCATAAATTATTAATTAAGGGGAAGCCTGTCGTAAGATGTTCCAACCTAATCCAGTCTTTTTGTGGGTTAACTGAGGACCAATCTAATATCCTAACTAGATGTGTTGCAACATAGTATAGATATGAACCGGGTAATCCCAGGCCCCCCTTTTCTTTTGATGCTATTAATATGGTGTGTTTTAACCTCGGTTTCTTCTTCCCCCATATAAATCTAGAAACCATGGATTTAATAGATTTGAAAAAAGATATTGGAATCACTATTGGTAATGATTGAATGAAATATAAAAGTTTAGGCATAAAAACCATCTTGATAGCTTGGATTTTGCCAAACCATGACAGTCTTAGTTTGTCCCAACCGTCTATCAATTTTTGAAGAGATGTCAGCAGTGGAGGATAATTATCTTGGTACAATTTACCTAGGTCTGCATTTATTTTAATGCCCAGATATTTGATGTTTAACTCAGTCCATTTAAAGGGGAAACTATATTTCAAGTATTGTGTTCTAGTATATGGTATGTTAATATTCAAAATCTCTGATTTATTATAATTGACCTTAAAGTTAGAAAGTTCCCCAAAATTTTTCATAATACCCATGACCTTTGGGAGTGATGTAATTGGCTTTGTAAGATATAATAATAGGTCATCAGCAAATGAAATACACTTGTACTCCTTACCCTCTATAGTGATACCAGATATGTCAGGATCTTTTCTAATATGGGAGAGCAGTATTTCCATAACCAGGATAAACAAAATGGGAGACAAAGGACATCCTTGTCTGGTCCCATTGCGAATTTGTACTGTAGGGGACAATGTCCTATTAATTCTAATTCTAGCTGTAGGCCTCTCATAAAGAGCCATTATTCTATTTATCATTGCTGGGCCTAATCCGAAACTATGTAAGGTTTGTTCAAGAAAAGTCCAGGACACCCTATCGAACGCCTTTTCAGCATTAGTAGTAAGAATAATTGAAGGTACCTTGTTCCCTTGGGCATATTCCATCAAAGAAATAATTTTAATTATATTATCTTTTCCTTCCCGTTTAGGTATGAACCCCGTCTGATCAGTGTGAATAAGGTCTGGTAAGTATCTCTTTATCCTATTACTAAGTATTTTAGCATATATTTTCAAGTCTATATTAATCAGAGAAATCGGTCTATAGCTTTGGCATAGTTTTGGATCCTTGTCCGGTTTAGGGATTAAAGTGATATGCGCCTCCTGTGCTTGAGGGTGGAAATTATTACTATCACCAATACTATTGTAATAGCACAGGAGTTGTGGAGCTAATTCTTTTTTGAACGATTTGTAAAAGGAAGCAATATACCCATCTGGTCCTGGACTTTTACCTGCTGGTAACGAGTCTATACAATCCTCAATTTCTTTCTGTTCAAACGGTGCATCTAACTCCTCACCAGAGTCTCCCGATAATTTGTGTATACCTGCTTTCTCAATAAAGTCCTTCATTATATGTGATGTCTTTTTCTGTGTAGATGGACATTTTAAACGATATAGTGTTTGAAAATATTCACAGAATGCCTCCGCTATACCTTTGGTATCATGATGGGTTATGTTACCTTTGTCTTTTATTGACATAATATGTGTCTGCGGTTGAATTTTTTTAATCGTCCTAGCAAAATATTTATTGCATTTATCTCCTAACTCCTAGTGTTTCTGCTTGGTCCTCATATAGCTTTTCTGGACTTTTTGATTTAATAATGCCTTGAGTTGTAACCTTTTACATTCTAAAATAATCATTGTTTTATGAGCAATATTTTCTTTGTGAGATTGTTCTAATTATGAAATTTCTTTAAGTAATGCCGCTAATTCCTTTTCTTTTTCTTTCTTAAGGTTACTACCCATGGCAATTAAGTTACCTCGGAGAACGCACTTAAAGGAGAAGGAAAGGCTAAAATTAAGTAAGCTTTATCAGAAAGGTCTATATAAATATACCAGTAAATCCTCAAAGTAATGCTGCTCTGAGTCCTCTGTCAAAAGAAACACCACATTTCTTTGCTTTTATTGTGTACTCATGGGCTTCTGTATCAGACTTCCTGTTTTCAGCTTAAACCTCCAGGGCACGGCCTTGAGCATGCTCAGTTTGCTTCTCTCCCCCTCCCTCCTCCCATCCCTACTGTAATCTGAGCTCAGAGCTGTTAGTAAGCAGGGAGAGACTCAGGCAGGAAGTGATGTAACACCAAGCTTAAATGGCAGCTTCTATCCTAAACAAACAGAGACAGTGTCTAGAGCTGTTTACTCAGGTATGGTAAAGCATTCTGCAGAATAAATATAGCATTCTAGCTTGCACTATTGTGGCTATTCTATTGGCAATAAACTGTCTTGGAGCTTTCCTTCTCCTTTAATGGTTTCCCATAACGTTTTCGGAGATACTTCCAGTGTTGCATTATTTTGTATTATTGTCTCTATCCAAGTTTGTATTTGATTTATCCCATCTTTTGTATGTAGAAAAAACTCATTAAAACGCCACGTATATTCAGCTTTCAATGTTTTTGGTATGGCGAATTTTACTATAACCGGTGAATGATCAGATAGAAAGATATTGCCTATGTCTGCTTTTAAAAATAATTTCAACCAATATTGAGACACAAATATATAGTCAATGCGTGAATAAACCAAGTGAACTTTTGAAAAGTGTGTGTAGTCTTTCTTCGTCGGGTTCAGTACCTTCCAGATATCTATTAACTGCATCTCTGATAAACTTTTCTTAATTTCCTTAAGGCCCTTATATGAAATTTTTGTTTTTTTAGAAGACGAGTCTACTAGGGGATTCAGCGTAACATTAAAATCTCCCCCTAAGATTATAAGACCTTCCCTGAAGTTTTCTAAGGCCTTGAAGAAGTGTTTTAGGTACTCCACTTGACCCGTGTTTGGAACGTATACATTTGCAATAGTGCAAATTTGACCAGCCATTTCCCCTTTTACCATAACGTATCTGCCTTCCTTATCCGTAATTGTCTCTAACTGTTTAAAGGGAAGGTCTTTGTGAATTAAAGTCATAACTCCAAGAGATTTCCTGTCTGGATTATTACTCATGTATATTTGAGGGTAATATTGTAACTGAAGCGATGGGATATGGTCCTTCTTAAAATGGGATTCCTGAATCATTACAATCAATGCCTTTTGTTTTTTACATTGATGGAGTATCTGCGCCCGTTTAACCGGTTCATTCAGACCGTTAACATTGAGGGACAATATATTACCTTCCATATTAAATGTGTTAGCCATAGGCATCCAAATACAAGGTATGCCAATAATCATATATTTCCTCACATTTGTCTTTTATTTGCATCATGAATATAAGGAACCAAAGTGTAGGGGGAATAGTGAAAAAAAGAAAAAAAAGGGTGGACTTATGCCTCGGAAGCCTAGTCAGGGTATAGTCCCTGAACTGTGATACGTTAACAGCGGCCCCGGTGCCTAGCACCGAATAAATATTTGGGGTATGTGGTTGGGTGAAACCCGTAAGGATCATAACTAGCGTGATCACCCCTCCGGTCCCAACCCACCTGCTATATACATATATATTCAAGTGATAATGATGGGGGACAAATATAATGACAGTAACTTTAAATCAAGAATACGTGGACCCAAAAAAAAAAAAAAATTTTAATTAATATAATTTAAGGTTCATATCTATGCAAGATGTCCACTGTAAATTCTCTATATGGTCTCTGACTCTCTCTCAAATCTCTGCCGCATTGGTTGGCTTGGTGAATGCCTTGATGAGTTTCTCTTAGGAGTAGTTGCAGATATCCATTCTCCTTCCTCTTCCACTGGGAATACAGGAACTTCCCCTGAATGTGGAAACCATCCTGGCAAATCTATTACTGGTAAATGCAGTTTGTTGAGAAAGGGTACCGTATCCTCAGGGAAATGAATGACTGCCGTTGTATCATCCTTAATAACAGTGAGGGAGAACGGGAATCCCCATCTATAAGATATATTTTTCTCTCTTAGCATTGCTGTTAATGGTTTTAAGAGTTTTCTCTTAGAGAGAGTTATTCGTGAAAGGTCCTGAAATACAGTGATTTTATTATTTTCATAATCGATGTTGTTGACCCTTTTTGATTTCTGTATAATCTCTTCCTTTTGAGAGAAACTGTGTAGGCAACATAGGATATCTCTTGGAGCATTAGGAGGGGCTGCTTTTGATTTCTGCACTCTGTGTGCTCTTTCTATCTTTATCTCCAACTTCTTGTTATCCATATCCGACTCCTTCTTCAGTATTGTATTAAATATACACTTCAGGGCAGGGCCTATCTCGTCTTTATGAACTGTCTCAGGTACCCCCCTGATTCTAATATTGTTCCTCCTGCTCCTGTTCTCTTGATCCTCCAGTTGTCTATTTATTTCCTGAATAGAGGAATTTTGACGGGAAAAGATAATTTGATTAATAAATTATATGGCTTGAACACACTAGATATTTCAACTTTCTGGTCTGTATTGAATTTACAATACAGTTGCATTTTAAGATACAGGAAAACTATTTAATTACATGTTGCAAAGGTTTGCCTTTCACTGTTCTGGACTGACTCTGAGCTCTGAGTGTCTTTAAAGGGATACTGTCATGGGAAAAATTATTTTTTCAAAATGAATCAGTTAATGGTGCTGCTCCAGCAGAATTCTGCACTGAAATCCATTTCTCAAACGAGCAAACTGATTTTTTTATATTACATTTTGAAATCTGACATGGGGCTAGACATATTGTCAATTTCCCAGCTGCCCCAAGTCATGTGACTTGTGCTCTGATAAACTTCAGTCACTCTTTACTGCTGTACTGCAAGTTGGAGTGATATCATCTCCCTCCCTTTCCCCCCCCCCCCCAGCAGCCAAACAACAGAACAATGGGAAGGTAACCAGATAACAGCTCCCTAACACAAGATAACAACTGCCTGGTAGATCTAAGAACAACACTCAATAGTAAAAACCCATGTCCCACTGAGACACATTCAGTTACATTGAGAAGGGAAAACAGCAGCCTGCCAGAAAGCATTTCTCTCCTCAGGCACAAGTCACATGACCAGGGGCAGCTGGGGAATTGACAAAATGTCTAGCCACATGTCAGATTTCAAAATTGAATATAAAAAAATCTGTTTGCTCTTTTGAGAAATGGATTTCAGTGAAGAAGTCTGCTGGAACAGCAGTATTAACTAATGTGTTTTGAATAAAACATGTTTTCTGATGATAGGATCCCTTTAAGGACAAGAACACCTAAGTTCACAGTGTGGTGACATGACGTTAGTCCCACTTCTCATTTACAGAAGTCTTATCTTTTCTCTCTTGCTGAGATCCTTTATCCATAATGAAAAAAAATTAAAAAAAGCTTCCCTCTAGGGAGACGCACAGAAAAACAGTTCAGTCACTGAAGCTACTCTGAGTAGAGTGGCACATGCCCAATGGTCACAGAGTAACTGCCACAGAGCAACTGCCACTTAGGTTTCATTCATTATACATGCAGTATGTTACTAAGTACCTCTGGCATGAAATAAATTAACTGTGTGCACTGCATCCAATAACTTTATAGCAAAGAATAAGTTAATTATAAGTTCAGTATAGGATGGATTTATTGCATGTGCAGTGCACTGAATTATCATCTAGGAATAAATTGTAGAAGATAAATACATGAAGTTGCCATGGCAGGATGGATTTATTGTATGTGCAGTGCACTGAATTACTATCTAGGATAGGATTGGTTCATTGATATCATGTTCAGTAACTTCATGGCATGCATGGGTCTGTATTTCCAGTGTAGCTGTCATATATGGGTGCAATATATGAAGATGGCTTATATATATCAAATGTTTCTCTAGTGCATACAGTAGGATGAGAATATGATTAAACGAGGAAATTAGCCACTACAATTCAAACATTTTAAAAAATATAACAATTATCTATATTTTTATTTAACTTATACATAATTATGACTCTTGGCAGGTGGAACCTTCACATTATCCGGGATCTGAGAAGGAATTAGCTGGTCAGATACATGATTAATACCCTATTTAATCAATACTATTGGGTAATATATATGCAACAAGCGGCCATCATCGCCTATGGGCTCACTGTATCGAATTCTGTCCCTGGAGATGAAGAGCCAACAAGTTATCTTCCTTTTTTGAATGAGGTCCTGCAGTTGGACTTAAGCAGACAAGGAGCCCAAATGCTATCTAATTTTCCAAAATATAATTGTAAATTTATATATTTTTTTACACAGTTGTACATAATTCCACAGACTACCAAAGAATACCAAAGATTTAATGAGATTTTATGATGAAGTAGGAACTTGGACAGTGGGGTTGAAGTTGATGTCTTCTGTTTTGTCAAAGCTTTAGTTCTATTGGTTTTCATAAGTTTAAGACAAACTGGGAATCTGTGACAGTGTTGATAAATGTAAGGTTATGCATCTGGGATTTTAAAACTTCCAAGCCCCTTATCTCTTTAATGGGACTAAGCCACATTCATGTACTTGTGGATAAAAGTTAGCCGTAGCAAGCAAATGCCCTGTATTCTTCCGCTTTAGAAAGCAATGGTAAGGCTCCTCAAGAATGCAGTACAGAATTTTATATCTCTGAAAGAGGAAAATAAACTGCTGCTCCAGGATTAAGAACTGAACAACTGATGCTGGCTGTACTAGTTTCTATGCTGCCCTGTAATATAAGTTTCAATTAATTTCTGCTACTGTTGGGAGACCTGCAAATTGTAGAATACCTTTAGTAGACATAGTCTTCAAGCCAGAACTCATTGAAAAGAACCAGTTGTGTAAACTTGGGAGGCCTGTTCTCCCCCTAATCAGCATCTGCGTCATCTGTAGTTTCTTTCAATGATTTTTTGCCTGAATCTCAGCTCCACTCTGCCATTGAGAAGATTTAAAATGTCACCCATACTTTTAGAAGCAATGGACTACAAAACACACATAGGTGGAAAAGGTCATAGTGTGATTAACCGAAGGGCATGGTTGGGATGACCCAGATGATTCTGAAGGGGTCTTGCAGTGGCGTAATTACTGGGGCTACTATCCCACCCAGGCCAGGATCACACCCAGCATGCGTGGCATAGCTCCCCTGGTAAGCTGCTTTTCTAAGTTGGAAGCTCTGCATGCTCCCTGGTCAACTGTTGAAAGACTTTGGGGAATGTTTCTATGGATTTCAATAGGGTGGGTAAGTTAGGTTTTAGGTGCAGATTACTGGCAGCAGGAGAAAGACCTGTTACTGTGGAAGACCAGGTGAGAGGAAGAGTCCTGACAAATACTGGGAAGTTTACATGCCCCTATTAGGTGGTGGCCCTCCAGCTCACACAGAAGAAGAGCTGAATGCAGCCATGGCCAGAGGTAGTAGCATAGACTTTAAAAAAGAAATAGGGGTACAGTTAACTGCTGTGCATAGTGTAGAGGCAAGAATTGTGATCATGGCCACTTTATAACCACACCTCTAAAATATCACATCCAGTTAACAAAACAACTAGGGATGCACCGAATCCACTATTTTGGATTCGGCCGAACCCCCGAATCCTTTGTGAAAGATTCGGCCGAATACCGAACCGAATCCGAACCCTAATTTGCATATGCAAATTAGGGGTGGGAAGTGAAAAATAATTTAACTTCCTTGTTTTGTGACGAAAAGTCACGCAATTTCCCTCCCCACCCCTAATTTGCATATGCAAATTAGGATTCGGATTCGGTTCGGCCAGGCAGAAGGATTCGGCCGAATCCGAATCCTGCTGAAAAAGGCCGAATCCTGGCCGAATCCCGAACCGAATCCTGGATTCGGTGCATCCCTAAAAACAACCCAATTTTTACACAGTTGGAACAAACGACACGCTATGGCCTACACATTTGATCACATATTGTGGCGACCAGCAGTTCATGATTGTTTTTGTTAGGGTTCTTGGCCACTGTCATGCGCTCAGGAACAAGAAAGACACAGCACACAGGATGACAATTCAAACTTGTTCGGTTTATTTTTGTTAATACACAGTTTTTACACAGGAATGCAGAAGTTTAATAAGAAGTATTCTATTGTACAAGGACACAAAGTCAGTAAAACTAAATTAAAACTTGCAAGCTCGCCAAGGGCAAGTTTGGGGGGAAAAATGTATGGGATGTTAGGTCTTGCAGTGAGCATTACACAAAATGGAAGTCATACTGTGTTTTGAAATGGATTACCTTAGGAGTTTTGTGGCATATGTCAAATACTCACAATGACACATGGTGGCACCCAAGCATTTCACCATGACAGAGTGGCCCCAAGTTTTTTATGACAAACACGATGGCATTTTATGACATTTGAGGCCCCTGAGCATTTCATGATATATACAGTGGTGCTGTCCATTCCTGCATTTTACAATAGCTGTGACAGAAGGCTATTTCTGATCTATGTCACCTAGTTACTCTACACAAAGAGCTAACAATCTATTTGTGATAACATAAGAGATGTCAGCCTGCACATGCTTGCCTGGAGCTGCTATTGCTTGTGGCGCATGGGCTAATAGAGCTATTTGACATCAATGTAAGAGTTTGCTCAGTGTAAGGTTGAAGGGAAGTGTGGCGTCCTGACAGCAGGATGGCCAGAGAACACTAAAAGAGCTACTGCTTTAATATATGGGGTTATACACATTAAGCATTTCATCTAACCAACGTAAACAGGCATAACAAATTGACTGTGAAACAGGTTGGTCTCCCAGCAGAGAGGCAGTGGGCGGGTTTGTGCAGCTACAGCTGAATTCTGTCACTCACAGTTATGACCACTTCCTGTGGAAGACTGGAAGTACACACCCACCATTCATTTCAGCCTAGCAATGGAGCAGGGAGAATTTATTTGAAGCTCTGATATACAGTTCAAGAGGTAGAAAGGTAGAAAACACAGTTCAGATTATTCAGTAATGTTTCTATTGCACTATACATGGGGGACACAGGGTAGCAGGAGATGAAGATGACACCCTATGTCAACTTTAACCAGTAACCACAACTTCCAGAGCATCAGGGGGTTGCTAGGAGTTGTTAATATGTTATTGTTTGCTGTATAGTTGTTACACACTGAGGCACATAAGCCTCTCAGGGGCTCTTGCTTCCTATAGCGCACTATAGTGAGACATATCCCTCCTGTATTGGTCACTATTTGTACATAATCTGTGTGTTTGATATATGGGACCTGTTATCCAGAATGCTTGGGACCTGAGGCTTTTCGGATAATGGATCTTTCCATAGTATGGATATTCATACCTTAAGTCTACTAGAAAATTATGTAAACATTAAATAAACCCTATAACTACAGGGAGAAAAGAAATCTTTTAAAGAAAATTGGATTATTTGGATAAAATGTCCATGGGAGACGGCCTTTCCATAATTAGAATATTTCTGGATAACAGGTTTCCGAATAATGGGCTACTTCCTTAGCATCCTTTGCACCTATTCAGGCACAGTACAGAAATCTGTATTTCAGTTCCGCATGTCTGCTCAGTGCGGCACAGAGGATACTGGGAAACCTGAGTATGATGCTAAAAAGAAATGTACCCTGGACCGGTGTATTTTTGGAACAAGAGAAGCACCTGTTAGCCTGTGGTCTAAAATAAGGGACTAGAATCACTGGAGTATGTCTAACAACTTGGCATCCCCTAGTGATTCTACCTTTTAAGCCAATGACACACTGGTGGTTATCTGTGTTGGCATATAAATACCAGTGGAAAAAATCTATTCTGCTGTCTTCCTCTTCTGAATTTGTTTGCTCATCAGTAAGGGAACAGCTTGCCCCAAAATCTGCTGTGTGCGCTGATTGGTTGATCCCATTTCCGTCACCACATAAACGTTTAGGAAGAAGGAGGCATCAGATCAACAAAGAAAACTACCTGTGTGCCATTATTCAGAAAGGCCTTTTGGCTTAAAAAATGTCAAGCAAATTAGGAGTTAGGGGGGGCGTCTACTCGTTTACCCCTAACAGTGCAGCTGAACACAGGCAACACTTCATTTATTGTGTATAAGCTAGTGTTTGAGCTCCATTTTGGCAAATAGTTTATACTTTGCACACTGCCCTGCATGTAGTAAATGGCCCCTACAGTTTTGTCATCTAATGTAGACTATCCTACCCTTCATCCCTAACAGTGACAGTTTTATTTAAAGGGGCATTGTCATGGTCCAAAAGACAGTCACTGTTTTCACTTTAATGCAAGTAGTTTGTACATTTGCATTAATATCTACTGTCGCATCCCATTCATTATCTATGTCAGTGCTGTCCATTTGTTTTCAAGTAATGGCACAACTATATCATAGACAAAATGACCAGATTTTATTAAATGGATGATAATATCAGAGTGATAAAAATATATTTTTTACTGATAGGAACAAGCTTTATAAATGTGACCCACCCACTTTGTGCCTCAGTTACATATAAAAAGTACTTTGTCAGTCATACTAGGCTTGATAGTCAATGAAATACTAAAATAATCTTGACAATAATACTTTTCATTTTATTTGTGATATAGCTTGTATTTTAGAAACATGTCGCTTTAAGACGTATTACAGCCAAAAAACCTACCCAAGGCATCAATATGGTGAGTTTTTCTGTGAATTCAGGTACAGACAGTGTTTTGCAAATACTATAAGGTTTATTTTTTAAATAATTATTTTGGTTTCTACCATTTCAAGTTAATTTTAAACATTTAGATATTGTTATTCTAAACCAGAATGTTCAGAATATGCATTAATAGATTCTGCAGTTTGCTAGTAGGTGGGTTGCTATTGGTAGCAATATAACTTTTATTTCACATGTATGTATTTTTGTTATTTTAAATACGGGGTAACATTTACTGAGCACGCAAGCTAGTTCATCAATTTACCAGTTCACAATTTAACCCTTTGTATAAGTAACTCCACTCAGTAAACCTGAGAGTCAGGCAGAGATGATGATGTTTATACAAAGCCCATTGTATTAACCAAGTGCACTTACTATAGGAGGAGGTAGAAAGGATAAAAAATAAAATCATATGCATTAATTCGTTATAATAAAAGAAATTATGTATTTTTTAATAGAAAGAATGATAAGATTACATTTTTAAAACAGGTGCTATTTATTTATCTTATGTTGAACTTTGGTGTATGTTTTACTGTAAAATAAAATATGATAATGATACCAACTATATATTTTCAGGTATGCTTTGGTCCCCCATTGAGAAAGGCCCAGCACAAGAGTGGCTCATACATGCATGTATGTATCTTCCAGTGAGGATTCTTCAAATAGAAAAATTCTCATTCTTGGTGGGGCTGATCCTAGTGGCTGCTTTTCAGATACTCACATCATAGAGCTTGGTAAGAAAAAGTGATCATTTAGTAGTTTGATTCATTCAAAATAGCTAGAGGATTTAGACAGTGAATTCTTTCTAGTAAAGGCTTTCTTCTGTTAACATTCAATCTTAACATTCAAGAAAATGTCTATTCAATGAACCAATCCATAGAAAATGTATTGTCAACTTTCCCTGTATATTGATTGTCTCATTTATGTTCTTTGAACGTGAATTACAACAGAGCAAACCTATATTGCAACTATTGTTACAGAAATGGCTGCGTAAATAGAACAGATAATTAGATATCTATTGAGGGGGAAGGCTCTAGAGCTGGAAAAGAAATGGCTAAACTCTGCATTGGATTTTGCATATGTCTCATTTGTTGTAAAGTTCTTTTAAGTTCTGTAATGTTGCTTCATGGTTTGTGTCTTAATTGTATTTTTGGGGTTTTCTTCTTGATAGATAATCAATATGGATGGGTGAATTTGACCCGTTTCGGTAAAAATTCGCCACATGTCTACAGAGCAGCCATACCTAGAACTAGCTTGCTGATTTGAGTGATTATATTTCATGTATATTCCCTTAGAAATGCTTGTGTGGAAACATTTGAAGTTTGCATGTCCTGCTGCAAGGTTGGATCATTCCATGTCTCTCCTTCCGTGGAAAACAAGGACTAATACAGATAATTCCTTGTACAGCGAATGAGGAAAGTAACTTAAATAAACGATCATCTGCAACGAGCAGATGTTTATGTTCAAAAATAAATATTGCTTTGAAAATTAAAGGATAAATAAAGCTATAACTGAACATCATTTTGTAAGGGTAGTACCTATATCAAAGGGGTGTATAAACAGGTACAGTAGCATTATGACATTAAAGCTCTGGCTCCCCATCCTTCTCAATCAACCTGTCTATGGCTCTGTATTATGCACAACAGATGCACGTTTTGCTACTTTTTGGTATCCTTGCAGGGACTACAAAATACAAATGCAGTTCTGTTTTATATTTGAGATTTTAGCTACAGTATATTCATAAAATCTGTGGAAGTAAGCTAAAGCTTTTCCTTTTAAAAATGAATGAAAATCTTCATGATGTACCTCTTTAGTGCAGCCCTGCATTTTCAGCAGTACGTGCCTGTCCAACAAATTAGGGGGTTATAGTCCGAATGCTAAAAACGAAAAATTTGCATTTTATTTTTACTGTAAAATCCGAATTTTTAGTGAAAAAAAACTCAATTTTTTTGTGATTTATTATACCCCGAGGATGGAAAAAGTCTGAATCTGAAAATCCGGCATCTCAGAATTGCTGAGGTTGTATATACAGTAAGTCAATGGGAGAAGTCCCAAAGATATCTTGATCCACGATGGATTTCGTGCAAAAATCCGAAGATTTCGTAATTTTTGGGCAAAAATCTGAAAAAAATCATACAATTGGAATTTTCAGACGATTTTCAGGTTTTTTTTAGTTTTAGTTTTTTCAGGAAAAGGTATTGATAAATAAGGGGAATTTGGTCTGAGTATTTTTCAGAAAATAATTAGATAAATTCGGACTTTGACAAATAGACCTCATTAGTGTCATGCAAGTATTTCTAAGTGGTCATCCACCTTTGACTGCCAAGTCTGCCAGAGCATTTATTATATCTATACTATATGGTAAGTGGTGACAGATGGGGCATTATGACCACAATGTTTAGTAGTAGCATTCAAAACACCTCATCCATAGGCCTAAAATACACCTGATCATAAAAAAACTGATTTTGGAAATTGTGGACAAGGAAAGGCTAATTCACTGGGTGGCAAGAAGACATTAGGCACCCCCACATTGAATCATATTGCAGGCACGGAATCTATCTGTTATTGCTACTGGAAGAATGAACTGGCAGCCAACTGGTGTTTTCTCTGCTGGCGTATTTATGCTGCTGGAGAAAACCACACGTGCTTAGTTATATATAAGATAGTAGAAGTATAGGATCTGTTATCCAGAAAGCTCCGAATTCCAGAAAGGCCAGCTCCCATAGACTCAATTTTATCCAAATAATACAAATTTCAAAAAATGATTTCCTTTTTCCCTGTAATAATAAAACAGTATCTTGTACTTGATCCAAACTAAGATATACAGTAATTAATACTTATTGGGAGCAAAACCAGTCAATTGGGTATATTTTTATATGTTTAAATGATTTTCTAGTAGACTTAAGGTATGAAGATCCAAATTACCGAAAGATCCGTTATCCGGAATACCCCAGGTCCCAAGCATGGGCCTGGTGGAGTCATGTAATTTCTGTATTGATATATTATTTGAATCATTTTATCTTTGGCACTAATTAAAACTCTAATTTTAGTCATGATTTCCAGTTTACTCCTGTAAGTTCAGTTACCGTATGTCTTTGGTCCACCTGCTATTTAGATTTGGGGAAATGGAATCTGCAGCTGTTGCCAGTAATGTACATAGGTAATTTGTTTAAAAGTCAGTAATATGATCCTTCGGTGATCATCTCTTTGTACCCAAACTGTGAGGTTTGTGCATTCTTTAGTTCCGTGGTAGAATTACAAGTGTCTGTAACCCACAGCAAAATAATTTTAGGCCTGCCTTAGATTTTTCTGTATGATGTGTTTCTTTAAATTGCTTATCATTGTCCCACTGACCAGTTTGCTTCTGTATAGTTAACCGTTTACTTTAGTTAGAGATAACTGAACAACATGCTTGTAAAATTATATTTGATTGTCCTATCTACTTTTCTAAGAACTGGTTCTCCTGTTACTTTGCCTTCTTAAAATGCTGTCCCCCTAAGTGGACATGAAGTACTCTGCTTGCTCCCTACATATCACCCACACCTGTTCTTACCGCCCAGTCAGTCAAGTGGTTGTTCTTCTTCCCTACACTTTTTAGTTCACTTGTTTTCAGTTTACCAAAAATAAAGACATTTTTTTCAGCTACCTTTTTGTATGTGTGACCATTTTTTTTAATATGTAAGTTCAAGTTTAATTTTTCACCTTCTTTTATCTTAATGCCTGGGAGGGGGCCTCACCAGTTCAAACTGTTCTAAGTGATACATTAGTTGATACATTTTCACCTTTGGCCCTTCTGAGCAGAATCCCTGAGTTGCATTAAAGGGGTGGTTCACCTTTAAGTTAACTTTAAGTATGTTATAGAATGGCTAATTCAAAGCAACTTCAGTTGGTCTTCATTTATTTCTTTTTTATAGTTTTTTAATTATTTGCCTTCTTCTTTTGGCTCTCTTTCCAGCTTTCAAATGGGGGTCACTGACCCTATCAAAAACAAAAGCTCTGTAAGGCTACTAATTTATTGTTATTGCTATTTTGTATTTCATATCTTTCTTCTCAGACCCTCTCCTGTCCAAATTCTGATCTCTTATTCAAATCAATTCATGGTTGCTAGGGTAATATGGATCCTAGCAACCAATTGCTGAATTTGTGAACTGGAGAGCTGCTGAATAAAAAGCTACGTAACTTAAAAAACACAAATAATAAAAAATTAAAATCAATGGCAAATTGTATCAGAATATCAGTCTCTACACCATACTAAAAGTTAATTTAACGATGAACAACCCCTTTAACTTTTTTCTCAAGCTTTTTTCCCGGGGTGCTGGCAACAAAATAGTGTGTGATTGTTGGGGGTCCATCTGATGATTTTAAGCCCCTTTCATGGAAAGTGTGGAAAGGAATAAGATAAAAATCTGTTACTATTTATGATTGTTATTCTTGCTCATAATTCACAGTTCCTCCCTTAGCAACATTAAGACTCATTTTCCTTTAACATTCAGAGAATACACAATTTCAATAGGGTCAGTTATATCAGGAGCCACATAAGCTAGCCGTATGTATTTGGATTGCGGGAGGAAATCAGAGGAAATTTATGCAGATCCTGTGAAAGCGCACAAAACTCCTTGAAGTCTCCTTGAGTCTGTTAGTTCTAAATTCCCACAATCCATTGCTCCTGCACTAAGACCAAGACTGTGATCATGCGCAATAGGTCTGAGCACAAAGCAGCACATGCGCAATAAATCAAATTGTAAGGGAGCTTTCAACAAGCCCACATGGGCTTACACATGGAATATCCTGAGTTTCTTTCTCCCTGTGGTTTGTAATCAAGTGGAGAGAAACATATCATCTGATCTGCCGGGGGGCCCTGTGGGGGTGCAGGCCCTGGTCCAATTGTATCCCCCTGCCCCCCTGGTAGTTATGCCACTGTCAGAGCCCCACTAAACTTTGAGAATAAGATGTTTTTCATAAACATATACTGAAAATATTTATCAATAAGTGCCCCACTGTGCCGCTATACTTCCTGGGTTCCCACAGTCACAAGGTCTGCTTGCTCTATGGATACATCTTGATAGGATATTTATGACTGAAATGTGTGAATGCTTGTCTTAAATTGCCAGTGCATTGTCCAATGATTAACATTTATGTTTTGCAGTAGTGGAGTCCCAAGTACAACATGGAGTTGGCATGCTCTCCGTTTGTTTGTGTCTTTCCTTTCATATTCCAAAAACATACAACCAGGTTCATTGCACCACATTAAACTCACCCTAGTGTGTAAATTTAATGGGAAAATTAAATTGTAAGCTTCAACGGGGCCGGGATTTGAATGATGAACAATTTGGGTAAAGCAAATTATGTTGGCACTATATAAATAAAGAAGAATGGCATGCTCAGTTGAGGATTGCAATGTAACTCTTTGCATAGTCATTATTACTGAAAAATAACTTGCGTAATCTTATATGGCAAAAAATGTGCATTCTAAAGTTAAACATACACTATTCCTAAGGGTTACTGTACATCTTGTTACATGGAACAGTCATCAATCTGTTTTGAAAGGTACAGTTATTTTGAGATGTTCTTTCTAGTAACCTTTTTCTTTCTCCCAGGCTGGCTGCATTCTGTTCTGCATAATATTATAATAATTATAAAATGTGTTCATACTTTACCCACAGGAGGTACATTTACAGGGCCACTCCTGGTAACTTAAAGGAAAGCTATAACATCAGAATGAATAATTAACCAACTGATCATTTATATTATAATAAGTGCCCTGTTAAAGAATATTATCAAACTTCCATTTACATATTAGTTAATATTTCACTTTTACATCTCTTCTCTTAAGCCACCATGTAGATAAAAACACAGCTCTGTCCATTCATTGGCTGATTTAATTTAGCAGTTATGTGTGCCCTTGTTTTGTGTGTGAGCACAATGCCTTATATGTGCAGGAAAGTGGATCGTAAGCTGGCCATACATGAAGAGATCTGTTCATCTGGCAACATCTCCAAACAAGCGGATCTTTCACCGATATGCCCACCAATGACAGGGCTATATTGGGGTAATCCGAACATTCGGCCCTAGGGCAGAACTATTTGATTACAACGAGGAGCAATGGGCTCCGATGGGTCGGTCGTCAGAAAAATTAAACCACAATATCAATAGGGAAGACTCGTCGGAAGCCGCCATACACAGGCAGATAAATTGCCAAATTGGTCTAAAGGACCGATATTGGCAGCGTTATCTGCCTGTGTATGGCCACCTTTAGTGCTTAAAATGCCAAATTCTTTTTGAATATTTTATTCATGAAAGAGCTTTATTTTTTATAAAACAGTGTTTCACATATGGTCTATTTTATATGATTTATTTTCATAAAGACCTGCAATGTTGAGGTTTGATTTAAGATATGGAATTCTGGTTTGATAATTGGAAATTTGCCTCTTCTATTACAAAGGGAGCAATTCCCTCTGCCCTAGATTTGATAGCATAGTTGGGCCCCTGCAAATTTGCACAAGCGCAGTTAGCAATAGTAACTAATCAACCATTTGTTTTGTTGCACAGGTCAGAAAATGGAAACAAAGATCTCATTGGATGCTATGGGTAACTGCACTGGTACAGTATAGCACCTGTTTAAAAATTAGCCCAGGTTTTAGAGCAGGCTAATTAAATCTGTTGTGGATGTATCTAAAAGTCACAATTCTTTCACATATACGGCAAATCCAGATACCATAGAACAGGGCTGGTGCATATGCTAATCTTGCTTGAAAAGGCAGATCTACAGTAAATAGACATCAACAACTATTGGCTATAATATAAGTTAAACTGTACTCTTTCATACATGCCTCTATATCTCATCTCTCTACAGTTTCCCTTAATGATATTTCAATGCCTTCATGCTGTGCAGAATTTGCATAGCTGCTCTGTTGATAAACACATAGACATTGGCAGAAGATGAGACTCTCTGCTGGGAGACTATTCCATAGGAATTTAATTAGGTGCAGTGAGAAGTAGAGAAACCAGCAGGAACTTGCTCTGATATAGACACAAATTATGTCATGAAATTTGTGTTTCTGAAAGACTTTGGACTGGAGAAAAAAAATGACCTTCACATTAAAGTTATTAAATGCATTTCTTTTGTTTTACTGAACCTAGTCTCGCATTGTAGTTCGTTGTACAAATACATGCTCTATAGAAAACCATTTTATGGACATCTGTTCTAACACAAAATGTACTCATAATTAGTTGGCAGATTTAACTTCCTCAAGAGATTCATTTCACTATTATTAAAGGGGCTGACAATGATTATGTCAATGTTTGAATCTTTCAAGAAAAATACATTCTCAATTTGGCATCTCGATTGCCTTTAATATTCAGCACTTCAGTGCCTTTCTAAAGAGAAATTTTGAAGAGACCTCAGCAACCAGACTGCAGTTTATATAGCACTGGAGGAAATTGCAGAATAAGTTAGAATTAGAAGTTAATTTGAAAACCACACAAGCATTTTTATTTAATGTAGACAGACTAACCAGAACACCTTTGTCTATATCAAAGTATATATATATATATATATATATATATATATATATATATACATATATATATATATATATATATATATGTATGTGTGTGTATGTATAATATAGTGAATAAAGTACCCCCTATTGTAAAATATAAGGATATTATAAATCACAGAGGAGTTTTATGAATATTTTTAGCAAATTTTTAAAAATGATTTCTTTTTTCTCTTTAATTATAAAACAGCACCTTATACTTGATTTCAACTAAGATATAACTAATGCTTATTGGAGGCAAAATAATTCTATTGGGTTTATTTAATGTGGGTTCCAACCATTTTTAAAAGTTTAATACATTTTTTTATGCAGCATACATTCTGGCTCTCCATTAACTATTGTTTCCAGCCTTAGTCTTCAGTGGCTGCACAAAAGTAATATTCAAGCTTGCGTTCTTTTCTCGATTCCAGAAAAAATGTGGCAAAATATACAAATGCAAATGTACCAAAGACTATTTTTCTGAAACCTCAAATAGTTGAGAAAAGACTTGGCAAGTAAAAACTACCATTTGGTGAAGTGAGGGGCAGTGAGGTTGTGGAATGCTGGGATGGTTGTGGGATGTTGTGATGGCAGATTGTGTTTAATGTCTTTAGGAGGGGCTCGGATGATTTCTTGGACAAGCATAATATCCGAGGCTATTGTGCTACTAAAATCTACAATTAGTGTAGAAATAGATAAGTCAGTATAAGTATTTGTATATATGTGCACTTTGGTTCATATGGAAGGGTTAAACTTGGTCCACTCGGCACTATAGGAACAATTCAGTTAAATTACAAGTAATTTATTTCCGTGTGAGGCAATTATGCATGTATGGCTTAATTTATACTGAATCAATAAAGGGTCTTGCATTAAATCTAGTGGTAATGGGGTTATGGGATTAGGGGTTACTTCCCATAAATGTCTTCTAGCTATGGAAAGCAACATTTTAGCAGTTGGTCCTGTTTTACTTATTACAATAATGAAAGATTATATAAACTTTATCTCATGGGAATATGAAACATTCATATAATCAAATCAAAATTCTGTACCATTTCTGAAATAATCAAGTTACTCTTTAATATCTCCCTTTCTGCAGCCTATCTCTCTTCATTCTCTTTTCATGGAGAAGTCGGCAGGCCTGAATTTGTGGGAGGACCACAAAGGCCCGGGCATAGGGTGGCAGGTTTTTTAGGGGCAGCTCGCTGCCTAGCCGCACCCACATTGCTTTCAAAGCACTGAGGAAATGCAGGAGATAATTTTTAAAATTTGCCACACACCAATCTTTAGTGCTCTGAACTGGCCAAAGGAAATTTGCAAACCTATCAAGGGGAGGAGGGTTGGAGACGACGAGCAGCAGCGGGCCTACAGGCATCAGATGTAAATTCGGCCAGATTTTGATTGACAGGTAAGTCTAATATATATTTTAGGGAGGCTCACTTTCCCATCAGATGATTGAATTTACTGACTCCAGCATAAACAAAATGTAACAAAATAATTACATCCTGCATGTGGAGAAATAGGAGCTGGTTATTTTGATAGGAAGGGTAAGCTCTAATACATCTTCTAGGCAAGGGGATGCAACTCAGGTCACAATGGGTGAAGAGCTGTGATCTATTAAAAATGCGTTAGGACTAAAACACATGAAGCAAAATAGACACCAAATAAAGAAGTTGGCAAACTAGTGAAAATACCTGGAATTCTGTAGGAATTATGAAATAGAGAGTGTACATCAGAAGTCTTCAGATTTGTTTGAGTTCAGACCCCATTTATGGTCTAAAATTGGTTAGGATCCTACACAGTAGTACCTTTACTTCTATATTGACACAAGCAATTAAACCTTTTTTACATCTATAACATTGTCTTTGCATGCTAATTGTAATTTTGCCATAAAAATAATTGATCGATACTTCTCTGTGTTCCTCTAGGAGAGGCTGCCAAATTTGTGCAACAGTAGCCCGTTAGCATTAGAAACTCATTGACAGGTTGAGAAGGGACAGTCAGGTTGGCATAACAGTTAGGTTTAGGAATTTCACATAACAATTATTTCCAAAAGCAGACCTGTCAATGAAAAATGTTCAACATGATCTATAGGTAACTATTTGAAATATACATTAATATTTTGAAAAGTAGTTTTTAGTGTTAGTATTACAGGACACTTGGGGTGTATTTATTAAACCTCAATTTTTTTTCTAGTCATGTTTTTAATGGGGAAAACTCCAATTTTTAAAGAAAAAAAAACTCAGAGATTTATTATACCCCAAAGCTGCTAAAAATCAGAATCCAGCTTGCTTGAAACTTAAAAAAATTAAGCAATTTGAATTTTCATTCAATTTTCCCGCATCAACTTTTTTGAGCTGATTATTTGATAAATTAGATAAAATCATGTATGGGTGTTAGATCGACTTTGTTTTAATTAAAAAAAATTATAAATTCGAGTTTTAGTAAATACCCCTCTTTGACTCCAGCAGGAAATCTCCTCTCACGTGGGCTACAAAGTGCTCAGAAAAAAGGATGCTTAAAGGCATTGTAGAGAGTGACATTTTCTTTTTTATTATTTGTGGTTTTTGAGTTATCTGGTTGCTAAACCAGAACCATCCCTTACAAAATGAAATAAATAATTGAAGGCCCAATGAGTGAATGTTCCTTTCACATAGTTCCCTCTGAAGCCCTATATCCTATGTAGAGTCCTGCTAATCTTGACTGGCAAGACTAGTCCTAAAACCAGTCCCTGATATACCAGCCACTGGAAACCTACTGTGGCTAATGTTCAGCTGTCGAGGTCCCTTACAGTTTACCTTCTCTGTGTGTTGGCAGTCTGCATCCAGAACCTGATTAAGAGAGGAAAAGTAGCTTTATATTCTGTTGTTTTTTTAGTCTGCCCCTCTCAGAATTTATGCACCTGGGTGAGACAGTCAATTGAACAGAATTAAAATCCTTGTTAGACCTTGTTTACTTTAAGAATATATATGCATGTCTGGGTCAGAATAACATACTGTTTACGATGGAAGATGCCTCTGAATATTGCAAGATTCAATTTAAAAACTGACATATCAAACCAACCAAATGTCACAAGTGTATCTTTATTTGTTTGGCTCCAGGATTGGACTTGGTCTGGTGTTACATGCTTGATTTCTGGTTCAAATTACTCTTGTATAATCCATAAATTACAGACGTGTGGATATCAGAAGCACCGGTATGTCCTCCTATGAATACCTTTGTAGAACAAGTATAAACAAGAAAATGGTACTCTTAAAGCAAATATAGTGGCCAAGGGGACTGAAATGTTGTGCTTGTGTGTCTTCTACCTGTAGTACAAAATTTGTGACCCCTCCTTTATCCATTCAGTTGGATATATTTATATATAATTAGCTCTAAGAGAGAAAATAGAGAGCCCTTACTTATATTTCAACATTAAAGATTTTTTGGTGCCATAAGTTATGAAACATTTGGTAAGTTACAATTAAACTCAGTTTGGCTCGTCTTTTTGGCAGTCGCCATTTAACACCTGGAAATTCAACAGTTTACTGGAGGAATGGTATGTTCTTATTAGGTGGAATGCCAAGCAGTGCTCTATGTGATTGCACAGGCTGCAAGGTCTCAGCTGCAATCAATCTAGTAACATCAGTGAGAATATAAAGAAGAATAATGTCCTTGTGCAGGCAGCTTTTTCAGGCATGGGAGGCCATAATGCCTATGACACCAGCCTCAGCATTTATTGCAGGCACACACTGAGCAGTTCCTGTGTTGACCATCTATCTAAAATTAATTACTGATCTGTTTCACTAGATTTACAAAGCTGTTTGAATATAACAGTATGTCATAGAGAGGCATCTATCATTGCCTGTGTTTAACTGTTATGACATCCCTCCCAATTAGAGCATCCAACATTTGCCTTGAGAAATAATATTGTATTTCATTATACTGGCCATGAATAAAGCTAGGCTGGTTTTAGAAGCACAAAGCTTTCCCACAATGGGGTGGGAGTTTTTGGTAGGATGGGAGGTGGAGTGGAACTTGCATATCTACAGTTATAATGACATGTAAAAGGAAGCTGTTTTATTATTAACCGCATAATTATTCAGTATGTAAAATAGTACAATGACGTATCTAGAATTTATAACCTGATGGAGGGATAGATTTGCCAACACTAATACATTTTTGGATACCTACTAAAGAATAAATACAAGCTGAACACTCAGAAATTTACCTGCAGGGGAAAGCATTAACTACTATAAGTAATAAAACACTAGGGCAGCCATTTACTTAGCTCGAGTGAAGGAATAGAATAAAAAAAACTTCGAATTTCGAATGTTTTTTTTGGCTACTTCAACCATCGAATTGACTACTTCGAGCTTTGACTACGACTTTGATTCGACCCCCTACTTCGCCAACTAAAACCTACCGAAGTGCAATGTTAGCCTATGGGGAAGGTCCCCAAAGGCTTTCTAATGTTTTTTTGGTCGAAGAAAAATCGTTCGATCGATGGATTAAAATCCTTCGAATCGAACGATTCGAAGGATTTAATCGTTCAATCGAACAATTTTTCTTTTGATTGAACTATTGCGGTAAATCCTTCAACTTCGATATTCAAAATCAAAGGATTTACATTCGGCAGTCAAATATCGAGGGTTAATTAACCCTCGATATTCGACCCCATGTAAATCTGCCCCTAAGGGTCATGAGGTGCAAGCCACTGTATTTTTCATACTTACACCAGTAGCACCTCTGGCTGCAGGTCCTTGCACTCTAGAACGGAGAGCAAGGAACTGAATTCCCCCCATGAATACAGTGTTGCCTCAACTTGCCAGTTTTCAGAGGCAAAGTATTTATGTGAGGCGTCAGGGGGGATCATGTACACATACCCCTGCCCCTCACTTATCCCCTAACTTGTGCATAATTCAGACTCACAAGTTAGCAAGTGCTACTGCACTCTGCACCTCACACCAGATTTTTACTCCAGCATGAGGTGCAGAGCACAGCATGACCCTAGACTCAAGTGCTTCCTAAATTATCATTAAGGGACACAATGTTATTCAAATGTTATGACTTGTACTTGTGGACCACAATTAAATGAATCTTTTGCCCAATTATTAAAGTGGCCTTGCTGCTAAGTTTGCCCAGGTCTAATCACCCATAGTATCCAATCAGATTGTTGTTTTGAAACAGCTGACTAGAAAATACTATACTGTGGTTGACTGGGTTACATTACCCCATAAGTTTACCATGTAATCATGGTCTTTAGAACTGAAATAATTTAATAACACATTTGAAAACCACCCAAAAATTGGTATAAGCTCATATACTGTGGTATAACTAACATACAGCAGCCCCTGCCTGGGAATCAGAGGGCCAGAAGATCAAGGAGGTCTAAACATTGTATGTTCCCCCTCCTTAGGTCCTCTCCGCCAGTTGCAAAATAATATGAGCGGGAAAAGAGAGAAGGGGGTGAAGAGGAGGTAGTATGCATATTTGAGTTTGCAAGCTTCAAATCTTTAGCAGAGGGTGTGGGGGCATTGTGTAGTGCCAGTTGAGGATAGTTTTGTAACTTGCCTTCAACAGGAAAGACTGCTGCAAAAGCCTGGTAACAAGCTCCAATTGCTGGAACTCCTGTCTGTCCATGTAAACAATGAATTTTGGCAAGAGCCAGAGTAAGCAGCAAAAAGGAAGCTGGCAGATTTATTTTGTGAGCCAAACCTATATAGCTAAGAGCAAAGAAAACTACACAAGCTTTCAGGGGCAACCCCCTTTGCCAGATGCATCTACTGTGTTTATATATATATATATATATATATATATATATATATATATATATATATATATATATATATATATATTTATATATATATATATATATATATATATATATATATATATATATATATATATATGTAATACACAAGAGCCATGACTATCATGTAAATGATAAATAGTGCTTAGTGATGTCATGGGTTATAATCCAAGCCTAGTGATGTCATTTCTGTTACATGACTCATTTGTTATATGGTCATGGAAATCCTAGGTGACTTCTAATATCTTCATATTGTTCAACAGGGGGTACTTTAATATATATATATATATATATATATATATATATATATATATATATATATAGTACAATGGAGGGAAAAACCGGCACTCACGAAAATGTCATCAATTATGCCTGGGTGCAGTCCTTGTTGAAGTTTGAATGTAAAGCTGGAAATGGAGATCGCACTCACAGGTCTTAGAAGTGTTTAAATGTTTTTATTCAGTGGACAATCGCTGACGTTTCGGCTGACACAACAGCCTCTCTCAAAGTGAAGAAGGCTGTCGTGTCAGCCGAAACGTCAGCGATTGTCCACTGAATAAAAACATTTAAACACTTCTAAGACCTGTGAGTGCGATTTCCATTTCCAGCTTTATATATATATATATATATATATATATATATATATATATATATATATGGAGTAAAGAATGGACCCGCACTCCAATGTTCTTAATGAAAAAAATGGATATGCATTGTGAATAAAACACATCATTTTTTTCACTAAGAACATTGGAGTGCGGGTTCATTCTTTACTACATATGCAAAAACTTGACCAACGCACCCATCATCTAAAAAATCCGGTAAGAGTGCGCTCACCACAATTGACTTTATATATATATATATATGTATATATCTTGTAAGCTTTAAAACCAGTTTGAATGCAAACTAAATCAAACCTAAACAAATGAATAGTGCTGATGATATCCTAGGTGACTTCTAATGTCTCTAATTTTAATAAACATGCCCATAAGGGTTCATAATTCTGCTGTTTATATAAATGGTAAACAACATTTAGTGCCATAATTCCACGTCTTTCTATGGACATTTTTTCTTCCAAACATATATATATATATATATTTTTATTTTTTTTTTTGCACAAGACCCACCTTTCTTCCACTTTTATCACAACTAGTATTTATAAAATGTAGCAAAAAGAAGTGTGATTCACATCTTTTGGCTTCTCTGCCATACTCCCCCATCTCCCTCACAGTTTATCTCATGAATGCGCTGCATATGTGTTATTCATATCAGGTACATTTTTAGTTTGTTTCTTGCCTCTTGAAAGTGTGAACCTTGCAAGATGTTTGCAAATCT
Source organism: Xenopus petersii (assembly GCA_038501925.1). NCBI lineage: Eukaryota > Metazoa > Chordata > Amphibia > Anura > Pipidae > Xenopus > Xenopus petersii. The sequence goes on from CM076678.1 coordinate 60,962,603, forward strand.
ATATTATCATTTCTATATATGTCCCTCAGGCTATGTAATAAATGACATGACGGATATGTGGAACACATGTATAAATAGACATGCTTATAAGTATAAGTGGCCTTCATATGAATTCCACTTGTATTTAGTTTAACACAAAGGAAAGTTGTGAGGAGACTAAGATTTGCTGGTGACCCCCATCACGTTAGCTAGTTGTTTATGAAGAATGGTTAACCCAGGAGAGCAACAAGGCAACTCCTACATCTTCATTTTTGTATAATGTAAAATGTAGAAAAGGAATGCAGTGTGCATGATAAAGCTATTACCTCATATTTTAAACTAGTGAACTAAATACTTTAGAAATATGCATTCTCACTCATGTGATGTTCTAATATTATATCATTTGAACATCTGGTCCAATTGAGTAATTTACTCAATTATTACTTTAGTGTTGATACATGCACTACAGAGTCAGCTGATGACTCCATAAACTAATAGCGTTATCTGACAATTGGTTTGATTGCGCTGGAGTTTGGGAAAGAACACCTGCTATGCACCAGATTTAAGTAAGAAGGACACTTTTACAAAAGTAAATATAAATATTAGAAAAATGGGACTTCAACTCCAAATGACCAATTCATCATAACAATATTAATTTCGATATGGAATTACAAAATATTCTGAGAGTAGAAATAAAAGGCAATATTTATTTGTTTACCACCATGCCATGAACTGGTTAAAAACATTTAAAACCAAGGAAACAGCGCTGCATAAGGACTGAGGGATCCCTCTCCACTGACAAACATACAATGATGAATTAAAAGTTTGTAAAGTGGAACTGAGTCACTCAAAATAGGTAGCTGATAAAAGCCATCCTGGGTGGCTTAATTGTTTGCAATCAATGAAATGAGTGCACCTGGAACAAGGTCCAATGCTGGATAGTATTGTATCAGTTGTTACAAAGTTGGGAAGAGTTTGCTAGAATAATTATTATTGATCCATAACACTCCAATGAGGTGTGGGCTGGAGTTTGGGAAAGAACACCTGCTATGCACCAGACTGAAGTAAGGACTTACATCAGTATGGATTATGACCCTTGAGTAATTTTAGGACCTATATAAGTCCTATTAATACATGATTGCATGGTATTTTGCGCATTTACAGAACCAAGTATCCATTCAGGTATAGTATCTCTCATATTAAAGGATCTATTCCATTATTAGCTTACCCAATGATCTTTCCCCTTGTCAGAGATAAATATGCTACAACCTACACTTACTAGATAGGGAAGTATAGTAGGTTGCCTGGCATTTACCAGTAGTGTTTCTTTTCATGTGGTGTCCAGCCTTAATCTCAGGTGTCAGAAGAACCACTGCACAATCTATTCAAATTGTTGATGATTCAGACCCTACCAAACAACAAAATGGATATTATTACACTGAATATTTCTTTATTTCTCTGTAAGCTATTCTTGAAAATTTCACTGGAAACAAAAATGTAGACTATGCAAATACCCATTTTTACATATACCATTTCACTCCATGTTATCAGGGTATCCCTGTGAGAGATTTTAAGTTCTTCTCTCTTCTTTCTCTCTCAATATGTGCTACAATTACACAGAAACAAGACTTAGCACATAGGTGGAATGTATATGCCAACATCTATTCACAGTAGTGTCACTAGAGGGGGGCGGGCCCTGGTGCGTGACGCCCAGCTGGGCCCCGCCCCCTCCCTACGGCCACATTTGTCAGTGGCGCACGGGCTGCCGGGGGGCCCTGTGGGGGTGCGGGGCCTGGTCTGCTCGCACCCCCTGCTCCCCTGGTAGTTCCGCCACTGTCTATTCATATAGAATATATGATGTACTTATAACAATAAGGTTGTATACAGAATTGTGTAAGACCCAGGTGACAGTTAAGAACAGTGTATAAGAAAATGGGCTATGTATAGTATATTACCTTTTATCTCTTTCTGCAAGTCTCTCATAATAATAATACTTATTTGTGAAAATGGATTACTAAGCATCTATGTTTATATTAATGAAGTTATCCTTTAACCATATTTCAGTTATGGTGTACTATTTTTGTATTGATAATATATTTGTTATCGTTTAATTTATTGTGAGAGAAGTGAGAGGAAATCGTCTGTAGTGAATGATCTACAATGCACGTTCTTTGATCATGACCTATCACCTAAATTCATTTAACAGCCCAGTAAATACTTTCAGCAAAGGAAGAAATGGCTGTGTTCAGCAAAACAAGTAGGATACGAACAAATGTTGCATTACAGTTATTTAGTGTATTTATATTCTTATATATTGAGAGAGAGGATATACAGTATGTGTATATATATATATATATATATATTTATATATATATATATTCACATCACACAAACTGCACTCCAAGGACTTGTCAGGTGCAAAAATCAAAAGCCTTTATTTCAACGTTTCGGCTCTAACACGCAAGCCGTCTTTCTTTTGTGTGATGTGAATATAATGATATTTTTACCAGCAACCAGGCGGATGACCTTTGGTAGAGAGTGCACCTGACTAGAATTGATATATATATATATATATATATATATATATATATATATATATATATATATATAATACAGTATATCCTGTTTAAAATAAATTAGAGTTTACCCAAGTGTTTTTTCACCAAATAAAGGTACTAGACAAAATGATCAAGTGACAATTGTTCATGCTGGCATATTCAGGTCAACCATAGTCATACCATAGTCAGGTTTATGTGGCACATTCTTGAGTAAAAAAATGGATATCATTTATAGATTTTTCCTTAAATTTAAGATATTTTCATTCATCTGCTTTACAGTAAAAAATTTTCTGTTACTAAAAAAGATGAAGCATCTAATTACCCTTTCAACCTCATCTACCTCAGCCAGTTTCCTTTTCAATTCTGTACAAAACTTTTTAATACAGGTATGGGACCTGTTATCCAGACCAGAATGCTCGGGACCTGGGGCTTTCCAGATAATGGATCTTTCCGTAATTTTGATCCTCATACCTTAAGTCTACTAGAAAATCATATAAACATTAAATAAAACCATTAGGCCAAAGTCCTGATGTTATGGTACTCCAGTAAAATTGGCAAAAATATATTGCTTACCCAATGATCACTGCTTTAGGGGCTGCACCTCAGCAGGAACAATGTGGCATATATGGTGGGCATACCCAAGGGTAACTAGATTCGGGGTGAGAGTTTACCAATTAATATACTCCGTGCTACTAGTAAATCTATGCAAGAACCCATATGAGGCTATACTGGGTGCTTCTCCCAAAGAGGTCCTAAAAACAAACTGTTAAACCACATATTTCTGGCAGCCAGACAGACAATAGCAAAATCTTGGAAATCCCCCACTATAAACTTTACTATGTTTAAAAATAAATTAGACTGGATATTCATAAATGAGAAGCTAACAGGTATAGCAACTGATAGGCAATCGGTTCAAAAGTTCTGGCAACCATGGATTCTCCTTGCAATTTAGCAATATTGTCCCTAAGGTAGAGGCGAAGGGCAATTATTTTATTTGAAAATATATTTGCAAGTCTCCAATAATCTAGTTCAGTTGGTTTAAACTAGATTAGTTAATCTTTTTAGGTTAAACTGTTTGTAATACCTTTCTTTTTTTATTTGTTTTCGTAAAGATAACTGTTATCTATAAATAATCTTCTGTCTGAGTATCTGTTTTGAATAAAATTTGAGCTATACTGCACAACTTAGAGGTAAAGAAGACTAATACAGCATATGGAATGGCTTTATGATCATATTTGGGAATAAAACCCTTCAATACAAACACACTTATCCAACTGTTAGTCAAAACTGTATTGAAAATGTATTGAATATGGATGTTATTTGTTGTAAAGCACAATAACTATCACTGGATTTGTTATTTCATTGTAATGCTTATACTCGTAAAATCTCAGAAATAAAAATATTGAAAAAAAAATAAAACCAATAGGCTGGTTTTTCTTCCAATACGGATTCATTATATCTTAGTTGGGATCAAGTACAAGCTACTGTTTTATCAATACAGAGAAAAAATAAATTACTTTTAAAAATGTGGATTATTTGGATAAAATTGAGCCTATAGGAGATGGCCTTTCTGTAATTCTGAGCTTTCTGGATAATAGGTTTCCGAATAACAAAACCCATACCTGTATAGAACATTTTCAAAATATACTGTACCGTAGATTAATTAATGTTGCATCCGGGGCTGTATTAATATATAGGCATCTGTAGGCCCTTGCAGCAACTTTAGGGGAGGTATATATTTAAAAAACAAGCACTAAAAAAATGTGTCCCGTCTGCTGCCAGATTTAACTAACGGTTAAATCCAGGAGGGGTCAATTTTTGTCTGGCTATTGGCACACCAACTGTACTGCCGATCACTAAATAGGCGGTCTGATTCAGTCTGGTGTCTAGGTCAGCATTGGTTGTATCTCTCTTTTTTAAAATTTGTTAGTTATCATGTATGTAATCTAGTTCATTGGTTACTAAATTAAACTGACAATAAAGTCTCTATTTCTTCTTTGGATTTTATATGCCAAAACAGACATAAAAAACCAAGCAGATATGTACATTCTAACACTTTGTGTCTATTAATATATTACTATAGACCCAGCACAAACTTTTCAACTTTGATTACAATGCATTCATTTGGTGACTAACTTAATTTCTTTCCTTGAAATATATACTTTTCAAATAATAGCTTATATAGAACATCATTACTTATTTTTTAGGATAATTCCTACACCTACAGCCCCATAATATTGTGTTTCTAATTGAAGAATTTTCTGCAAAAGCGGTGCTAAGGTCTACTCAATATGTGAAATTTAACAGTCGCCATATTTACTAAAACGCGGCTTCAAAACACTTCAACTCGCATGCAATCTCCTTCCATAAGTGCGAATGGGAATGATATGAAAATGCGTCTCTCTCAGAGAGAGATTGTGTGTATTGGTGTTTTTACATAATTCTCATTTGCTGTAATGTGAGTGGATGAGAGGGAATTTCAAGGGAGTCCTGACTTTTTGCAGCCATATTTTGATCAAGGAAAATGTTATGATTAAAATGGCATAAGTGCTATTTGCCCTATGAGTGTTTGCAGGATACACCATTGTATGTATTGAGCAAATGTACTTGCCTTCCTGTCAGAGAGGAAGGGCTGAGAGAAATTGAGTGTTAAATGTGTTAAAATACAAACATATATGAACAGGCAAAAACAAAACAGGTGTCACCGAATAACTAATATAAAGGGATGGTGAGATGTTTGTGTAGTAGAAATAATAACAGTTGGATACATGCAGGTACAACACACACACAAAGGGTATGATGAAGTAAGTAGCTATAGATACATACTGATAACAAATATATAATGAAAGCAATATAGTGCTGAGAAAAACTGGTACCAACTGATACAGAGAGAAATCACAGAGCCTGACTGGCAGATTGACATACACTTTGAAGGTAACCTGTGTGTATATATTTCCTATTCCAACATGTGTTTTTTTTTACCATGAATGAGCATTTTGCCATGTCCCTGACTGTACAATACGTGGCTGTTTGCAGGATGAGCCATATATAATCTTTATTCAGTGGATTTCTCACTCGTAGCTGAGGAAAGCCTGCCCCTGCCTGTGTGCTAGAGCCCGCCCTAGTGCTGACATTGAGATACACAGCACTAAATGCTAACCCTATGGCCTGCCTGCCTGAGATTAGCCTCCTGTCTCCAAGGAGCTGCTGGAGAGCTGGGCTCTGACTGTCTCTATGTAACATTACGCAGTTCCTGCCTCTTTAAATCCACTCAGATTGTGCCTTGGAGCTGCCCTCCTAATAATCCAGGAACACCTGGAGGGGAGAAGAAGTGCCCCAGTGTGCCATTTATCCACACAGGAGAGGCAAAGACTGGCAAAGCTACTGGGGAATCTCAGGGAGCCAAGGAGACATTGACTTAAAGCAGACGCAGCCAATGCAGAGAGCAGGGGAGCTGGCAGGAGCCAGACATCACATCTCAGGCGCTGTATGGTGAGGTGTGTGAGGGAGCGGGGGGAGGAGGGAGAAGGGATAGGCAGCTGCATTGCTGATCCCACACTTCCTCCCTGCTAAGCATCCTCTGCTCTCCCCTAATATGCTGGGGTACGTGGGCTTCCACTCGAGTCGGTAGCATCTCAGCACTCACATAGGGGTGGCCTGACGACTCCAGAGGGAGGTGGAGCTGCCCCGCTATACTGCAGAAGCTCTCGGCACGCTGGATGCTGCTCGTGAGAAGGCGCTCAGGATGCTCAGACTCACACTGAATGTGACTTGATCGCTGGGAAGTCCTATGGCTTCATCTTAAAGCCCCGCTGCCTGTGCCCCCCCCCGTCAGCAGTTCTATTGCATTTTGTGCGCGGATTTGCAAACCGAGTTACATGCATGTCCAGTGGGGGAAGATTTAATTTTGATGATGGAGGGTCCTACTGCGGAGGCTGGCAGGATGGCAAGGCTCACGGCCACGGGATCTGCACCGGTCCCAAGGGGCAGGGCGAGTACGCCGGCTCTTGGAGTCACGGCTTCGAAGTACTGGGCGCCTACACCTGGCCCAGCGGCAACACTTACCAGGGCACCTGGGCGCAGGGAAAGCGTCATGGCCTCGGAGTGGAGAGCAAGGGCAAGTGGGTGTACAGAGGCGAGTGGACCCACGGATTTAAAGGGCGATATGGTGTCAGGGAGTGCACGGGAAATGGAGCCAAATATGAGGGAACGTGGAGCAACGGCTTGCAGGATGGCTATGGCACCGAGACCTACTCTGATGGAGGTAAGCTTGGCACGTGTGTGTGTGTGGGGGCAATGGCCTGAGTCCGTCTGACCCACTCTGGCACCCATACAAGTGGCAAATTTAGTCCCTTGTGATTTACCCAACAGTACTGACCATCACTGATGCACCTGCTACATATACATTGGGGGGTTATTGGTAGCTCTCACTTTCCCAACTCAATAGTCATATGTATCTCAGCTACTGCAGAATGTCTTTAGGAGAGCTAATGATTCAAACTGCGCTCCCTTAGAATGCCCACTACCCATGGCTTCTCTGAGTGACAGTTCTTGAATACTGTAGGTGCCCCTGTGATTTTGAGGCCTTTTTCTAAAAATATTTTATTATCAAGGGACCATAGGGATTGAAGGCAGAGTAATAACTGGGCCCAGGTGGCCAATTGGAGACATTGGCCATTTAGATGTAAGGAGCCCTAGAAATTTCTGATGGCAGTCATGTGGCCTATTTGGTGGATAATTGGTCACCATCTGTTAAGACAGGGAAAGTTCAATTATGGACCTCCAGATGTTAATTAACTCCAACAGCTCCTGATACTGGTGAGTTTGCAGTTCAAAAACAGCATAGACACCTCTGCAATAAGGCCCAGCCAGAAGCATGGGTGTCCGCAGAAGGGGGCAAGAGGGGGCAGTTGCCCCACCTTGACTTCTCCAGTTAGTTCCAAGAAATTGTTTGCAAATTTAATCCCCCACAACACAAAACATTTTTTTACTTCCCACCCCATGGCAAATCTTAATTATGTTATCTCCTGCATTGTCATGAATAGGTTAATCTTCAGTGGGATGCTCAGAATCCACTATTTGGGATTCGGCTGAATACCGAACCAAATACAAATCTTAATTTGCATATGAATATGATTCCAAATTAGGGGCAAAAAAGGAAAAAGTGGAAAAAAATCTTCTGTTGTTATAAAAATTCAGGTGATTTCCGTACCCACCCTAATTTACATATTCAAATTAGGATTCATATTTGGTTCGGCAAGGCACAAGGATTTGGCCGAGTCAGAATCCTCCTTAAAAAAGCCGAATCCTGAACTGAATCCTGGATTCAGTGCATCTCTAGATGCTACCATATTTGATATTGGCTTACTTGCCCCCCACTGGAAAATTTTCTGTGGACACCCATGGCCAGAAGCCTTGGAAAATTGCTAGGTGTTTCTGACTGTGAAATCACCACATAACTGGGATAATCCGGAATCGTTAATGATTGATTATTATTCCAGTATGTTAATATTGCAGAACTATTGTAGCATGGGTGGGAGGTAATGTGGGATGGGGGCAATAAGCGTCTGTGAGCAGTCAGTTACACTTCTTCCATAAGTAATGGGCTTGGGTTTTTTAATTGCTTATATTATTGAATCAGTTTTTCTCTCTTTGATTGAAAGAACAGATGTAGTCCTGCAAGTAGATTAGAGAAACAATAGGGCATTGATCATGGGTGTCATTGTGGCACAACAAAACAGCAAACTAATCAGGTGCTTCAGGGCCCATGAATACAGAGGGCCAAGTAAAGATTCCAATGGATGACAGTTTCCGTTTATGTGTACAGACATATAATCTTCCCCAGCTTTCTTGGCTTAAATAGATATTATAATGTTGGTCTCCATAACTTCTAGTTCAGTCATTTGGGTGTTAAATATAAAGCATTTGGGTTGCAGTTGGGCCAACAAAAAGCATGATGGGAAGCTAGTTCTCTGGCACTACATTTTTTTTTTTTAAATCCTCACAACAAAGGAGCTTGTCAGGACTTTTCAGCTCCTTTGCTTCAAATGAGGCATCTCTTTTCATATATTACTAGAGGATGACTTGCCTTTACTAGTGAGCAATGCTGTACAATAGCCTCATGCAATTCTTTAGCAATATTGTGGTTTTTTTCTGACTTCTATGAATACTGTGTATCTGCAATTTATTTCTACAATAGATCAGTATCACACAAAGGAAAAGTAAAAGGTAAATACTGGAAAAAGAGTTACTTTGTTGGATTTTCCCTCTTCACAGCTCTCCCTGCATGCAGTAGAAGGATTATAATTATTAATATTATTATCCTTTATTTATATAGAACTGACATATGCCGCAGTGCTTTACAGAGATGGCTAGGCCTCACTTAAATTCAGGGATAAGTTATGATAAATCAAGTTATTCTTTGCTTCACTTTCTTTAAAACAGAACAAAACATATGTACATGTGTTTAAATATAATCTTTGGTTTTGAAGGGAACCAGCAGTTGTTTCCAGTCCTGGAATAACATTGTTTGTTAACCCCCACACCCACTCAAACAAACACAAACATACCTACGGGGTAGTGATGAAGTGCAAAGATTTATTTTGGCACCGATTTTATTTGATTAACATATTGGTGATATTTTCTGCATACGAACTGTGACATCTGTCTCTTCTTTGCTGATTCATTTAGGCATGTTTTGCTATATTTGATCAATGACTCCCAGTGTACCAATGTCCGCTATCCACCTGTAGATTTTAAGAGGTTTTGGTAATTGTAGTCCGCAGGTTGGGCATTCACAGTAATTTGTCATCTGAAATTGTTTCATGTATAAGGTGCTCTGAAACTTTCATCCTTCTTTGATATTTTGCTCTACGCAACAATTACATGTTATGATTAAAATGGCATAAGTGCTATTTGCCCTATGAGTGTTTGCAGGATACACCATTGTATGTATTGAGCAAATGTACTTGCCATCCTGGCAGAGAGGAAGGGCTGAGATAAATGGAAAGACAGAGTGTTAAATGTGTCAAAATACAAACATGAAAATTCCATGAACAGGCAAAAAGAAACAGGTGTCACCGAATAACTAATATAAAGGGAAGGTGAGATGTTTGTGTAGTAGAAATAATAACCGTTGGATATATGCAGGTACAACACACACACACACACAAAGGGTATGATGAAGTAAGTAGCTATAGATACATACTGATAACAAATATATAATGAAAGCAATATAGTGCTGAGGTAAACTGGTACCAACTGATACAGAGAGAAATCACAGAGCCTGACTGGCAGATTGACATACACTTTGAAGGTAACCTGTGTGTATATATTTCTTATTCCAACATGTGTTTTTTTTACCATGAATGAGCATTTTGCCATGTCCCTGACTGTGTACAATACGTGGCTGTTTGCAGGATGAGCCATATATAATCTTTATTCAGTGGATTTCTCACTCGTAGCTGAGGAAAGCCTGCCCCTGCCTGTGTGCTAGAGCCCGCCCTAGTGCTGACATTGAGATACACAGCACTAAATGCTAACCCTATGGCCTGCCTGCCTGAGATTAGCCTCCTGTCTCCAAGGAGCTGCTGGAGAGCTGGGCTCTGGCTGTCTCTATGTAACATTACGCAGTTCCTGCCTCTTTAAATCCACTCAGATTGTGCCTTGGAGCCCTTGGAGCTGCCCTCCTAATAATCCAGGAACACCTGGAGGGGAGAAGAAGTGCCCCAGTGTGCCATTTATCCACACAGGAGAGGCAAAGACTGGCAAAGCTACTGGGGAATCTCAGGGAGCCAAGGAGACATTGACTTAAAGCAGACGCAGCCAATGCAGAGAGCAGGGAAGCTGGCAGGAGCCAGACATCACATCTCAGGCGCTGTATGGTGAGGTGTGTGAGGGAGCGGGGGGAGGAGGGAGAAGGGATAGGCAGCTGCATTGCTGATCCCACACTTCCTCCCTGCTAAGCATCCTCTGCTCTCCCCTAATATGCTGGGGTACGTGGGCTTCCACTCGAGTCGGTAGCATCTCAGCACTCACATAGGGGTGGCCTGACGACTCCAGAGGGAGGTGGAGCTGCCCCGCTATACTGCAGAAGCTCTCGGCACGCTGGATGCTGCTCGTGAGAAGGCGCTCAGGATGCTCAGACTCACACTGAATGTGACTTGATCGCTGGGAAGTCCTATGGCTTCATCTTAAAGCCCCGCTGCCTGTGTCCCCCCCCCCCCGTCAGCAGTTCTATTGCATTTTGTGCACGGATTTGCAAACCGAGTTACATGCATGTCCAGTGGGGGAAGATTTAATTTTGATGATGGAGGGTCCTACTGCGGAGGCTGGCAGGATGGCAAGGCTCACGGCCACGGGATCTGCACCGGTCCCAAGGGGCAGGGCGAGTACGCCGGCTCTTGGAGTCACGGCTTCGAAGTACTGGGCACCTACACCTGGCCCAGCGGCAACACTTACCAGGGCACCTGGGCACAGGGAAAGCGTCATGGCCTCGGAGTGGAGAGCAAGGGCAAGTGGGTGTACAGAGGGGAGTGGACCCACGGATTTAAAGGGCGATATGGTGTCAGGGAGTGCACGGGAAATGGAGCCAAATATGAGGGAACGTGGAGCAACGGCTTGCAGGATGGCTATGGCACCGAGACCTACTCTGATGGAGGTAAGCTTGGCACGTGTGTGTGTGTGGGGGGGCAATGGCCTGAGTCCGTCTGACCCACTCTGGCACCCATACAAGTGGCAAATTTAGTCCCTTGTGATTTACCCAACAGTACTGACTATCACTGATGCACCTGGTACATATACATTGGGGGTTATTGGTAGCTCTCACTTTCCCAACTCAATAGTCATATGTATCTCAGCTGCTGCAGAATCTCTTTAGGAGAGCTAATGATTCAAACTGGGCTCCCTTAGATTGCCCACTACCCATGGCCTCTCTGAGTGACAGTTCTTGAATACTGTAGGTGCCCCAGTGATTTTGAGGCCTAGGGGCCTCATGCAATTCTTTAGCAATATTGTGTTTTTTCTATGACTATTGTGTATCTGCAATTTATTTCTTACAATTCATCAGTATCACACAGAGGGAAAAGTAAAAGGTAAATAGTTTGTTGGATTTTCATAGCTCTCCTTACATGCAGTAGAAGGGTTATAATTATTAATATTATTATCCTTTATTTATATAGAACTCACATATGCCGCAGTGCTTTACAGAGATGGCTAGGCCTCACTTAAATTCAGGCATAAGTCATGATAAATCATGTTATTCTTTGCTTCACTTTCTTTAAAACAGAACAAAACATATTTACTGAGTGTATATATATATATATATCTTTGGTTGAAAAGAAATGTGATTGTCTCCTGTCTTGGAATAACATTATTTATTAACCCTCACACTCACTCAGACAAACACAAACATACCCATGGGGTAGTGATCAAGTGCAAAGATTTATTTTGGCACCGATTTTATTTGATTGATGTATTGGTGATATTTTCTGCATACAAACTGCTGCTTCGTTGCTGATTAATTTAGGCATTTTCTGCTGTATTTGATCTATGACTCCCAGTGTACCAATGTCTGCTATCCACCTGTAGATTTTAAGAGGTTCTGGAAATTGTAGTTTGGTCCACAGGTTGGGCATTCACAGTAATTTGTCATCTGAAATTGTTTTATGTATAAGGAGCGCTGACACTTTCATCCTTCTTTGATATTTTGCTCTATGCAATAATTACATTAATATGGACAAGCCTGAATATAAGTATATTATAATATAGGTACATCTGTATTTCTGTGTATGTATGTAAAGTGCCACTCCAGCATGTTTTTCTATCTAGAGCACATGTTTGTTTTTTTCTAGATCCCTTTCTTAGAACATTGTTTTGCTACAAATTTATATAATAAAACGTTGATATTCCACATTGTAATCATGACTGGGAAGATGCAGTTCTGTGACTCATCTTCCCTGTAAAAGTTTACAGGCTGGATTAGTTAGAAGTGTACTAGTAGTGGTATACTTTTAGCCAAAAGTCAGTGCTGGTAAGAAATCTGACTTCTGGGTTTATTTAATGTTTAATTGTTTTTTTTAGTAGACTTAAGGTATGGCTATCCAAATTACTCTGGAAAACCCCAGGCCCCAAGCATTCTGGAAAACAGGTCCCATACCTGTACTGGCTCTGTTTTCTGTCAAAAAGGCCTTTTGTTTAGAAGAAATATAGTGCTGCTCTTTGTTGATATTGTGTATAGATTGTTTAGGCCCATACCTAAAATTATAAGAAAACATAATAATAACGTAGATATTTTTTCAGGCCTCTCTTGCATTATGCAACCTGCTGCCAACACAATCATCATATTGTTGCACAAAAATACAGGTTGGTATGGTATCCCTGCCTTCCTGGTGTGATAAATATATATTAGGCATATAACGTGTCTGCTCCAAATGTAGTGCTAGCCATCTATGCATTAAGCCTTTAGGTGACTAGTGATTATCTTCCGGTGAGCAAGATGCACAAATTGTGCTTCAATGGACCTGCTGTAGATCTTGGCTTATGTGATTGATCGCAGTACTGAGTATGGAGGGGGCTGGGTATTAGGTCAGAGTCCTGATCAATGCTTGATCCAGCGACTTTCTCTAGAGATTATGTAGAAAACATTCTAGCTTCGGTGAGCTGCTACAGGGTCCCGGAACACCCCTGAATCTTATCATCTTAGGATAAGGCCCAGCCAACGAACCCCTTTCTTATAACGCTAAAACTCATCTGCAAAGATCTACTAATTGCACTGGGTAGAGGAATATGGTGGCACAAAAAATACATATCAGGAAAAATCCAAATGCAGCTGCTGTAAAAAGATCAGCACTTGTTTACTGCCTAGAACGTTGGGAAATGCTGAAAATCAATTGCCAGTGGCTGTAGCCTTCCAGCTCCCTTATTAGCAGACAGCACCCCTCCACTTCTAAAATGTCAGCATAATAGGCAGCAGCAGGTCTTATTTGTTAGAATCCCTTAAGAGAGCTATGGATATGTAGTGTTATTCTGCAGTGGCTTAATCATTAGTGATACAAGGAATCAGTTTATGTTCCCCCTGCAACATGAGAAATAGTTTTATGTGCCCACTGGAAGTTATATAAATTTCATTTTTGTCTTTGTACAGACATTTTATCTGTTCAGCTCTCTTATTCATGCACACTGTATATACCCCCTTCCTTAACTGTTTAACTCCCAGGGGATGTAGAATACACTGCAGAATCAGTATTTCTGAAAAACAAGGAGCCTGCAAAATAATCAAATTGATATTATTTACTATCTATATATTACGTATAACATGTTAAATCACAAATGGCAATACAGTATTTGTTCTTTTCATTTAAATGATTTATGAGTGAAAGTATAATTTCTGTTCAGATTGATGTGTAACATTTACCTTTTTATTGTTTATAAGTCTTAATTTAATATAGGTAATACTTGCTCTCTGCAAGATGAATTTGCGTTCTGATTTTTGGTACCTTGAAACTAAATGGTACAAGAAGTTTCCTTAAACTAGAATGAGATAATCTGGACTGAATTATGTGCTATAGGTTTGTATTTAACAGGGCTCTGGAGTCGGTACATAAATCCTTCGATGAGTTTATGGTACCTCTGACTCTAACTCTAACTCTTCAATTTTTAAAGGAACAGTAACACCAAAAACTGAAAGTGTATCAAAGTAATAAAAATATAATGTACTGTTGCTCTGCACTGGTAAAACTGGTGTGTTTATGAAGTTTATATAAACAAGCTGTGTAGCCATGGGGGGCAGCCATTCAAGTTGGGGAAAAAAAGGAGAAAAGGCATAGGTTACATAGTAGATAACAGATTAAACACCATTGTACTTGACAGAGCTTATATGTTATGTGCATTTTCTCCTTTTTCCCCCAGCTTAAATGGCTACCCCCATGGCTACACAACAGCTTGTTTACATAAACTATAGTAGCCTTTCTGAAGCAAACACATAGCTTTTAACAGTGCATGCTAACAGAATATTATATGTTAAATTACTTTAAAACATTTTTATTTTACTTTTCCTTTAATATACTAATGTATTTTCCATGTTGATTGAAAGAAGTTAAGTACACAACATACAAGGCATTTTATCACTGCCAAAGCTCAAAAATATAAACCATACCCTTTGGTTAAACTACATAAAGCAAAAACAATTGGAAAACCTAAAGCAACTTATATATTAATTGAACCTGGCATATAGCTGTAGAATAGCTGCTAAATACAACCAAAAATAATTAAAGTATTGTTCTTAGAAACAGAATTGCTTCTGCCATATCCTACTTCGTAGAGGCTCTTAAAGGGATGCTTCACTTTTAAGTTACATTTTAGTATGTTATAGAATGGCCTATTCTAAGCAACTTTTTAATTTGTCTTCATTAGTTCTTTCTTTTTTTTATGGTTTTTGAATTATGTGCCTTCTTCTTCTGACTCTTTCCAGCTTTCAAATGGGAGTCACGGACCCCTTTAAAAAACAGAAATGCTATGTATTTTGCTATTGCTTCTTTTTATTACTCATATTTGTATTGAGGCCCTATCCTGTTAATAACCCTCTCATTCAAATCAATGCATGGTTGCTGAGGTGTTTAAACCCTAGCAACCAGATGGCTGAAATTGAGAGCTGCTGAATAAAAAGCTAAATAACTCAAAAACGAATAAACAATGAAACAATTGTCTCAGAATATCACTGTCTACATCAGTTGTCCCCAACCAGTGGCTCACAATCAACATGTTGCTCAACAAACCCTTGGATGTTGCTCCCAGTGGCCTCAAAGCAGGTGCTTATATTTGAAATTTATGCAAGTTTTGGTTGCATAAAACCACGTGTACTGCCAAACAGAGCCTCCTATAGGCTGCCAGTCAACATAGGGGCTACCAAATAGATAATCACAGTCCTTATTTGACATCCCGGGAACTTTTTTCATGTTTGTGTTGCTCCCCAATTTTTTTTACATTTGAATTGAGGCTCATTGGTAAAAAAAAAGGTTGGGGATCCCAAGTCTACATCATACTAAAAGTAAAATTAAAGGTGAACAACTAGTTTAAATCTGATTTGATTATTCTCAGTGCTTGTATTAAAAATTATTAGGAGTCAGTACATTTTTGGCAACTCCAGATACCCAAAATTGCTCTTGACTCCGACTCCACAGTTCTGGTATTTAATTTACTATTCACAAGATATTAACTTGCTTGACACTTTTTTGATAGCTTAGTACAGGTATGGGACCTGTTATTGTGAATGCTTGGGATGTGGGGTTTTCCGGATAAGGGGTCTTTCAGTAATTTGGAATATCATACCTTAAGTCTGCTAAAAATCATTTAAACATTTCATAAATCCCATTTAAGGATTGATTATATCTTGGTTGGGATCAGGAAATAGAGAATTTTACTTACGTACTTGACGTAAATTCCTTTTCTTCTAGTCCCGACATGTCAGTACACATGGCATTGCCCCTCCCAGACCTGGAGGTAGGACCTATAACATAGCCAATCAAAATTAATCACGACCTATAATCTTTCTAAATATAATCAAGCAAAAATTCTGTACCATTTCTGAAATAATTCTGAAACAATGATGTTATTCTTTACCATCCTCCTCTCATCAATCAGTCTCTCTTCATTCAGGAGTCAGATTTTGATTGACAGGTCTAATACAGCCTTTGGGGGCTGCTCTCTTGGGGGCAAATTTACTTACCCCCGAAATTGTGACGGCGATGGCTTCGCTGACATCGCAACACTTCGCCAGGCATAGATTCGCCAGGACAAAGTTAATTCACGAAAATCCAAAGTTGTGTCCAGGGTACCGAACACTTGCGAAGTTGCGCTAGCGATAATACGATAATCAGTTCGAAGTTACACTAGCGATGCCTAATTAGCATACGGCGTGAAGTTAAAGTACAATGGTCATATATGTTGCCGCAAATACATTACACTACACAAGGCCAGGGAACCTTAATAAAATAAAATAGAGTTGTTATATTGCCCTACACATGTGCCCACTGTATATTTTAGGTGCCATATGTTAGGAAATGTAGGGGGGAAGGAGGTTACCCCAAAAAAATGTACAATATTTTTCAGCCTATCACCCTGTAAAAAGTAAAAAGATGCCAGCGTTTTTTGGGACTTAGAAAAATGTTCAACTATTTTTGAACAAACTCCTATCTACTCTATTGCACTTCGCCTGGTCTGAGTTGGCAAAGTAAACTCTGGAGCAAGAGGTAACGTTCAGAAAAATCCATATCTTAGTGAATTAGCGAAGTACCGCTAGAGTCTATCTACTTCGCTAGTGAATTTACACCAGGGACCCTTAGTAAATCGGCAGTGAATTTGCCCCTTTGCCTAGAATATGTATTGAGCCAGCTCTTGTAAAATAACCAACTCTGACAGAAATGCTAACTGTCTACATGCTGGATTTGTGGTAGTTAACTCTAAAACATCTACTTGAAAAAGGGACCCCCCTAAAAGATCTATTATCGATAAATTATCAAAATCTGACTCAGACTCCTGCATAGAGAGACAGATTGCTGAGAAGGGAATAGTAATGAGTAACTTGGTTATTTCAGAAACATTTTTTATTGACTATACAGTATTTATGATGTTACTTAAATGTTTGTGATTGTTCCTCATAAATTTTTTTTAAATAGGAGCTATTTTTATTGTGTATAATTAGGATAGTAATTACTGCTTTTGTTTAACAGTAAAAAACACACCATCATGCTATGTCATTGTATGTTACGTAGCAAGATAGCTACAATAAGAAAAAAAACAGTCAGTATTCTACTGGTTAAATAGGAAGCAACTCCCACTTTTTTTTAGAGAACTTATGTCAAAAAACAGCTGACAACAGGTAACAACCAGTGCTGAGTAGTGCTTGCTAATTGGGGCCTGCGGATATACAATGCATGACAGCAAGCTTTTTTCATCTTAATAATTGGTAATGTTATATATTGTGAGAGTTAATGGGAATCCCTAAACATAACATTTTCTTACTGATGCAAACAATTCACTTTTCTGTAAGTCTTAGACTAATAATAGAATAAGATAGGTAGGGTAAGCATAATTAACAAACTGATTCCAATATGCTTAACTGCTGTAAAGCTATTTGCAGTTGTTTACAGCAGAAAAAATGTTAGATTCAGTGGTAGCAAAAACATAGGCCCTTAACATATTGATTATGGGTTGAGTGAAGAGGACTTCTTGTTTTTGTCTATACAAAAATCTGATATTTCAGACACTATAAACGAACAATGAAACCGTACAACTTAAAACAGATTCATTAAATATCCATTACAATTTAAGTACGTTATTAAGTGTTATTTGTCCTTTAAAAAAGCTTTGGTACTTATCCTATACACTGTACAAAATCACTAGAGAGAAGTGCTAGATGAAGTGGGATTGCAATTTGCCTATTAAAATTAGTGCAAGTGGGTATAAATCATGATGTGGGAGATGAACACCCACAGGCCCACATATATTAAGAGCGCAGCTCTCAAATGTTTTCATCCCTCTTGAGATTAAAAAGCTTTGAAATGCAAGCATGATTGGTCAAAGTTCAGTTTGTTAGAATAAAAATCAGAGTTTGCCTTGTAGAAGAATTAATGATTATATTGAAAAGCGAAATTCCCCTTGAAATAGTTAAAAAATTAACCTATTCTCAGCAACTTCTGTTTATTAGGGAACGAAAAGACTTATCCACGTGGGGGTACGTTTTTTCCTTAGGCTGGCGCTCCTCTTTGGAAATAAAATAATAACTATGCCACCATCTTGCCTGTATTTCTCAGGGATCCATTACATAGGTCATGGCTTGGGCTTCCACAGTATTCTAAAATGAAAATAAGAAGTCTCATCTATTTAGTGGAGTGAAACATTACCAGTGATGTTGCTCATAGCAACCAATCAGATATTTGCTTTTGTTTTCTAACTGTTGAAATCTAATTGCTGATTGGGTGCTCAGGGCAACGTTTTATTATTATTATTATTATTATTATTATTAACATGTATTTATATAGCGTCAACATATTGCGTAGCACTGTGAAGTAAATGTGATTATACAACTAAATCATAGTAATTATATACATAGAACATATGGCGTTACATACATCACAATCAATACAGGTACAAAAGGTGAGGGAGGCCCTATGCATAGGCATACAGTCTAAAGGGAAGGGAGTAGTACACAAGGTGTGGGAGTGGGCAAGATCGAATTAAGTGGATGAGAGATGTAGTACTGTATGTGGTGTTGCGTTTGGCAGTTAAGCAGAGTGAGGGGTAGGCTTCTCAAAAGAAGTGCGTTTTAAGAGATTTCTTGAAGGTAGAAAGGTTGGGAGAAAGTCGGACAGACCGTGGGAGAGAGTTCCAGAGGAGGGGTGCAGCCCTTGCAAAGTCTTGAATGCGAGCATGTGAGGAGGTAATGAGAGAAGAGTTGAGTAGTAGGTCAGTAGAGGAGCGTAGTAAGCAGATGGGTGAGTATATAGAGATGAGTTCAGAGATGTAGGGTGGGGGCAGAGTTATGAAGTGCTTTGAAAGTCAGTGTCATTAATTTGAATTTGATTCTGAAAGGTAACAGAAGCCAGTGCAGGGATTGACAGAATGGCGAGGCAGAGGAGGAGCGGTTGCTGAGGTATATGAGCCTCGCAGCAGTGTTCTTTATGGACTGGAGAGGTGACAGTCTCTGGAGGGGAAGGCCAATTAAAAGAGAGTTACAGTAGTCTAGACGCGATATGATGAGAGAGTGAATAAGAATTTTGGCAGCATCTACGCAATATGTTGGCGCTATATAAATACATGTTAATAATAATAATAATAATAATAATCTTGGGTGATAATTGATCGTATTTCGGATATGTTCCTTAGGTGATAGTGGAATTGTTAACTATGATGGACACTTCCGGGATGTTACTGATGTTACTAGTTGGAGGAAGAGAACCATTTCAGTTTTAGAAAGGTTTAATTTAAAGGGATACTGTCATGGGAATTTTTTTTTTCCATCAGTTAATAGTGCTGCTCCAGCAGAATTCTGCACTGCAATCCATTTCTCAAAAGAGCAAACAGATTTTTTTATATTCAATTTTGAAATCTGACATGGGGCTAGACATTTTGTGAATTTCCCAGCTGCCCCTGGTCATGTGACTTGTGCCTGCACTTTAGGAGAGAATTGCTTTCTGGCAGGCTGCTGTTTTTCCATCTCAATGTAACTGAATGTGTCTCAGTGGGACATGGGTTTTTACTATTGAGTGTTGCTCTACCAGGCAGCTGTTATCTTGTGTTAGGGAGCTGCTATCTGGTTACCGTCCCATTGTTCTTTTGTTTGGCTGCTGGGGGGAAAAGGGAGGGGGTGATATCACTCCAACTTGCAGTACAGCAGTAAAGAGTGATTGAAGTTTATCAGAGCACAAGTCACATGACTTGGGGCAATTGGGAAATTGACAAAATGTCTAGCCCCGTGTCAGATTTCAAAATTGAATATAAAAAAATCTGTTTGCTCTTTTGAGAAATGGATTGCAGTGCAGACAGGTAGCATTGCGACATCCAGGTAGAGATAGTGGACAGGCAGGAGGAGACGCGAGTTAGGAGTTCTGGGTTGAGATCAGTAGACGAGAGATAGATCTGAGTATCGTCAGCATAGAGGTGGTAGTGGAAACCATACAAGTTGATTAATTTGCCGAGGGAGGAAGTATAGAGGGAGAATAGTAATGGTCCCAGGACAGAGCCTTGAGGAACTCCAACAGAAAGAGGTAGGGGAGAAGATGATACTCCATTGTAGGAGACACTGAAGGAACGATTGGTGTTGTAAGAAGAGAACCAGGACAGGGCTGTGTCACGAAGGCCAGGCAAATGGAGTGACTGGAAGAGGAGAGGGTGATCTACAGTGTCAAATGTGGCTGAGAGATCAAGCAGTATTAGTAGTGAGAAATGATTGTTGGCTTTAGCGGTTAAAAGGTCATTAGTTAGTCGAGTCAGGCCAGTTTCCGTGGAGTGTTGTGGCTTTAAACCAGATTGTAGGGAGTCCAGCAGGTTATTGTCAGAGAGGAATGAGGTTAGTCGGTTGTAGACTAGGCACTCAAGTAGTTTAGAGATGAAAGGTAGCAGAGAGATAGGTTGGAGGTTGTCAAGATTGGAGGGATCAAGAGAGGGCTTTTTCAGAATGGTTTTTACAGTAATGTTTCACCCCTCTTTTTACACAGCATGATAAATAGGCCCCATATATGTGCATTTGTATCCGTTATCGTACTGGTTTTTGCTGTAAAAGTTCTCCCCATTGTGATGATCATGGACAAACCAGTGTTAATATATTTTGTTTAATCTTTATCTAGGATTGTTTATTTAGAAAGTAACTCTGAAGGTGCCAATGCCTTTTTCTAAATTTGGAGTTTTTCCATCTTTTCTTTTTCGAGGTTATTTCTTCTCCCATATCCCTCTTGTAGTATGATAATATTGTTAGAAGCCAACAAGGAGCATAGCCTGACAATCAGGGAATAGCTTGTTTTTAAATGGGGGCAGGGTTAAATGAAAATATTCTGTTTTGTAAAAGAACTTAAGGCTGTCCAGAGCCTGTATAGAGACTTACTATAAAATCTCTCGGAAAGGTTATGCTTCTGTAGTAATCACAAATAAACAAGGAAATATTAGAATTCACTCTTTAAGATCCTTAAAATTGCTAGTTGCAAGAAAGCAAATGATTTAAGTTGCTTTCTACTCAGGAAATCCTGATAAATTTGGAGCTTGTAAAATTTTGGAGTTTTGAAATGCTTCTCTGTAAGGTATTTTTTCCAGCACCCACACAGTTTGGTACAGACCAATGGCTTTTGATTTTTATTAGGGACATATAGAAGAAATGTTCCTCTACCAAGATGTGGTCACATAGGCAGCTGAACTTCTGAGCTAATAATGCATGGAAGTTTTTATAGTTGGTATTTGTATTTATGTACCACTTCAAGCCAACCCCTTAATGACCATTTTTGACTATTATTAACCACTTCCAAAAAACAAACCAATTGAATAATCAGTTCTTTTGGTACACTTACGTTTATTTCTGACTTTGTCTATGACAGTAGATACAAGTATTTTCACATCTTAGTTCATAATAATCTTAGGTCATAATAATGTTATAGGTTAGAGAGGAAAACATTGCTATATGAGCCATTCAGTGGTCATAGACGCACCAATAATATTGTACAAAACAAACATACGCGTGTATGGTGGGAGACAAGCCGACTGATATTGGCAGAAGACTTGAATATCGTTTGGCTCGTCGATCAGGCTGGCTGGAAAATTTTGAAAGCACCCGAACATCAGCCATTGAAATGCTTTATCGTCAGATACAGGTAGAATTCTGTTGTTTCTACCTGTATGTCTGATGATTGAGTTATACACGTGTGTATTGAAACAAACAATCTTTCTTGGAAAAAGATCTTTTCCAGGAAAGATTGTAATTGTAATGTCTTGGCCACCTTTAGTTCCAAGAACCTTCAGGCCCTCCCAGCCCCCAGATAACCATGCTTTTACAGTGATTTCTGTAGTTAAAAGGCAAGTAAAGCTATTACATTTGGGGATGCCAGTGATGTTGACTATTGGTTGGGTGGGTTTGGGTTGAGATTTTGCCAACCATTGCATGTTATGGTTGAGTTCAGGTCAGACTGGGAAAGTATACCCCTCCACTACTCCCAAAGATTCCCTGTATTGGAATCAGAGGCACACACAGAAGTACCAAACAGAGGTCCTGCAATGTCAAGGTTTTGCGGGTTTGGCAGATCAGTGCTTTTTTTATGAAGAGGAAATTACACCCAGTTTGTGAAACAGGATTTCCTTGTGCTTTTAGCAACAACAGTTGCACAGTACAAGGAACTAGGGATACACCGAATCCAGTATTCGGCCTTTTTCAGCAGGATTCGGCCGAATCCTTGTGCCTGGCCGAACCAAATCCTAATTTGCATATGTAAGTTAGGGGCGGGTAGGGAAATCACGTGACTTTTCGTCACAACAGAAGAATTTTTTTGCGAATTTTTCCTTTCCTGCCCCTAATTTGCATATGCAAACTAGGATTCGGTTTGGTAATCGCCCAAATCTTTCACCAAGGATTCGGGGATTCGGCCGAATCCCAAATAGTGGATCCGGTGCATCCCTAAAAGGAACACAATAAACAGACAAAAATGTAACCTTAGTTACAGGAGGGCTGTGTTCAGTTAAGCCATTAGTGTTGGTCGTGATATCCATTTTATATAGTAGAACCCAGCAAGACAGTAGCAGCAGGTAGCTGACTAGTCGGAAATATGTATATATATCTGCCCATTTCTATAGCCAAGCTCTTGAAAAGGATGTAAATTTAATGTTGTTTGTTAAAAGAAATGGTTGGTGTATCAATCTGCAGTACTGTGGGAATTTTCATTTTATGTTTTTGAAGTGATTCTTCTGTGCTGTGGTGCTGTGTTGTGTAGAGGTACTAGTATTGTAGATTTTCAACCTGTAACTTTCTGGTTAAACCCCCAGCATGCCTGTCTGTGACATAGACCTTGCCACTGCTTGGGTTGAACAAGATGTAGAGGGGGGCTGATGAGGGAGATTGTTAAGCTGTTTTATGAAAAAGTTTAAGGTGGGGTGTGGGATTTGCTGTGCAGCCCCATGAATCAGCTTGGTATGCAACTTTTTGTTTTATATATCATCACCAGTTCTATCAACACTAGGGTTGCCACCTGACCGGATTTCACCCAGAAAGTTCGGTTTTTGGAAGGGCTGCCTGGGTGAAAAGTTCCTATCCAGATTTCCAAATTAGGAAATCCGGACAGGACGTTGAAGTGAATGACATGGCAATTAGCCAATCGCTAATCTCCACGTCATCATTCCTGCCCCCGACAGCACCCACCGCGCCCCCCAACGGCACCCATCCGCCCACTGCCTATTTTCGCAGGAAAAAAAGTGGCAACCCTAATCAACACACTGATTTATACCATCAGGTATTTTCTTAAGAAAAAAAACCTATATATATATATATAAGAAAACACCAGCACCAGGGGTCTTTTTGCATCAAATAAGCAGTATATTGTGTTGCATATATATATATATATATATATATATATATATATATATATAGAACTAGAAATAGAGATCGCACTCACAGGTCTTAGAAGAGTTTAAATGTCTTTATTCAGTGGATGATCGCTGACGTTTCGGCTGACACGATAGCCTTTCTCAAAAATGGTTGCACTTTGAGAAAGGCTGTCGTGTCAGCCGAAACGTCAGCGATCGTCCACTGAATAAAGACATTTAAACTCTTCTAAGACCTGTGAGTGCGATCTCTATTTCTAGTTCTACATTCAACCTTCAACAAGGACTGCACCCAGGCATAATTGACGACATTTTCGTGAGTGCCGGTTCTTCCCTTCACTATATATATATATATATATATATATATATATATATATATATATATATATATATATATATATATATATATATATATATATAATTTGTAGAAAGAAGGCTGTTGCACGCAAGGGACTTTTGTCTGAAGATAAAAATTTTAATTTTATTTAGATCGACGTTTCAACCCTCACGGGGCCTTTATCAAGATACAAATAACAGGTTTATCCCACACATTTATAGTCACTCATATGCACCTCCTAAGCCTTCTTTCTACAAATTTTATATACATACATTCTGTTGGCACCAGGGCATGATCCTTCTTTGAAGTGTGTGCAACAGTCTTACAAGCTGTATATATAAACAAACAAATAAACAAATGCTTCACCGGCACTCACCCTCAGTCAATCGATTCCCGGGTGCTCCTCATAGGAGAATTAAATAGATGCAAATAGGAGCACTCACGGTTGTGATGAAAAAAGAATGTCTTTTATTGGAGTGTTACAAACTACTCCACATCAACGCGTTTCGGTTCTCTCTGAACCGTCGTCAGGATACACCCAGTGGTCATCACATGATGTATAAATACAAAACTCCACCAATCAGTGTAGAGTGTCAATTAAATATTCATATCAGTGAACAAACTCATCATTTAAGTGTTTAGCGACAATTACAATACTCAATAGTAACATGTAAATATGTGATAAAATCGCGTGTAACAAGGTGTAAAAAAGTTATAAAAGTGTTAACCACATTTTTAAAAAAATAAAATGTGTAATACTAGACCATCAAAGCTTTATCCACATACAAATGTTTAAACAAAAGACTCTTTGCATAAAAGGAAGTTTTTTAATAAGCTGGATTGTCGTGGATGCCATTAAGGTATAACCCCAAACTGGAATAAAAATTTATCCAGAAGACATAAAGAAACCCACATACCAATGAGGTTTCTATTGCAACCAGTGCTATATATAAAACACTGCCAAAATGCTGGTGTCAATTTACCTTTTTAAAAAATGGGTCTATCACCATGCACGTAGGTGTCAGGCTGTGATTCCACTGTGCCAAGTATCAGAGGTCTGGGAAAATCACATCCCTCAATTGTGTCCGACTGTCACAGGATCATAGTCAAAATATTTCCAATACCTATCAATACTACCTACAAAATGCCTGTGATCAATGTTCACAAAGGACCATATAAGTCCATGTTTAAGATCGTTGTTTATAATGATGGTTTTAACTCATTGGCTTAAATAGGGCTATTCCCGAGGTCATCCCAGAAACCCAGTTTAAAGTAAAACATTTCAAGTGTGGTCAACATGCGTGTTAAAACAATTTTCAGATATTGTGACACTGTGTCACCGTTACCATTACACCCGAATCTTGTAAAGTCATCTACTATCCCTGATCCCTGCAGGGTCAGAGTAGAAATAGAAAAAGGAAAAAAGAACAAAATAAAAACATTAGAAGAATTTAAATTAAAGAAATCAAAAAAAGTTGTGCTGACAATCCTCAAAAGGATGTACAACAGCATTGGTAGGATCTGTATAAAAGGATGGACAAACATATCATCTAGATGAAGCAAGCCAAGGAATACATCTCATTGAGGCCCCTAGGGGCTACTGTATCTAGAGTCCGGATCCACTTAGCCTCTTTTTGCAGTAGTACTCTCCCCCTGTCACCCCCACGTTTAAGTGGAGGGACATGGTCTATTAATACACATTTAATGGAGGGGAGTGAGTGTCCAAAACTTAAACAGTGTCTGGCAAGTGGAGTATCGGCTCTCCCAGAGGTCAGGGCAGTACGTATAGTGGATCTATGATTGTTCATGCGGATCCGAAACGCTGTGGTGCATTTCCCAACGTAATGTAAGCCACACGGGCAAATAATGCAATACACCACAAATTCTGACAAACAGTTTAACCTGTGCCTGATTTCATATCTCCTGCCACTGTGTGGATGGGAAAAATGAGAACCCGTTAACAAAAACCCGCATATAATACATCCACTGCACCTAAAACAGCCCAACTTGTTGACTTTCAGCCAAGACTGTGATGGACTAGTATTTCGATCACTCTGTAAGTCTGTGACCATCAATATGTCACGCAGGGCCCGACCTTTGCGATAAGCGCACCGCGGTGATTTCACCTTAGTGAATGGTAAATTGTTATCCATTTGTAATATGGGCCAATTCTTTCTGATGACGGTACCTACATCTTTACTCATAGGAGAAAAATTGGACACAAAGGTTAAGATCTCATCTTTATCTAACACTCCAGAGGTCTGTTTCAATGTGCCTCTGTTGTCTGTTTCAAACGCCTTCTTCAATTCATCGTCAAGAAATTCTCTTTGATATCCGCGCTGCAGAAATCTTTCACGCATCTCTTCAGCCTGTCGCTTTGCCAACCCACTATCAGAATTATTCCGAAAAACTCTTAAGAACTGTGTATATGGTATTGATCTCAAAATAGAGGGCAGATGAAAACTGTGCGCATGCAACACCGTGTTCCTGTCAGTGTCCTTCCGATATAATGTGGTGCCCACCCCATTAGGTGTACGAAAAATTCGTATATCCAAAAAATCTACAGTATCACGGTCGAAAGTTAAAGTGAACTTAACCGGAGTGGTTAGGGCATTCAACTCGGCAACAAATGTTTGGAGTCCAACTTGGCTCCCCCGCCAGATCAGAAGTACGTCATCGATATACCTCTTATATAAGAACAATTGATTTGCATACCTAGACAGGATATGCTCCTTTTCGAAACAATCCATGAAAAGATTGGCGTAAGAGGGAGCCACGTTGGACCCCATTGCCATGCCTGTCAGCTGTAAATAAAACTTGTTCTCAAAACGAAAATAGTTCCGGGTGAGTACCAATTCCAACATGGAACACAAAAATTCAACCGGTGGAGCACCATTGTGTCCATTTATCAAGGCCGCCCTGCATATATATATATATATATATATATAATGATTGTTGGCATGTTCTAGAAGTGATTTACATTCTTTGTGCATAGTAAGGTGGTATGGTTGTTTTTCACTTTTATAGATAGGGAATGGCTCTTACTAGATATACTAGGTAATGTGTTGAACTAATAAAAACTGGTTCAGCACTGTGAGAAACTATTTTCTGTATACAGACAAGCAAGTAATTGGTTCAGTGTGTTTCTTCAAATTATTGGCTATTCAAATTCAAAATTTCAAAATTCATCCTATTTATCAGTAGGGTTTATCAATGTTTGACAAAGGCGGGCAAGCAATACAGTGCAATCAAATTTATACACATAACCTAGTCTAGCCAGCAATCAACACTACACATTAGTCTAGACAGGATATTTAAATAATCGACAGCAGTATGTCAATGGCCATGCCAGTTGGGTTTGTTCACGTTACAGACAGAATAGCAATGCAGTATGAAGAGCTTTCTGTATGCTACCATGGATAGGCCACAAAACAATAAAAAGCAGTGGATTTTATATAGCTGACAATGCTACTTTTCATGCATTTTAAATTAGGAATCTCTACAATGGCCAGCCACATTGAAACAGATTGACACTTTAAACAAACCTATATCAAACTTTTATAACCTCAGAAGTCTGTATAAAGGGGACCTATTCTCCTTTTCTTTGAAATCACCTTTGGTTTCTTCAAAGAAAATATTACTTTTACCATTTTTTTTAAAGACGCAAGTAACCTAAATCTCACTTTGTCTTTGAAGATCTCTTCTCTCAGCTTTGGACTTTATTTTGCTTCTCCTCTGGATCAGTTCCATTGGGGGTTTTCTCATTCATGCTTAGTGAGCAGAACCTTTTCTGCTAAACACAAGCAATTAGCTTTTGCTGGATCTTGCTGCAAAATAAACTCCACCAACAGATAATCATCTTCTTAGGAAAAACAAAATAAGTGTGGTCAAAGCTCCACCAACTAATGTGCCAATGGAATCTGATCAGATGTGTGTCTAAATCTATTTGAAACTTAATGTCAATTGTTTTTATTTTTATAAAATAAAATGTTTTTATTTTTATTAGGGGTTATTGTCAGTATGTGGGAAATGGGTAAAATAATTGTTTGGTTACATGTAACAGAAGTTTAGTCCCAAAGCTGAGCCAGCAGGTGTGCGAGTGGAGAAAATCATATTCATTGCTGCAGATGACAGCCCTACCAGTTTAATAAGATCTTCATATATACATTCTCAAAGGAACACCCATCCATTATCTTCTGTTCTATTAAGGCACAGCAAATGCTCCTTTGAAAGTTTGCTTCTCATTTAGAAACATACCTTCCACAAAACGAGAAATAGTCTTATAGTAGTTTCAGTATAACATTGATAACTTTTTTTTCCCAGTGCCACTTCTCATTTGTTTTGCCAGAGGGCAAATCTTTACCTTAGGCTGAATCAGTACAGCACCCCTGCCCATGGTTTGTGCAGCTCAGCGCTGCAGATAAAAACAATTGATATTTGAAATGGAATAGTTGTGCCTAGTATAACTTTTACATTTTTTGTAATCGGATCCAGCTATTGCTGTCACTCGTTCCAAATAACCATCCATATGTTCTTAGCATAATACTGACATTTTCATATATTTATAAGCAATGTATCAGTTTTGCTAGTCATGCACCAATGAAATTTTATATATGCCCCTAAACATTCCCCAGTGCAGTGCATCTTACCCTGTTTTGACACTCCAACCAGGCTTAACTGCTTGCAGAGAGCTGGTTATCATTCACAGTAGGTGAACATTTTGCCATCTCACTCTGTACTGATATGACAGACTTCTAAAAGTAAAAGATTACATTTAATACCCATACAGTTATTATGGTTAAATAATGTAATTATATGAGGCCTGTATCTGGCCTTTTCTCTTACTCTAAACGTGACCATAGATTTTTCAACCAATTTTCATGTCAAATTATCATGAGGTTAGTGGGCACCGGACGATCATGCATCTAGCGATTTTCGTCTGACACCGGTCAGAAAATCGATTGGTCAGGTTAGAAAATTATCATCGGTCACATTGAAATGTATCGATTGTCTAATTGTTTCCAGGGCCAAGCAGGTAGTTACCCACAGTTACCTAGTTTCAACTCGATATCGCTTGAAATGGTCTTTTTTGTTGATGGACAAAACTTGCATTTAGACGATTGTTTCAGATCCTACGGTAACAAAAAGATCTTTTAAAAAATAACATCTATGGCCAACTTTAGACTAGTTTGAGTTCAATAGTTTGTAGTGACATCCATGTTCATTATTATTCTCAAGTGCTGCTTCACTTGCTCTTGTCTGATACATATTACAGTTTTGTACCGAGGTCAAGGAGGTCAGTTGGAAATAATCTAGTACTTATGGCGAGCATTAGTGTAAATTGCATTGTAAAATAGCAAAAGCTATTATAGGTAATTCAATTTTTTCATTATACATCACGGAGATGCATATAGTTCAGTCAAATGCCATGTGCATTTCAGAATGACTGTAGATAGAATAATTTGGTTTCTGTATTCTGAACTCTGTACAGTCTGGAAAACCTATTTCCTTCCCAGAAAAAACTTCCGCTGATGTCTGCTTTGTCTCTGCATGAATGCATTAAAAAGAATCATAACTGTACTTAACTGCACTTATTTTCTGTAAATGGGTTATTCTACACAGACATCCTTATTTAGTATTTATGATTATGAATTGTATCTGTTATGTTAATTACTTGGACAAAATACAAGTATCCTCACCAGGCTATCTGATAGATATGCTATGGTAGATACTGCTTAGGTTTTCCAAGCAATAGCTTTTGAACAGAGAAGTTTACAAATGTGGAAGTACTACTGTACCTGTGTTTTGAAAAGAGTGCTAGTATGGGACTATGATAATGGTAACTTTGAAATAGCAAGCAGTTATTGTTCTTTTCCCCTCACTTTGGCACAATCTCGTCAACCAGTTCTGATTGATCAATTATTCTAACACAGTTGTAGGGTGACATTAGAAGTAAGTGAAATGGCCTTTAAATGACTTTCGGAGATGGCTTAACTGTGTAAAAAAATGTTTAATAACAGCAAGTGTAACTCTAAGCTACATTTCATTACATATTCATTAAGCATTTTCTATGAAGTTATTTATAATAGCTACTGAAATTACTGTTCGTCTTTTGCACTGTTGGTCCTGACAACATGTACCTTTTAAAATAGTGTAGCAATACAATATTTTATAATTTTTTAATACCAATAAAGATTCCAGTTCCCACAATACTTTGCACACTTCTGTGATTTTTGTTGTTTAAAGAACATGCAAGTCATTGTTGCATTGTGATTTTATAAATATAAATTAAGTTTTTCATTTTTTATTTGTAGTTTTTGAGTTATATAGCTTTTTATTCAGTAGATTTCTAGTTTGCAATTTCAACAGTCTGGTTACTTGATTTTTCTTCCCGTCCCTGATTTGCATATACAAATTAGTATTCAGATTGGGTTCGCCAGGCATGACGATTCAGCCAAATCCGAATCCTACTGAAAAAGGGTAAATCCTGGTTGTGGTGCATCCCTAATTTAAGTTACAAAAAAAACTTAAAGTGGAAATTTTGCAAAAATGAACATTTAATATAAGCTTTATCATACTGAAATAAGAAACTTTGTAAATACAATCAATTAAATATTCTGAATTGTTTCTGAAATAATCACGTTTATGTTCACTATCCCTCTCTCAGCATCTGTTTCTCTTCATTCTGTCTTCATGCAGCAGTTGGTACAAACAAGACGTAACAAAATTACTGCCTTTTGCACAAATTCTGCATGGACATGATTTCTGGTGATTTTAATAGAGTGAGCTCTAATACATCTACTTGGCAAAAGGAGCCCCCTATAAGATATATTGGATTTAACTGTCAATGAATTTCTGACACCCAACTCCTGCATGAAGAGAGAATGAGAGAGAAACAGATGCTGAGAGAGGAATAGTGAAGATAAACTTGATTATTTCAGAAACGTACATAATTTTTAATTGGTTGTACAGTTATGGGATCCATTATCTGGAAACCTGTTATCCAGAAAGTTTTGAATTACTGAAAGGCCATCTCTCATAGACTCCATTACAATAATGGAATCCAAATTTTTAAAAATGATTTCCCTTTTCTCTGTAATAATAAAACAGTAGAGTGTGCTTGATCCTAACTTAGATATAATTAATGCTTATTGCAATCAAAACCAGCCTATTGTGTTTATTTAATGTTTACATAATTTTATAGTAGACTTAAGTTATGAAGATACAAATTACAGAAAGATCCATTATACGGAAAACCCCAGGTCCCGAGCATTTTTGATAACAGGTCCCATACCTGTATTTAGAAAGTTTCATTTTTTACAATAGTTCCCCTTTAATAAATATAATGTCTAGGATTCATATTGATTCATTCATATTGAGAGTATCATTTATCAACATTTTAAAGGCCTACAGGTAGGACACTGATTTGTGCTATATTTAGCTGATCTAGAAAGGTCAACGAAAGTCAATCAAAGATATGAAGTCATCCTACAGGCAGACCTTTAGTGTGCTCGGCAGTGCTGTACAATATTTTCTTTGTGTAAACATTTAGCTATTTGGAACCAGTAGTTTAGAAAAAAATGGAAACTAAATAAAAAAAATACCCATATTGCATATCTCCTGCTCCATGATCCAGCGGCTGCACAGTATCTCCAGAAAAAAATTGGCACATGCACATTACCCGCATTTCTCTCCACAAACATTAGTGCAGGCACAGTCTGACCCTTAGAATGTATTTCCTTTTGATACCAAGATACAAGGAAGACGGACACAGATCAGGAGGTGCTTAGAAGTTCAAACATACGCAGTAGATTCGCAGGGGGGCATCCTTATGACGTCACTCAAGCAAAAATTGGAGCCTGCAACGGAGCATTGCAATTTGAATTAATGAGATTTGACAGTGGGCAAAAAAAACCTAGCGATCTGATAAAGCAAGGGACAAATAGGGGTTCCTTGTCCTTTAACTGTATACAATAAAAAAATGTTAATTTCAGTTGGACTTGTTTACAAACATTTGGCAAATTTGCACCTTGGCCGCAACCAGTCAGTACATTTGAAGGTTACCATTGGTTAATACCATGTTGATAAATGAGTCCCAATGTCTTTAGTTTTAAATCAAGTTGTTAGTTGTAGGGACAATATGAGGCCCATTTATCAAAGTCCGAAATTATCTAATTATTTTCTGGAAAATACTCCGTCCAAATCCGCACTGTTTTTTTCCCTTTATTTATCAATACATATTCCCGAAAAATTTCCTGTGCGGGGAAAAACCCTGAAAAAGCTGTGAAAAAAAACAAATCGTATGGATTTTTTGGATTCTCCCAAAAATTATTGCACGAAACCCAGTGCAGATCAATATATCTTCGGGACTTCTCCCATTGACTTACAGTATATGCAACCACGGCAGGTCTGAGATGCCGGATGTTCAGATTTGGACTTTTTCCATCCTCGGGGTATAATAAATACTGAAAAAAAATTTTTTTTTTCCCACTAAAAATTTGAATTCTATAGTAAAAAACACAAATGTTTCCGTTTTTTGGCATTTAATCAATAAAAAACCCCTATGTGTTGTGGCCTAAGCACTTTCTGATGTTCTTTGAACTTCTGTAACATCAACTGAATGCATACCTCCCAATATTTTGTAAATGAAAAGAGGGACAAAAAAATTTGCCGATGCCCATTTTTGTGGCCATGTACCATGTTCATTTTACAAAATTTGGCAGGTTATGAAAGTTTGAACATACAGTTTTGTTAATGAAGGTGAATTGCCCTTTAAGCAGTGAACCTAACTTTTCCCAAGGGACCTCCTTATCTAATTGTTACAATTACTTATAAGAGCACTTATAAGGCCCCATTTAGAATATGCCGTACAATTTTGGTCTCCATCACTCAAACAGGACATTATTGTATTAGAGAGGGTACAGAGAAGGGCAACTAAGCTGGTAAAAGGTATGGAAAATCTTAGCTATGAGGAAAGACTGGTCAAATTGGGGATGTTCACGCTGGAGAAGAGGTGCTTCTGAACTCGATGGACATGTGTCTTTTTTCAACCTTACTTACTATGTTACTATGTATTTGCTTATCTCAAAATTGTTACAAAAGTATCTTAGCTGCACCTGGTGGCTGTTCTGGGCTCTCTGCCAAAAGCCAATTCATTTACAAACTTTGTATCTTTTTCTGGCTGTTCAGTGCAGAGAAAGTCGGGACTTTTCAGTACAAACGCGGGACTGCAGTTTGAGCTGTCAAAAGTGCGACTGTCCCGCTGAAAATGGGACAGTTGGGAGGTATGCCTGACTGTGCACTGGGAGTCATCTCTGATAAGTGCTCCCCTGTAAAGGCCCTTCGTCTGCAGTACAAAGAAAGAGGTAGGTCAGTCAAGGGGAACCTAGAAAGTAAGGTAAGGAAGGAAATATCAAGAAGCCATAATACTTAGGGTTAACCACATGCATTTATACAAGGGAGGATAAAATGGTCCTGGGGTTTTAGCTGGGCTTGTATAAAAAAAAAAAAAAAAAAAGTGTTCATAGTACAAGTATGTTGCTGTTATCAAGAATGTTTGGGGTTTTCCAGATAAGGGATCTTTTCGTAAATTGAGTCTCCGTACCATAATTCTACTAAAAAATAATTTAAATATTAATTAAATCCAATAGGATTATTTCTTAGTTGGGATCAAGTACAATGTAATGTTTTATTATTACAGAGGAAAAGTGAAAAATGTGAATTATTTCATTAAAATGGAGTTTATGGGAAATGGCTTTTCTGTAATTCAGAGCTTTCTGGATAACAGGTTACCATTTAACGAATCCCATACCTGTAAAAAAAACTGCACGTCAGGTAATTCAGTCTAATGAAGAGGGACAAAAGATGTATTTGGCATGAAATGGCAGGCTGTAGGAAACTTGAATGCTCATCTGCCCATGCTAATGCTGCAGTTCAAGTGATGCGGCAGCACACAGCTGTTCTTTTTGTACAGCACATAAGCAATGTGATTTGAATTTTACTGACCCCAAAGGTTTTAATAAATGTTTGCATATGTAGTCATTTATTGCCATTATCTAAATCAGTAAGCAGTCATCTAACTGTACATGAACTATAACATTTCACAGGAAGCCAGCTCTTAACCATATAAACATAAGAAAATTACTGCTTTCATTCCCAGTGTTACATTTTTGTGAATATCATCCACCAGATAAAATGACAGTGAGCAAAAGAAAAACAACACAGTAAAATTACCAAAGATGTCATTTAGAAAAAACTAAATAATGTATAATATACATGGATATTTAAAGGGAACCTGCATCTATTATTTTATGCAATTTATTTTATGCAATTTATGCAAAATTAAATAAAGGGTAATTCTCATCAACACTGCAATATATAGTAATTAAAAGTGTTTAATGGCTTTACAGTAATTTGGAAATGTAATTGCAATTTGTAGTTTTTGTTTATCCGTTTTAAGCAACTGCTCCTGCTACATTGTTTCAGGATTCAAGGCTAGTAGTGCAGCAAATGAAAACTGTTAGTAATATATTTATTAATGCCAATAACATTTCGGAATACAAACAGCTTTTGGGTGGAGAACCCTTTTAAGGGATAAGCAGGGGAACAGAACTGTGTTTCACAATGGGTTTTTTTTTGCCTGTAGTGAACCATGGTTAACTTCTGTAGCTTCCAAAGCTGTGACATGAAACTTATTTGCTCCACAACTTGTGCCTACCAATATGAAAATCAGTTTTAGTGTACTATAGGGAAAAGTACTATATCTATGATTTTTAAATGGCCAAGAGCAGCTTTTTGTTTTTATAAAAAGAACCCTCCTACATAACATGATGATTACATAAGCCAAATTAAATGATTTTATGTCTAAAACATCAGCTTTTTCTGCTGGCAGAGGCATTGTTATTTTCTGGTACACGTATGACTATGCTATGAGTCAGGTGATATTGGTATCATTCGAGGCATTTCTGCAACAAGGCAAGGCAACCTTAAGTCGTGCTGCAGGGGCAGTGACACAAGGGTCCTCTGCTTTCAATACATTATCAATATAATAAGGATATTGTGCCTTAAGCTACTAAATAAATGCCTCCCCCTTTAAACAAAACAGGGATTGTTTGTCCATATTTTGCAATATATTTAAACTGACCAGCTACATCAAAGTCATCCCTGTCTGGCCAGTCCTACATTCACTTTCATCTGACTCATTTAGAATTCTACTGCTTCATTCTACATTTTACACAGGGATTACATTTTACCTGCAACTTGCTTGGTTTCAAGGTTCAAACTCCCGAATGGTTGCCTTTTAATTGGTCATCACTGGGATCACCTGACTGTAGCTGGAATATGTGAGAGCTAGAACTCCATGTTGAGGTCACCTGGGAACATGTCTAGCCCCATGTCAAATTTCAAAATGAAAAATAAAAAATATTTTGCTCTTTTGGAAAATGAATTTCAATGCTGAAGGAGAGCTAAAAACGGATTCATTTTGTAAAAAAAACATGTTTACACAGAATCCCTTTAATCAGTTCAAGCATACCAAATGAGCTGCTGGGTCTTGCAGCAGCCAAGATATGACCACACAGACAAACAGAATAAAGCTGATGTTTATATCAGGTTGCCAATGGCAAAGGGGTAAGCACAGTGAAGGTCAAATTGTAGATCTACAAGATTTCATAGTAAAAAATGGATTCAGCACCTTGGAGAGCACACTCTCAAGGTATCTTTATACAGTAAAGCTCCTTACACTGCTCTGTATACTTCCTGCATGCAGCTAACTGCAGCTTAAAGATGAAGAGACTGTTTTTCCATGGCCCTCACTCACTTTTTTATGCAGACTGCAATTTAATGCCAAAGCTATTAATGAATAATACACAATATGTAGAACTACCTATCCAGCAATCTTGTATGCCAACTGGTGACATAAATAAAAGCTTTTTTATTTTGGCAATAAATACAGTGTTTGAGTATTGCTATCAAAAAAAGTCGAGTTTTTAGGCAAAACCCTCCGAAAAAAACGCAAACATCTTCAAATGGTTCAAGGGAACGCTGCCATTGACTCCTACATGACCTCGACAGGTTTTAGATGGTGTATTTTCAGATTCAAGCTATTTCTAGGGTTGCGGTAAAATAAATCCCCAAAAATTCGAGTTTTTTTTGACCCGAAAATGTGAATTTGACTAAAAAATCAATTCTAAAACTCGAATTTTCAGGGAAAACACAACTCAAACCGAAATAAATCCAAAAGGATTGTTTCCCGACTAATATGCATTTATTATTTATCACCAAGTACAAAGGGGCACATTCACCAAGCTCGGGTGAATGAATAGAGGGAAAAAAGCTTGAATTTCGAGTAGTTTTTTGTGTTCCTCGATTATCGAATTGGCGTAAATACGTCTGAGTAGAATGATTCGAATAGATCGAGCGAAAAAACGCTGCGAATATTCGCCCATTCGATAGTCGAAGTACTGTCTCTTTTAAAAATCATTCGACTGCCTACTTCGCCAGATTAGACCTACCGAATTGATTTAAAAGCCTATGGGAAAGTCCCATAGGCTTGTTTTCTAAGTTTTTGATCGAATAAAAAGGCATTTGATCGATCATTCCATTGAATGAAAATCCTTCGATCAAATATTCGATCGTGTGACTATTCGCCGGGCGAATATGCACCCATTCGACTATTCGCCAGTGCGTAAATTTACCCGAATTCCCTATTCGATCCTATTCGAATTTGAGGGATTTAACCCCTCGAAATTCGACCCTTGATACATCTGTCTGTTTTATTATTACAGAGATTTTTTTAATAAACAAAGATGCCACTCATCCCATAATTAAATTGGCTGCATATAGGTGTGGCTTTGCTATATACATGCAGTATAGACAGCAAACCACTATATAACTGTAAGAGAAGATTAGATCCTAATCAGTCAGTTAGTTCTTACTGAAATTTTACATTAGTTATAATAATATAGTAATAATATTGTATCCACTCCAGGAGGTACACCATACAACAACCATAATTTCATGCACTTTACTTACTTACTTTTCAAATAAGGAGAAAGGAAAAACCTTACATGACACCCATTCTAATAGTGCTGGGTGCATGCCGATGGTGACATGGCACAATACCATGCTGAACAAGAAAGGATGGCTAGATAAAACAAGGCAAAACAGCACCAAGTGTTCTTCTTTTAGGGTTGTCTCTATATTGTAAACAAGATGTTGCAATAGGTAATTCTTTATGCAACGTTCAGTAAACAATAGTGTGTTAAGCTTTTTCTTTACATGCTATGATGTTATAATTACATTATATATGTTATTGTTTTATGTATGCCACAAATTAAATTATATAATAAATATGTTAATGTGCAATATAGGACACAAGGTTTTTAACCAATTCTAGTAACTAGCAAATTAATCACATATTTCCTTTTGCATTACATTCCTTTTACTGCCTTTTGTATTACATTCCTTACCCTTACATGTGTGCTGTATAAAGACACAGATCTGCAAGTACAAACTCATAAATAATGGAAATCTGTGTTTTATGTTCTGCATAAAGGCTTGTGGCCCTGTTCCTTTATAAGCTCATGAATATGAATTCAGTTGTTGTTATTCTGTATGTGAATTGGTTAGTGCACTGTAATTCCACAAATTGTGAGCTTTGTGTCATTTGCATTCTGCAGGTATCATGTTTATGACTTTAATTTGGTTGAACATACTTATAGAGAATTTATAATGGTGCCAATAGTGATGCGACTAAAAGTAGTGATTGATAAGCAAACTGAGGCCAATGTTAAATTAGTCAGTGGATGAGCAGTTTCTCCCCCACAAGTTGGTTGACTGGGAACATATAAATGCAGGTCACCAAGTCAGCGAGTGGGCGGCTGTAAAGTTAAATTTATTGGCAAAGGATTCATGAGGGTTGTGAAATGAGGTTGGGATGGGACACTTTTATTTTGTATCATGAATGTTACCTTGTCTTTTGGTAGCAAAGTCTTCTTTTTCTTTGATAAAATACTAAATATGAAGTCAAATCACCTAACAGCCATTCTGGTATACAGTGTATGTATGTATATGCATGTATTTATATATTGGGTATATTCACACATACACACACATATATATATATATATATATATATATATATATATATATATATATATATATATATATATATATCACTAAACACTGTATTTTATACATGGTAAAATTATGTGTCTATAATTTTAAAAACAAATGAAATAATAGGTACATTTCTTAACCAAAAAAATCATTACAGGTATAGGATCCGTTATCCGGAAAACCATTATCCAGAAAGTTCCGAATTACTTAATTAACATCTCCCATAGACTCCATTATAATCAAATAATCTACATTTTTAAAAAGGATTCACTTTGTCTCTATAATAATCAAACAATAGCTTGCACTTTATCCAAACGAAGATATAATTAATCCTTATTGGAAACAGAACCAGCCTATTGGGTTTATTTAATGTTTATGTAGTAAATGATTTTCTAGTAGACTTAAGGTATGAAGATCCAAATTACTGAAATATTTTTTGAAGGGTTTTGCCTGAAAACTGGAATGAATCGATTCTTTTTTCTAGTTGAAAACTCAATCAGTTTGAGTTTTCGGGTTGTGGGACTCAAACTCGCAGAATCAGGTTTTTCATATTCAAGTTTTTTCTTAAGTAAGATACCATTCCACTTTCAAGTTCATTCGAGGTAAAAAAAACCTCTCGACCTTTGATAAATAACCCCCATAATGTTAACTGAAAGACAGAAAGGTGTTAAATACAAGGATGGCCTAGGATTGTTAAAAAATAGTGACCTAGCCCATAACTGACTGCAAAGAAAATCAAGAAATTTGTGATAGGAGAGTATGAGCAAGACGGCTTTAAATGGAGTGGTGGTGGAGGAAAGTGAATTAGGCTAGTGTCATGGTTGCTCATAACATTGCTTACATTTGATATACTGCTAAGCTATTTCAGAATAAAAATTGTATATCTGTTTCCCTGACTGTGAACCTGAAAAATGATATTTTACTTAGAACATAGTTTTGTTTAATGTGATTGGTTTGCAATTGACATTAAGAAATTATATATATATATATATATATATATATATATATATATATTCCTTGTGTTTTCTCTGCACTCCAAAAAAGACAAATGACCCAGGTGCTACCCGTAATAGAGTAAATAAATATAGAGATGAATGGGTGCACACCAGGAAGGTTTAAGACAAAATTTCTTTAAAAATTAAACATACTTTAATAGAATACTTAAAAACAGGCCAACGTTTCGGTCTCCTTCTCAGACCATTATCAAGATGTCTTAAACGTTCCTGGTGTGCACCCATTCATCTCTCTATATATATATATATATACATAGGGATGTCAGGATGCATATGTGTAAAAATGTACAGTGCTGCTGCTGCCCAATAAGAAATGTATATGTTCAAAACATTTAAACATATAATTAGCTATCTAGGCCCCCTATGAATTACTGGCAAAACCCCCGAATCCATAACAAATTTGAATATTAGGCAGGTTGAATAAAAGAAGCTTAAAGG
This sequence comes from Xenopus petersii, assembly GCA_038501925.1. Taxonomy (NCBI): domain Eukaryota; kingdom Metazoa; phylum Chordata; class Amphibia; order Anura; family Pipidae; genus Xenopus; species Xenopus petersii. The sequence continues at coordinate 61,002,115 of CM076678.1, forward strand.
GACACATAGCTTCTCCCTCTAGATAGCAACTGGATTCTATTTGCAGGTGGATATCTAATAGGTATGAGAACTGTTAGGTTCTTGACAAAGGGCTTATGCCCTGAAATGTTGCATCGGCAATAAACGAGCAAGGCTTTTCCTGCTAACAGTACCCATACTGTTCCAGTGTGTTTTTTTTCTACGTTGTATTTGAGGCTGCCAATTCCTCTATCGCCGAGCACCTGGGATTCACATTTGTCTGGACGGCCAGGGTGTGCGAGAGTAATTTTTCCCTTCTCAACTGCTAGGTTGTACTATAGATAATATATATATATATATATATATATATATATATATATATATACATGGTTTTGCTTTATTTATTTTTTCTTTTAATCTTTGTTTAATTGTGTATTAGGATTTCCAGAACAACTAATGCTTTCAATAAGGACACGACAATGTTTATATTTTTGTCAGATCTTTATTATACAATGTTAATATGCAATGTCAAAAACCATGGACTGTTTTCTTTTTCTTTTCTGGAAAAACAAAATTCAATAAATATTTTAAGTTACAAAAAAATAACATTTAAACATATTCTGACCAACTGACGCCTTTGTCAACTATCAGCCTGCCTACTGTGTTTTTGGGGCAAATTTCCATCATAAGTCTTTGGGGCCTATTTAGAATGCAATTGATTTGATCAACTGTGATTAATTTGAGGCAACTGGGAACCACTGTGCAAAATTCTAGCATAAAAAGCAGCAGCCAGTTGAAAAAAAAAGCTGTGTAAAAATGGCATTTGCCGATACTGTATTTACTTCTGAACAACTGCCTTTAGTGGCTTACAGGAGGTGGTGTAAAGTAATGACCTACATTATAGTATGTATACAACATAAAATACACCTTTTTAAATAGTTTATTCAATAGCTGATGGTAGGTATAGAGATGTCTAGTGTAAAATCACCTGTAAGGAGAAATACATAGTTTCAAGTGTTCTATTTATTTTACACAATTTTACAAAGACGCTCCTCATAACTAAAGTTGACCTGCTCCAACACAAAAAGGATGTGAGAGGTGGGATCTGTTATCCAGAATGCTCAGGACCTGGGGTTTCTGGACAACTGATCTTTCTGTAATTTGGATCTTCATGTAAAATCTTAGATCTACTGTAAAATCATGTAAACATTAAATAAACCCAATGTTTTTTGCTTCCAATAAAGATGAATTATATCTTAGTTTGTAGCAAGTACAAGGTACTGTTTTATTATTACAGAGAAAAAGGAAATCATTTTATAAAAATTTGGATTATTTGGATAAAATGGAGTCTATGGAAGATGGACTTCCCGTAATTTGAAGCTTTATGTATAACGGGTTTCTGGATAACGGACCCCGTACCTGTACAGAGAATGCTGGGGGACCAGGACATTTAGGGTGCCCAGAGTGGCACTGATTGATAATCAGTTTCATTATTTGTTTATAAGGAATGTCTTCTTCCCAAAGTTTAGGGGGGACCAATTTTTTTTCCCCAGTAACAACAGAAAATTATATTTTTACTGTAAACAGTAAGAATCTTTATAAAGAATACCAAATACATAATAAGCATACCTCAATTCCTCCATTCACATAATCTAATTATAGATATGGATTCATTTTCTGTTTTTGTTAGGAAAAATTCTCTCAATATTGCTTATTGCTTACTCTTGAATTCCAACACATCAAAACGCATTCTCTGTTGCATTGTGCTTGGAAGACCGTACATGATTAAAATAGCTAGTCTGTACTCTGTCGAGTGGCCCTTCCTGTGGGAAACACTCAAGAAATTTGGCTTCGGTCCACGTTTTGTCTCCCTGATTCGGCTTTTATATCAAAAACCTTCGGCCCAGATAAAAATAGGAAATCTGCTCTCCCCACCCTTTCCCCTCTCACGTGGCACTAGGCAGGGTTGTCCACTCTCCCCACTCCTTTTCGCTATTGCCATTGAACCACTGGCCCTACTTATACGACAGAATAAGAACATACACGGTTATTAGACTGGTCCCCTAGAGGATAAGCTCGCCTTATACGCGGATGACCTTCTCCTGTTTCTAGCTGATCCGTGGGCCTCTCTTTTGACAGCCTTACTGACACTCCAAAAGTTTGGGGTCTACTCAGGTCTTGTTATTAATAATGATAAATCAGTCATTCTCCCACTGGACACAATTCCTGATCAACCTAGGACTATTCAAGGCCTTCAATGGGTGTCCAAATTTAAGTACCTCGGGATACTCATTACGTCTGATTCATCCATGTATATTGCTGATAATATACAGCCAGTGCTTAGTCAGTTCAAGAGTGCTACTGGTGTTTGGACTACTCTACCTTTGACTCTGTGGAGCAGAGTGAATTTATTTAAGATGATCTATCTCCCTAAATTCTTGTACAAACTCCATAACTCCCCAATCTGGATCCCCAAATCAATCTTTCAAAAGATCAACTCAATCCTTATCCCCTTTCTATGGGCCAACAAGGTCCCGCGTTTCTCTTGGATAATGCTCACCGCCCCAATTTCTAAAGGTGGTCTGGCACTTCCACATTTACACCTCTATTTTCTGGCAAGCCAGATATATTATATGCACAGCTGGATACACACGGATGAAACGGACACGGGCACTATACTTCTGGCCCTTAAGCTAGGCTCATGGGAGGCGTTGAGACATCTCCCCTATAGGAAACTGTGTGACTATATAGCCTGTCCAACGACAATTACAACCCCGTTTAGGGCATGGACCCTCGCATGTCACATAACCGGTCACCCCTCACTTGCTCAATCCCCATTTATACCGCTTTGGGGTAATTCTCATCTCCCTCACTTTAGGGCCCTGCAGGATGTCCAATATTGGCCTAGTATGGGGGTTCGGACACTAGGCGATCTTCTTATTGATAATGTGTTTCCCTCCTTAGCGCAACTACAAGCTAAAGTCGGAGGGACTGTGATACAATTTTATAGGTTCTTGCAGCTGCGCCATGCTTTTCATGCACAATTTGGCTCGCTTCCCATTGAATACTCTTCCCCATCAGTTGCAACAGTGCTCCATAATCCACAAACAGGCAAGCTCACGTCACGTCTTTATAGCTCTTTGATGGACTCTGTCCCTTCCCCCTTCGATAGAGCCAAACGGAAATGGTTGCTAATTATCCCCCACCTTAATGATGAGCAATGGGACGATGCTGTTGATGGTTTGTATCGAGACCTTATCTCGATCAGGGATAGGATGATCCAGTTTAAATTGATACATCAGTTATATTGCTCCCCATTAAAATTGCAAAGAATGGGGGTGAGGATGGATTCCACCTGTCCTAAATGTCAAGGGCTTGATGCCTCCTTTTTCCACCTAATCTGGGAATGCCCCTTAATTCTTGAGTTCTGGAAGGGTGTGCTACGCTACCTGGTCGATAATATTGCCTTCCCAAATGTCTGTAGCCCTGAGTTATGCCTGTTAGGCCTAGTAGATGACCTTCTCCCGCTAAACAGGTCTAGAACGCTTGCTAAAACATTACTCTTCTATGCAAAGAAAATAATTGTAATGTACGGGATGGGACATACTGTACCGACAGTGGACCATTGGGATCACCTAGTTAATAAGATACTCCCTTCTGTTCGACTTACATATGAGGCTCGAGGCTCCTCTGGGAAATTGGACGCAATGTGGTCCCCCTGGCTAGACATTCATACAATTGAGGATGTGGGCAATTAAACTACTGTTTCAGCAAAGGGCTCAGTTACGACTGGGACTCTAGTACTTGTCGAGTCTCTGGCAGTGGTGTAGGACCACTAGCCCTCACTGTATTATGCTGAGGAACGTATGTTAATACATGTATCTTGTACGATGGTGCATACAGCTGTCTTGTATTTTCCTTTCTTTCTTCTACTTTTTCTTTCTTTTTTGCTTTAATTGCTTGTATTGAAAATGATAAATAAAAACTTAAAAAAAATAGCTAGTCTGTAAATTCAGTAAAGTGCTTTGAAATGAATTAAGGTTCAAAGTGTGTTGTGACATAACCAAACCAATAATTCATTTTGTTATTTAGAGCAAAACAGTAGGCAATTGAACCATAAAGGTAGTGAGTATATACTGAATATTATTAATTTCCAGCACACTGTGTATGGGGTGATAAAAAAATAGGGGAGTATATGTCATGACCCCCCAGTCAGTGGACCTCTGATTAAAGGTACTTTATACTTCACTAGGCATAGAGTGAGAGATATGGGGCCAGTCCTGTAAAATACCATCTCCAGGCATTCCATTCTCACTTTCTTTGAATCAGAGTCTCCATTGTATTTGAATTTACTATGCATTTGAATATATAGTATACTATACAGTATTAACATTTGTGCTCCTAAACACTAAGCTAAACAAAGATCTCGAGTTGTCTGTGCAATCAGTTATCTAGAAGTAAAAATTAAGAGGCAAAGAAAAAAAGATGTGATTATATAGTTGGGGACCTTGAAATAATAAAGCTTTCTGTTATGTGTCTTGCAATCAGGACTGAATAGAGGACAATTCCGTAATTAGAGGCAACTTGGAAACAGCTGGGGGTTGGATGACAGTGGGAGTTCGAGAGGCCATTTATTGATGAGGTGGTCAAGGCAATGCAGAGTCCATCGTGGAAACACTATACGAAAATGGGATTGAAAGGTCATTTATTGGCAGTCAATGTTTAATTAAATAGGCTCTTATGTGGCATGTTTGCAATTGACATTCTCTTTTGCTCTCTGTTCGAGGAAAGAATGAAAGAGCATATTAAAGGCAGCAAGGGATAGAGAACCCACCCACGCTTCTATTATGAATGGATTGCAAATGGATGTCTGAAAACTGTGATCCAATGTCTCAGAGCACATGTGTGTCTCTAGTTCAGTACTGTTATACTTTGTTTTTCTTTGTTATTTACTCTGGTCTACAAAAGAACAGCAGTAGTCTAAGAAAATCAAAAAAATCTGCTAAACAAGAACATGTGTATCTGATGCAGCCATTGACATTCACTAGTAGCTCCTGTGCATAGCCTTGAGTATAGCTTTTGCTACTTAGGATAAGCCACTTCAGTGTCTAAATATACCAGATCATTTGGTTCACTTGTTGGTAATGTGGAAAGCACAGCTCCAGGCAGTTCTGAAGAATTTTATCGGTTAGCACAGTTTTTATTGTTGGGTCTGATCAGTCTTAATAAGATTCCACTAAAAATGTATTTACTTCTGTACAGAGCTGTGGAGTCGGAGTTGCCAAAAATGTACCGAAATGTATAACTTTAAATACAAGCAGGAAAATAATCAAATCAGATGTAAGAACTTCTATGAAGGAGGATATGGGAGGAGCAATTCTGTTTCTATTGTTTCTAACAATGCTTTAGTTCATTTTTGATTGTATTTAACAGCTACTTGCCACATTCAATTAATATATAAGTTGTTTTAGGTTTTCCAATTCTGTTTGGATTATGCAGTTTATGATTTTGTTTTAGAATTACCAAAGAATTTGGTTTATATTATAATGCCTTGTATGTTGTGTACTTAACTCCTTTCAGTCAACACAGAAATTACATTAGGAACAGTAACACCAAAAAATGAATGTGATCTAAAGTAATTAACATATAACATACTGTTAGCATGCACAAGTAAAAGCTGTGTGTTTGCTTCAAAAACACTAGTACAGTTTATACTGTATAAACAAGCTGCTGTGTAGCCATGAGTGCGGCCATTCAAGCTGCTGGAAAAAAGGAGAAAAGGCACAGGTTACATTGCACATAACAGATAAGCTCTGTCCAATACAATGGTGTTTTATCTGCTATGTAACCTGTGCCTTGTTTCCATCAGGTTGAATGGCTGCTCCAATGGCTACACAGCAGCTTGTTTACTGTATATAAAGTATAGTAGTCTTCTGAAGCAAACAGTTTTACCAGTGCAGAGCAACAGTACTTTGATACACTTTCGGTTTTTGGGTGTTACTGTTCCTTTAAAAACAGAGGAGTTGGAGTTTGAGGTACCAAAACTGAGGAGTTGAAGTTGAAGGATTTATATACCGAGTCCACAGCCCTGCTTCTGTAGGAGGGAAGACCATCGCCTTTTGAATCATTGGAAGCTCACAAAATTGTACAAAAATACATGTTTGGCCAACTTAGGAATTCAACTGTGATCAGTTATAGACAGATCATAGCATGTGTGTTTTTTCGTCGAGTGAAAGAGAAAATTCGGATTATCTCTTTTGATCCTATCATCAATGGTAAATATATGAAACCTGGCAAATGTGGTCATAACTGTACCCCTGATATAATGTACTGATTCATTGTAAAATGTGTACATTCTTTTCCTGAATATATAACAAAGGGCAGCTGTCCAACTAGAGGCCAGTGTACCGTATATGGCCCTCCAAAAGATTTTTATGGCCCCCAGTCTACTCAAATGCTCCATAGATTTCACTGTATAATATCATGATTTCATTTAATTTTGCCCATGTTTTCGTTGCAATGGGGTAAAGGTTGTGACTTATGGTGCTAAATGTTCTAAAAAGGGCCTAGGCGGTTTAGGATATTCAAAATACTAGGGAACGCTGCTTTTTAGGGTTTGGCTGAATCCCTATGGATTCGATCTAATATTGAACCGAATACGAACCCTTTATTTTCACTGTAAAAGCTGGCACACAGGTGGGAGAACCTGATGGAGCACATTTCTACAGTGATATAGACTCATGGATTTAGTTGAATCCTGATAAAAAAAATAACTTGGATTTGTCTAAATCCCATTCCGAATCCAGGATTCAGTGCATCCCTACAAAATACAAGGTCTAATGCTAACATATTAGTGGTTTTACACCATTTTCTTTAATTTTCTCCTGTTCATTGTGAACTGCAAACAGTGATCAGGGTATTTAGGGGCAAATTTACTAAAGGGCCGAAGTGACTAACGCTGGTGAAAGTTCGCCAGCGTGACGTTATTTTGGAACTTCACCAATTTACTAGCGGTCGCCGGCTTAATTTCGCTAGCGAAGGAGATAGACTCTAGTGGTACTTCGCTCCCTAACGCCAGCGAAGTACCGAAGTAACGAATTTGTGCTCTGGCAAATGGATGTAACTACGCAAATTCACTAAGATGCAGATTTTACTGAAAGTTACCTCTTGTGCCAGACTTGCCTTCACCACCTCAGACCAAGTGAAGTGCAATAGAGTAGATAGGACTTCCTCAAAAAATAGTTGAAAATTTTTCTAAGTCCCAAAAAACATTAACGTCTTTTCCTTTTTTCAGGGTGATAGGCTGCAAAAGAGCGTCCATTTTTTTGGGGTAACCAGCTTCCCCCCTACATTTCCTAACATATGGCACATAAACTATACACTGGGCTCATGTGTAGGGCAATATACCAACTTTATTTTAATTTATTAAGGTTTCCTGGGCTTGTGTAGTGTAATGTATTTGCTGCAATATATACGTCCTTCAACTTTAACTTACCGCCGTATGCAAATTAGGCAATGCTAGTGCAACTTTGCTTCGCTTGGCGCAGTAATGCTAGCACAACTTCGACATCGTTCGGTGCCCTGGGCGCTACTTCGGATTTTAGTGAATTAGCATTGTCCTGGAGAATCTACGCCTGGCGAAGTGTTGTGCTGTGAGCGAAGCTGTCGTTGGGGAATTTTCGGAGGTTGGTGAATTTTCAGAGGTTGGTGAATTTGCCCCTTAGTCTGCTCTACTGCCTGCACTTTTGTCATATTTGGGCTCATTTACAAACTCAAGTTCAAAGTGGAATTTTGAGCACAATTTGACATGTTTTACCCCTCAGTTCAGTGTTTTTACCAATAATTTCGCCAAAGCTCCACAAGTGGAAGTTATATCTGATGCAAGTGTGGCTGATGCATCAAAACACATGCAATTGTATTTGCATTTTGATGTTAATTGGACACAGTTGCACTGAAAAGTAGCAATGTTGTCACTGCTTGGCATCAAAATAATGTGTGCACCTGATTTTCTAGGCAAAATTAAGTTGTGTCTATTAACATGGGCCACTTTGGGAACTCCCCCTCTGTCAGTAGATACACCTGCACACAATTCAGACGTACTCTTCAGCTTTGCTCCTTGCAATTTCGCTATGCTGGGTGCTGTGGAGCAGTGTTGGACTGGCCCACCGGGATACCAGGAAAAGTCCCGGTGGGCCCAGATGTCAGTGGGCCCTCATGCTGCTAAACATTTAGCCAATTTCATTGCCATTCCCTATTTCTCTGAGAACAAAGATTCTAAATAGATGGAAAAATAGAGTATAGTATGTAAAGAAAAGAGACTAGGAGAATGGAGGTTGTGTGAGTAGGGGAAGAAAAATAGTACTGAGAGTGGGCCCCTGGTCTAAGATTAATTGGTGGGCCCCTGGTCAAAGGTTTTTGAGTGGGCCCCTGGTGTTCCAGTCTGACACCGCTGTGGAGTCTGTTCAGTCTCCTGTTCTGAATTGATCACAGGTAGGCTTACTGACTCAGGGGAAGCCTGAGCTACTTTGGATGCCAATACCTAAAATGAAAGCAGCAAAAAATATGTGACCAGTTTCACTAGTAAAAGAGACCCATTAGCTGATATACAGTAAATGATCACATAGGTTAAAGCTCTGCCTGTGAACATATTGATCATCATAACATGTCAAAACAGTGTTAATTCTATGTGAGTACCTCTGATATGTGTTTAGGAGCAGGCAAGTGACAGTTTTAGTGTGGAATAGACCAAAATGATGACAGGAGGCCTATCTCAGAGTAGCTTGAATCATGGCCTTGGTAATTCAAAACTGGGCTGTGAACCTTACAAAGTACTAGTAAAAGTTTGCCAGGACACCACAGAGGGTCAAAACAAACTTAAGAAAACATTGCTCTCTAGGAAAGTAGTAGTATTAAATGTATATTGTGGTAACACAAGTCAGCCAGATGAAATGTGTCTTAATCTTGTAACAGAAGAATATATTTCTTTTTTCAAGAATCTGCATTGATTTTTGACATACAAAGATCTGCGATATTCATTAAACTACTGTTATTTTTGATGTTAGGATATTCTTCTGTCAACTACAAAACACTGCATACATTATATATATATATATATCCTTTGACTATGAAAGATCCGCACTCACAGGGCTTGGGTTTGGCCGAAACGTCAGTCTTTAGTTCTGCAATAATTTTTTTTTTAAATTTTAAGCCCTGTGAGTGTGGATCTTTTGGAGTGAATGGAGATGGAGATTATTTGATGATTCTGCACCCAGGCAAAATAATGTTTCGGTTTCGGGTTTTGGTCTATAAATTATATATATCATTATATAATTTGTTTTTAGTTTTATAGCTGGTTCAGCAGAATAAAATGAAAATCTGTCATTGCTTCATTCATTCTATTTATGAAATTAAATTATTAGGTGTGTTGACTCTATTGTTCTATTGCCGTCTGTTAAGATATTAGGTATAGCAAAAACAAACATAACATCTAGCAACTGCAAAAATCTTTAAATGAAGTCTCTCTTAGAATAGGCACATGCCTCACCTTGGTCAACAGGGAGAGCGTAACAAGATTTCTTATTTAAGAGAAAACCATATACATTTTTTAAAAAGAGACAATATATATATATAGTGTGCATTTTATACATGAATATATGCATTTGTATTTAAATGACATACCGTGTAAGATGCCCATTTATCAGTATAACTATTAGCTGATGGGCAAATAATGCATTCACTCTCTTATTGATGGAAATTTGCCTCAGGCATTTGCCCTAAATTGGAAAAGGATTGATATTATCCATCAGTTTTCGGGAGAGATGGTTGGAAGGTATGATAAATTGCCTCGTTCTCGTTTTCAGAACAGGAGGTAGAAGAGGAGAAACTACATATTGAAAAGGTAAATGCTTGGTTTTCATGAAAAGGAAACAGGTTAGGTAGTATAATCACAAAAATGTTAGATGTGACATATCACAGCCGACTTTCTAGGACTGCTAATACTTTTTTTTTTGCATCATGAAAGAAAATGTAATTCCAAGCAACCAACATACTTAACCCTCTGATTTCAAAATTATCTGTAAATGTAACTGCTGTTGACAGCAGTATTTATCCCTTTCTTCAAACTGTGTAACAGAAGTCTCTTCTCCAGTTCTGTTAATCTGCTGTTTCTGCTTTGTTTTTTGGAAAGTCAAAACCAAGAGTTAAACTGGCCACACCCGCAAAGATTAGATCGTACGAATCAACGTACGATCGGACTTCACCATCTCCCGACCTGCCACTAACCATTCCGATCAAATAAAGTAGAAAAGAACAGATCAGCCGATGTTCTGCCCCTGACAGCAATCGTACGAAAGTTATGTCTGACCAAAGCTAGTGACAGTCTCCCTCTGAAAATCGTACGATCGGCAATACATGCAGAGATATTACCCACAGCCGACAGAAATCTTTTAAATTGTCCGATCGACCAAACGACTGATCTCTGCCGGACGAAAAATGACGGGACTCTCCACACACGGTCTGAAAATTGTACGAATACTTAATTCGTACGATCAGATCTTTGCGTCTATGGCCAGCTTTAGAGAGTATAAACAGCCAGACAAATACTGCTTTTGATAGTAATTCCATTTGGCAACAACTGGAAAACAATTTGGAATTATATTGGAATGTTGCTTCAAAAGAAATATTATTTTGTTGTAGTGCTTCTTATAGATGGCAATCTTACCTTGCCTGCTGCTGGCATTGTTTTGTAATGGAAGTCAGAAAAATCTGTCACAATGTATTTGTATATATTTTATTTTCCATTTGATGGATAGAGCCATTAGTGTACTACTGGTGGTTGCTGGGAGTCACAACAGTTTGACATCTGTGTTTAATATTATAATGGCCCTGAATAGCAGTAATCTGAAGGTTTAATCCAGGCTTCTGTGTAGCCACTGACAAATGCTCAGCTAAGGTCTGAGCATCCAGTATATGCATCTGTTAATCTTTGCTGCTGTCCTGTGATCCAATTTGACTGTAACATGATATTGTTCTGGGAATAATGGACAAATCTCTTCCGTAGGGACAAAAAAATTAATACCCAGATTAACATGCTAATTTGTACCATTCATCAGGAATACCCCAATCATGCACAGATGCAAAAACCTTCAATATATTGGCAGTCGAGGACTGCATTTGAAAACAGGCAGGCTTATTTACTAATACAGGATCAAACAACCTCTGTGTAATAATCCATAGCAACCAATTACATATTATTAGCCTGTACTAGATTGGATAAACCAACTGGTTGCTGTGGGCAACTACACTAGAGTAAATGAGCCTCGATGACTTTTGCAATTTGATGATTCTCCCCATGAGAAATCAGGGATACATCAAGACTAAATGCACGTGGTCTAAGAGCAAAGAAGTTAATTGTGAGAAGATAGGTGCTTGTATTATAATACTAGTATTATAATTACTAAAGCACAAGTTTGTAATATATTTATTTAAGGTTCTTAAAATGCATTACACAAGCATGTATAAATAAAATCATATAGTAAATGGAATTCAACTTCATAGCTGAAACACTGGCATGAACACAACAGATCTGTTCGACTGCATAGTTGGAATGTGAGGCATATTCATGGGTCAGAATATTGACTATAGAATGGCCAGAAAAAATGTAATAAAATAGATGTAGTGTACAGAACAGAGCAGTACAATTGCAAGACATAGAATGGTTAGAATGTGTTAAAATTATTTCCAGTATATAACAGTTTGATATGGGGATGGTTGTCAAATAGAATTGTTGTGGAATAGGATTGTGAGAATGTATAATTTAGAATGTGTGGGATAGAATGATTAGAAATGGAGTGTTGACATTTAAATCACTGTTATAGGGACGTGGCAAAAAATATTAATCCCTGTCACTGTATGGGACATATTTATCAAAAATCGATTTCTCAATTCAAGAAAAAACATGACTAAGGGGGTGAAAGGTCAAATTGTGAAATTTTTTTTCACTAGAAAACTAATTTTTAAATTTTTTTTTTAGAGATTCATTATACCTTGATCCTGCAAAAAAGCCAGACTTGAAACCCCGCTATCTCATACCTGTCGAGGTCCTGTGTCAATGGGAGAGGCACCTATCTCAATTTGACGTTTTCATGGTCTGTACTGGGTTTAGCCAAAAAATCCGACTTTTTCAGAGTTTTCTAACAAAAACTCAAAAAATTCAAGCAATTTGGGAAGAAACTCAGAAAAATTCAAGCAATTCGGGAAGAGCCTGAAAAATTAGAATGATTCGGGTTTTCGCTTGATTTTATTGAGTTTTTCCGCAATCTGATTAAATCAAGTTTTTTTTTATTAATAATAAGCTAAAATCGGGCATGGGAGTTTGGTCATGGTTTTTTTTTAATAAAATATGAGATAAATTCGGATTATAGTAAATAACCCCAAAATGTTTACTTACTATGTCTACTATCATTAAGTTTACATTATTTATCAAAGGTCGGTTTTAGAGGTTTGTGTGCTTTTTTAGACCTCGATTAAACTGCCATTGACTTTCGGATTCAAGCTATTTCCAGAATCAGGTATAAAAATCTTCTTTAAAAAAAAACTCAAAAAATTCGAGCTTTTTTTTAACCCAAAAATTTGAGTTTTGAACAAAAAAAATCCCTCAAATTTTTCAGGTAAAGTACAACTTGACTTTTGATAAGTAACCCCCTGAATAAACTCAGTAAGATTGTTTTACCACCAATATTGATTCATGCAGCTTAGTTACCATCAAGTACAAGGTTTTTATTATTACCCAAAATAACTTTTTAAAGAATAAATGATTTGCTTAAAATAAAATTGCTAGTACTATGTGAAAGTACAGTTCAGAGCAAGTGAAACTGGAATCCTCCTGGCAAGGGCAAAGTAGTTGAAAATATATGTTGAAAAAATGTTTTGTGCTCCAAATTACAACCATTTTTACTTTTGCAAAACATGGAAAAAGCATTCTACATATTGCCTACATACCCTAAAACAATTGTACACAAATCCCTTATCTTTAACAATAAACAAGAGACCATGTGTTTCAGCACGTTTTATGCACTAGTAAAAATTTACATCCGTCAGTTCTCTAAATGAAAGTACAGCTTAAACAGGAAGGCGATTTGGTTTTAGAAGTGTCTTCAAATAACATAATCCTCTTTGTGCTGCAGGCAAAGAGATCTGTGATTGCCAATGGGGGTTGTAACAGTCCAAGTAGTTGTGGCCGAGAGTAGTAATAAAAGAGTTTAGTAACTTTGAGTCAGTCACAAAAGAACCAATCATTTGTACAGTGAGCACAACCTGGCTAGCAAAGCAGCTCACTCTTTTTAATGAAAGTATGTTTATATATAAATATTTTTATCACATCTTCTTAAATTTCCAAGAAAATTAAAATTTTCTTAAAACTAGGCCTTTTAGGCCATGCCTGTTCTGTCCAGTTATGCTCAGAAATGTACCTGCCTCCTTGTATCTTGTATCCCACGACCCCTCCCTTCCTGAGCTTTGTTTTATAGAGGTGGATTCTCACCAAAGGATCATTATTTAGTATAACAGTACAGCTAGGAATGTTTAATGACATGTGTCTACCCTGATCATCTTCAGCAGTATGCATAATTATTAAAGGGGTTGTTCACATTTGCGTTAATGATGTAGATAGAGATATTCTGAGACAATTTGCATTTGGTTTTCATTTTTTTATTATTTGTGGTCTTTGAGTTATTAAGCTGTTTATTCAGCGGCTCTCCAGTTTGCAATTGCAGCAATCTGGTTGCTAGTGTCCAAACTACCCTAGTAACCATGCATTGATATGAAAAAGAAACTGGAGTATGAATAGGCTAGGGCCTGAATAGAAAGATGAGTAAAATAAAGTGGCAATAACTATTCATTTGTAGTTTTCAGAGCATTTGATTTTTTAGATGGGGTCAGCGATCCCCATTCGAAAGCGGAAAAGAGTCAGAAGAAGAAGCAAAATAATTGAATAAAACGATAAAAAATAAATAATGAAGACCATTTGTAAAGTTACTGAGAATGTGCTATTCTATAAGATACTAAAAGTTAATTTAAAGGTGAATCACCCCTTTATCATACTTTGTAATTATTAGTAGCATTTTGTGATATTGTGATACTTTCTCATTGAATAAGTTATGTGCTTTGTATAGAGTGTAGTGGCGTGCCGCTACATTCACTAGAAATGACACAATGAAAATCAGTTAATTTAAAATGCACAGGTTTTACAGCCTCCATAGTGAGCTGTGGGTATCCTTACTAATGTTTGCATATGGCACTGGCTGTGACCTGAAAAATGGTATACTATTCTTGTAATTTTCTGCAGCAGCATTCATTTGAATCTCTTGGCAGTTTAAACAATAACAAACCATTAAAATGCAGCCTCTCCAGTTTCTATAGCATCATTACAGGGCCAATTATGCCAAGAATGAAAGGCATTGGGGGCAAATTTACTTACCTTCGAAGTTGCACCAGCATTGGCTTTGCCGCACTTCGCCAGGGCTGCGCAAATTCACGAAGATCCGAAGTTGCGCACAAGTTATCGATCATTTGCGAAGTTACACTAATGATGTTACGATCAGTGGTTCGAAGTTATGCTAGCGATTGGAAAATTTGCATACGGCGTGCATTTAAAGTACAATGGCCGTATATGCAGCAAAAAACACATAACACTACACAAGGCCAGGGAACCTTAATAAATGTTTTATAATGTCCTACAAATGTGCCCACTGTATAGTTTAGGTGCCATATGTTATCAAATGTAGGGGGAAAGGAGGGTAGCCTAAAAAATTTTTTTTGCTCTTTTTCAGCCTATCACCCTTAAAAAAATAAAAGACGCCAGCGTTTTTTGGGACTTAGAATTTTTTTTTAACTTTTTTTGGAGCAATCCCTATCTACTGTATTGCACTTTGCGTGGTTTGAGGTGGCGAAGTAAAGTCTGGCGCAAGAGGTAACGCTCACGAAAATCCGCAACTTAGTGAATTAGCGTAGTTATGTCCCTTTGCCAGAGTGCAACTTCGTCTGGCGTAAGGGTGCAAAGTAGTGTGAGAGTAGGTCCACTTCACTAGCGAATTTACGCCAGCACCCGTTAGTAAATCAGCAAAGTGGCAAAATGACGTCACGCTGGCGAATTTCTGCTAGCGTTAGCCTCTTCACCCTTTAGTAAATTTGCCCCAATGTATGCATCTACACATAATGCTTGCTTAGGGGTATTTTATATACACAAAATCCTTGAAATTACTACAACGTATGAACATGGATGGATCATAAAATACCTTTATCCCTTAAAGTACCTTTAAGAGTGTGTTTTTTTTATCTGCAGCAGTATTGAAGCTATGATTATAGAGGTGGGTTTTATTTTATGTATAAGTGCTTATATTAACTTTTAGATTTAAAGATTAATATAATCTTTTGGATATTATCATCCTAGCATGCCTCTGTCCCACCAGGAACCTAAAAACACTTTTTACTAGTGGCAGGGATTGGACATCAAGAAAAAAAACTGGTTGTTGTATTTTTTTAATATTAATTCTTAATTTTCTAATCTTTCCATTCATGCCTTCCCCTATTCATCTTGGATTCTGATCAACTGCCCTTACAACCGGCCACAAAGTTAATCAAGCTGAAGTGATGCTCAATTTAAATCATTAAAACAACAACAAGAGAAAATCAATTTCAAAGCCGATTAGCAGCACAGAGCAGTAAAAACAGTGGCGTAACTAGATATTACTGGGCCCCACAGCAAATTATTTTTCAGGCCGCCAAAATGTTTAAAGGTTGACTTGTTTCTCCAATATTTATTGAAATTGTATATGAATTAGGGCCTCATGGGGCCCCTATACCTCCTGGGCCCCCCTGCAGCCGCAGGGTCTGCTTCCTCTATAGTTACGCCCCTGAGTAAAAACGTGGACTTATGCATTCATTTTAATAAAAGGCTAAAGGGGGCATTTACACAGGTCCCACCAAGACAGCGATCTACAATCAGACCTTTCATATGTTCTAACTTTTGCTTTAGGCATACCACAGAAATGTCAGGCCTGTCATTTTATTTAGCTGGAAGTGCTCTATAACATAATCATTTTGTTTCTATATTTTAACTATTCCTTTGTAGTGGAAAAATGTTCTTAAAGGGATTCTGTTATTTTGTAGTTTTTGTTTCTAAATTACACTGTTTACACTGCAAATAATTCACTCCGCTATATAAAATTGAATTCCTGAACCAATAAGTGTATTTTTTTTATTTGTAATATTGGTGTGTAGGCAGCCATCTTAGGTCATTTTGCCTGGCGTGTGCTTTCAGAAAGAGCCAGTGCTGCACTAGGAAACTGCTTTATTGACAGGCTATTGTTTCTCCTACTCAATGTAACTGAAGGTGTCACATTGATAGAAAAGATAGATAATATTCTTTATTTGTCACATGCATATTATACAAGTACAACATGCAGTGAAATGCATCCTGATCCACTTTTTTAGACTGTGCAACATTAAAACATGCTATTTAAATACTACAACTAAGTACAAAAAAAAATATTTTACATAAAAAAAATTATTTTTTTTTATAAAATTGAGTATAGCAGCAGAGCATATGTAAAACAAGATCTGCATAAGTGACAGTGAGTGAAGATTGTATAAAAATATAAAATATAAAAACAGCAGTGCAGTACAGTACATATAACCATATTATGGTGATAGTGAATTAAAAGAAAAGAAAACGGTGCAGTAAAAGTACACAGTATTAAAGTGCAATATATGTGAATTGTATAGTACTGTATTGTGGTGACGTAATGTGTCACATACATCAAGAAGTTGCAAGTGAAAAAAGGGAGAGAGGGTAGGCGATATGAGTAAGGTGACATAAACCATATTATTTACATAGTAAAAGTGAGTGAAGATTGTATAAAACATATAAAAGTATAAAAAAACAGCAGTGCAATGCTGTATTGTAGTGACATAGAGCATACCTCCCAACATTTTGGAAGTAAAAAGAGGGACAAAAATTTTGCGCACGTAGCGCAGCAATTTTTTTGACCACACCCCTTTCTGTGGCCACACCCCCTAATTACCATGTTTGTTTTACAAAATTTGGCAAGTTATGAAAGTTTGAAAATATTTCTCCTTATCTAAACTGTGTTTTTGTGTCTCAAAATTGTTACAAAGTATCTTATTTGCATCTGTTAGCTGTGGTTATTTGCATCTGTTAGCTGGGCTCTCTGCTAAAAGCCAATTAAGTTAGAAAGTTTGTTTCTTTTTCCGGCTGTTCAGTGCAGAGAAAAGAGGGACTTTCCAGTACAAATGAGGGACTGTGGGTTGAGCTATCAAAAGAGGGACTGTCCCTCCGAAAAAGGGACAGTTGGGAGGTATGATAGAGTGTCACATAGGTGAAATAGGTACGTGAGGTAAGTGAGAAAAAGAAGGGGGAAGCAATACGGAAAATTATGGATAAGGTGGCATGTCCTGGTTCAGCAGTCTTATGCACAAGGAAACTTCGGGAGACTTCGGAAATCTAATCCTTGCTAGTGCATTGGCACGGGCATTTTTTCATTGAAGCATTCGGAAGACACAGGGAAGCAGTTTGGGGAGATTAGTCGCCCCCAAAAAAGAGGCGATTAGTCGCCGGGCGACTAAATCTCCCCGAATCTCCAGGTGTGCCCATACCCTCAGGCTGTTGAGGGATAAAGAAAGGCTGGGTGATATCACCCAGTGCAGTACAGCAGTAAAGAGTGACTGACGTTTATCAGAGCACAAGTTACTGGGGACTCCTGGGAAACTGACAATATGTCCAGCTGCATTTCAGATTTCAAAATTAAATATGAAAAAAATCATTTGAAAAATGGATTTCAGTGCAGAAGTATTAACTGATGCATTTTGCAAAAACATGTTTTCCCATGACAGTATCACTTTAAGGGATCTTTCTAATATAATGCTGGTATCTTTAGTTAAGACATGTTTTCTTGCAGCTCCTGTAGTTGTTCACCCACTTGTATTTGAGTTAGCACAGACTATTTCTCTTTTTTCTTGCCTTCTTATATTAACAAATTGTATTTATTTAGTTGTATAGTCCCACATATATACTCGGTGCTTGGCAAGATGCAAACACAAACTGGGATACAGTTATTATACATGAAACTCTGAGAATTAATATGTAAACCAGGAGTTTGAAAGCACAATGAGTTTTCAGTGTCTGACCTGTTCAGCTAGTTTGCCTATTTGATGGCATGCATATCAGTTCAAATGAATAAGTTGCATTTATTTTTTGTTGTTGGTTCTAGTTGTGTTCTAGTTTTGTTGCTCACCAACCCCTTGGATGTTGTTCCCAGTGGCAGGTGCTTGTTTTTGAATTCCAGGCTTGAAGGCAAGTTTTGGTTGCATTAAAACCAGGTGTACTGCCAAACAGATCCTCCTGTAGGCTGCCAGTCCACATAGGGGCTACCAAATAGCCAATCACAGCCCTTATTTGGCATCTTATGTGACTTTTTTAATGCTTGTATTGCTCCCCAATTGTTTTTACATTTTAATGTGGCTCACGGGTAAAAAAAGTTGGGGACCCCTGGTATAGCAGGTAGGCCACCCCCCAGACACTCCATTGTAATCAAGTAATTCCGAATTTGAAAAATTATTTCCTTTCTCTCTGTAATAATAAAACAGTACCTTGAACTTGCTCAATACTAAGAGATAATATATCTTTATTGGAGGCAAAAGAATCCTATTGGATTTATTGAATGTTTAGTTCTTTTTAGTAGATGATAAATCCGAAATTTTTAAAAATGTTTCGAATTTTTCAAGATTTATTTTTCAAGATTTATTATACCCCGAGGATGGATAAAGTGAAAATCTGGCACCACAGACCTACTGAGGTTGTAAATAAGTCAGTGGGAGAGGTCCCTATCCTATTTGGAAGTTTCTGTGGTCTGCGCTGGAATTAGCTCGCAAATCCGTCTATTTCCGACTTTTCAGGCAAAAATCTGAAAAACTCTGAAAAAGATTTTTCAGGAAGGCTCTAAAAAAATCGATCGATTCTGGAAAAAATAATTTAGTGACTGTCCCTGATCTGATTAAATCGTGCTTTCTTAAAAATAAATAAGGTCCAATCGTGGATTCTAGTTCGGACTTATTTTTATATGATAAATATGCCCCTTAAAGGGTGAAGATCCAAATTACGGAAAGATCCATTATCCAGAAAACCCCAGGCCATGCATTCTGGATAAAAGGTCCCATACCTGTACTGTATCCTACAATTTGCATTGACGCTGAACTTATCTGTAGCTCAGAAAGAGCTCTCATAGATTAAGGACTATTCTGGGTTCTTTCCAGGCGCAGAATGTAGTATGAGTGCCAGAAATTGCCATCATCATTGCTGGCAGTTGGTAGGACCATTTTAAAATGGCTAGTGATTAGATTTTACATAAGTCCCATTGCTATAAACAGAAGGGAGGAAAACAGGGAAAATATGTCTGCAGCGTGGCCTTAATATAAAGTGGCTGCTAGATTGTTTACCTCTAGATTAGCAGATAATAACATTGATAAAATATTGTACTAGACCTTAAAGATTGAGTGTCATGGAGCCAAAAGAGTTAATCAGTTCTGAGCCTTTGCCATTCTAAAAACAATTTGACTGCTCCGAAACCCAATTTTAGCTCCTGGAAAAAAAAAAACCTGAAAGGGCTTTTGGGAGGAAACAGCCAGTGACCTAATTTACTCATCTACTTTTGAGTGTGTTCACGGAAAGTGCCAAGTGAGTCAGTGGGAGACCTTGATTTTTTTTAGATTGATTAACACCTTTACACACACTAACATCAAACAGCGAAGTTGCATTATATTAGCACAGGCTATTTATACTGGATAATGGATGGTGTATTTCTGATTTCTGTAACTGTGAATGTGCCCTAGGTAATAGGCCACGTTTAGAAAAAAAAAAAAAAAAAGAGATACGATGCAGCTTATTTTGAGGAAATTAGAAACATAGTAAATCACACACAACAAATTTGACTGACTGCAATTTGGAGGATCCATTGAGCATATTAAACAGCTTAAGGCTATACCATGCGGAGTGTTGATTTGAGAATAAAATAACCACAAAAAACAATGTTTAATTAGGACCTGTAATAGAAAACAGTAAAAAAAACTAATACATCTTCCTAAACCAAAAAATATTTTCTTGAGATGCTGTTTTTGTCTGTGGGACACATAAAGGAATAACCTTAATTGGACATTGTGATAGAGTGTGAATATGATGGTTAATACTGTATATACAAGCTGTAATAGCGTTTAGCCTTCTTTCCATAGTCACTGGCGAGTGTGTGATCTCCCTCAGGCATCAATGTCTAGGAATGTGTTATTCCACCTCTTTCTATTTTCTCAGCTGTGAATCTACTCTCAGAAATAAAAGACTGAGGAAACATTACACAAACTTGAGACTGAATATGTAGCCTCCTTCTTCTTCTGGCCTACTCTTGTTCCTATTTATTTCTGGTATTTTTGTTTCTACATCTCTCCTGGGTGTCTCCTATTCCCAGCAGGTCTCTGTTTATCTCTGCATTTCTCCTTAGCCTTTAGGGCTCTTACTGACGAGCGGTTGAAGCTGCGCTTCCCTGCGTTCTGGGAGCGCAGGAATAGATGCATTAGGCTTTTTTCAATGGGGCTGTACTCACACAGGCGCGTGTAGGCACCGAACGCAGGAAAAATGCAGCATGCTGCGTCTCAACCTGCGTTCGGTGCCTACACGCGCCTGTGTGAGTACAGCCCCATTGAAAAAAGCCTAATGCGTCTATTCCTGCATCCCCTGAGGCTGAACGCGAACGCAGGGGAGCACAGTTTCAACGGCTCGTCAGTAAGAGCCCTTAGGGCAGTGATCTGGCAGCGACAGGAGAGGCAATCAAGCATACTCCCTCAGGGGTCTAATAACATTTGCTTCAAATAGTATGTACACCTGTATGAATTATTTTGTCATATTATGGGCTGCTATGGTGAGATTAAGTCTCCAAGCTATAGACCTTTTGTTGAGCCAAAACAAAGCAAGCTTTCTGAAACAGTATTTTGATGTGACAATCTCTAATTCATAGTAATATCATTTAAACTAATACCTAGGTATAAACATCTCCTGACACTAATATTAAATTATATAATATCAGGATTGTCTAATGCATTATTTATTTCTCACTAATTACCTTTTCTCCTCACTCAGCACCTGTTTCCTGGAGTTAGTTGGACTCAGAGGCACCCGCATGGCATGTTTGATCTTTAAATTAAGTTGATGCCATTGGTATTATGAGTTGTGTAAACATCATCCGCTGTCTCAAGATACTTAGAGGCTGAATGTTGCTTTGCCACAAGACCCAGCTGGGCCGGTGCCACATCTGGAGTAGTTTATTTATGCCACAAGCTATTTACCTGTCATTGCTTAGCTTTTATGAAAAGCTTTTATTCTTGGTTGTCAGTAAGAAACCAGTAGGGTTGTCTTCTCTTCAATATCATATCTCCGCTGAGACAATGCTCCTTGCTGCCGTTTAGAATCCTAATATGTCATCCAGAATAATGAGGTGAAAAGAATTTAATTTTATACATGGATTAGCTACAAGTGGTAAAGAGATAAAGTAGTATTATCATTAAAATGGGCATGAGGAAATCAGCAGAGAAGATGCCCACACTGCCCAAATCTTTTGTCTTAAGGTGGCCATACACTATTAAGCTGACCACAGACGATCGTACGAATCAACGTACGATCGTACGAATCAACGTACGATCGGACTTTCCCATCTCCCGACCTGCCACTAACCATTCCAATCAAATAAAGTAGAAAAGAACAGATCAGCCGATGTTCTGCCCCTGACAGCAATCGTACGAAAGTTATGTCCGACCAAAGCTAGTGACAGTCTCCCTCTGAAAATCATACGATCGGCAATACATGCAGAGATATTACCCGCAGCCGACAGAAGTCTTTTAACCTGTCCAGTGGCATAACTAGTTGTTAGTGGGCTCCATAGCAAATTCAATTTAGGGCCCCAAAATATTTATAAGTTGGCCTATTTTACCAAGATATATTAAAATTGCTAATTAATTAGGGTCTCACTGGGCCCCCTACACTCCTGGCCCCCCCTGCAACCGCAGGGTCTGCTTCCTCTATAATTACGCCCCTGAACCTGTCCGATCAACCAAACGACCGATCTCCACCGGGCGAAAAATATTGGGACTCTCCACGCACGGACCGAAAATCGTACGAATCGAGGATTCGTACGATCAGATCTTTGCATCTATGGCCCAGGGCCACTCCAGCCATGAGGCAAGGTGACAATCTTGCCTCAGGCGGCACGGAGCGGCCAGTTACCAAGGGTGGCAAAAAGCCGCCTCTAGTAACTTTAAGAGACGAATTTCCTTTTTTTTAAAAAACGGAAATTCGGTTCTTCTTGTGCAGCGAGCGCAATAGCGCTCGCTGCACTAGCGATGCGGCCCCTCCTCCACCCGCTCCGACGCTGGTAGTTAGAAGAGCGGAGCAGATGGGGGGGGCAGCATTGGGGCTACTGCCTCAGGCGGCAGCAGCCCCTGAAACGTGCCTACTATGGCCAGCTTAAGATCTGCTTGAGCAAATGAGCAGATCCTATCCCGATATGCCCACTAAAGGCTGGGCGATATCGGATGAATCCAAACGCTTGGCCTGAACAATACTACGAATGGGCTCCGACGGGTCGCAGGACCGCATCAACTAACCGATGCGGTCCTGGATCGTACAAAAAAAAAAATAATCAAACTTAACCGACCGATATCTGCCCGATTTTTGGCCTGATATAGATCGGGAGGACCCGTCGGGAGCCCCCGCACATGGGCAGATAAACTGCCGAATCGGTCTGAAGAACAGATATCGGCACCTTTAATCTGCCCGTGTATAGGAGGAACCTTCAGACTTTGCTGGCCAGGTCTAAACCTGCTTTTCCACAAGGTGTACGTTCCATAGTTCACACTAAAGCTGTCTGATGCAGTCCACTGACACAATTGGCCTTACTTACAAAGAGCAGATACTTACCCTATGTGGAGACCGTCATGGTAAGCTGGATGAGGCTACTTCAAATGTTAATCCCTCCAGTGAAATTCTAAGGCATGGATTACAAGCATTTTTTGCTGTAACCCTTGGTCAATGATTTTGGTCTGTGCCATATAGCCATTTTTCAATTTCAGCCATTGCTATATAGCAGCTTATTTATATAAACTGCAGTAGTGTTTCTAAATCAAACACACAAGTTTTACCAGTGCAGGGCAACAGGACATGATATTTTCATTACTTTAAAATACTTTCATCTGTGTTACTGTTCTTTTAAACTAGTCCCAGTCAAATGTCAGATGATCATCTATTTGTTTGTTCTCATGCGCGGGCCACTCACTGTAGACAGGCTTTATCAGCAGCCATTGTTTGTGAATCTTGTCCTACAGATGTCTTAAAGGAAACCCTTACCCCAAGGTATAGTTTTCCTTTAAAGAGATACTGTCATGGGAAAAAAAATGTTTTTCCAAAATGAATCAGTTAATAGTGCTGCTCCAGCAGAATTCTGCACTGGAATCCATTTCTCAGAAGAGCAAACAGATTTTTTTGTATTCAATTTTGAAATCTGATATGGGACTAGACATATTGTCAATTTCCCAGCTGCCCCAAGTCATGTTACTTGTGCTCTGATAAACCTCAATCACTCTTTACTGCTGTACTGCAAGTTGAAGTGATATCACCCCCTCCCTTTTTCCCCCCAGCAGCCAAACAAAAAAACAATGGGAAGGTAACCAGATAACAGCTCCCTAACACAAGATAACAGCTGCCTGGTAGATCTATGAACAGCACTCAAAAAGATTTCAAAATTGAATATAAAAAAAATCTGTTTGCTCTTTTGAGAAATGGATTTCAGTGCAGAATTCTGCTGGAGTAGCACTATTAACTGATACGTTTTGAAAAAAAACATGAAAGGATCCCTTTAAGGAGCCATTTACTATTCCATAGGCAGAAGTGCAAGAGCACTGGGGGTTCAAGTGCTCATCCAAAGAACACTTCTGCCCAGGGAATGGCTGTGCGCAGTACAGTGGTGTGCAGTGCAGCATCAGAGGCATAGACAGCCCTGTTCTTAATACTTGCCCTAGGGCCCTGGTGCAGAAGTACATGGAGCAGACCAGCCCTGTCCTCAGGAGACAAAAAAAAAAAAAAGAGCCCTGTTGTGGCCAGGGTCCTCTACCGTCCTTAATACTTTTGGATGTGCAAGTTAGGGGAAGGGGCTAAAGGGGGGACCGCTACCTTGCCTCCCCTTCTGCCCTCACAAATACAGCACGGCATTTGGAGACAGACTTGCAAACATTGAATCTAGGTACTACAGGTATGGGACCTGTTATCCAGAATGCTCGGGACCTAGGGTTTTCCGGATAACAAATATTACCATAATTTGGATCTTCATACATAGAAAATCATGTAAACATTAAATAAACCCAATAGGCTGGGGTTATTTCCAATAAGAATTAATTAAATCTTAGTTTGAATCAAGTACACGGTACAGTTTAATTATTACAGAAAAAAAAAAAAAATTATTATGTGGATAAAACGGAGTCTATTAGAGACAGCCATTATGTAATTCATAACTTTTTGGATAACGGTTTCCATATAATGGATCCCATACCTGTAGACAGGGCCGCCATTAGAAATCACGGGGCCTCGTACATCAAAAATTTTTGGGCCCCCCTGGGCCCCGCCCACTCCAGCCCCCAAGCCCCACCCCAGATGCCGCCCACTCCAAACCACAGTTAAAACACAGACATCAGCGTTAAAAAAGGTAACCCCCCCCACACACACACAAGTTATAAAAAGTTTTTGATGGTCAGGGCCCCCATATAAGTTAAAAAAAACAGTGGCATCAGGGCCCCCATAAAAGTTTAAAAAATAAAAGTAAAAAATTGGTGGTCAGGGACCAAATAATTGGTGACCAGGGCTCCCCCTATAAGTTAAAAAAAAAAGCATTGGCACCAGGGCCGATCATAAAAGTTTTTTTTTTTAAAAAAACATTGGGCCCCCCTTACAAGTTAAGAAAAAAAAACATTGGCACCAGGGCCCCCCATAAAAGGTTTTTTTTTAAAAAAACAAACATCATTTTTACCTGCCAGGTGGCAATCCTACCCACAGCTGCAATACTGCATATTAACCCCTTAAAATAGCAATAATGCTCACTAACCCAAAACCAGTATAACTGCCCCTACCCTGCAAGCCACTAAACACACATCACATACAACAACACAGCGCATGAATTCCCCGTGTATTACATCACAACACCCCCTTTACAAAACTACACAAAACCTCGGCCCAAAATAACATTAGGCCCAACCACAATAATAAACGACACCCCTTCCCTATACAATAAATACCAGTGTAACACACTAATCCACACAACAACACACTACCCCCCCCCACACAATTACCCCACGTAAACTAACCCCTCACACTACACTAAACCTACTTACAACCACCTCCCCTCTATCTCTGGCACTGTAATTAATGCACAATCCCCAGCTATAACACAATTCCCCTCTCCATGGCAGCCCCAGTGCAACATTGTCAGTTCTCTCACATTATGCACACAGTATGGAATCCGACACATCCCAGGGCCCCATACCCACCCTAGCGGTGCCTCCCCTCAGGGCCACAGCTCACCAGCTAAAGGTGTTTCCGTGGTGACAGTCGGATCCACCCACACACTCAGCACCGCTCCCCCGACATGAGGCCAGAATGCAGGTCAGACTGTTCTGGGGATTTACAGTCGAGGGAATCGCTCTCACTGAGCTTTATCAGTAACTGACACGGAACATTATATCATCCATTGATATAATAACAGCGTGTCAGTGGGACATGTCGTGGAGGGATCACGCGCTTGGCGCACTCGCTGCACATTATAAACGTGTAGTCTCCGGCTGCATAATAACTCACACCAGTCAAGAGGGGCCCGGCTATTTTTAGAAGTGCACCACGTCCGGGCCCCCCTTCAGGCCCGGGCCCGGTACAGTAGTACCCCCTGTCCCCCCCTGATGGCGGCCCTGCCTGTAGATGTTTCTGTATATGCCTCCATATTGGATTTGGATGAGCATTTTATTTTCTGCACAAAACGGACACTATATTAACAATAACCAGTGTTGTATGTGTACACATTTTCACCAATAAATGTTACTGGGTTATTGAATCTGCTGAAATATTAGGTACATTTATTTTCCACTCATGTATACTACGTATGCAGCTTTTTAAGCGATTTGTATATTCATACAACTCTGTCTCTTTTGCTACAGGTACTTATCAAGGCCAATGGGCTGCTGGGATACGTCATGGGTATGGAGTACGTCAGAGTGTGCCCTATGGAATGGCTGCTGTTATTAGGTCCCCTCTCAGGACCTCTATAAACTCACTTCGTAGCGAACACACAAACGGAACTGCGTTGCACCCAGATGCCTCCTCCACAGTGTCTGGCAGCCCTGCAGTATCCAGGGGAGGCTTTGTACTAATGGCCCACAGTGATGCAGAGATACTGAAGAACAAAAAGAAAGGAATCTTCAGAAGGTCCATTCTCAGTGGTCTGAAGTTGCGTAAATCTGAGTCTAAAAGCTCTCTTGCTAGCCAGAGGAGCAAGCAGAGCTCATTCCGTAGTGAGGCAGGTATGAGTACAGTGAGCTCCACAGCGAGCGATATAAACTCTACCATCAGCCTGGGTGAGGGAGAGACAGAGCTCTCTGTCATTGAGGATGATATTGATGCCACCACTACAGAGGTCTACATGGGTGAATGGAAGCATGACAAACGCTCTGGTTTTGGGTTAAGCCAACGCTCAGACGGTCTAAAATATGAGGGAGAATGGGCTAATAACAAACGCCATGGCTATGGCTGTATGACCTTTCCTGATGGGACTAAGGAGGAAGGGAAGTACAAGCATAATGTTCTGGTTAGTGGGAAGAGGAAGAACCTGATCCCACTCAGGGCCAGCAAGATCCGGGAGAAAGTGGATCGAGCAGTTGATGAAGCTGAAAGAGTATGTAATATTGCTAAGCAGAAGGCAGAGATTGCTGCTTCAAGGTAAGAATATAGCAAGTTTTATATTATATGAATGAGTTTGATTGAAGTAGTTGCATATTTTATGCTATATGTATCTCATGATATAGTTTTGTTCTGTACGACATTTACAGTTAATCCTGCTGGCTCTCTTTATAATAACATATATATGTATTATATTTATGTTTTACATATGTGGCAAAATTTAGTAGAGGAACAAACTCACAAACTGTATTTAGTTGGTCAAATGAATGCAATTTTGATACTTTACCAAAATTGCCCTGGAACAACATGGTAGGAGGCTGCTCTAAAGAGTAGAATAAAAGAGAAGAAGGTAAAACTCAGGTCCACAGATTAAGAAGAAAATATATGTGTTCCTTGGCACAGTTTGAATTTTTATTTTACAGAAATGGGAATACAAGTATGGGACCTGTTGTCCAGAATGCACAGGCTTTCTGGATCTATTATGGATCTTTCAATAATTTGGATATTCATACCTTAAGTTTATATAAAATTATTCAAACATTAAATAACCCCAATAGGCTGGTTTGACCACCAAAAAGGATTATTTATATCTTAGTTTGGATCAAGTACAAGGTACTGTTTTATCATTACAGAGAAAATGGAAATCATTTTTAAAAATTTGGATTATTTGGATAAATTGGAGTCTATGGAAGACAGTCTTTCTGTAATTTGGCTCTTTCTGGATAATGGATCCCATTCCTGTACAGTATATTTATACACAGAGGACAAAATGTAATAAGATGGTTGCACATTTCCCTCTCCAAGTTACCACTATTTTGCTGCTATTTGCTATGATAGAGCTGTTTTAAGCATTCTGACAAGATTAGTACAAGAATTCAGAGATACCCAATCCTTATCATGTACTTAGGGGTTTGTGTAATAATGGGAAATTTCTGTTTTCATTTTGTGTAATGCTTACTCTTGTTTGGTTACTATTGGTTGCTATACCTGGGCAAGCATTGCAGTTGTTACTGAATACAGTAGAACCCTGGTTTTACATGTTCCGGGGTGCATAAATTCTGGGAAAAAAAGTAAAATCCAGAAAAGAAAGAACAAAGTTGCTTGTGTGGGACTGGGAGAAATGGTGCCATTCTTGGAAAAATATAAAATCTGGGGGTTGTAAAACAGTGGTTCTACTGTACACGCTGTTCTCTTTTTAGAATCTACCAGTTAAGTGAGAAACGGAAAATAAAAATAACATTTCCAGCCAGCTAAAGAAGCAGTATTGGACTGGGTATGTTTTGTGCACTCAAAACCGTATGTCCCTCGGAAATTGTTTGTGAAAAAGTTCTTCATTATTTGAATTTCTCACTCTATCTTTGATTATATACAGGATATTGCTTTAAATGTCTATGTGAACTAAATGTCATGTTGCAAGGAATGTTTTTCAGCATGTTTTTAGAGAACATTTAAATATGGCATTAACACAGTTGATATTTCTAAAGATTTTGGATGGATCTTTAGTTATTTAAAGGAGTAGTACTGTATACCCCCTTGCTTAAGATGAGTTCAGCGAATAAGAAAATTGAAGCTACTCTATGTTTGGTCATTGCAAGGTAAATAATTCAGTTATCAGCATACACCCCTCCCATCATCCTTTGGTGTGACTGTTTTGTTAGCAGGATTCCATTATGCAGAGGGATTATTTGTAGCTGGTAAGCTATCTTCTCTTGCAAGGACCAAACACTGAGTAACTTCAGTCATGCTGTTTGTCCTCTTCAACTCAAGACAAAGTAGAAATTATAGCTTTTTGTGATTAAATATAATTGGCAAAAAGTATGTCCAGCACAAGCCCTATTCATGGAACTGATTTTACATAGTTAGTTAATCGGGTTGAAAAAAGACAAAGTCCATCAAGTTCAACCCCTCCAAATGAAAACCCAGCATCCATAAACACACCCCTCCCTACTTTCACACAGATGTTGAACAAGGAAGTTTACTGGCCCTTTAAGGTTGTATAGTTATTCCTGTTTTGGTTCTCCTCTCTTATTTATGCTTCACATAAGGGTGCTAAAATGGGTGCACACCTGTGCCCATTAAAACAGTAAATACACAAATCATGTAGGCTTGTACCCAATACCTGACTTGACCAGGTGTTACACACAGGCTTCTCTGCTAACTGTACCTGCATGTGCTCAATTCTTTTTTGTTTCAATGCTTACTCATTTTCTTTGACGCAGCAAAATTTCAAGATGAAAACGACACAAAAATAGATATATCTCTAACGCCAATGAATACATTTACATAGTGTATCAATTACTGTAAACTAGCTTTTTCCGTTGCATGTGCTCAATTCTGCTGCAGTAGAATCGCAGGCAGTGGAAGGTCCAATGAGTACATGCTCATGTTCTGTTTGTATGTTAACCCTTATGTTGCCAGAGGACATTCTGACTTTAATGTGTGTATTTTACTTACTCTCATGAATCTTTGCTCATCCAGTATCTGGTGCAAAATTGTGTGCAGGTTTGCAGGCCAAATGTTGCATTTGGGCTAAAAACATGTCAAATTTTATACAATTATGTATAGACATATATTGGCTGTATATTTTTCTAGAACTACGTACTACTCTAGCATGTGCCATTGCCCTAAGAGAAGGAGAAGGGAGCATTTTAGAGCAGGGATCCCCAACACAAACTTAAAAAAAGGGCATGATTGGCCATTTGGTGTCCCGTATGTGGACTGGCAGCCTACAGGTGGCTCTGTTTGGCAGTACACCTGGTTTTTATGCAACCAAAACTTGCCTCCTGGAATTCAAAAAAAAGGAACTTTCTTTGAGCGCAACATCCAAGTAGTTGGTGAGGGTTGCTCACGAGCCGCTGGTTGGGAATAACTGCCTTTAGAGCATATAATAGGTGTATGATAAAGGCATGGATACGTCTTCTTGCAGTTGTTTGAGAGAGAAAGGGACAGATCATTGCTGTGTTATGAAGGAAAAAGCAATAGGTATTGACAGTGGCATTACTATGATTAGTGAAGGAAAATTAAGAATCAAGCATTACCCCAAGGCAGAATGCAGAATCAGCAGGAATAATGTTCATGCCATTCACATTGTACTTGTTCATGGTCATCATTTGTTTGTTAATTGGCACCTGCATTACTTTAATTGTTCCTGTGCAGCAGAATAGCTTGTGTGAGAAACGAGAGGGGAGAAAAGCAGCACAGAAGAACAGATAGTGGACAACATAATCTCTTGACCTTGCTTACATTGTACAGGTATAGGACCTGTTATCCAGAATGCCTGGAACCTGGGGTTTCCAGATAATTGATCTTTCTGTAATTTGGATCTGCGTATCGTAAGTCTTCTAGAAAATCATGGAAATATTAAATAAACCCAATAGGATTGTTTTGCTTCCAATAAGGATAATATTAGTTGGGATCAAGTACATGATACTGTTTTATTATTACAGAGAAAAGGGAAATCATTTTAAAAAATTTAGATTATTTGGATCAAATGTAGTCAATGTGAGACGGCCTTTATGTAATTCTGAGCTTTCTGGATAACAGGTTTCCGGATAACAGATCCCATACCTGTACTGGTATATGGCATATTCAGTCACACACAGACACTGATGATTTTTAATTTGCATTTCTTGAAAATCATAACTTCAGAGGCTGAATATATTCTTTAAATCTAGTATCAAACTCCTGATGTAAATGTGAAATTTACCCATATCTGAATAATATTTATGTTACTAATTATACAGCACCTTTATCTATTAAAGATAAACACTAGAGGCTGGGAATTCCTTCACTTGACCCAGTTCCCCCTCCTCGCCTAATCCATTAAAGCCTATTCTCGCTGCCACACATCCGTCCTCTCAAATCACCTTGCTGCTGTCAAAAGCAATGTGTGCTGCCGGGACTCTGAGATCTGAGAACTACCTGTATGTTTTCACTTCTGGGACCATCTTTATGTCGCCCACTTGTCTTGTGTCTGATAAGGGTTTTGCTGTGGAAAGAAAGAATGAAATACATCACCAACTGGTTTAAAATAATAGTCTTGGCTTCACTGTGTGGGTGACTAAAGGAGATCCCCGGGATACTCCCAGAATTCTGTGTGTGGACATGTGCGGGAGCATTGATTGTGAGACATCTATTGCTAAAAGCTTATTTAACATGTCATTCTTGCTCTGCAAGAGTATGCCTGCTATTTAACCTTGATGGTAAACAAAGTCTACGCTCTTTAAAGAGAAACCAAAAAACAAAAGAAAATGTGTGGTTCTCAGATTGCAGACACATTTACTGAAAGACTTAATATATCTCGCCCACATAAGGTATATGAAGGTCACTGTTATTATGTATTCGCCAAGGCATGTAGCACTAATGTACAGGGCCAGAATTGTAACATTAGAAGTCCTAAAAAAGTATTTTCCAATACCCAAATAGCTTCTTCAGCGTCGGCCTTCTCCAGAACAAGCTGAGAGGTAGGAGCATAGTTTAGTCAAGTTGAGTGGGTCACATGGTTGTGCAGTGGCATTACAGTCTATTCATTGCCCTTACTTGCTTCTCTTATGTGCACAGCTTTCAAGTCTTAGTGCTAATTCAGTTGGCTACAGCTGTCTCCTATATACATACAATGTGTACTTGTAACAGGCTGTCTGCACATTTGGATAAATGGCTCTGAATATTAGAAATGTCCTGGTGGCCAACTGTGACCTATACACTCTCTTGCTGGCCCCTCACTTCTTCAAACACAAGAAGTGCTGTTTTTGTTGGTAGGCTAGGGCAATTGTAATACTGCTTCTTTTCCTGGGTTAGATTTAAACCTTGGCTGAGCTGGAGTTAAATAGACTGAAAGGAAGGGTAAAGTTCAACTATTAGCCCAGTGATCCCCAACTAGTGGCTTGTGAGCAATATGTTGCTCTCCAACCCCATGGATGTTGCTCTCGGCCTCAAAGCAGGTGCTTATATTTGAATTCCTGGCTTAGAGACAAGTTTTGGTTGCAAAAAAAATAGATAACAGTGGTGCTGCCAAAAAGTCCCTCCTATAGGCTGCCATTCCACATAGGGGCTATCAAATAGCCAATTACAGCCCTTATTTTGCACCTCCAGGAACTTGTGTTGCTTCCCAACACTTTTTACATTTGAGCTTAGCTCATTTGTTTAAAAGGTTTGGGAAAAGTTCTAGTCTATCCAGCTTAAACCTTTGACAGGAGCAAGAGCAGTGGTGAAGTATCAGCAGCCTGTTGGCATAAACACCGCACTTGTGATTAAAGCAGCAAGGCATACAGAACTATATGCAAGAAACTAGTGATGTGCGGGTCGGGTTTTACCTGTCTCTAAGCCACCCACCAGCAACTTCCGGGTTCCTTTTATAGATCCGCCCCACCGGTGACGTCAAAAAAGGGGCTGGCGAGTATAAAAAAAGAAAGTTGGAAGCCGGTAGACCGGCCAGAATGCCTGGAACCTGGGGTTTTCCTGGGGTTTTCCAGAAATTTGTAATTTGGATCTGCATATCGTAAGTCTTCTAGAAAATCATGGAAATATTAAATAAACCCAATAGGATTGTTTTGCTTCCAATAAGGATAATATTAAAGATAATAAATTATGTTTTGTTATAAACTTAAAAACATGTATTTAATGTTTATAAATGCTGATGTTAGTGTCTTTTCAGTACTATGGCAGTGCAAATATAATTTATCATAATGGTTCTTAAGTGTATATCTGAATACCTGCAAGATTGGAAACATTTGGGATGCTCTATATCAGCCTGTTCCTTGGCAGTGCTTAGTTTTCAGAAATTTCCAGATTAGGTGGATTTGTTAGAATGGTTTATCAGATCATCAATTCACTGGTACTCTCATCACAACATTTCAAGAATGTTAAAGGGGAAGTAAAGTCTAAAATAGAATAAGGCTAGAAATGCGTATTTTACTGAACATAAACATGAACTTACTGTACCACAAGCCTAATAAAACAAATGATTTATGCTTTCAAAGTTGGCCACAAGGGGTCGCCATCTTTTAAACTTTGTTAAACATCTTTGCAAGACCAAGACTGTGCACATGCTCAGTGTAGTCTCGGCTGCTTAGGAACTGTCATAAATTATCAAAACAGCACAAGTCAAATAATATCTGCCAGAAGCTGATACAACAAGACTGATTATTAATCAGAATAGGCAGACTGCACTGGGTCCTGTTTTGTCATGTAATCTAATGTGGATTTTATAGTTTTTGTATTGTTTAATGCAAACTTTCTCCAACTCTGCAGAACCAGTGGCTGCAGCAAAATAATCCTCCAAATAGAATCCCAGTTTAGCTGGAGTTGGAAACAGTAAAGGGGATGTAAAGGCAAAAATAAAATCCAATACAAATCTCTACACATTCACTGACTGCTCTATAGGTAAACAAACAAAGCTGCTTGAGTTCTGCACGGCTGGGGAGTCAGGTGGGGGCTCCCCCTGCTGTTCATAAGTATGATTGTTTACCTGCAGAGAAGTTAGGGACCGTTTGACAATTCCTATCCACAGCAGTAAATGAAGGGAGAATTTCACTGCATACAGTTAGGGTTATAATAAAAACGGCACACATTTTTTAATTAAGTATATTGGAGATAGGTTTCTTTTTCATTAAAGAGCGTAAAAATGGGATTTTATTTTTTTTGCCTTTACATGCCCTTTAAAGCTGAGAATCCTCCTGAATGTGAGAAAGCTGGCAACATTTAATAATGTGTTGGGTGCAAAAGGCCAGTTAATTTTGTGGAGCAGAGATACAGGGAGGTGGTGACTTGTGCAAGGCTTATTCAGTTAGCAATATACTGTGATCTATAATTAAATTCTGTAGCAGTGTCGCTGCAGCTTAAATTATGAATGTGACTGCTGGTTTTGGATGGATTGTTTTGAATCACAAAGCCTGTTAAAGCAGGAGTTGTGTTGGGGTTTGATCAGGGGTTTATTTCAACAGGAAGTGCACCTTTTTTTAAAAAAAAAAAAAAAAAAAAAAAAAGATTTTATTTATTATGCAGGTATGGGATCCGTTATCCGAAAACCCATTATCCAGAAAGCTCTGAATTACAGAAAGGTAATCTCTCATAGACTCAATTTTATCCAAATAATCCAAATGTTTAAAAGGGTATACTTTTTCTCTGTAATAATCAAACAGTACCTTGTACTTGACTAAGTAGAATTCATCCGTATTGGAAGCAAAACCAGGCTGTTGGGTTTATTTAATGATTTCATGATTTTTAGTAGATTTAAGGTATCCATTCTGGATAACAGGTCCCATATCTGTATTTGTTTTGTTAAACATAAACATACAATAAAGATATAGCAAAAGAAAGAAGAAAGAGGTCTCGAGGGCCATAGGACGTAAGGTTGAGTGATTCATACATTACTGCATATAAACATACAGACACCACATCATTGTTTTTGATCCATTATCCAGGTGCCCCAAACCGCATTAAACTTTTTGGGATAGCCTCTGGCTATATATGTTAGGTAGTTCACTTTTAAATTGACTTTTGGTGTAAGGTAGACAGTAATATTGTAAGACAATTGCAGTTAGTCCTTATGTTTTTGAGGATTTTTAATTATTTAACAAGCCTTCAGTTTGTTGTTTGAATAATAGACTAGTGTATGAATAGCAGAGAGAGCAGAAAGAAAAGTAATAAAAAGTAACAT
Source organism: Xenopus petersii (assembly GCA_038501925.1). Taxonomy (NCBI): domain Eukaryota; kingdom Metazoa; phylum Chordata; class Amphibia; order Anura; family Pipidae; genus Xenopus; species Xenopus petersii. Next base: position 61,036,776 of record CM076678.1, read on the forward strand.
AGCAATGTAATTGTAACCTCAAAGAGTAATAGTTTGGGTCACTGACCCCCATTTGGAAGCTAGAAAGAGACAGAAGAAGAAGACTAATAATTGAAGGGAAGATGAAGTCTAAGAAAGAAAGCAATGTTAATAATATGCTTTGAAGGCGTAGTGGCATCTATAAAAAAAATCATATTTAATTTGAAAAGGACTTCTGTTATACAGTATAACTTTTTATGTCTGGGTGACAAAAGTTAAATACAAACTTGAATTAAACAAATGATTTCTCAGTCTAGTTAAAAATGAAAAAAGTCTGATACAAAATATACAAAAACATGAATTTTAATGGTGATTCCCGCTTCAAAAGCAAATGTTAATCAATTTTAAAAACGTACGCATAGGCTTAAAGGCTCCCATAAGGAGTCCATGGTTCCAGTTATACTTTAAAATGTATCAATGTCTGAGAGTATGCCAGTCATTTTAGTAGTGAGTGAATTCCCATCACACTTGCTAGGCTCCCTGGAAGGCTAGCCTTTTTCACCTATTAGTCTTTGAGTTAGAAGCCAGTGCTGTTCTGCAGTGGATATAATCATTTATTTATCCTTAGGGGGAAAACTTCAAAGCCCACAAGCAAATGCTTTAGCTGATGTCAAGTATTTCGTTACAAATCAACATATAGACTTGTGTATAACTGTATACCTGGAAGTTACACTGTAATAGGAAATACACTACTCTATGCTTTTTCACATGAAGTAAAACGAATCTCAGGCAGCTAGAAAAGGAGACATTTTCTAACTTGCTATACCACCAAAGTTTTTCTTTTCTTTTCACTTCATTAGAGATAGGGTTTTCACCTTTTCATTCTGGCCCTACTGGTTGGTGAGGTAGATGATGGGAGCAGACCAGAGAGGCGCAGGATTGTGCTGTTTCGGGGACGGGGTTGTGACATTTCAGGGCAGGGTTGTGACCTTTTGGGGGCGGTGTTGGGACATTTTCGGGAACAGTCGCTTGGTGTGCTTTGTGTATGAAATGGAAGAATCCTTTGGCATGTAGGCTCACTTTCTCACCTGCTAGGTGCTCTGTTTTGTATTAGTTCACTGTAAAGCTAAAACAGAAAGAACAGGTATGGGACCAGAATGCTTGGGACCTGGGGTTTTCCGGATAATGTATATTTCTGTAATTTGGCTCTTCATACCTTAAGTCTACTAAAAAATCATTTAAACATTAAATAAACCCAATAGGCTGGTTTTGCTTCCAATAAGGATTAATGATATCATCGTTTTTATCAAGTACAGTGTACTGTTTTAATGCTACAGAGAAAAAGGAAATCGTTTTTAAAAATTTGGATTGTTTGGATAAAACGGAGTCTATGGGAGACGGCCATTACATAATTTTCATTTTTATGGATATTGGGTTTCTGGATAACTGATCCCAAACCCAGAACTGGAATGCTGTCAGTATTGTACTTAAAAGGTCAGGCTGATTTTACACTGGCACAAGTGCATGTGTGCAAAGTTGCACCCCTAGGACCCAAACATGAAACATTTTTACCTTTACCATGGCAGGTGCAAGACAATCATGTCTTTTTTCCTTTCCATATGCAAAACATCCCAAGGAGAAGTGTAGGAAGACTTCATGTCATTCTGCTATGAATTCACTACTGCCCCCGTGATTATAACTTTCTTTATTTAATATATTAATATATTGTCTTTGCTTTCTTTACCTCTTGCATCGGTTGTTATTATTATTAGTTGCTTTGTATGTAAATATGTATGTTCAGTGTATACACCTATTTATTGTACAGTGCTGTGGATTATTTTGCCATTTTATAAATACAGGATAATAAGACAGACCTACTTTTTTTTTTTTAGAGGATTTTAAATAATGATACTATTTCTGATTAAAGTTAAAGTACAATTACCTGAAAGTGTGGAGCTTATCCCAGATTTGGGAAAATAGTTCATAGGAGACTTAGAAGAAATATAATGGGCATCTAGAAAGATGGACAATTACTTATATCGCAAATATTACAATCCATGCTTGAAATACGACTTTATTAAAGTGACAGAGCAGTTGCAAGGTCATATAAAGACAAAGAGCTGTAGGCCACTGTGATTCCCTAGTGTTGCCTGTCTGGGATATACAGTCAATTCAGGTGGTATGGTTCATTCCACCCAAGGTGTCTCTTATGTTACACAGAGGGCTCTGCATCCCACTCACTCATTAGGGTGTAGGGATTTGGCATACTGTAATTATTCTTCAGTACTTTACACAGTGCAGGAAAGGACTTTTTTTTGTACTTTGGACCGCACAGGCCAGGATTTGTGGAAATTATTATTATTATTATTATTATTATTATTAATATTGCGTCACACAACGTTTCGGAGGGTGTTCCCCCTTCGTCAGGTGATACAGAGACATACGCGCATACACAATATATACACAATTAAACCCACTGCCAATTGAAAAAATGTGTGTAAAAAAATGTTTCAAAAATTTTTTCAAACAGTTCTCTCCAGGTGAAAGTCCAATTACTAGTGATGTTGCGAAAAAGTTGCAGAAAAAGTAGCAAAAAAATGTTACAGATCTAAATCCTTAGATTATATACAGTATCCAAATTTTAGGCACAGCTAAGCGGATCAAAAAATGATATAAGAATGAACTATCCCTATTAATGGGAAAAAGGTTTTACCTCACCCTGGATGCATATTCCATTTATTTTCGAATCCTGAAAAATAAAGAAGAATGGTTCATTAAACCAGCAGTAAGAATATTATAAAAAACATGTTAAACTGAATTCTTCATTTAAGCCTCCAGGGGACTGTGTCTGTAGAGTCCATATCCAAAAGCTTTCGCGTTGTAGTCATTTTTGTTTAAAGTCCTGTCCCTGTTTCTCAATAGGAGAAACACAACATCAACAAAAATCCCTACAGGTACCCACCCATGTCATAATTGTGGTCACTGTAATGGTATAATCAAAGGGGATAATGTAATGCACCCTCTTAAAGGGACACCACACAATATCAAGGGTTTCCACACGTGTAACTCAAAAGGGGTTATCTATTGTATTAAGTGCCCGTGTGGCATGGCGTACGTAGGTCAAACACAGCGTACAATCAAAGTTCGTTTGAACAAACATAAATCTGTAATAAGAAATTTTCAACCAGTGATTGATGAGAAAACAAATAAGAAAAAACAGGAAACAACTTTAGCCAAACATTTCTATGAAAATAAACATAGGGTGTCACAGATCCGTTGGCAGATTCTGGAAAGAGTGATTGAGAAACAGGGACAGGACTTTAAACAAAAATGACTACAACGCGAAAGCTTTTGGATATGGTCTCTACAGACACAGTCCCTTAGAGGCTTAAATGAAGAATTCAATTTAACATGTTTTTTACAATATTCTTACTGCTGGTTTAATGAACCATTCTCCTTTATTTTTCAGATATTAATTCGAAAAAAAAAAGTCGAATATGCATCCAGGGTGAGGTAAAAACCTTTTTCCCATTAATAGGGATAGTTAATTCTTATGTTAGAATTGTGTGAAACTGATACATTGATCCGCTTAGCTGAGCCTAAAATTTGGATACTGTATATAATCTAAGGATTTAGATATGTAACATTGTTTGCTACTTTTTCTGCAACTTTTTCGCAACATCACTAGTAATTGGACTTTCACCTACAGAGAACTGTTTGAAACAGTTTTTGAAAAAAATTTTTACACACTGGACATTTTTTCAATTGGGGGTGGGTTTAATTGCGTATATATATATTGTGTATGCGCGTATGTCTCTGTATCACCTGACAAAGGGGGAACACCCTCCGAAACGTTGTGTGACGCAATAAACACACCAGGGGTAGGACCCCTGTTTAATTCGCTCTGTGTGACAGCCTGATTTTTCTGTATATTGGATTGTTGGGAGCGCCATCTCCCTTGGGCTTTGTGTACCAGCGGAAATTGTTCGAAGGGCCTGAGTGTGTGCGTGACCTTTCTACACTGCTCCTGCAGAATATCACATGTAGGGAGGATTAGCGAATAATGTTGACATTGTTAAATTATAAAAATAAAAAACACTAAATATCAAAATTTGCCTGTATATATGCGTGTTTAGTGTGTTTGTGATAAAGCCGAGCAAGGCTGGAATTAGCCTTTCCCAAGTGTGCTGTATGCCACTAGTTGATATCAATTATTCATGGGGAATTCAACCGTAATGCACAAAAATATAGTCTTGTATCTGTTGGGAACATATTACAGAAGTGTCCTCAAGTATTTACCTTGCAGTTGGTTGAAAGTCTACTATAAATTATGCATTTCTTATTAAACTAGACTGTAACACTTTATCATCTTGTAAGACCTGGTACAAATGTGCCTAGTTTAGTACAGGGGGCATGTTTTTCAGTCACAGCACATAAGCTTTGCTAGCTGCCCTTTGGGATGTCAAGAGTAAAACAAAGTGATAGCAAAAATCGGAGCCTTAGTTTATGCACATTAATTAGAAGGTGCAACATGGCGAGACAGGCTTAGTGTTTTTAGTACAGCATTAGAGATGCATCAGTTGGGTTTAGCCAGATGCCAAGGATAAGCAGATTCTCTGATTTATCGGAACCACTGTCTCATCTCTGCTAAGGCCTACTCTGTATTCCATGAACCTTATTCTCTTGTTTAGTGTTATTATAGTTTACTTGCAACCATTGGAGGATCAACCAGAGATGGTGCTGCTTTTCTGTCAGCTAATTATTTGCTTGTGTTGGTTTAAGTACAAGACAAATGCTTCCATATTATCTTATTTCACTTGCAGTTTTCTCAATTTATTATAACTCAGGGCAGGCCACCTAAACTGCTGGTGTTAACTAAGCATAATTACTCACAACAATCATGGAAGCCCTGATTTCAGTTAAGAGTCCCATTGGCAAAGAATGCCGCTTTTCTGTTTGTCTTGTACAGATTACACCAAACCCTAAATTATTTTGTCATATGTACAGAATATGCACATCCTTTTAGGGGTATTGTGTATTTTAGGATAATTTAGATGGGTATTGGAGAAAACATAATAATGCTATGTGAGCTCATCACAGTAAATAGAAGAAAAAAATGTGACTAATAGGTTCTATGAGCTCTAAGTCCAATATGCGTAGCTAGGCAAAAATATTAGGTCATTAATCATTTTCATTGAGCACAGGCTAGCTCACTTGATTCATTCATCCATAATGACTGGGTTTAATACTCTCATGGTCAGCGTGCAGGCATCCCTGTGGGCCAGTTTCACAGGGATAGACTCATATGTTGCACTATATAATAGACTGGTGGCAGCCAATTGCAATCTTATTAGAATTGGTTAGTTTAGGAGAAAGTGAAGAAGATTGGTTTAAAGACAAAACTCTTAGTTGCCGATTCACTAACTTCGAGTGAAGGTTTCGAAGTAAAAAAACTTCGAATTTCGAGTAGTTTTTTGTGCTCCTTGACTATCGAATTGGCGTAAATTTGCTGAGTAGAATGATTCGAATAGATTGAGTGCAAAAATTCGCCATTCGATAGTCGAAGTACTGGATCGAGCGCAAAAATGCTGCGACTATTCACCCATTCGATAGTAGAAGTATTGTCTCTTTTAAAAATACTTCGACTGCCTACTTCGCCTCCTAAAACCTACCGAATTGCTTTAAAAGCCTATGGGAAAGTCCCATAGGCTTGTTTTCCAAGTTTTTGATCGAATAAAAAGGCATTCGATCGAATGAAAATCCTGGCGAATATTCGCCAATTCGACTATTCGCCAGTGCGTAAATTCGCCCGAATTGTCTATTCGATTCTATTCCCCAGTCGAATTTCGAGGGATTTAACCCCTCGAAATTTGACCCATGGTGAATTTGCCCCTAAATGCATCAAACTACGTCAGCATTTATTCTCCTGCCAGGCTCTTAGTAGAAAGAAGACTAAGAAAGCATTAGGTTTTAGATACTGAAGCAACCCCCCTTTTTGGGAGCATGCATGAGCTATTCCCTGCTTTTTTTTTTTTTTTTTTAGTATGTGACATTAAAAGTGCCATCCTAATTCTTTGCACCCTTGTATGTCTCTATGTATAGTAATCAGTGTACAGTGGATTAAAAGAGATGTTAGTGGTGGGTTCTGAATTGAAGTGTAAATGTTGTTCAGCTTTCCAGTTTTTTTTTAAAGCAAATGGTATTTTAAGGCCAAGGGGTTAGAACAAGGACGCGTGAAGTGTATTCAATGCTGCTCTATGCCTGCGAACTTTAATGAGGTGGAGAGAAGTGGATCCGCACAGATCAACAACTTCATGTAGCTGCACTCAAAAGCACAGCTTTAGCCTCCATGCAGAAATTTTCAGGGTGATCTTTGCTCTGCACAATGTAGCCAAATTCAAGCCGCAGCCTGTGAGAAGATCTGCTTCTCTCCATGGGGCAGATTCACTAACCAGCGAAAAGTCACTCAAACACTACGCTAATTCACTAAAGTGCGGAGTTTCGTCGTGGGCGCCGAACGATGGCGACTTTTCGCTGGTGCTACTTCGGCAATGCAAGCAATTCAAGGTGAAGATGCTCTAGCGTTCATTTCTGCCTAGCGCAAATTTGCTAGATGTCTTGCGCTCAGGTTATTTTGCATATGGCGGGAAATTTAAAGTTGAATGGACGTCTTTATGTTATAGGTTGCAGCAAATACATTTCATTTCCACTGTTAACTACACTTGTCCAGGGAACCGTAATAAAGACAATAAAGTTGTTATAATGCCCTACACATGAGCCCACTGTATAGTTTATGTTCCATATGTTAGAAAATGTATGGGGGAAACCAGTTACCCAAAAAAATATTTTTAGGACTTTTGCAGGCTATCACTCTGAAAAAACGAAAAGGCGCCAGTATTTTTTTTTTCCACTTACTGAATAAGATGTAAGTAACAGAAGATTGAGGAAGATCTATGCACTCCAGTGCACTTTGCCTGGTCTGAGCTGGCAAAGGCAAGTCTGGCGAAAGAGGTTACATTCAATAAAATCCGCATTTTTGTGAATTTGCGGAGTAACGTCCATTAACCAGAGCGAATTGACGCCTGACCAATTGACAATCTTTCGCTAGCGAATTTGCGCCAGCGCCTGTTAGTAAATTGCAGATGTCCCTGCAGGTGGTAATGCTGGTGAATTGTCGCCAGCACGTGCCACTTCGCCCTTGAGTAAAACCTTGAGTGAAGTGAAGCATTGAATATGATTTGTGCCCTTGTCCTAATTATCCCTCTAATTTAGCGAGTTTTTGAGTGCACCATAAAACATCCTAAATCATGAAAGGCAAAATGGTTAAAGGGACCTCTGCCATTGACTTTTACATGAAATCGATAGGTATTAGCTGGAGTAGCAAAACATGCCTGAGCTGTAGCTCAGTTTTCACTCTTAATAAATATATTATTTTATGTCCTTTAGCAGAAGTTTATATTGATACATAACTGCACATGCAATGGAAATAAAAATGTAAAACAATGCACTCTAAATCCATCTTTATTTTTTATTCTTAGGGCATTATTCTGTCTTTCATACTTTTTAAATGTTGAGCAATGAACTTATCTGGCTGACTTACACAATTAAATGCGATACAGGGGGCTATAACATGCCGAAATGTTTAACCCCTAGCTGCAAGCAGTAGGCTCTATCCTATTACTTGATAACAGTTAGTTACTTGACTAGGTTTGCAGACCAGTGGTAGACTTTGTTCCTGTTATTTACAGTAATCCATGATGCCTTAGCTCAGCCTGCATGCAAATAACATTTCCTACTGTGGCAATCTTTAAACATCAGCTGCTCCTGAGGTTGGCTGTAATTAATAATGCAGTGTATTTGAATCTCAGGTGTGCAACAACTATCCAAAAAACACTGTAGATAATGCTCTGTATCTCCTTGGGTGCACAGAAAACAACAGTAATAATATGGTTATTACTTCTGTAGGTTTTTATGGGGGGGGCAAGTACTGTAGAAGCCTCCTTTATAGGGGACTAACTCCTGGGCTGCCGGCAGTAATATTTTATTCTCTGAAAAGGGTAAAAACATGTTCAGGAGAGTTCTTTGTGCACATATATTTTGTACATTTACATGTTCCTTTAAGTTGTGACCTTCTTTAAGTTGTGACACCAGTGTCATGTGTTTATATATGATATCCACTATGGCATGTTATACATTCTTTGTTGACCCAACAGTCTCTGATAGCTCTCCCCTCACCCATTATTTTCATCTCATCAGTTTTTCCTGCATACAAGCCCATTACTGTAGTAGTGTTTTTCATTTTTTCCCTGAGTACCCTGGATCTCGTACAAAGTCACAACAAGTACACGCACAGACCTCAGGCCAAGATTACCTCCTTAAGAATGCTGGGTGTCAGTCACGTACGTCTTTAATGAATTAAATATTTGTGCATCACAACAAAAGCACAATGATCATTTTAAATGTGTGCACATATTTACAGAACTGTATGTGTTCATTTAGTGAAGCTAGGCTCCCACTTACATAAATGGTTTTTCACGATTCATGGGTAATCCCTTGTGTAGACTCTCAAAAAGATAAAGCATTCCCTAGTAGTGGCTTTTTTATTACTCTAATTCCATCAACTGGTTGTGCCCCTAAGCTAGAAATGTATTGATTAAGTGAAGGAAAGGCTGGGATGCAAGTAGATATGTAACTGAATAAATGCTAGTGTTTGGGAGATAATCTGAATCATAGAATGCAGAAATATATATTTATTAAGTATGACCTTGAGCATAGGAATGGTTACCAGAGACAAGATACATTATTTATATTGAATTGCAATAGCTATAATTCTGCAATGCTCCCTAATGTATTTACTTTGATATTGTACAATGTCAGTTTTCAGATAGTGCAGCTTTCATTTTCCAGAATGTTTCATACATTCCCATGAATGTGTAAAGAACAAAATAATTGTAATCCTGTATAGTGAAGTATTAGAACACAGTGCATAAATAACAACATGTAGCATTCAGTATGCAGGAGAATGATAGCATGATATTTATTGTAATTGTCCAGTATTTGGTAGACCAGTATCCAAGTGGTGGTAGTGACCTTTGCCTTCTTTGATCTCTATATAATATCAGCATAGGTTTTCCTCATACTCAGTGCCGAGAGTCACAGCATCACAGGGGCTAGTTTTATAATGATGGCAACTGTAATCCCAAAATTTTTTGGCTGTGCTCTAATCTGCTTTGGGAAGGCCAAGTAAAGGTCCATAATGCAATACACAAGGATGATGAACCATTTGGAACTGGTGATAGAGATATAGTTGTGATGAGAGTGAGTTTCAGATATTATTTTAGGGTAGAATATTTTCCTTCTTGTTTATTCTTATGGTGATAGCAACATGGTGACCTAATTAAGGCTGGCTGTCCTTCTCACTCGTTGGCCCTAGGGCCCAATGATCGGATCATAATGGATCCGATACGGGTGGTCGGATCGCGGGACTGCATAGATGCACAGATGCGGCCGCGATCCAATAGGATTTTTTAACCTACCCGATCAAGATCTGGCCGACATTCGACCAGATATCGATAGGGGAAGCCCGTCGGATGGCACACGTATGGTGGCCTTTAGACTCAGTTTCATGTAACCCCTACCTTACTTTATTACATTGTAAAGTGATGGATTCCAGGAGCTGAAGTCTTTCTGCTTTCTGTAGTTAGTGGTGCAGTAAGTCTGCAAAACAGACTATTATCCAGAAAGATGTTATCCAGAAGGCTCAGAATTATGGAAAGGCCACCACCCTTAGACTCCATTTTATCCAAATGATCCAAATTTTTAAAAATGGTTTCCTTTTTCTCTGTAATAATAAAACTGTATCTTGTAAGTGATCCAAACTAAGATATAATTCATCCTTATTGGAGGCAAAACCAACCTATTGGGTTTATTTAATGTTTACATGATTTTCGAGTACAGAAAGATCCATTATCTGGGAAACCTCATGTCCCGAGCATTCTGGATAACAGATCCCACTGCTCACTTCCTTTTATGCATTGAAGCAGGTCAGGAAGAGACGCATTTTAATTTTTTTTAAATTATGAAGAGTAACTTTATGCCGACCCTGGTAACTTGCGGGTTGCTGACACCAGTTTCTCAACTCAGCTCATTGAAGCAGCGCCCCTGGTAGCTGTTACTTGTAGAATATTGTGGCACATGCTGTGTGTCATCATAAAAACACAAAGGATAGAAGAATTGGTCAGATTGCATAAAATTGTCAGTTATTTACCAGTTTTAATCATGGGCAATGGTTCATGTTCTAAAAAGCTAATTGGCATTGATAGTTGTCTTTCTATGATCTTATAATTGACTTGCAAATATATAGGGCTTATACACTGAGGGGCACAGACAAAGTTAACCCATTCAGCACCAAACTCACCAAAACAGTGTGTCCCTGACTTATTGCAGGCAATAATGAGAGTAAAATCAATGTAATCTCCAGAGGCAGTACAGCATGTCCATGAACTAACAAGTATTCAGTGGAAGGTTCTGGGGAAACTGTGTCTTGACTGAGAATGGACCAGTTGAGTACCACTACCCACCACCTTACCTTTTCTGTTGGTGACATGTCTCTCCAATCCTTTAAAACTACAGGATTTCAATGCAAAGAAACAATACATGGCCTACCAAAAAGTTACATTTGCTACAATGAATTGATATTTGCTCTTGCTGGTGAAAATTTGCCAAGGTACTCAGCTTGCCTCAAGTCAGGATCACTTTTTCTATCAAACCTAACTGCAAAAGATTCTAGGCCAATGTTGAAATCAGGGATCCATTCTGTTCAGAAGTGGTTCACATGAAAGAAAATGCTCTCTGTGCTGTGTACTTCCCACTAGCAGTGAGACAGTTAAACCTGATGGGGGGCTAAGGCATAATAATGTATTATGGTGCATGACATTTCTGCAGGTGCAGGGAGCTACAGTAAATTGTGCAACTTGTGTTTGCTATAGGCATGGATGTTGCGTGGATAAAAACATTGTAATGCTGCTTCAGGGTTAGAAAAAAAGACATGTTTTGTAAGACAGGCTAACAGCTTAATTGTTACCTTTCATCTGAGCTCTGTGGCGCTTGTACACTGGGTGTTTGAGTTAAAAAGCCCTTAATCTGTGCATGAAAAGTCATTCTTTAAGTATCCACAGAATGAAAGAGATCCTGATAGTTCTGGCAGGAGGAAGCTTTTAGGAGGAGAACTGCTGCGCATTGGGGCATCTGACCTCGGGGAAGACATGTATTACAGTGCATAAAAGCCTGCTCTTCCAGCTGAAAGGCTGTATTGTATACACAGCAGGTAGCTTTACAGTGCATTACAGTTTTGTGGCCAAGCTGAATATCAACACAATGCAAGCAATTAGCGGTAAGCCTTATTAGCTGTAAAGGGGTTAAACTCTTTGCTGCTGTATAAATCAGCATTATGGTGTAACTGCTTACACTATTGGCCATGAGAATAAAAGGGTTAAAGTAGAACTAAACCCTAAAAATGAATGTGGCTAAAAATGCCATGATTTAATATAGTGAACTTCTAGCACCAGCCTAAAGTTCCAGCTTCTCAATAGCAGCAATGATCCAGGACTTCAAACTTGTCACAGGGGGTCACCATCTTGGAAAGTGTCTGTGACACTCACATGCTCAGTGTTCTCTGAGAAGCTGTTGAGAAGCTAAACTTAGGGGTCGTCACAAATTACCCAGCAGAAAATGAGGTTTGTCTGTAATATAAGCTGATGCTACAGGGCTAATTATTAAATTTGATGCTAATTGCACTGGTTTCTGTGCTGCCATGTAGTAATTATCTGTATTAATTACTAATCAGCCTTATAATGTGACATTTCTATTCTATGTGTACTGTATATTGTGAGTGGGTCCCTAAGCTCAGTAAGTGACAGCAGCACATAACATGTGCAGTGAATCAGCAGAAAAGATAATGGGGAGCTACCAGGGCATCTTTGGAGACACAGATCTTTACTGCTAAAGGGCTGTGGTTGCCTTGGGCTGGTACAGAAGCATAAAACATCATGTACAACATTTCTACCTACTTCTTTAGTTTAACTTTCCTTGTCCTTTAAGGTGGCCCTAGACACACAGATATTATAGCAATTGTTATGTCTATAGCTTCCTTTACTCTCAACGTCAGGAAAGCTTCAGTATGGTGCTGGGCACATTGTGCTTCAGGATGTCATCAGTGGGGCAAAACACATGCAGATTTGGAGGTATGAATATCATAATCAGAATATAGTAATCATGATTCCAGGCCAAAGCTTTTTCGGGTCTTAGCGTCTAAATTAAAGTAACCTCATATCAGGGGCAGTTTTCACAAAAATTACAATCAAAAAAATTAAAGTGTTTTAAAATAATTCAAATATAATGCAGCGTTGCCCTACACTGGTAAAACTGTTGTGTTTGTTTTGTTTTTATAAATAAGCTGCTGTGTAGCAATGGGGACTGCCATGAAAAGGAGAAAAGGCTCAGGTTACACAGCAGATGGCAGATAAGATCTGTAGAACATAATGGTGTTATCTGTTTTCTACTATTTAACTTGTGCCATATAGCCTTTTTTCAATTTCCACCATTGCTACACAGCAGCTTGTTTATATGAACTATAGTAGTGTTTCTGAAGCAAACAGGTCAGTTTTACCAATGCAGGGCAACACTACATGATATTTATATTACTTTAAAACACTTTCAATATTTGGTGTTACTGTTCCTTTAAGTTTTGTAAGAATCTAAGTACAGTATTATATACAGGGCCATTTCACAGGTAAATTATAGGAGCTGTTACATTTTATGGATGTCACAATGGCAGAATTATATACAGGTATGGAATCCGTTATCCAGAATCCCATTACCCAAAAAGCACTGATTTATGGGAAGGCCATAGAGCGAATTTTAATCAAATAATTTAAAGTTTAAAAAATGATTTACTTTTTCTCTGTACTGATAAAAAAGTACCTCGTACTTGATCCCTACTAGGACATATTATATATAATTATAGGGATATTTATTTAATGCATATAAGTAAAATGCTGCCCAACATATAACAGTGAAGTTCTCTACAGAAAATAATAGTACATTGACCTCACCATCTAAAGGAACAATGAGCCTTGGCATAAAATGGTACAATAACTGATTAACGTTTTCCTTTTATGCTTCCCTGTTCTCCCCTGTACATATTATAGGTTCAGGTACATGCATCAGTATCCTTATAATGCTATGCTAGTATGTGAGATCACAATGCAATTCGCATTGAACACAGCATTTTCAAAGGCACTGCAGCATTAACAGATCAAGAAATAGTGGTCTGTATATGGGTTTATGCTTTCCTCTTCTTCTTGAAGGTAAAGAAAGTAAAATGAAGACCTGCACTGCTAATGTAGTGGTCCCCAACCAGTCTCTCGCAAGCAACCTGTTGCTTTCAGTGGCCTCAAAGCAGGTGCTTATTTTTCAATTTCAAGTTTTGGCTGCATAAAAACAAGTGCACTTCCAAACAGAGCCACCGGTAGGCTGCAAATCCACATAGGGGCTACCAAACAGCCAATCACAGCCTTTGTTTGACATCCTTAGGGACTTTTTTCGTACTTGTGTTGCTTCGCCACTCTTTTTACATTTGAATGTGACTCGCAGGTATAAAAGGTTGGGGACCCCTGTGCTTAGGTTTCCACTCGCAAAGAGACTTGTCTTGGCTGTAAGGCATCACTGTATATTATGTGCAATTCAATATTTATGGCTACCACTTTGAATTTCTTTACTGAGAGCGTAGGGGTGATGTGCAGAGATCTGTGCGTCATTACTAACTGAATACCATACAGCAAGTTTTTTGGTGAAGCAACTGAAGCGGGGAGAGCAAGCACTAACCCTTGTAAAAAAATAAAATAAAGCAGCACATCCTCAGCAAGTTAGCCTTTTCAAATTAATTTATTAGGTCCTTTGTGTTGACCAATGCTTATAATAATACCAATATTCTCATTTGTGCAACAGCCTGTGTTACATTATTTTACCCATGTTGTAAGACTACTAACTTGGCATTATAAATGAACGTGAATTTACACTGTAGTAGTTTATACAAAAGGTGAGCAAAGCACGTGGATGTTCTAGCATTAAAATGAATGCCAATGAAGTGATTGAAAGTTTACGGAGTTATGCAAATTAGTTAATTCGAAAGATAAGAGCCATGACACTTAATTGCCCATTTAGGTATTTTGCGTTCTTGCTCATATTACCCCCTTCCCCCCCCCAACTCAATAGAGGTATGGGACTTGTTATCCAGTATGCTCAAGACCTAAGGTTTTCCGGATACCCGATCTTTCTGTAATTTGTCGCTTGATACCCTAAGTCTACTAGAAAATCATGTAAACATTAAATAAACCCAATAAGCTGGTTTTGCTTCCAATAAGGATTAATTATATCTTGGTTTGGATCAAGTACAAGCTACTGTTTTATTATTCAAGAGAAAAAAGGAAAGTTAAAAAAAATTTGATTATTTGGATAAAATGGAGTCTATGGGAGGCAGCCTTTCTGTAATTCATAGCTTTCTGGATAACTGATTTCTGGATAATGGATCCTATACCTGTAATGTCTTGGCCATGTTCCTGGTGGTACATTAAACTTTGAATATGTTTTACCCCCATTATAATGTGTGGGGCATTCTTAACACTGATACAAGTGTTGATCATGAAAGTCATTGATGTATTAATTAGGGATAAAATTGCAGTACAGGTATGAGACCTGATATCCAAAATGCTTGGGAACTGGGGTTTTTCCGGATAATTGGTCTTTCTGTAATTTGGCTCTCTATGCCTTATGTATTAAAATATCATTTAAACGTTAATTAAATCCAATAGTATTGTTTTGCCTCCAATAACGATTCATTATATTGTAGTTAAGATCAAGTGCAAGGTACTGTAGAAAATCATTTTGAAAATGTGAATTATTTCATTGCAATAAAGTCTATGGGAGATGGCCTTTCCATAATTTAGAGCTTTCTGGATAACGGGGATTCTATAACTGTATTTAGATTTAGCTCCAAATTATATTCTGTGAACCGATTATTACTGACTTTATGCTTCTTATGTAAATTCGGTCAGTTCCATTTCCACTGCATTCTGATCATCTTGAAAAAGCCTGGGTTGGCTAAATTTAGCTGCAGGTGTATTCAAAAAGCTTTTTATTTTGCTGGGAGTTTTCTGAGCATATCAAGTTTTCTTAATATTTCAAATAGGCTGTAGATATTTTTCCTTTGACTTGTTAAGCTTTCTTGGCATTCACATAGACAAGCTCATTTACCAATGCTATAGGCACAGATGATGAAAAGTGCACAAAAGGAGCACAACATTGAACCCCTTAGGGCCAGTAGATGGAGCATTTGCACAAATAGGACTGGCAGATGCAAGACTCATTGTAGAGATTCATTGTAAATTCTCTGCCAGCTTCAGATCATGTGATTACAGGCTGTCCACTCTTTAGAAATATTCATATTGCCTGCCAACCTCTATGAGCGAGACTTTAATTACTTTGATTCTGAAACCCGAGAAAGACCCCTTCAATTGTGCCTCATACCGCCCGATATCGTTAATAAATGTAGATGCCAAAATTTTAGCCAAAATTTTAGCCCGAAGACTTAATTTAGTAATTACCAAAATAATTTCTCCAGATCAAACGGGTTTTATCCCAGGCCGAATGACAGACATCAACATTCGGAGACTTTTCACAAATATGAACATCGCACATGATAACTCAGGAAATAGGATTATAGCGACCCTTGACAATGAAAAAGCCTTTGATTCCGTGGAATGGGACTACCTCTGGGCAACTATGGGAAAAATGGGAATCAAAGGCAACTTTCTAAATTGGACAGCCATGTTATACAATAATCCAGTGGCACGAATCAAAACAAATCAGACAGTCTCACCCTTATTCTCGCTCTTTAGGGGGACTCGGCAGGGATGCCCCCTCTCGCCCCTATTATTTGCAATTGCGATGGAACCGTTAGCCTCTCTTTTAAAATGTAATGCTGAAGTTAAAGGCTTGTGTATAGGGTCTATTACAGAGAAAGTTGCTATGTACGCTGATGATACTTTACTGTTCCTAGAGAACCCCTATAACGCCCTAGACTCTGCACTAAATGTAATAAATAGACATACAGAATTCTCTGGTTTATCTATAAATTGGGGGAAATCCCAAATTTTCCCAATAGACACATTTCAACTTGAAAGTCACAGGTATAAGGCTCAGCTACCTTGGGTCTCTACCTTTAAATATCTAGGAGTACATATCAATAGGGACCTGAACCAATTTGTTGAACTTAACTTAAACCCCCTGTTAACCTTGATGGAAAAGAAAACCAAAAACTGGAACAACCTCCCCCTAACACTTCTTGGTCGTATTAATCTTTTTAAAATGGTTCTGTTACCCAAATTCACCTACTTATTTTTACAAGCTCCTATTCAGGTTCCCAACCAATTCTTCCAAAAGCTTAAATCCTTACTGAATTCCATGTATTGGGGCGGAACATCACCTAGAACAGCTCTAACTACACTGCAACATCCCTCAGATAAAGGGGGCCTAGCAGCACCTAATATGTTCTTATACTATCTAGCGACAAAATTAGTTATGGTATGGAGGTGGGCCTCGTCGCCCCCTGACATTGCGTGTACAACACTTGAAGCAAAATTGGTAAACTCTTATGAAGCCCTTAGAAACTTGTTATATAGGGGAACCAAAAACCAGAATAAAATATCCCCCCTAATGAGAGCGACTATACACAGCTGGAAAACCGCCCTAATCTACTTCCCTAGAGGGGAAACTCACTATTCTACTCATACCCCCTTGTGGCATAACCCCAATCTCCCCCACCTCCAGACAGTACCAGATCCCAGTGTTTGGGCACAATATGGTATAAAATATATAGAACAGGTCATTTCACAAGGTGAAATATCTACTTTTAATGCCCTCAAAGAAAACTTTAACCTACCCAATAAAATGCTCTTCCGTTTTCTCCAGCTGCGACATGCCCTCCAAATGCAATTAGGTAGGGAACATATTGATACCTCCCCCAGGAGAATAGAAGATTTAGTCTTCAACCCGGGACTAATAAAACCCGTTTCCCAATTCTATTCTCTCCTGAACAATCCCAAAGAACCCGTTTTAGACAAGCTCTATATAAAATGGGCAGTGGATATCCCTCAACTGACTTTGGAAAGGTGGAATGAAATTCTTGAAACAAATCATTCGCCATTAATTAATTCAAAAGATAGAATGATTCAATTTAGATACCTTCATAGAACATATTTGACCCCCCATAGATTGCACCTAATCAAACCTTCTATACCCGATGTCTGCCCAAGATGCCAAAACTCCCCGGCTGGCTTCATACACATGATATGGGCATGTACTCAGATCCAAAGATTCTGGATCAAAATAACACAAGAAATCAGCTCTCTTCTAGCACTCATAATTCCAATGGATATATCCCTTCTCATCCTTAACCAAACTGAAGATACGGCTCCCACGGTTGCTGAAAGGACTCTAATATGTTTCCTCCTCATACAAGCAAAACGGTTGATAGCCCTCAAATGGAAGTCTGAACGTCCCCCAACAAAAACTCAATGGATTGAACTGGTAAATAATTCAATTCCCCTATATCGATTAACCTATATTAATAGAGGCTGTCCAAAAAAATTTGAGAAAATATGGACCCCATGGTTGTCTGAGCATCTCCCCGCATTGTTGGTTCAGAGCGAACACTCATAATACCCAACACCGTGCACCTCAACTGGACCCGGCTCACCCCCCCCTCCTCCCCCAATCCCCTCCCCCCCTCCCCCCCCACTCTGGGAGAAACAACAGTAGACACAGTTTATTGGGAAAATTCTTCAACTGTTTATTGTATATTAAAGATGACTGCAAATGTATCTAGACATTCTTTTGTAATATCATAATTAATATTTTCACAAATTATTACATTGCTCAAAGGAACCTTTTTACAAATTGAATGTTAATGATGCCATCTCATGTTTTGATGTATAACTTTTATTCGACTAAAGTCATGTATCACAAGATTGCAACATATTTCAATAAAAAGGAAGTTTGAAAAAAAAAAAAGAAATATTCATATTGACATTTCAGGGTGGTGGTCTGGTCATTGCCAGGTCTGCTATTGGCATAGTTTTTCCTTTGCATTTGTAATGGCAGCGGGACATACTGACTGTTGCAGTTTTCCATCTGAGCATTGTGTGCCATAAGCCTAAATGATGGCAAATCATCTAAATGATGAATTGTTTCCTTCTGCAAATCGGCACACAGTCCTCTATGTTTTATTGACCCTTCACAGGTCAGACACACAGCGAGAAACCCCTAGACAAAAAATGATTGACACTAATATGGTCAGTACTACAGTCAGTAGGTGACTCCACCCAAGAACATTTTCCATTACTTTACATGTAACATGTTTTTCTTCTTGTGACAATTTGCTTGTCATTCTATAGGGTTCCATATGTGATGAGTTTGAAAATACACAAGCAGGTGGTCACTGTAGGTGGATTACAGAGTGTGAAATGAGGAGTAATCGTGGCATAAGGAGAGTGGCACTGCTCAGATGATTTTGATAGCTTGCGTAGGATTCTCTCTCATGTTTGCCAGATTTCTCAGTCTGCAGAAAGCAGAAGGCCGTCAGTCTGCAGCGGACATTAATAATGCAAGCACAGTTTGCACTCTGTTGAACGTGTAGATCTGCTAATCCACTTCTCCTCCTCCACTGCATGTTATCTATCTTCATTTTCTACCTTTTCTCTGTGTTTAACCCTTATAGTGCCAGAGGGTCCGAAAGCCTAGCCAAGCAATGCATTGCTGCTCCTTATTAAAGTGCAGATGTAATGTTCCTTCATATGCTAGAGTGAGTTAGAGGTAGTAAATCCTCATCCCTTGGGATGGCCAGATTGCATGATGTAACCTCGGCCGATTGTCTGGTTTATTATTTAGACATGCAGTTTCTGTCTATATAACCCCAGACATGTACAGGTACCGGTTTCCAGTTACGGCAAACAATACAGGTGCTTTTGTAGCAGATGTTGTTCAACTAAAACATTTTTTTGGAGCCAAACATGCTCATATAGTTCAGTTAATAACTGACCAAATCCTATGCACATGGAGCAGCTGCCATATGCAGAGCTGTGGAGTCAGAGTCGGAAGCAATTTTGGGTATCTGGAGCCGGAGTCACCAAAAATGTTCAGACTCCTAATAACTTTAATTACAAGCACTGAAAATAATTAAATCAGATTTAAGAGTTTCTATGAAGGAGGATATAACAGAAGCAATTTTTTTGGATTGTATTTAACAGCTAATCTACAGCCATGTGCCAGTTTCAATCAATATATAATATTAATAGTTAGTAGTTGTTTTAGGTTTTCCAATTCTTTTGTTTTATGAAGTTTAGCTTTGACATTGGTTTAGAATTATCAAAGGATGCTGTTTATATTTTTGAGCTTTGGCATTGATAAAATGCCTTGTATGTTGTGTACTTAACATGGAAAATACATTAGTACATTAAAGGAACAGTAACACCAAAATATGAAAGTGTTTTAAAGTAATTAGCCTGCACTGGTAAAAACTGTGTGATAACAGATAAAACACCATTGTATTGGACAGAGTTTATCTGTTGTATGCTATGTAACCTGTGCCTTTTGACTCCATAGCCCTGGCCATATGGTCAACTTTTTGGCATGATTAATCACCAAGAGAAAGTTGGTGAGTTGTCAGTCCTGTTCAGTGTCCCTGTAAGTGTATTAACACAAACAAGACAGGAGACAGACAGTGTTTCCCCAGCAACATGTTATGTCTCTGTGGTTGTACTGAGCTTCCCATAGCTATACATTAAAGGAACAGTAACTTTAAAAATGAAAGTGTTTTAAAGAAATAAAAATATAATTCAGTGTTGCCCTGCACAGGTAAAACTGCCATGTTTGCTTTAGATACACTACTATTGATTATACAAATAAGCTGCTGTGTAGCAATGGGGGCAGCCATTCAAAGGAGAAAATGCTCAGGTTACACAGCAGATAGCAAATAAGCTCTGTAGAACATAATGGTGTTCTCTGTTATCCATTATTAAACTTGTGTTATATAGCCTTTTCATTTTTTGGTGTTACTGTTCCTTTAAGGTCAATGATGTAGACCAGGGGTGTCCAACCTTTTGGCTTCCCTGGGCCACACTGGTAGAAAAAAAATGTTCTGGGGCCACACTTGAAATACACACAAACACTGTTGTGTCTGACAGATACTACATTCAGATGCTAATGTATTTACAAAAAAACAACCACTGAAAAAGTTTTAATGAATATGTATTAGATAGTTTCTCAGAATTACAAGTTGTAGATTTTTTCAAAATGTTTAAAAGTTTTGGGGTAGAGATCCCATTAAAAAACAAGTAGTTTGTGTTTTTACAATTTTAGCTACTGCAGATGAATCCCTTTAAAGGTGGCCATACATGGGCATATTAAACCTGCCGATATCGCCTTTAGACCTATTCAGCAGCTTATCTGCTAGTGCATGGGGCCGATGGGTCTGCCTGATCGATATCAGGCTGTAAAAGGAGGTTTGATTTTTCTGGCAATCGAGAGGCGCATCAGCTAGTTGATCCGTCCTACGACATTCTCCCTGCTGTTGGTGGGAAAGATTCTCTCATTTAGCGACCTCACCAAACGAACGGTTCTTATCGTCTATGGCCACCTTATGACTTGTGCTGCAATGCCAATGTTGGTCTGTCTCCTTATATTCTCCTATTTTGTTTCCTCTACAGGACTTCTCATTCGAGGGCTAAAGCAGATGCAGCTGCTACAGCAGCACTCAAAGCGCAGGAAGAAGCTCAGATAGCCAGAATTGCTGCCAAAGAGTTCTCACCATCCTTCCAGCATCGGGAAAATGGTTAGTGTCTCCCTTAAGGGCCCCTGAACTGTGAGCTCATTTAGGGCAAAGGCAAAAGTAACTGGTAAGATTGTTGCCATTTTACAGAAATCATTGTGGGGGTGCCTTTTAAGTGTGGCAAAAATTCTTCACTCCCATCCACTGTAAAAAAATACATTCAAATTAAGTTTAAGCAGAGCCAAAATGCATGGACCGATGTGCAAGATTTAAGTCTGGATCCCATCCTTATCAAGAATAAACAGCACACTCACCTTAAGTGGCAAATTACTTAGCCCAGTTTTCTATTCCCCAACTAACAATTATTGCTTATTACACACAATGCTTCATAGCCCACACACCACCAAAATAGAATAAAATCATTGAATAAGCAAGTAATCCATATAGTAACCCCCAGGTTCCATAGCCCAAAATATTGATAGTCCATAAGGCAGGAGACTCAAGATACAAGTGCCTTGTGCCTACCACCTGTTAAAAAGCAGGTGTCAAGGACAGAGCTCCCTTGCACTTGTGTGAGGCACAAAGGTATAATGCAGCTTGCACCAGTGCTCTGCTTATGGGCCCTTCCTCTTAGTGCTCAAGTATTAGTAGGTTTACCTTTGGAAAATGAGCCCTAGAGTCTTTTACTTCTAGTGGTACAATACTTTGATCAGATATCAGTGAATACAGTTATCTTTTGTCAGAGCAGAAAGGTGCAGACTAGGGACAGGGGGCAACCTAACAGCACTGGGGACCTCCCTGACACTCACTCCAGTCCCAGGTCTTGATTTGAGTTTGTTTTGCGGCCAGATGGACCCATGCTTAGTAAAGGTAGGTAAGCAATTAACTATGTTTTATTTTTTAAAAGATATTTTATTGGACAAACTGTCCAGTGACTTTGCTTCCCCACCACGTCATGGATGGGCTCGCAAATCACTTGCAGAAAGCTAGAACTATAACTACTACTACCTTGCTGCCCTTCCTAGGGTTATATGTAATGTCCTTTAAATGCAGTACTGAATGATCTTAGAATTAGTGGGGCTTATTTATAAACACTGAGAAAAATTTCACATGGGCAGTAACCCATGACAACCAATCAAATGTTTGCTTTCATTGTTCAACCTGCAGCTGGCTGAAAAAAAACAGTCACTGATTGGTTACTGCCAATATGCAAATTTTCCCAGTGTTTATAAATGAGCCCCAGTAAATGAATACAACAGTAAAGACAAACCACAGTGGGAGAAAAAACTATAAAAGTCAATAAAACTCTTTGTGGCTTGATATTGAACAGGTACCTTATTGTTTGCAATACAGGTAAGAATGTGTTTGCTCTGAGAGCTTGCGCTCATTTTGAGCTGCACTTCAAAATGTTATGAGTTTTATTATTTCATGTATGTTTATGTCTCTCATAATGACCAATGATTCATGCAAAATAAGTACAGGTATAATGAACTTTGAATGTGAATATATACTATTGTAATAATGTGAGGACATCTACAATCTTGTACAGAACAAGGCAAATCTGTGTAGCAGGTTAGTATCTTGCTAAGAAATAACAATCCAGGGTTTTGTGCTTGGACCTTTCTTGCAACCCAACCCCCATCTCCTCTCTTTGTTGCTAGAAGAAGAAGAGACTGTTTTGAAATCACTGTATGCTTAACCCTTTAAATGCCACAGATCGTAGAATCTACGTTCTGTGGCAAAGGTACTTGAAATGCCACAGAACGTAGATTCTACGTTCTGCAGCACTTCCGGGTTCAGAAGCGGAGGAGCGGCTGTTAGAGCCGCTCGCTCCGTTCCTGCTCGATCCCCTGCCCCTAGGCAACGAGCAGAGCAGGGGATCGAGTGGCCCCTGGGGCGCGATCGCCCAGGGGCCCAAAAACAGCAGCAGGCACGTGTTACTTACGTGTCCTGCTGCTGCAGCCTGCACCGGATCGACGATCTCCGCCCCCACAGCACACAGACAGGAACCACGACGCAGAGGTCTTCCAGGGAGTCTTCCTGATCGCCTGCAACAGTCTCCAGCGATTTTTTCAGGTTAGTGCAACAATTACACACACAAACACACCAACACACACTTATTACAGTAATACACACTTAGATTCACACTTACACACACTTACACATACTTTTTGGGGATTGGGGGGGTCACTTACACTCACTGCACTTACACACATGTGCACACGCACACACGCGCACATAACATGTAATTTACCATTTGTACACACGCACACGCACATACATGGCATTGTGGCTTTTTTTTTTTTTTTCTTATCGCATCGTCTCTTTTTTTGGCTGAAAAAAATGTTTTATTGCCATTACGAATAGCGTATTCGCTAACCGTACTGTGCAATATCTTTTTTATGTTATTTCGGTGATTATATTGCAATTTTGGGTATTTTGGTGCATTTTTAGCCATTTTATTGAATTTTTAGCCATTTTATTGCATTTTCAGCTCTGCGTATGTTGTGTTCACTTGTTTCTAGCCGTATAACCTGTTTGGCCCAGCTAAAATATTCAAACTGTGATTCTGACGGCCAATAACACTAGTCTGGAAAAAAAACATTGATTTTTGTGGTTTTATTGGATTTTTTTGCATTTCACTCTTTACTGCCTTATTTTGTTTTGCCTTGTAAATTTTATCTACTTTATATCCATTTGGGGGTCTCTGTGCGCCACATAGTTTGGTATATCTATGCATATTGGGCATCAAAGTGTTCAGTAGACCCCTGGCGTTCATATTTAGGATGTTTTATGCTGATACGTTACGAAATGTGGGGCATATAATGGGGTAAAATTCAAGCTTTGTGACGATTTTCAGAAATTTGATAAAAACCGTTATGTTCAGCATTGCTTTGCAGTTTGGCAGTTTGCAGTAGAAACACTTATTTACCCATATTGGATTCGTCAGAATGTGTACTTTCTGAAAATATATGGTTTTCTGGGGTCTCTGTACTGTTAGGGGGGTCTAATGTCACATAATACACACACCAGGTGCTCATATTGCAGCAGCCAGCGCGTCAGCCGTGAAAATGTATATACACTATTGTCATTTGGGGGTCTCTGTGCGCCACATAGTTTGGTATATCTATGCATATTGGGCATCAAAGTGTTCAGTAGACCCCATGCGTTCATATTTAGGATGTTTTATGCTGATACGTTACGAAATGTGGGGCATATAATGGGGTAAAATTCAAGCTTTGTGACGATTTTCAGAAATTTGATAAAAACCGTTATGTTCAGCATTGCTTTGCAGTTTGGCAGTTTGCAGTAGAAACACTTATTTACCCATATTGGATTCGTCAGAATGTGTACTTTCTGAAAATATATGGTTTTCTGGGGTCTCTGTACTGTTAGGGGGGTCTAATGTCGCATAATACACACACCAGGTGCTCATATTGCAGCAGCCAGCGCGTCAGCCATGAAAATGTATATACACTATTGTCATTTGGGGGTCTCTGTGCGCCACATAGTTTGGTATATCTATGCATATTGGGCATCAAAGTGTTCAGTAGACCCCTGGCGTTCATATTTAGGATGTTTTATGCTTATACGTTACGAAATGTGGGGCATATAATGGGGTAAAATTCAAGCTTTGTGACGATTTTCAGAAATTTGATAAAAACCGTTATGTTCAGCATTGCTTTGCAGTTTGGCAGTTTGCAGTAGAAACACTTATTTACCCATATTGGATTCGTCAGAATGTGTACTTTCTGAAAATATATGGTTTTCTGGGGTCTCTGTACTGTTAGGGGGGTCTAATGTCGCATAATACACACACCAGGTGCTCATATTGCAGCAGCCAGCGCGTCAGCCGTGAAAATGTATATACACTATTGTCATTTGGGGGTCTCTGTGCGCCACATAGTTTGGTATATCTATGCATATTGGGCATCAAAGTGTTCAGTAGACCCCTGGCGTTCATATTTAGGATGTTTTATGCTGATACGTTACGAAATGTGGGGCATATAATGGGGTAAAATTCAAGCTTTGTGACGATTTTCAGAAATTTGATAAAAACCGTTATGTTCAGCATTGCTTTGCAGTTTGGCAGTTTGCAGTAGAAACACTTATTTACCCATATTGGATTCTTCAGAATGTGTACTTTCTGAAAATATATGGTTTTCTGGGGTCTCTGTACTGTTAGGGGGGTCTAATGTCGCATAATACACACACCAGGTGCTCATATTGCAGCAGCCAGCGCGTCAGCCATGAAAATGTATATACACTATTGTCATTTGGGGGTCTCTGTGCGCCACATAGTTTGGTATATCTATGCATATTGGGCATCAAAGTGTTCAGTAGACCCCTGGCATTCATATTTAGGATGTTTTATGCTGATACGTTACGAAATGTGGGGCATATAATGGGGTAAAATTCAAGCTTTGTGACGATTTTCAGAAATTTGATAAAAACCGTTATGTTCAGCATTGCTTTGCAGTTTGGCAGTTTGCAGTAGAAACACTTATTTACCCATATTGGATTCGTCAGAATGTGTACTTTCTGAAAATATATGGTTTTCTGGGGTCTCTGTACTGTTAGGGGGGTCTAATGTCGCATAATACACACACCAGGTGCTCATATTGCAGCAGCCAGCGCGTCAGCCGTGAAAATGTATATACACTATTGTCATTTGGGGGTCTCTGTGCGCCACATAGTTTGGTATATCTATGCATATTGGGCATCAAAGTGTTCAGTAGACCCCTGGCGTTCATATTTAGGATGTTTTATGCTGATACGTTACGAAATGTGGGGCATATAATGGGGTAAAATTCAAGCTTTGTGACGATTTTCAGAAATTTGATAAAAACCGTTATGTTCAGCATTGCTTTGCAGTTTGGCAGTTTGCAGTAGAAACACTTATTTACCCATATTGGATTCGTCAGAATGTGTACTTTCTGAAAATATATGGTTTTCTGGGGTCTCTGTACTGTTAGGGGGGTCTAATGTCGCATAATACACACACCAGGTGCTCATATTGCAGCAGCCAGCGCGTCAGCCGTGAAAATGTATATACACTATTGTCATTTGGGGGTCTCTGTGCGCCACATAGTTTGGTATATCTATGCATATTGGGCATCAAAGTGTTCAGTAGACCCCTGGCGTTCATATTTAGGATGTTTTATGCTGATACGTTACGAAATGTGGGGCATATAATGGGGTAAAATTCAAGCTTTGTGACGATTTTCAGAAATTTGATAAAAACCGTTATGTTCAGCATTGCTTTGCAGTTTGGCAGTTTGCAGTAGAAACACTTATTTACCCATATTGGATTCTTCAGAATGTGTACTTTCTGAAAATATATGGTTTTCTGGGGTCTCTGTACTGTTAGGGGGGTCTAATGTCGCATAATACACACACCAGGTGCTCATATTGCAGCAGCCAGCGCGTCAGCCATGAAAATGTATATACACTATTGTCATTTGGGGGTCTCTGTGCGCCACATAGTTTGGTATATCTATGCATATTGGGCATCAAAGTGTTCAGTAGACCCCTGGCATTCATATTTAGGATGTTTTATGCTGATACGTTACGAAATGTGGGGCATATAATGGGGTAAAATTCAAGCTTTGTGACGATTTTCAGAAATTTGATAAAAACCGTTATGTTCAGCATTGCTTTGCAGTTTGGCAGTTTGCAGTAGAAACACTTATTTACCCATATTGGATTCGTCAGAATGTGTACTTTCTGAAAATATATGGTTTTCTGGGGTCTCTGTACTGTTAGGGGGGTCTAATGTCGCATAATACACACACCAGGTGCTCATATTGCAGCAGCCAGCGCGTCAGCCGTGAAAATGTATATACACTATTGTCATTTGGGGGTCTCTGTGCGCCACATAGTTTGGTATATCTATGCATATTGGGCATCAAAGTGTTCAGTAGACCCTTGGCGTTCATATTTAGGATGTTTTATGCTGATACATTACGAAATGTGGGGCATATAATGGGGTAAAATTCAAGCTTTGTGACGATTTTCAGAAATTTGATAAAAACCGTTATGTTCAGCATTGCTTTGCTGTTTGGCAGTTTGCAGTAGAAACACTTATTTACCCATATTGGATTCGTCAGAATGTGTACTTTCTGAAAATATATGGTTTTCTGGGGTCTCTGTACTGTTAGGGGGGTCTAATGTCGCATAATACACACTCCAGGTGCTCATATTGCAGCAGTCAGAGCGTCAGCCGTGAAAATGTCTATACATATTGTCATTTGGGGGTCTCTGTGCGCCACATAGTTTGGTATATCTATGCACATTGGGCATCAAACTGTTTAGTAGACCCATATGTTTATATTTAGGATGCTTTATGCTGGTAATGATACATGGACAATACGATGCTGGAAAGTTGAAGCTTTGAGGCAATTTCCAGATATTTCACCAAAACCGCCAAATTTGGGAAAGCCTTGCGACTCAGTAGTTTGGAGCAATAAGGCATGGGTACCCATTTTAGATTCGGTAGAATGTGTACTTTCCAAAAATGTATGGGTTTGGGGGGTAAACATATATTTCTGTGTTTTTACCCCACAAAAATGCAGTCAATGTGTTGATTTTTCATTAGATGAAGTTACCCACGGGACTGTTTGTATGCGCTAACTTCATTTTGGGGCCTCTAAATGCCAGATACTTTGGTAAACCTATGAACAATGGCCACCAAACTGTTCGAAGTAACCCTGGCAATCATATTTAGGGTGCTTTTTCTTAGTACGTAATGACACATGGGTGATATGGTGCTGGGAAGTTGAAGCTTTGAGGCAATTTTCAGATATTTCACCAAAACCGACAACTTTGGGAAAGCCTTGCGACTCAGTAGTTTGGAGCAATAAGGCATGGGTACCCATTTTAGATTCGGTGGAATGTGTACTTTCCAAAAATGTATGGGTTTGGGGGGTAAACATATATTTCTGTGTTTTTACCCCACAAAAATGCAGTCAATGTGTTGATTTTTCATTAGCTGAAGTTACCCACGGGACTGTTTGTATGCGCTAACTTCATTTTGGGGCCTCTAAATGCCAGATACTTTGGTAAACCTATGAACAATGGCCACCAAACTGTTCGGAGTAACCCTGGCAATCATATTTAGGGTGCTTTTTCTTAGTAAGTAATGACACATGGGTGATATGGTGCTGGGAAGTTGAAGCTTTGAGGCAATTTTCAGATATTTCACCAAAACCGACAACTTTGGGAAAGCCTTGCGACTCAGTAGTTTGGAGCAATAAGGCATGGGTACCCATTTTAGATTCGGTAGAATGTGTACTTTCCAAAAATGTATGGGTTTGGGGGGTAAACATATATTTCTGTGTTTTTACCCCACAAAAATGCAGTCAATTTGTTGATTTTTCATTAGCTGAAGTTACCCACGGGACTGTTTGTATGCGCTAACTTCATTTTGGGGCCTCTAAATGCCAGATACTTTGGTAAACCTATGAACAATGGCCACCAAACTGTTCGGAGGAACCCTGGCAATCATATTTAGGGTGCTTTTTCTTAGTACGTAATGACACATGGGTGATATGGTGCTGGGAAGTTGAAGCTTTGAGGCAATTTTCAGATATTTCACCAAAACCGACAACTTTGGGAAAGCCTTGCGACTCAGTAGTTTGGAGCAGAAAGGCATGGGTACCCATTTTAGATTCAGTAGAATGTGTACTTTCCAAAAATATATGGGTTTGGGGGGTAAACATATATTTCTGTGTTTTTACCCCACAAAAATGCAGTCAATGTGTTGATTTTTCATTAGCTGAAGTTACCCACGGGACTGTTTGTATGCGCTAACTTCATTTTGGGGCCTCTAAATGCCAGTTACTTAGGTAAACCTATGAACAATGGCCACCAAACTGTTCGGAGGAACCCTGGCAATCATATTTAGGGTGCTTTTTCTTAGTATGTAATGACACATGGGTGATATGTTGCTGGGATGTTGAAGCTTTGAGGCAATTTTCAGATATTTCACCAAAACCGACAACTTTGGGAAAGCCTTGCGACTCAGTAGTTTGGAGCAATAAGGCATGGGTACCCATTTTAGATTCGGTAGAATGTGTACTTTCCAAAAATGTATGGGTTTGGGGGGTAAACATATATTTCTGTGTTTTTACCCCACAAAAATGCAGTCAATGTGTTGATTTTTCATTAGCTGAAGTTACCCACGGGACTGTTTGTATGCGCTAACTTCATTTTGGGGCCTCTAAATGCCAGATACTTTGGTAAACCTATGAACAATGGCCACCAAACTGTTCGGAGGAACCCTGGCAATCATATTTAGGGTGCTTTTTCTTAGTACGTAATGACACATGGGTGATATGGTGCTGGGAAGTTGAAGCTTTGAGGCAATTTTCAGATATTTCACCAAAACCGACAACTTTGGGAAAGCCTTGCGACTCAGTAGTTTGGAGCAGAAAGGCATGGGTACCCATTTTAGATTCAGTAGAAGGTGTACTTTCCAAAAATGTATGGGTTTGGGGGGTAAACATATATTTCTGTGTTTTTACCCCACAAAAATGCAGTCAATGTGTTGATTTTTCATTAGATGAAGTTACCCACAGGACTATTTGTATGCGCTAACTTCATTTTGAGGCCTCTAAATGCCAGATACTTTGATAAACCTATGAACAATGGCCACCAAACTGTTTGGAGGAACCCTGGCAATCATATTTAGGGTGCTTTTTCTTGGTGCGTAACGATACATGGGTGATATGGTGCTGGGAAGTTGAAGCTTTGAGGCAATTTTCAGATATTTCACCAAAACCGACAACTTTGGGAAAGCCTTGCGACTCAGTAGTTTGGAGCAATAAGGCATGGGTACCCATTTTAGATTCGGTGGAATGTGTACTTTCCAAAAATGTATGGGTTTGGGGGGTAAACATATATTTCTGTGTTTTTACCCCACAAAAATGCAGTCAATGTGTTGATTTTTCATTAGCTGAAGTTACCCACGGGACTGTTTGTATGCGCTAACTTCATTTTGGGGCCTCTAAATGCCAGATACTTTGGTAAACCTATGAACAATGGCCACCAAACTGTTCGGAGGAACCCTGGCAATCATATTTAGGGTGCTTTTTCTTAGTACGTAATGACACATGGGTGATATGGTGCTGGGAAGTTGAAGCTTTGAGGCAATTTTCAGATATTTCACCAAAACCGACAACTTTGGGAAAGCCTTGCGACTCAGTAGTTTGGAGCAATAAGGCATGGGTACCCATTTTAGATTCGGTAGAATGTGTACTTTCCAAAAATGTATGGGTTTGGGGGGTAAACATATATTTCTGTGTTTTTACCCCACAAAAATGCAGTCAATGTGTTGATTTTTCATTAGCTGAAGTTACCCACGGGACTGTTTGTATGCGCTAACTTCATTTTGGGGCCTCTAAATGCCAGATACTTTGGTAAACCTATGAACAATGGCCACCAAACTGTTCGGAGTAACCCTGGCAATCATATTTAGGGTGCTTTTTCTTAGTACGTAATGACACATGGGTGATATGGTGCTGGGAAGTTGAAGCTTTGAGGCAATTTTCAGATATTTCACCAAAACCGACAACTTTGGGAAAGCCTTGCGACTCAGTAGTTTGGAGCAATAAGGCATGGGTACCCATTTTAGATTCGGTAGAATGTGTACTTTCCAAAAATGTATGGGTTTGGGGGGTAAACATATATTTCTGTGTTTTTACCCCACAAAAATGCAGTCAATGTGTTGATTTTTCATTAGCTGAAGTTACCCACGGGACTGTTTGTATGCGCTAACTTCATTTTGGGGCCTCTAAATGCCAGATACTTTGGTAAACCTATGAACAATGGCCACCAAACTGTTCGGAGTAACCCTGGCAATCATATTTAGGGTGCTTTTTCTTAGTACGTAATGACACATGGGTGATATGGTGCTGGGAAGTTGAAGCTTTGAGGCAATTTTCAGATATTTCACCAAAACCGACAACTTTGGGAAAGCCTTGCGACTCAGTAGTTTGGAGCAATAAGGCATGGGTACCCATTTTAGATTCGGTAGAATGTGTACTTTCCAAAAATGTATGGGTTTGGGGGGTAAACATATATTTCTGTGTTTTTACCCCACAAAAATGCAGTCAATTTGTTGATTTTTCATTAGCTGAAGTTACCCACGGGACTGTTTGTATGCGCTAACTTCATTTTGGGGCCTCTAAATGCCAGATACTTTGGTAAACCTATGAACAATGGCCACCAAACTGTTCGGAGGAACCCTGGCAATCATATTTAGGGTGCTTTTTCTTAGTACGTAATGACACATGGGTGATATGGTGCTGGGAAGTTGAAGCTTTGAGGCAATTTTCAGATATTTCACCAAAACCGACAACTTTGGGAAAGCCTTGCGACTCAGTAGTTTGGAGCAGAAAGGCATGGGTACCCATTTTAGATTCAGTAGAATGTGTACTTTCCAAAAATGTATGGGTTTGGGGGGTAAACATATATTTCTGTGTTTTTACCCCACAAAAATGCAGTCAATGTGTTGATTTCTCAGTAGCTGAAGTAAAGTCCTGAACAATTTGGATGTGCTAACTACATATTGGTGTCTCTAAATGCCAGATACTTTGGTAAACCTATGCATAATGGGTATCAAATTGTTCAGTGGACCCCTGGCAATCATATTTCAGGTGCTTTTTCTTGGTACCTAATATAGTTTGGGATATGCGGAGCAGCAAAATAAAACCTTTGAAATGATTTTTCAGAATTTTGAATTTTTTGTTGAAAAACCGCTATGTTCAGACAAGCTTTTATGTTTGGTAGTTGGGAGTAGAGAGACATAGTTACCCATTTTGTAATCGGCAGAATGTGTACTTTTCAAAAATGTATGGTTTTCTGGGGTAAACCTACGGTTTCAGGATTTTTTGCCTTGGAATCTAAAGCATGCCGTTTTCTGCCTTGGTGCTTTCAAAATTTGGTAATATACTGCCGGGAGTTTTTGCTGTACAGAAATCCTAAATCTCCCTAAAACTATACATATCTGGTATTGGCACGTTCAAGAGACATAAGGCTTTCCAAATCAGTTGGATTTTCATCCGTAAAATGAAATATTTTTCTGGTATAAATTGATATACGATGAAAAATGGTAATTTTTCATTTTTTTTTGGTATTTAGCACTATAAATTTTTTTGCACAGGTGTAAATACATGAAAACTCAGGCAGATTTAGAAAGCTCAGTTTCTACCGAAAAAAACAATGTATAGTTTTCTTAGGTAAACTATAGGTTTCCCCTCAGAAAATGCCCCTAAAGTGAGAGAGCACAAAATGTTTCAAAAACGGCTGGCATTTCGCGTAACCAAAATGTGAAATTCTGCTGGCACTTAAAAGGTTAAAGCAAAAAGTCTTATAACTGATATGGTGTAGGGGCAAAAAAAGTGTTTGCGGTCATCTCTTGCTTGGAATATCTCATTTTGTTGTATGGAAGCATTTTTACCTATAACTGGACAGTACTCATTACCAATTAAAATTAAAATGCCATTTAGTCATAGAAATGCTACAGGGTGGTACATGGGTTGCCACCTTCTGTAACCTTGATTTATATATTGACCACATATAATGCTGATTCAGATTTAAATTGCCATATCTGTCCCATCACAAAAATTTACATTCTTTAAAATTCCTGTTCTTGGTGGTCTCTAAGGGCAACATTGTAACTGTAATTCTGCAGCCAATCACAGAATTAATAATTCTTTCATATGGCTTCATTGACAAAGCATTTTAAGTTGTAAGACTAGACTTTAACACGTTTGGTTTCTCTTTGGGGGGTGATATTTTCTCAAGTGGGTTGACCACGGTTTGTATGGGTTTGGGCCAACCATGTTGGGTGCTGGTCGGACTATAGAAGTATACTCCTCCACTGCTCCGATAGATTCCCTGTCTTGGAACCAGAGGCACACACAGAAGTATCCATGTACAAGGGTCAGGTGCCAACATTGTGTGTGTTAGGGTTGGGTGCTCCTTAAGGTTTTGTGGGTTAGGGTTGGGTGCAGGTTAAGTTTTTCCTGACCCGCACATCACTATGTAGGAGCCATTCACCCCAACATTTTTATCTTTAAATCATCCACTTATCTTAATATTTAATCAATAAGACTGTATTTTTTTGTTCTCAGGGCTTAAATGCCAGAGGCCAAAACATCAGAACTCAAGCGATGATATTGAAGTCATCTCAACAGAGACTCCACCACAGCATGACAGCCCTGAACTTTACATTAAAGGGACTACACCTTCTGATGTGACCCCTGATGATAGCCCTATGAGGAGCCCTTTGTGCAGCCCACCTTCTACACCACCTCCAGCTCAGCCAGTCCCCAAATCTAGAAAAAAGAGTGCCCACTTCTCTAGGCAGCTGTCTGTGGATGAGGACCGGGGAGGGGATATCCAAATGTTGCTTGAGGGAAGGAGTGGGGACTATGCCAGGCCCAACAGCTGGGGTGAAGTTGGTGGGGGCAGAATAGGAATGTCACAGGGAAACCCACTGGGGCCATGTTCAATCCCTGAAGACCTTTTGCTTAAGAGCACTGGCCACAAACATGTTGTTTCCAACCACAAGCCAAGGGAAAGGTGGGCAGACTCCCCAACCACCATATCATGGACTTCACACCGTACACACAACCACAGCCCAAGTGGTAACAAGCTGCTTGAAGTAGATGAGGAGAAGCTTAGCAATTATGAGATGGAGATGAAACCCTTGAAGAGAATGGATTCTTATATGCAAGAAGTACACACCCAAAAAAGACACTTCAGCAAAGCCGGTCCACGGAATACATCTGAGGCCCACCATCTAGAGGACCGCATGTATGGAGTCCAGAGACTGAGGTCCAAACCTCAGAACAAAGAGAACTTAAGGCCGGCAGCTTCTGCTGAGCCCACCGTGCAGAAACTAGATACACTGCGGTTTGGGGAGAAAGGAGACTCAAGGCTTCTAAGAAGAGATTTGACCCTCTCCCCTCCGCAAAAATCTTTACCTGTTGCACTAGACTCTGACGAGGAAAATTCTGCTGAGCTCAAGTCCACGGTAAGTAGATAAAGAATGCCTCTCATATACTGCCAATAATTTATATTTATGTGTTATCATTATATGCTGTTATTGTTATCACATATTACTGACATAAAAATATATTTATATTTACATAAACATACAATGATTTCTGCCCCAGTGAGTAGAACAAATGTAATGAGATTCAGTTTGATTCAAGACATCTAACTGTACCGTTACTAAATATCATATAATAAATATTTAATAGCATATGTATCTGATGAAATGTTTTACCCTTTATATGCTAGCAACTGTAGAATCGACTGCATGAATATGGAAATACCTGTACCATTGTGCTGTTGCTGTAAACTCTATGGGGCAGATTTACTAAAGGGTAAAGTGGCCGTCGCTATCTACATATAGCAGGGACATCGCCAATTTACCAACAGGCGTAGAGGACAATTTGCTAGCGAAAGAGACTGTCGCTAGTGTACGTTCACACCCTATCTGCAGACCACTATTCTCCCTGTCGAACGCTCGTTAGTCCGAATATTCACGGAGTGTGAATTTTACCAAACGTTACTCCTTTGCCAAAGTTTCCTTTGCCACCTTAGACCAAGCAAACTGATGTCAGGACAGTGACATCATATCCTGTATGCTGGAAATTCACTAAAGTTGTAAAAAACGCTGGCGACTTTTACTTTTTTAAAGTGAGATTGCCTCAAAAGTCCTAACTATTAAAGATTTTTGTGTTAACATTTTTTTCCAGACATTTGAGGGGCATGCCACATTTGTTTTAGAGTAGTTTCATGTCTAGGGCATTTGAGGATCTTTTATGTCTTTATTATACTTCCTTGGACATTTGTAATAAAAAGTGGCCACTTCAAGCATTTGCACCAACATCACTAACAAAGATGTCTTTTATGTACCCACCCTATTCACATTGACATAAGCGTAAGAGTACTAAAGAAGTTCGCTAGGCAGAAATTAATGCTAGCGAAACTTTGCTATGAAATTCTCGCACTGCCGAAGAAAACTCAACTTGCATTTTAGTGAATTAGCATAGCGGTTAACGAATTTGCACCTGGCAAAGTGGGGTAAACTTTTAGTATGTTGTAAAAAGGCTAATTCTAAGCAACATTTCAATTGCTCTTCATTATTTTTTTTTTCATAGTTTTTGAATGATTTGCCTTCATCTTCTGACTCTTCCCAACTGACTGACCCCATCTAAAAACAAATGCTCTGTAAGGCTACACATTTGTTGTTATTGCTACTTTTTATTACTCGTCTTTCTATTCAGGCCTTTCCTACTTATATTCTAGTCTCTTATTCAAATTAGTGCATGGTTGCATTTAAAACCAATTGCATATTGTCTCAGAATATTGTCTCAGCATATTCCTCTCTACATCATACTAAAAGTTAATTTGAAGGTGAACAACCCCTTTAAGTAATATAATAATTATTACGTCTATAAATATTGTTTTCAAATAGTACATGTATTGCTTTCTGCATTTATTTTTTACAACCCTATTTCTCCCCATTAGGGTTGCCTCCTTCAAAGTGGCAAGTCGCAAGGGTGGGCAGGATTGTTGGGGGTGGGTCACTGATGCCAGGGGCATGGCGTATGACATTTCATGGGCGAGTTAGTGAGGTCAGGGAGTGGGGATATGACTTTTCACCTGGACAGCCCTTCTGAAAACTGGTCAGGTAGCAACCCTACTTCCAGTATATCAAATAGTGATATAGTTAGACCTACTCTGAATGAAAAATTCCAGTTGGGAAGTATTCCCAGTAGGTCTGCAGAAGCTGCTACTGTGAAATACCAGCAATTAACATATCAAACTGTAACATATCAAACTGTAATTATTGACCGGGTTGTCTAAATACGTTTTTTTAAATAAATGTGTAGAAAAATTGGTTGTCAAATCTAATTCCCAATTCCCATGGCTGGGTTGATAATGTGGTTGTAACACTGCTAACTATACAGGAGGTTCTCACAGACTGATTGTGTGTGACTATTATACAGCCGAATTACATTAGTAATATGATCTTAACTGTAGCAATCTTAGTGGTTTATTAAGCAGGAAATTGTCAGTATAGTGCACACTCGTGTAATGCTTATGGGCACCCATAACTGTATCACCAGGATATGCATGTCATGTAGAAAATCTATTTCCTGTTGATAAGGCATATATATGTTACTGTATGGTTCTAGAATTCATTCTGATGATCCTGAATTGGTCTGACTTAAACCCATTCCTCACAACTGCACTGCACCCACACCCCCTCCCTCTATTACACCCCGCATCCTCTCTCGGAGCTTGTCAGGTGACAAAGGCACTGCTGTGAACGAGGAAGTGTAGAATGTTGCCTAGCAACAAGATCCAGGCAGCCTACCAAATGCGACAAAATCAGAGTCAGCTGGCTCAGAAGTAACTGTGCATCATCGGCATCAGGTCCAAACAAAAGCTGTAGGTTGTAGCCCCAAACTTTATTGCTAAAGTAATGTGCCGACTACAGCATTAATGTGTGAACCACTGAAATATTTAAACAGAAAGGACCCCACAGCAGGGTTGCCTTTAAAAGAGCAGCTTTTGAGTATTTTTACTGTTAAAATGTCTTTTGCAATGGGCACTTGCGTGATGACCCTTTTTATTAACTTTGAGGTATTTACTTACCATGATTTAAAATGATAGCATAAAGGGAAAACTTGATTTATAAGAACTTCAGAATTACTGATTTTCCTAAAAATTTTGTGAAAGTTGATACAGTAGAACCCCCATTTTACATCCCCTGATTTTAAGTTTTCCCTCATTTTACATTGTTGTTTTGTGGTCCCACCTATATATTGTGCATAAAACATTTACCTGATTTTACATTTTCCTGGATTTTACACCATTTTTTTCTGGTCCCCTGAAAAATGTAAAATGGGGGTTCTGTTGTATATACTGTACATATGGAACCTACAGCAAAATTGCTTTACCCCCAAGATGCAGTAGGCTGTAATATTGCTTACTCGAAGCCAGTCTGTTCTCTAAAAACTGCACTGGTTCTCCTGTAGGAGCTCAATCGTCTGCATCTTCTTCTGCTTCTTCCCTTCGGCCCAAGTCCAGGCACTGGCTAAAAGCTGACTTTTCACTCTACTGTTAGCCCCGTGCCAAAGAGAAAAAAGAAAGAAGATTGCGACGTGGTGCTCCTACAGAAGTACCCCAGTCCGGTGCAGTTTTTTTGCTAACAGAAGCATCGGCCTGGGCTATCAGGTAAAGGGTGCCTAACATTTGCCATACCCTTTTAGAAGAAAATATAGTAGGAGCCAAATTGCAATAGTAAATGGAAAGCAACGAAAGCCATAATAATGTAAATGTTTTATGAGCTAATGTGTTAAGTCCTGAATCATGGTTCCTATCTCTTGCCTTTTTTTTTTAATTGATCTATGACCTCTGATCTGCTGCCTTATTTTGTTTTGTTATTCCATCTTTTTCTCTTGTTATTCTCTCTTTTTCTCTTGCTCCTTCACTATATAATTTGTTTATTTTTACCTTTTCCTTCCTTTGTTCTCCATCTTACTATTCTACTCTCCCCTTCTTAAATATGTCTTCAGTCACTTTGCCTTCTTTCTTCATTTCCCCTTCCCTTTCACATTTTAATTGGTAGCATACATTCTCTGTTTCCTCCTCCCCCTTATTGTTTCCCCATTTGCTTCTGCTCTCTTAGCACCCCTTTTCTATTATATAAATTTCCTTTTCTACTTCTCTCTCTCTGTCTATGTGCTATTCTCCATGCTTCACCATTTATTTTACAGTTTTCCATCATACGGCCTTACCAGCACTTTGTAACGTGGTATAATGATCCTCTCCTCCTGCGAATTTATGCCCCTTTTATTACAGCTCAAATCCTTCTTTGCTGACTGGAATTACTTGCTACAATACAACCAAGTTTATTATCTACAAGTACCCCCAGGTCCATTTCATTATGGATTTGCCTAGTGCAGTCCCATTAAGGGTATAAGTGGCTTGGATATTTTTACATCCCAGGTGCATGACTTTACATTTATCAACATTGAATCTCATCTGCCACTTAGCTGCCCAGATTGCCAGTTTGTCAAGATCCTGTTGCAAGGATGCCACCTCCTGATGAAATTAATTGGGCTGGATAGTTTTGTGTCATCTGCAAACACTGATACATTACTTACAATACCTCCCCTAAGTCATTAATGAACAAGTTAAATAAAAGTGGACCCAATACTGAGCCCTGAGGGACCCCACTAAGAACCTTACTCCAAGTAGAGAATGTACATTTAACAACCACCCTCTCTGTACCCGATCCTGTAGCCAGTTTCCTATCCATGTGCAAACGACTTCACTAAGACCAACAGCCCTTACTTTGGAAAGCAGTTGTTTATGTGACAGTGTATCAAACGCTTTGGCAATATCCAATATCTAGCTGGCCACATCATAAAAGCAGTCAGATTTGTCTGACATGAACTATCGTTTATGAAGCTGCATTTCATTAATTTAACTCCTCCCCGGCTCTCCCTTGGGTCTTTTTTTTCACTCAGGCAAATACCGAATCCTCCTAATCTTTATTAGGACATGTATAGCCTATAAGTAAATGCCCATTTGGCACACATGTCCTAATAAAGAATTTTACTTTTATAATTATTTTTGCTACTGCATCATTATTAGTGGGTCTCTTCTAATCTTTATTGCAAGCTTTGAATTTTGTTCACCCTTGGACTGTAGTTTTTTCTGATGAGACCGCACTGTTACTACCCATTACGTTTATATTTTTGTTTATTTTATTTTTAAGAACAGAGCTACACACCACCATCTTCTTTATTCAGAGATTTACTGTTATCAACTATGGCAGTGGTCTCTGTTCTCTAACCAGTGGTCTCTGTTCCCTAACCTTTTCAGCTCCCTAACGCTGCCCCACCCTAACTCCAAGGGGCTAGGAATCATAGGCAACCACCAGGACAGGTCAATGGTAATCTGCCACAAAGTAAATGTTTAAAATGACAAATGTGTCATGGTGCATATTGCAACCTATACTGCCAACCTACTCTTACTCTGATACCTCTTATTTACAACAGTATTTCTGAGCCCTTAACAGCATTAAGTAGATGACTGGTTTGAATTAAAAGTTGCACTGTTTTTTTCTTTGATTATTCATTGCTTTTCTTTATTGGTATATTTTTAACTGAACAAAAAGCTTTCATACCAATACCAGGATCATAGGCCTTATGGGCCTCCATTCAAAGCATTGTGGCCTGCATGTGCATTACCCCGGTGTATTAAACTGTGTATGGATATGGTTTGCAAAATAAAACTGCAAGGCACCAACAATGACAGTAAATCTGAACTTTTAGGGATGATAATTTTTGCGTAGTCCTCAAAACAGTGATTGTACCACCAGTGGTATGTATTAATCCAGGTAGATTGGGGAGATTTTGTTGTAATAAAGATTGTTATGTAGGAGGGAGAGTTTCAGGTATAAAGCAAGGGTCAACAAAGTATTAGGACAAAATGTATACATCTTACGTTTTGGGCTTCTGTACCAGCCCAGGTCTTTTGTACCAGCCCAAGGTCACCACAGCCCTTTAAAAATGAAGATCTGTGCCTCTGAAGATGCCCCAGTAGATCCAAATCCTCCTTTCTGGTAATTTATTGCACATGCTCTGTGCTGCTGTCACATACCTGAGCTTCAGAAATGAATATAGCTAGAGATACCATATTTTATATATTTATACCAGCATAAAGGTTCAACACCTCTATATTAGTAATAATTGGGGCTTTCAAAGTTGTCACAGAAGTTTCACATCTTGAATTTTGTTAAGTGGCATGCATATTATCAGTGTGCTCTAAGCAGCTGTTAAAAAGCTAAACGTATGGGTCACAAGGTAAAAAAACAACACCTCCCTGTTACCTGCATTGCTCCCATACCTAGCTGTAGATACAAAAATATAATAGTAAAACATCCAAAAGTGGCCTAGACTCCTACAGTTACAGTAGAAGAAACAGTGGCTTTTCTGAAAGCAGCTCAATTGTTAAGTGCTGGCTCTTTCTGAAAGCTCAGAATCAAGCACAATTAACTGAGATGGCTGTCAACACAACAATATTCCAACTAAATAAAATACATTTATTGGTACAGAATAAAATGTTAAATTGTAGAATTATTGCAATGTACACAGTGTAATTTAATAATAAAAGCTATATGATAAAAATCACAACAGAGTCCCTGTTCAGCCTGACTTGCCCCAGCGACATCATGACATGTCCATTAGACTGGTAAACCACATGTCTGTCTGGAATCTTGTAATAGGAGCCCTGTGATATGTAATAAGGACCCGGGGAGATTAGGGCTGGCTACAGCAGCAAAATTATATTTTCATTAGGCAAATCTGTATGCAAAATCAGAAGGTAGAGTGGTCCTTTTATTTCCAGTTTCCGTTTACTATTTCTAATTATATAATATTGTGTATTTATCTTAACTAATTACTGTTTCTCTTTTGCAGGGCTCGGCTCCCATCTTGGTAGTCATGGTGATTTTGCTAAACATCGGAGTCGCCATTTTGTTTATCCACTTTTTCATTTGATGGGACTGCTCAACCCTTTGCAAAAAAAAAAGAAAAAAAACAGTAAAAAAAAAAAAGTCTGTCAAAAAAAAAAGAAAACTGAAAAGTTCAAAGTTCTAGAACACTGAACGCTGCTTACAAAGCCAGGAATGCAACTATGGCTCTCCATCGGCTGGTTTTCGGATAGAGCCTCTACGTTTTACTATTTTTTTTCCTTTGAAAGGAACAGAATTGAGTTGTATTCACAGTTTGCCTTTTTCTCCTTGGGTAATGTCTTTTTTTTGGGTGGGGGTATATTGTTTTTCTGCTCGTTTGGCATGAGAGAATGCAAGAGATAATGACTTGATTTATTATTTATTTTGTTTCCTTTTGTTCAAAGTCCATCCCTGAGCGTTGCTTTGAAAATGTGAGTAATGGGTAAAATACAGAGACATACATTGAAAAGACTTTCTAGGAGTATACCCACTTTAGATATACATTGCAGATACCCCAGTTCATTGTCAGAGGCATTCACCCCTCTGCCCATGAATGGGTTGTGTCAGGGCTGCCAATGTTAAGGACTTTATCTGGAGATAGAATTCTAGTTAGCTAGGGGCACTGGGAATGAATGATTACACGTAAATGGTTTGAACATGAAATTCATTTAAAATAAAGGCTTTTTGATTGGTTGCTAAGGTTTACAGCATTATATATTAAGAAAGGAGCCCTAGGGCTGGCAGCCAGGACCAGACTGCCAATCTGTGGATTCTTACAAATACAGTAAGATGCCACAGTCACTGTCTATTGGGTCTATGGGTATTGTTTGTGCCTGTGTACTTGAAATGCCAGGGCCTATTTGGAATCCCAGTCTAGACCTGCTGGCAGCCCTGGCTTTTGCTAAACCTGAAGGCAATAATCCCAGGAAGAGTTGTGCCAAACCTATTTTATTTTATAATCATTGCAAGTAAAATGGATTCTAGGCATCCCAAAGAGATTCACTTTCATATATAGCCATTGCGCTTTGCTTTACGATCAACTTAGTGGTTACTAGGGTTTTACACAGAATGTAAGAGCAGAGAGATTATAGGCACATCTGTACTTTTCCAAACCCATTCACTTTATTTTATCCCTTCTTCTTCTGTTGCCTCAGTCTTTTATGTTTTTGCTGGTGAAAGCTTTTATCAAAGTTGAATACATATGCAGGCCTTTAGTTG
Organism: Xenopus petersii; assembly: GCA_038501925.1. NCBI lineage: Eukaryota > Metazoa > Chordata > Amphibia > Anura > Pipidae > Xenopus > Xenopus petersii. Next base: position 61,078,388 of record CM076678.1, read on the forward strand.
TCGCTTACACATCAGAAACTACATTGGAACTGGTTGGGAATGCTTTTTAGTTAAGGAGCCCCTAATATATCAACCTATTGTGCTTAGTTTTACTTATCGTATACATGAGTCACCAGGCCTGGGAAACGCCACCATGGAACCCAGTATAAAAAGATGGAGACATTTTTTTTTCAATTATGTGTTTAACCAAGCCTTTAAGGCCCATGCAAATTCACAGCAATGCTGCATAATCCTTTAAATTGTTTAACTTTACAGCAGATTCTTTTACTGTGTAAACATGTAGAATGAGACAATAGGAATGTATGGATTGGCTCATCTGCTTCTTGGGATATGATGGTGTGTGGCGACCCTCCCAGGCTAATATTAGATTGGGGAGACCAATGGCATTTGATGACATTATTACAGACAGTATCATATTCAGAACCCTTCCAAAAAAACATAAATGCTGTGGCCACATTTAGTGGAAGTATCTGTTGATTTCCTAAGCCAAGTTACTTTTTATAATCCATTGCATGCCTGCTAACAATTAACTGCCACTGCCAGGTCCAAATTACCATCTGCTTGTATCATACCAAGAACAGAGGAATTACATTCCAGGGTACTGCTATCAGTAAAGCGTTGGCAAATCTATTAATTTGGATATTCTGACAAACAGAAGTTAGCATCTCAACAAAAAAAAGGAAATCTTACACAGATGCTTTCAGACATAGGCTGGTAATTACCTAAATGCTGGGCAAACATTCCTAGCTGAGGTTGGGAACCCTGTATACAACAGGTTCAGGTGTGTACATTTCACGTTAAACAGTGGGGCAGCTGTTTCAGCTCGTGCCAGCCCTCACATTTGATGCAGTATCTGTTGATCCCCATACTTAAATTGGACATTTCTAATGAAAACAATCCCTGCCTGTTTCAATTAGATTTGACTTATTCCTTTCTCGGGCCAGTGCCAGCTTGGTTTGCATTTGATCTTAGCGGGAACATATGAAAAAGGGGAGATAAATACTTCAAATGTTTGGCTTTAGGTCAAGGAAGAGTTAAAATAAACATTTGGCAAGGGTCATGATTAAAGAGCCCCCACCAACGGAAATATTAAGGCTGCTTTATTTTGCATGAAAAAACTGTGCTATTGGTCCAGGTTGCATAAAAGCTAATCCACTTTGGGTAGTTTCTATTCTGTTCTGTTTAAGAGTTTAGTAAGGAAGCCATTACATTAAAAAATAAACTATACCAGCTGTCCATGGGGGTGCTAATAATATTACCGTAGCTTACCAGTGAAGGATTAAACAAGTAGTGACAATCCCTATGGTATAACGACGTATCTTATACATCGAGGTCGGGGGAAGCAAGTTGTATTGTAGTGTAATCCTGTGCCATTCGCATGTGTCCGTGCCCGTTATGTTATTCCATTTTCCAGGGGAAAGAACTTTCCACAGGGTTCACAAATTGAAACAGCTGGTGCAGTTTTACATTGGAAAACGAAAGACATCGCATTAAATCTGCATGCAGCTGCATGAAGCAAGTGTCGGTAATATCCATACTCAGGTGTATTTTCTACCAAAGTCTTCACTTTCTAACACATTAAAAGAAACAAAAGACTTAAGCCCATCATTGTCAAACATATTTATGGATGTCTTTTTGGGGAAATTCGTCTATTCTATTCATATATAGACATTAAATATTCTAACACTGTTGCCTCACATTCTTCCATGCACCATTTTCAGAATAGTCTAGAAACCTAGGGATAGACACATGGCACATTCACAGTACAGCAATACACAGACTGAACACCTGCTTCTTTGAGTGGCCACTGTTAGAACCTGAAATATTATTAAACTGAGCCCAAACCCTGTAACCCCTGTTCAGGATGAAGCCTTTAAAGAGATGTGACAAATACATGTGGTAGAAAAATCATGCCAATAACACAAACATTTGCAAAGTAAAGTCTGTTGTCTATCTCCTAGGTGGAATTAGATTGTAGCAAATCTCGATGCTTATCAAGGTGACAAAATAATTTAGACGATAGCAAGGTAGTCTACCTTACATTTTTGTATGGTTTTAGAGGTGTAAGAAACTAACCACGACTAAACTCAACTTCTCTAAAACCATGAATGTTTTGAAATTTATCAAAAAATCTGAATAAAAAAAGTACAAACTGGAAAAGTTGCAGAAAAGTCCCGAAAACCGCAACTTATTAGCGGTTTTGCACAATAACGACTTTTTTTGTATGGGCGCACAAAACTCACCGTCAAAAATATTAAAAAAAAACAGTAAAACCACAAATCAAAGAAAGATCTTCCAGTTGTAAAAGGGACATCTGCCATCACCTTTTACATGTCTTAGCTGGAGAATTTCCAGATTTTGAATTATCGCATACCATATCCCGAAAAAGTTGAATTTTTTTTATTTTTAAAGGTTCGCTATCCATTGCCTAGCAACCCATCTTTAGGGCTCTTACACATGGGCGGTTTTGCCTGCGTTGTGCTTTCTTCCGTTCAGCCTCAAGGGAGCGCAGGAGTAGACGCACTCTACATTATGAAGGGTACTGTACTTAAACAGATGCATGTATGCACCAAACGCAGGTGAAATGCAACATGCTGCAGTCCCACCTACGATTGACGCTTGCATGTGTCTGTGTGAGTACAGCCCCCTTCACAATAATTAAGTGCATCTACTCCTGCACTCCCCTGCGGCTGAACAGAAGAGAGCACAACGCAGGGGAGCGCAGGCAAAACCGCCGGTGTGTAAGAGCCCTTACTGTAGTGCAACTATACGCATAAGATTAACCTTTTTTCGCTACTAAAGGTGAACTACTCTACTACTTTGTTTTCCCCTAACTCAAGCCTGTATTTGAAGGGATCTTCAAACCTGACCTGAAAGCATTTTTCCCATAATATAAATTCAGCCCCGATACCTTCCTAGGGTATGGAAGTACAAAAAATAAAAACAATTGCATTTCTTATATTTTCTGTTATTCAGAGATGGTGCCCATACACTAAAAAAATCTTACATACAGCTTCCTCCTAACACAGGGGTGTTCAATTATGTTTTTTGAACACCAGTTCTAATATTTCAATAAATATCCCCAAAAGTGTTGATGGCAAACTGATAAGCAGCCAGGACCAATGGCACAGACACTGAATATACAATTGAAATGAAGCTTGGCACCCTATCATTCAGCACTAAACTGTGTATGGATGGCTTGAAGTGCAGAACGATGTTTATTTCTGGTACGGTCAGCACTATTTTAACGAATTCTAGAGCCCTTTCAATACCAGAAAGTGTGGGAGAGGAAGGTAAGTGGGTCATAGTTGTGTGCAAGCACACGGGGTGTGTGTGTGTGTATCTTACAGCGCACACTGTCCAACATCATGCTTGTGGTTACAGCATGTCTTCTCTTTGCACAATGTATGCAGGACTTGTATGCAGAGTTCCAAACTGTCCCTGTACAGATTTCCTTTGGCGCAATGGCAGTCAAAAACAAACAATGTATTCTTTTTATATATAGCCCTGGACTTTCATTTGTTGAGACTTCTTTGTAACATGCCTGCTGAATAACCCCAGTTCCTAATGATAAATATGCATATTCATTAAAGATAACGCATTGTTTCTTGTCTTGTGCTTTGTGATGTATTGCCGGAATATCTGACCTGTGGATTTCCAGCCTTTAGACAGGTGTCACCAGTTGCTGACATGGAAAAAGTTGGAGCTAGATGCTCTCAAACCAACATATGCTCTCTGCAAGCGCATTCATCTGGAAGTATGATTTCTAAATACAGAATAATACATCTACTAGCTCAGCAACTAACTGGGCTTTAAAAAATAATGAAGTTGGCACAAAAAAAGTTGGCTCACGCAGCTGTTAGTTTTGGGTTTATCTATGCCTTTCATGGGTGCTGTTCAACATTACAACAAATACAGGTAAAAAAACACAAAACAGCAATTAAGTTGTTGTTTTTACTTTGGCAGATACTGATTCCAAACAGCGGTCTTAAACAAGAGCGTTCAAATGTTTCTGTTGAAACTGCTGAAAATAATGACAATCACATTTCTACCTTTCTTTCTCTAGACCGTTACTTAACATATCCCCAGTGAAAGGCCTGCAGCCTACCTCTAATGGCCCATATGAATAAGGCAACCTCCATTGAAGACAGAGGCAGTAACAAGGCAAGATGTTTAAGGCTGGGTTGTACAGTATTTGTTACTTATAAACACATGTACATTTATTATAAGCTACTATCAAAGAAACTATGCATAGAAACATGCAAACAGATCAGGAACATCCTAATGATTAGACAATATCTTTCTATCAGATTATTTCACCCAAATGCCATTGAGATTTTATGAGTAAATAGGAAGACGAATGTGCTAATCCTGTTCCAGCAGATGCAGCTGTGATTAAATACAATCACAAAAACAGCTAAAGGACCATGAAAAAGAATTGTATATTGGACATATGGTCTGAATTAGTGTTCTACCAGTTTCTCTATTCCATTTTATATGCCATAATCTTAGCATAAAATCACACGTATTATGTCCATAACGCCATAACCATAACGGTTACAAAGGAGACAGGGCAGGCCAATCAGGAAACACATTTTAATTTCGATTTTTAGTTTTACACCCCTAGTAGAGAAGGGAAGTGCTGTTTATTGTGTCAGGTGGTGACATGGGTTGCTAAACCTTCAGGTTTAGACATGGCTAACATCGAGACAGTACAATATAGGACTGTATTGTTAGAAGCTGTGTCTTTAAGAAGGAAATGTACCCATACCATATAAAAAAAATGGTCTCACCCTATATTTACTCCTTCCTGTATTTTACATCAAAAGAAATGTGCCCTTTAAGAACATCACTGCTTTAAGCCATCAGGGTTATATTACATTTGTCCACAATTTACACATCATACTCGATCTACATCATGATGCCAAAATTAAGTAATTATTCATGTTCTGAATGTTGTTTTAATCTCCCTAGTCCTTTAATTCATAAAATGTCTTCGCCATAGCCTGAGCAACTTTTAGAACTTTCTTTTCCTTTGCGTCAGGGCCCATGTTAGTGCGAGCAAGTTTAATCCAGTATTCCTCAGTCCGAGCCAAGTAGTCTGGATATTTCTCTTGTGACTCTACTGGAGGGTGTGAATCTTCATCTGGAAACAATGGGAACAAAAAGATTAACAATGGAAAGAGTATAAAGAATAAGAAAACTGCAATATTTTAAAATTGCACAAGCCTTCGGGTCTGTATGTTGTATAGGCTTATTCTCAAACTAAGGAAGGAATAATATACAGTATTTAATGATAAATGAAGGAACTGAGCAGAGGGAGACTAAAGTCTACCGTAATGTGTAGAACTGGAATCCTCTCAAAATGCTTTGAATAACCCCTAATAATAAACAGAATGCCCATGTAACATACATGTAATAAAATTAAGTAAATGTTAAAGAGCTAGTTCACCTTGAGTTAACTTTTAGCATGACGTGGGTTTTTTGGTTTTTGAGTTATTTAGCTTTTTATTCAGCAGCTCTTCAGCTTGCAAATTTAGCACTCAGATTGCTAGGGTCCAAATTATCCTAGCAACCATGCACTGATTTGAATAACAGACTGGAATATGAAGAAGAGAGGACGTGAATAAAAAGATGAGTAAAAAAGTAGCAATAACAATAAATTTGTAGTCTTACAGAACATTTGTTTTTTAGATGGGGAACCTCTGACCCCCATTTAAAAGCTGGAAATTAAATAATGAAGACCATTTGAAAAGTTTCATAGAATTGGCCATTCTATAACATACTAGTAGTTAACTTAAAGTTGAACAAACCCTTTAATCAATAGCTGTAGAATCTTACATGCACTTTTCTATACTTACCACTTTCCTCACTATCTTCCTCCTCCTCCTCCTCCTCATCATCTCCTCCTTCTACACCCTCAGCCTCTTCGTCTTCAGAATCTGACTCATCAAGCCATTCTTGTGCTTCTGCAGCAAGAAAAGACAATAGATTGTGTATATCTGCATTTTCTCGGAGATATAGCTTCATCCAATTAGTCTGTGATTAGGCATTTTTATCTAGAAGGATAGGGCTTCAGTAACGTTTGCTCACATGTCTTCGTGCACACTATGCAACCAGACTTAGTCCTGGTACAAGCTGGTAAATGAAAATCCAAAATCTCTATGAGGTTACATGGAGACCACATGTAAAGCTTTATCATGTAACCAGCAGGATGTGATTTTGTTTTGAGAAGCCTGTTTGTCTGTTTATTTAGCCTAAGGGCCCATATGTTGTTTCAATAAGCTTCAATAATATGTTGCTGCCACATATCTCACACACAATTGATCATTTTAATTCTACCAATTATATTTTAGCCAATGATCTTATAAAACATATATTCCCATTCATATTTCTTACTTGGATCTATTTCCACTAGGACCTTCCACTCTTCCATTTTATGTAAGTCAAGGCTGTAGAGGTCATTTAGTGTAAATTGACGGTCACCAACTTCAAACATCCCACCATATGCATAAAGAACCCCTTGTTTGACAGCTATCATGGTATTGGAACGTGGACAAGGTTCCACAGCTGGACTTCTAGCTCCTTCTTCTTCTTCTTCCTCAACAGAGTCCTCCTCTTCACTCTCCAAAGCTGATGGGGCCGATATTACTTGTTTGATTGTCATCACTGTCCCATCTTCTGCAATAATTTCTTTTATAACTTCTATAGGCCCTGGTGGGTTTTGTGAGCCAACCTCCCCATTCTCTGATGGTGATGCTGTTTCAGATTGCTTATTTCCACGCCGCCGTTTCTTTCTTTCTGTTTTCGGTCCCTATATTTAAAATGGGACAAAGTTGTATTAAGTGGATTCTCTAAATGCTTTACTAAATATCTGTGTTTCAGATGCCATGCATCACTATGTGCAAGGCTGCTAGAGAATAGTCTGGGTTAAAAATATACACAAAAACCATAAAAAAGTGCAGTTTATCATACAGTATTTATTTAGCATAAAATCCTGAAATTCCATGACAATAATCCATACAAATGTTTAATTGTACAATATAAATGTAAAAGTTGTATACGGTTTGTATGTAAAGATACAAGTCACGTTCATAGAGAATTCATGTATAGAACGCTCAAAACATCTTCTTATCTAATTGTTTTTTATTATTACAGAGAAATCATTTTTAAAAAAAACTTTCTCGATATTGGGTTTCCAAATAAGGGATCGTATACCTGTTCTACAAAGTTCAGTGGTAATCATAGAAGGCTGGGCTTTTTATTTCAGCCTCTTGATATGCTTGGTACAATCCTAGCCAATTTGAGTGCTGAATTAGCCACTGTTTAACAGGAGTTTTACATTATCTGTTTTGTGGGGAGAGCCGATTTGCATAAATAAAGTCTTTTTCCATCAATACAATCAATTCCTCTGGAATTCCAGAAAATATTTCTTACCTTTATCTGACCAGCAAACCAACGGTTCTTCCCCAGATCATACATGTAAATGTCATTTAAAAAGTCTCCTTCAATGCTTTCCTCTTCTTCCTCATCAAAAACACCTCCAAACATGACACTTCTGTTATTAGGTCCCAAAGTCCCAGAGAAACCAGTCCTAGGGATGGGCTTTACTCCAGAAGGATTTAATCGAGTCCAGACCCATTTATCTGGAGGAAAAAACAGGCGGTCAAAATACGGCATGTTAAAAAGAGGCAAAGGCAAATTGTGGAGTGGAACAAATCCCATCAATACAATGAGGGTTAATGAGACTGATAAGGAGAATGTTTTTCCAATAAATAGCTAAATAAACTCAATAGCCCAAATACAAATCACATTATTTCTGTGACTCCTCCATTGCTAATACTACACTGCTTCAGCTTCAATCCATACATTTCCTTTTAGCCACCAGAAGCCTAAAGGATATATAATGTACTTATTTCCAGTGCTAACCTATTTCCGTAATAAGGTACAAGCTAACAGTGAGCTACACAGAGAGCTGTAGGTACTGTCCTTTCCCACTATATGCTATAAATAAGTATAAGTGACTGATCAAGCATGAGCATTGCATTTTACATGGGAAATATGGTCTATTTGTGGTTTTTATTAGTGATTCAAAATTACCTACCCGACCAAGAGTTTTTTTTTTCCATAAAGCACTGTTAAAAAAACTTCTCCCTCTCTTCTGTTCAGTGAGCGACAGCAAGAGCAGCACTGAGAACATGTTAAATACAGCCTATCATCTCATGGAGTCCCTTTTTGGTTTGTCTCCCAAGCTAAAGCATGTCGCAGGCAGCCTGCTGCTAGAGTTAATTGCTAGTTAGCAACCCTGGCATCAAGCAGTTTACCACCTGATGGCTGTTGTGTAGGCAGTGTGTACACAGGACCTGCCCACTGGGGAAATTATACAGTGCAGCTTGGAGGGAGTGGATTTCCAGCAGTTACATAACATAAAAAGAATTGCCAGCACCCTTTATGGTGCTAATCATAAATTCTATCACTTCCAGTTAGTTAATCCAGGACAGCAGGTTTGTAGATATGGGAAAGGAATGGAAACGAGTAAGTAATAAAGTGGCAAGTGACATGCTCCTAATTGTATACAGCTCATATGCGCTATGTATATTTAACCTATGCAAATAAATTAGCATTTTGGCCTTTCCTTCCTTAGATTGTGGAAGCTAAACAAACATTCTGGCTAAAACAAGGCTACATTACATCCATCGGGGCTTTCATTTTAAAGGGGTCATTCACTTTTAAATTAACTTTTAGTATGATGTAGAGAGTGATATTCTGAGACAATTTGCAATTGGTTTTCATTTTTTTATTAATTGTGGTTTTTAGGTTATTTAGCATTTTCATCAGCAGCTCTCCAGTTTGCCGTTTCAGCAATGTCTGGTTGCTAGGGTCCAAATTACCCTAACCGTAACTGATTTGAGAAAGAGACTGAAATAGGAATAGGAGAGGACCTGAATAGAAAGATGAATAATAAAAAGTAGCAATAACGATAAATGTGTAGCCTTACAGAGCATTTGTTTTTTAGATGGGTCAGTGACCCCCACATCTGAAAGGTGGAAAGGGTCAGAAGAAGAAAAAAGCAAATAATTAAAAAAAAAAAATGACCAGTTGAAAAGCTGCTAAGGATTGGCCATTCTTTTAACACTAAATATTCACCTTTAAGTTACTTTTACTATGTTATAGAATGGCCAATTTTAAGCAACTTTTCAATTGGCCTTTATTAATTATTTATTTTATAGTTTTTGAATTATTGGCCCTCTTCTTCTGACTCTTTTCAGCTTTCAAATGGGGTTCGCTGACCCAATCTAAAAACAAATGCTCTGTAAGGCTACAAATGAATTGTTATTGCTTTTTATTAACCATCTTTCTATTGAGGTCTCTCCTATTCATATTCCGGTCTATTGTTGAAACCAATGCACGGTTGCTAGGGTAATTTGGACCCTAGCAACCAGATTGATGATATTACAAACTGGAGAGCTGCTGGATAAAAAGCTAAATAACTCACAAATAATAAAAAATGAAAACCAATTGCAAAGTGTCTCAGAATATAACTCTCTACATCATACTAAAAATAAATATAAAGGAACAACCCTCTTAAGAGCAACTGTGTTGAGATCAAACCCCAGGCACATAACTTCCCATTAAAAAAAGCCAAATAGAACATCAAGCATGCACCCCCAAAAATATATGCTCATCTCTTCATCTTGTCCTAAAGCAATGGTAAATTTCCCATAGTGAAGCTAGAAAACATGATGTCGGCTGTAGAATTACACATGTAAAGCTATGAAATCTCTTATACGGAAACCTGTTTTCCAGAAAGCTCCAAATTATGGGAAGGACATTTCCTATAGACTTAATTTAAAGCAAATAATTTAAATTTTTTAAAAGCAATTTCTTTTTTCTCTGTAACAATAAAACAGCTCATTTTACTTGATATTATCTAAGCTGCATAAATCTTTATTAGAGGCAAAACAATTCTATTGGGTTTATTTAATGTTTAAATGATTTTTAGCAGACATAAGGTATGGTGTTAATATTGCACAATGCTTGCCCCCCATTTTTTTTTTTTTTAACTGCCAACACCTTTTTTTAAGTTTTCAGTCATTTTCACTGACAACCCTGTTCAGCCAGCAAAGAAGTCTGAACAGATGTTCTTTTTGAGAACCAGTGCCTGGATGGAGAACATACCTGTACCTTCCTGCTTCAACAGAAACATGTCTGTGTGTATAGTTCCTTTGTCAACATCCTTCTTAACTCTCTAAAAACAACGAAAACCCCAGTCAGGAAAAGAAGGTTTTTACATTTATTGTCAGATCCTACACAGCAATGAAACCTTAGGCTAATAGCACCGTAGTTTATCCTTCAAAACCATCATTCAATATGATTGGAAGCAACCTGTCAGCACTTGAGAAAGGTGCCTGGAAATGCTCAAATTTGCATTTTTGGGCCCAATACCGCCTGCATTTATCATCAATGTATTGGTTGTTTTAGAAATGCTCTGTGTCTTTAGTGTAAGAATAGCGAGGCAGTGCAGCCTGCAGATTTCAGAATCCACCAGATGTAGAGCGGTGAAAACCAAACAAAAGAAAGAACTTCTCATGCAATGAAATTAGATTTCTTTTCAGATCAGCTCAGACACTTAGCCACCTGCAAGTCTTTGGGCCATTATCATCAGAAGCCATATTGTGCAACTCCGGAACAATGACGGCTTGAGAATTGTCAAGTCTGAGCACAGAGCTTTCTTGGCTAATTAGAGGAAGGAGAACACCTGTCATAACAGCCTGAGAGTCCACAGTCAGTCAATGCATTTGTCACATCGACACTCACCTGGGCACTCATCCCAATTCAAGCAACACAATATAATGTGTAAAGGCTTTTCTAGCCAGTTATCAGCATGATGGAAAATCCATAACAGAGAAGGAGACCCCGTTTTCAATGGCAAACCTGGTGGCTGACAAGTAATGAATCCTGCATTGTAGGTGGCAATTAACAGTACTATAACCAACATTAAAAGAACAATGTAAAGATAAATGCATTTTTAGGTTTTTGAAGACCACAATTAAAAACAAACAAACTTTTCTAGGACCGTTATGAAAGTATAATAAAATGCAAATTATGTTTTTAACTAGGCAAACAAATCATAACTTGCTTGCTTAAAACGGTTTGGCAAATGACTTGCCAATTAGACAATGCACCTTCATTTAAGAGGTCTCTAGCCTGTCTTTTCCATTTCAAAAATCTAGTGAAATTTCTACAGTTTAATATAAAAGGTAAAATTCACCAAAGTCCACCTGCTTAGAATATCCTCCATAAATGACCACACTTCCATCCGGATTGGTGATCATCTGACATCCAGATCGAGGCAGTGGAGCAGTTCCAGAGGGTGAAAGTTTAGCCCATGTGAAGGAGTCAAGATTAAAGGTGTACACGTCGTTATAATAGATGTAGTCCCTAGAGAAGAAATATCTCCATTAATAGAGACAATACATTAAAGTCACTGACACAGCTGGCCTTTAGCTTTTAACTTGGCATGGCATGAGCCAATAAAAGGGAAGAACATGTTCAATATTGTGTTATAAGAAATGCTTTTGTTAAATTAGATTCAATATATGGTGCACAGTAAGCTGTAGTGTTGCTTGAAAAATTGTGAACTCTTGCATTTGATCTATCACATCTATCTAGCACATTTCATTTATCATGGTTGTCATTTCAGCTACTGGAAAATCAACAGGTTTACCAAGGTATGTGGCATGTAAGGGCCCAAAAATATACCTTATACATACTCATTTTGTGGCTTGCATTTCGACTACTTCAAAAACATACTGCCTTTTTAATGTGTAGTAAAAGCTGCAAAAAAACGTAAGTACACCCCTGAAAACCATACATTTTTAGAAAGTGTACATTCTGACAGATCTTAAATGGACAAAGATACTCCAAACTACACATCTTTGCTAAACGTAGGTGTTTTTTCTGGCATTTCTGCTGCAATTTGCAGCATTTACATTGCGTAACTTCTTAAATACAAGAATAAAAAAAACCTTATCATGAATGCCAGATGGCTACTGAACAGTCTGATCCCCAATATGCATAGACTTACCAAAGGAGATGGCATGTAGGGTCAAAACAGCTTCTCCTGACACATACCTGTGACCTATGTGTTATGAGCCCACACAACAGTACAAAAAAAACAGAAAACCATACCTTTTTGGAAAGTTAACTTTTGGTGAATCCAAAATGGGCAGAGAGATCTTTTTAGCTGCAAAGCTATGCTAATTAACATGTAACACACAATAATGCAGGGATAAAAACCACAAAAATCTGATAAAATTGTGACAGAAGCTACATTAAATTACACCAAATTGCTATTATCATCAACTTCCATACCTTGTGCTCTCATGAAATCCTCCAAAAACAATCAGCTGCCTTTTGCAGTACGTCATGCGATGGCCACTTCTCCCAGATGGTCCACCAGATGCCCTGTTTGGCAATAACACCGTTAAAGTCACATGCTAAGGCAGTTCCCTTCCTCCCTAATAAAGCAATTTGTTGGAAAAGGAAAAACAGTTCAAAGAAATTATGCAGATTCTTTCACTCGTTTCTTATCACAGTGGTCACAATAAAATGACCGTAGATGGCTTCATTTTGAAGTATACCCTTGTGTAGTCACATTACATATCCTGCACTGTGGAACCTCTACTGACAGCTCATGTAATTGCTTCCGTAATTCAGATAATTCATAGCACTGTCACACAGTAAATTATGGAAATTGTTTTTTTTTAAAGTTTATATTTAGTTGTTGGCTGTAAGTTTAAAGGAAAACTTTACCCCCAAAATTAATATTTAAGCAACAGATAAGTAAATATTGAACATTTACATCTCTTGCCTTGAACCACCATTTGAGATCACATGACCAGAAATACTATAGCTCTTGACTAGGAAGAAGTGCGGAAGCAAAAGACAGAACTGTCTGTTAATTGGCTCATGTGACCTAACAAGTATAGTTTGTTTGCATCGTGAATCGTACGATCCCAGTCGGTGGCCCTTATTTTTTTAAAATGGCAATTTTCTATTTAGGATTATCCAATGGCACATATTATACTATTAAAAAAGTATATTATTATGAAAATAGTTTATTTACATGAAGCAGGGTTTTACATATGAGCTGTCTGATGCAATATCTTTTTAGAGAGACCTACATTGTTCGGGGGTATAGTTTTCCTTTAATTTGTATACTGTGTATAAAAACGCAAATAATGTATCTAACACAATTTTCTGTATCCAAGAAATAATATCATACTGATAAATCAGGATTCCTTCATTGATTCTATTGCAGAAAGGTTATCTCTATGAATCAGAGTGGACCACATACAATTCATAATGTGTTATTAGATATGTGCTTAAGTAACCAGTAAGCTCTATTGACTTACTTGATCTTTTCCCAAGTCTTGGTCTGAAGGTGCAGAACCCACAGATCCTTATAGTGGTAAAACTGCTCCCCATCAGGTGATGCAAACTCTCCTCCAAAAATCCAAAGTTGCCCTCCACCCTGTGGAACAGCCACAGCCTGTGACAAGAGCAAAAAAAAATACATTTTATTATATATATCCTTGCTGTTTGCTTTAAAAAAATATGCATTTTTTGTTGTATACAAAACAAGTATGGGATCCCTTATCCAGAAATCCATTATCCAGAGAGCTTTGAATTACAGAAAGACCATCGACCATAGACACTATTTTAAACAATTAATTCAAAATGTAAAAAACGAATATGAAATCCTTTCAACTTTTACTGTTTGCATATGGTTTTACGGACAATGGAAAATATTCATATACCCAAGTACGTCACTTTGTACAGAATACAATACAACATATGACGACCAAAGACCTAACTGTCTTCAAGACCATATGTGATAATTGTCCATTTACAAAGGGATTGATATCAATAATTTATACTCAATTATTCGGAGTCACATTACAATTATTATTACACATATTGTTTAGCTTGGGAGCAAGATTTACCTGTCCCGTTGCAGGGAGATTGTGGAATAAAATCTGGCTAGCTACGAAAGGAATATCAGAGAACGTGGCAATAAAGGAATTATCATACAAACTCCTCGCTAGATGGTACATGACTCCTCAACGAAAACATAAGATTTCCTCAGTACATTCTCCCCTTTGTTTTAGAGGATGTGACAGCATAGGAACCTTAGCGCATATATGGTGGGATTGTCCAATAGCTCAAAATCATTGGGTTGCTGTGCATTCCCTGCTACAAGAGAGTTTTTCAAGAACTTTTCCAATTAACCCGTGGGAATTGTTGCATAACTATCCAATAAAAGGCTTAAACAAAAAGTCCAGACAACTATCTAAACATGTTCTTTCAGCAGTAAAATGGAGCCTGGCCATTAGTTGGTTGACACCAGATATAATCAAAAAACTTTAAACAAAAGTAATGTTAAGATTGTCTCAGAAATGTTGGGCTCTAGCCTGTATTTGATGATTTGGTTGAAGAAGTAAGTGGGGGGTCCCATCCTATACCCTAATTTCTCTATTCTTTCTATCTTTTCTATCTACCTTTTTCCTCTCCAATGTTATAGAGTTACATTGTAAGATCATGCAATCATGCAATAGTATACTTGAAAACATCATATTATTGAATAGAATGAAGTGTAAAAACAGTATGATATGTATGTAACAATCCTTTTATTTTGTTTCTGAAAAAAAAAAATTGAGTAAAATATATATATATTTTTTTTAAAAACGATCTCTTTTTTCTCTGTAGTAACAAAACAGTACCTTGTACTACGCTGCAGACATCCATATTGTTAACTAAACAATCCTATTGGGTTTATTTAATGTTTAAATGATTTTCTAGGAAAACCTCCAGGCCACAAGTACTCTGGATAACAGGTCCCATATATGTACTACCTGCTATACAGCAGATGGGCTGAAATTTGCTCATTGGAAAATACATTTACAATATAAAAGATGTTCCTGTTTTTCATTTTTATGTTTTTTTACTGGAACATGCTAAAACATTAAATATTGAGCTTTAAGAGTGCACATTAATCCAATAAACTGTTGTAAAACACTTTCTGAAAGGTCAATAGGAAAGGTGACTTTAAAAAAATATACAAGAGGGTTTCACTACTGCCCCACTAACCCTATTCGAAGGACAGCATGCAGTCAAAAACTATAGTTTGCACAAATACAAATGTGTCACAAGACAAAAATTTAGAAATGCAATCCTCCCCCAGTTTACACATTAAAGTGATAGACACTAAAAAACTACACTACAAAACATGAATGTATATTAAATGTTGTATATAGTTTATCTTGACTGTTTTATACTGAAAGGACTGCTTTTATAAGTAATGGTTACTTTAAAGGAGAAGGAAAGGCAAAAACAAACTTTAGCTGTAAGCGTTGCCAATATATGGTACATATAGTTTGCAGCAAGCATTCCCCTGTTACTTTTTCCAACAACATTTTTGCTCCAATCGATTTTTCAAAAAGTAAAGACAAGTATGAAAAAGATTACCTTTCTTTCTGTAAGAAATCTGTTCAAGTAGGGCACACGCATGCGCAATAGTTTCAATCCGTGCCCTGCGCATGCGCACAAGACTATTTTTTCTTCCCCTTGCTGCGATGATGATACGGTCACGTGACCCAGCCGCACGTCATCGCTGACCTCTCTGCCCCGCCTCATAAATCTAAGCCAATAGCTGAGGCAGCTTCCCGGGGAAGCTTTGAAGCTGCTGCGCTGCTCTGATATTATTTACAATCTGTCAGTGAGCGAGCGCAGCAGCTTAGGAAGGGGGGCGATACAAAAAGGCAGCCAAGGATCGGGTCTGTCTGACTGAGGTCTGTACTAAGCCATAAAGTCAAATACAGATTTTATTTTGACTGACGTGACGTCAGCGGGGTCACGAAGGCAGTGCATGCGGAAGAGAAGCTCAAATTTAAAATGGCGGTGCTAAACTGCTTTAAAGGGAGAAACTTCCAAGCGCTTGTGCACAGATTGAGCACGGATTGAAGCGTTTTAACTGCAGCGTTTCAGAAGGGGGAAGGATGGAGAATACAGTGAAGGTAGTATAGTTTTTTGCCTTTCCTTCTCCTTTAAGTTCCTAAACCAGATGACTGTTTAGTCAACGTGACTGTCTCTTTTCAGGCTGTCAGAGTTTCTAATGCTGACGGATTACTGCTGCACAAATATGGCAGCCCACTCAGAGGAACATGGGCGTCAGAAAAGCAATGTAAAAGCAGTGGGCAAATAGTTTTATGGCAAAATTATAAATATCATGCAAAGACAGTGTTATTATAGATGTTAAAAAACAAGTTTAATTTCTGGTGTCAGTATCTCTTTAAGCAGACGCTGAAATGACTCTGCATTAACCAGGAGGAACAAGGTGACAGATGCAGCATTAAACAAGACTGGAGTCATCCCTCTGTAAAACCGAACATTTGGCACCCCACGTGATAGAGACTTTCCTTTTCCATTAAAGGTTTGGTGTAAATGTAGGGGTATAGCTTTGTAACATTTCTGCATGTTCAGATTCTTGACTTTTGCATTGGAATAGCTAATCTAATTGCTGGGACATCTTTAGAAATGGCAGCTGGCCTGGGATCCAAGGTAAACCAGCAATTATATTCAACTGGGGGTACCCAACCCACTGGCACCCCCAATGATTTTTGACTTGTCCTTTAAATCCTGTGCTATATTATTGTAGTAGCTGTGCATCACAAATAAAAATTCAAAAAGGGGACAAAAAAGTAAACACATACACTGGCACCATTAAATGGTATCACTGAACGACGACCAAAAGCAGAATCAAGATTAATGACATCTGCTGTGGATTCAAACCACCTTCTGAATTTGGCTTCAACTATACAGTTTATTAGATTAGAATGTGTAGAGCAAGGACCTAATAGATGTTTAAGGCCCTGGAGGAAACTCAATTTTATGGATAGGTTATAACACTTCTAATAGGATGTTAGTAAAATATGCAAAATGCAAGCAATGGAAAGAAATCTTCTATACAGATGAAATTGTTATCTACTACAAGAGGCACAAAATGCAAAGCCAGGGCTTTCAGAACAGGATTTCTTTTAACATACAAAATTAAAGAAAAAAAAAAAAAAAGAAATAAAGTACTCAATCCTATTTACATACATTCAATATAGTGTACGGTCATTCATTTACAAATGAATGACATTTTAGGCCAGACATATTAACGACATAAATGTACAAGAGAAGTGTATTCAATTACATGTATGTGGGTCCAGCTTACAGTTTCTGGCTAGATGGCTCCTAAAATACAGCACACTACGAATAAAAAATCCAGATAATATTTACATAAACTTCTATCAGGTACACCAAGTCCTGTCATTTTTTCATCTTTTGTGTTAGCTTATTACTTTGATGTCTGTAGACATCTTTAACCCTTTCGGTGCCAGAGGTCTTTGATCTTGCCGCAGTGCTGCCAGTAAACACATGGCACGGCATAGATCAAAGAGACACACAGAACTATAGAAGCTATGGCATCAGCATAATAATCCTTTCATGTCAGAACCATAAATTGTAGGGTATATAGCATACAAAGAGTTAATGTTCCAAAAAAGAGCCACCCATTCTCATGTTCATGGTCTTCAAATGAGCTTTATATAACACATGCAAAAATACAAATATGCTTGCAACAGGAGCAATAAAAAAACAATAAATCCAATATCGATACAAAAAATATCCTGTTACGTTCATTGCAAGAGGAGCAATAAAAAATCCATAAATCTAATATACTATGGATAAGCAATCACAAAGCAACAACATCTATATGTTTTAATAAAACACGATTTTTGATGGTATGAAGCTCTTCGTTACAGACAATGGTGTCTATTCCCTACAGTGGAGTATCACATTATCCCGTTCTGTTCCTCAAGACTGTCCAAGATAACTGTTTTTTGTATGTTTTTTGCCATGGCTTCCTATTTGATCCTGAAATTCAAAGCAATTCAAAGCTCTGTCTCCAAACTTATCTCCAATTATTGAACAAACCACTCATTACACTCATTTATCTACTCCTCAACTTCTCAATCATTAGGGTGGTGACACATGCTAAGATTCTGGGGAGATTAGTCACTCTGCGACAAATCTCCTCGAAAATGCTACGGCTACAACGTAAATTGCCAGTGGGATGGCACTCGGAGCGCTTCATTTTCCGAAGTCGCCTCACAAGGAAACTTCGGGTAACTTCGGAAAATGAAACCCTTAGAAAAACAGTAACACCAAAAACCGAAATTGTATCAAAGTAATGAAAATATAACGTACTGTTGCTCTGCACTGGTAAAACTGGCATGTTTGCTTCAGAAAGACGATCAGTTTATATAAACAAGCTGCTGTGTAGCCATGTGCAGCCATTCAAGCAAGAGAAAAGGCACAGGTTACATAACAGATAAAACACCTTTGTACTGGACAGAGCTTATCCGTTATGTGCTATGTATCCTGTGCCGTTTCTCCTTTTTCCAGCTTGAATGGCTGTCCCCATGGCTACACAACAACTTGTTTACATAGACTATAGCATTCTTTCTGAAGCAAACACACAGCTTTTACCAGTGCAGTATAACACTATATTGTATGTTGGTGTTACTGTTCCTTTAAACAAAAATAAAGCCAATTCATTGTACAGGTATGGGACCTGTTATGCAGAATGCTCGGGACCTGGGGCTTTCCAGATAATGGATCTTTCTGTAATTTGGATCTACTAGAAAATCATGTTAATATTAAATAAACCCAATAGGCTTCCAATAAGGATTAATTATATCTTAGTTGGGATTAAGTATAAACTACTGTTTTATTATTACAGAGGAAAAGGAAAACATGTTTTTAACAAATTTGGATAAAATGGAGTCTATGGGAGATGGCCTTTCCGTAATTCAGAGTTTTCTGGATAACGGGTTTCCGGATAACAGATCCCATACCTGTACCTTAAAACTTCCCCATCTATAAAAGTGATAAAACAGTCCATCCTTCTTTTTTCGAGTACTCTAGCTTAGTATTTGAAAGTGAATGCCTAAACAATGTTTCTTTTCTTGTTTGGTTATCCAGATGCCATCTGCCCCCAAAGCACTTCTGGCCAGTGTTTTCCCCAGGCTGTTTTGGCCAGGCACATTGCCCAGATGATCCATTTGTATATAGGAGAACAATTTATATTCTTGTCTAAAGATTACCTGATGAGCACATCTTCGTGGAGGAGGGTTTGGAATGTCTATCTTGCTCCATGTATTCTTTTTGATGTTATATATGTACAGCTCATTGTAGAGAAAAGTCTGAGGAAGGAAGTGCATCAGAGAGTTACATCATATCATCTGATATTTCCAATAACCACTAATATACTCTTCATCAATCTGAAACTGTAAACTCCATGATTTAGCGCCATTTAAAATCCTCAAACGTAAGATATGCATTAAGTTAAGTGATTCTAATGTACAGCATCATCTGTAACCATTGTAATGACATTATCTAAAACCTTTATCAGCTTTCAATCATTTTCTCCATTCGTCAGAAGGAGATCACCACGCACCACATTGATCTGGCTTAAAATACCTACCATCAATAACTCTGTAGGGCAAAAATCTATTGCCCTAACCAGTGGAGGCCCATTCTTTTTTTTTTTAATAGCAATTTTTTTTAAAGTTTCCATTACTAACCAAACATATTGAAAGGAAGAAGAAGGAAAGATAGACATGGAGGATAATTTGGAGTGTACCTAAATGGAATTATTGGACCATTGTTGTGGAGTTATTGGAGCGCTGGAGTCCATCATTTGTCAAATTTCTGTGGGCAGCCTGTGGCTATGTAAGTTACTTTATAAAGTTCCAGCTGGGAGTTTATAATTTTAATCCATTTTGTAGTGTAGGGGGTGTTGGTCCCATCTAGTGTAGGGCTACCGTTTTCCTGGTGTAGAACTTGAGTTCTCTCATCAGTAATCTGGAATGTGATTTAGGTACCAAAGTATCTGTTATGCCCAGTAGGCAAGTAGTTGGGTTCAAAACTTGCAGAATTTCTGTACATCTGGACCATATTGGGTGCCATTCTTGGTTTAATAAAGCAGAACACCTGTGCTGGTTGTTAGTGAACAATGTAACTTTTCTCATTTAAAGGGGTTGTTCTCCTTTGAGTTGGCTTTTAGTATGATGTGGAGAGTGATATTCTAACACAATGTGCAATTGGTTTTCATCTTTTATTATTTGTTGTTTTTGAGTTATTTAGCAGCTCTTCAGTTTGCAATTTCAGAAAAGTCTGGTTGCTAGGGTCAAAATGACCATGCACATGCAAATGACCATGCACAGATTTGAATTAGAGACTGGAATATGAATAGGAGAGAGCCTGAATAGAAACAGGAGTAATAAAAAAGAAGCAATAACATAGAATGTGTCGCCTTACAGAGCATTTGTTTTTACAATGGGGTCAGTGAACACCATCTGAAAGTTGGAAAGAGTCAGAAAAATAAGGAAAATCATTTAAAAAACTATAAAAAGTGAAGACCAATTGAAAAGTTGCTTAGCATTAGCCATTCTATAACATACTAGAAGTTAACTTAAAGGGCACCTATCACAGCCAAAATCAAACACATATTAACAATCTGACCAGTACAAGCTAAACACGTTTAATCAAACTACATATATAGTTTTTTGAAAAAACTGCAGGTTTTAAAAAAATCCCTTACTTTGTCAAATGGGTTCTTTCACTGAGGGAGGCCATATTGAGACTCTAATGTGCAAATTTCAGGAGCATGCTCAGATTGTAACACTGCTTTGAGTATTCTACCCAGAATGCCTTGTTTTAGTAAACTCCTCCACTAGAAGTATCCACTAGAAGTGCTGCCACCTGCTAACTTCCAGCAGGTGGCAGCACTACTGAACAGCAGCTAACACACAGGTTTGGCTGATTTGAAAATAGCTTAGAAGGGTTGATAAGCAAACAAGGAATTTGAACTGAGCATGTGCGAGATTTCAGAGCTACAGTTGGCTGGGAAGATATAGGTAGGAGGAGCCAGTGAAATCCAAGATGGCTGCCTCAGCTAGAACTGCAGTGGAGATAGGGGAGATCTTGCAGAAGGTATAGTGAGCTGATCAGTTACATTATACAAACAATTCTAACTGCTTTAAAAATCAGATTTCTTGAACTTTCACATAGTGCATTTACTTAGTAAATGATTTTGGTCATGATTGGTGCGCTTTAAAAGTGAACCAAACCTGTTAAGGAAAAGTAAACGTATAATCACCAACATGTTACGGATCCCCCAGTAATTATAACTGCTAACTTACTAAAGCTCGTTTGACAAAAATTGCACTAGCCCATCACCTTGGCTTCTTATGGCTTTATTCCAGTCCAGGTGCACATGTGCAGTAGAGTGAAAAGCTGAAGGGATAAGCAAAAAGGCGACTTTTCCCTCTACTGTGCATAGATGGGCTGGCATGGGGCTGAAGAGAAGGCCAAATATGCAGAAAAAGATCGCGTGGTGCTCCTACAGTATTTTCAGACTGATGGTGTCTCTGTTCCTTTAAATGATTTTTGTTCTGTGCTCAAGCGATAGCTTTTTGGATCTGTTCCGTTTTTCTGGGTTTGTTCTGTGCCCACGCAATGGATTTTCTGTGCTCACACAATGGCTTTTTGAATAATTGTTCTAATTAATTAGAAAGCTTACGTGTTAGTAAACTGAAATCTCTTAAGGCGTTTGTTTTGGGTTTCATTAGCCTCTTGAGGCCCAGAAATGGAGTTGATCTTAACTTTGACTGTCTCTTTCACGGGCTTAAACTGGCCATACATTGAAAGAACCACTCGTTTGTTAAGGTCGCCAAATGACGGGATGTTTCCCCAGTTTGGCCACCTGTGAAGATTGGATCACAACAACGGAATGCAGGCTGTCACATTAACGTACATATGTCAGTTGGGGAGGCATATCGGAGGGAAGATAAGCTCCCAACTCAGTCTGAAGGGACTTAATCAGCAGCTTAAATATGGCTGTGCATAGCCTCCTTTAGTTCAGAGCAGATTCCAATCAGTAAATGTTTTTTTTTTTGGTGAACACAGCATAAATGGTTAAAATTAGCTAGACTTGCTGATCACTTATATCCATCTTTATTTTAACACAGAAAAAAGTATCAAAACATACACTAAAAACACCAAAGGAAATTTCTACATGAAAGGGCAAAGGCACATTCATGCAATAAAAAGTTTTCCACAAAACAGGCTCCCTCCCATTTTCCCAGCACTTAAAAATAAAATCTCTATTATGGTGGAAATCTATCAGCACCATCACTTCCATGAGTCTCTATTGGAACCTTTTTATTATTATTATTAATATCATTATTAACATATGTTGTATTAAATGTGTTTTCCTTCATTATCTATAGGTTATACAAGGTAGAACATACCAAGATAGCAGGCCATTGGCAATGAGCAGCAGCCTGAAAGGATTCAAGGTTCATTAAATATTGATATAAAAATCCACTCACAAGCCAGTAATGGCTGACAACATTTCTTTGTTTCATGTTACACCAGACAAGGGGAGGGAGTGAATAATTGGCAAGAGAATTATTGTATGATTTTACTTTGGTCCTTGCCTTGGCAAGCACAATATCTAATGGAAATGGGTTTGCATTTTGCTGAACAAGATCCAGCAAGAGTACTTTCTGATATTTTACCTAGATAGGTATTACAAAATACATATCTGATTAGCTCATCAAATTCATGTACTAGTCAGCAGGAGGTAAAATATTATACTGAGACAGTCTCCTCAAGCCCCAACATTTCATGAGGGCCCCTTTAGCCTATAACAAGGTTACAAGGAAAGGTTATTGTATTATTGATTCATTCATTGTCCCAAAAATATCTAGAGCTGCAAATCAGCATTCACCTAAAATACCTTTAAGTTGGGCCTTTTAGAGTATATCGAAGAAAGAAACATAGAACCAGATAAAAAATATGTCTCATTTTAACAAAAGATTCCGATAATTTCATAGCAAATTAAGACATAGCACATTTTTACACATTGTTTAAAATATTAAAACTATCTAGTTGAAAGCATGCAAACAATGTAAATTTTAGATTTGTCAGTAGATTTTTTATTTAAGCCAGCACAGAGTGAGGGAAGGCGTTCGGGGAGATTGGTCGCCGCAAAGACAAGGCGACTAAATCTCCCCAAAACGCTCAGTGTGACCGTACCCTAGATATTTAAGAAAAGGACAACAAGATCGCACACAAAAACACTGTTTCATGTTTTATGCAGTGGTCCTGTAAACCTTAGCATCTAAATAGAAAAAGCAAACATAGGAGTTGGTACCATACTAGGGCAAACTCTGTTTTTGTACAAAACTGGCTAACTGAATGCAGAAAACAGAACATCAACAACTATATGTTCTGATGTAAATAGAACAAGATGCCCATGTGCTTTAGCACTATTCCTCTGCCATACTCTACATACTTGTTCATACTTCAGCAGAAAATATTTTAAGTGATCATTAGATGACATAAACATAAATAGGTGGCAAGGAGGAGAAACCATTAGATGCACAGAGATATAAGGAAAGGACTAGACAAAGGACTATTGGCTCTACCTCAGAACAAGTATAGCCTAAATCTTGATGATGTTGTGGAGATGTTATGGTCGTTATTAGGTTACATGTTATTTGCTCCTATATTCAGTGAGTATTACTGCAAAACCTATGAAATTAAATGTATTAAATTCTATTAAATTGCCTTTTGCCCATGCTATTTTATAACTTTATATGCAATCATAAAAGGGAAAAATATATACTTTACTTTTTGTCCATTGAAATATTCACCTCCAAAGAGAATCAACTCATCTTTTTCTGGGTGTGGGCTGAGGGATCCATTTAACCTGAAATTGAGGGAGATAAATACATATTTAAGTCTACATATTAATATGTTTATAAGTCAATCCTGAAAAAATGTAAAAGAAAAAACAAAGGTATACATATGCAAGATGAGAAACTCCTTTAAAAACCCTCAGATTTTATTCTGAGGAGCCTTTATGCTAAAATACAGTAGACCATACAGTACACCATTTGGCCTATGAGTGTTAAAAATCAAGGATATCCTGATTCCAGGATTTGGTTATAATTTTTTTTTTTGTAGGACGCAGCCAAATCCTAAGTGTTTCTTCAAACTGAGTGCAAAAACGTTTTGTTCGCAATAAATGCATTTAAAAAAAAAAACAACAACAAAACTGATGGATTTTACAGGTTTTCTAATATTGAAGTTTAAAGTTCCTGTCTGACAGTAATCCAGGTGCAGAATCTGAACTGTTACAATTTTGCAACATTTAGTTGTTACATTTCTCAGCAGCATCTCTGGGGTATTAGCAACTATTGTATCAATTCTAAAAGCTTTAATGAAACTCAGGGCTTCTGCTCAGCGGGGACAAAGATAAGAAATGTATCAACTAAACGTATCGATTTAGAACAGTTGACAGAGTCGGCGACCCCCTCCCATAAGACATAAGAATGTAAAAAATTAAGCTTTCCACTTCAAAAACAAAATAGAAAGTAATTGGAAAAGTCTTTAATTCTAGTGAACAATCTGAAACCAACTGAACTGAAAAGTGTTGAAGATGAACAACCCCTTTAATTACTTGTGTTGGCAGTCTGAGCAGTGCAGTCTATATTGTAACCCAAAATGCAGGTAAGATGGAGAATGTAGTGAAAACTTTCTACCCTGCAGGTAGAAATGCATGCACCACTTGCTATTGTTGATGCAAAAATACTTCTACATGAAGTTGATTAGTCTAACCTGGTGCAACAAGCTGTATGGGAGGAAGTTCTTTACTGCTACACTAAAAAAATATTTCCAGGAACTTTTGTATATCGTTATCATGCTGTGTTAAAATCCAGAGTGAAGCATTACCGGTGATATTGCCCAGAGCCAGGGGCGTAACTATAGAGGAAGCAGACCCTGCGGTTGCAGGGGGGCCCAAGAGTGTAGGGGCCCAGTGAGACCCTAATTAATTATCAATTTTAATATATCTTGGTAAAATAGGCCAACTTATAAATATTTTGGGGCCCTAAATTGAATTTGCTATGGGGCCCAGTAACAACTAGTACGCCACTGCCCAGAGCAACCAATCCGCAATTAGACAGATGTAAAACAAAAGCTAAAATCTGATTGGTTGCTATGCACAACAGTAATGTTTCTCTCCAATTTTTGCACAGCATGATAAATAGACCCCTAACAGGTGTTTTCATCCATGTTGTTGTATTATAGATTTACTAACAGTGTATTTCATGCACAGGGTAGTGAATATTTCACTTGCCTTGGGGAAGGTGGAGGACAGATGGTTTCTATAATCTGGGTCTTCTTAGCATCAAGTGTTTGAAATTCAGCTATGAGAGCTTCCAAATCCTCCTGCAAAATATATTTGTGAATATGAAGAAAAAGTGAAGGCTTATTGCAGATATGTATGGTACAAATTTAGAAGCTGTGTCTGTACAGGTATACATTTTTTTTTTTTTAAAAGAAGGTGTAAGAAAGTATAAAAGAAGGTGTAACAACACACAGGTAAAACTTTGAAATATTCATACCCTGGTACAACCAGCCAGATATTAGCAAATATGGTCATACAACAGAAGTGTCTTATTGTATCAGATCAGAAGGAAGTGTAGTTTGTGTTTCTAGGTTTTGCAGGGACTATATACACAAGCCAAAGAAACTGACTGACCATATAGATTGTTTTGAGGGGACACCCTTTCTTTATTAAAAAAAAAAACAAAAAAAAAAAACAAGCAGTATAAAATGGAAGTATACACAATTTTAAAAATGAGTTAAATGAAGGAAAAGTAACATCAAAAAATAAAAGTGTTTTAAAGTAATAAAAATATAATGCAGAGTTGCCCTGCACTAGTAAAACTGCTTCAGAAACACTACTATTGTTTATATAAATAAGCTGTTGTGTAGTAATGGGGGCAGCCATTCAAAGGAGAAAAGGCTCAAGTTACACAGCAGATAGCAAATAAGCTCTGTCTCTCTAATCTGTTATTCATTCGTTAACCTGTGCCATATAGCCATTTTTCAATTTCCGCCATTGCTACACAGCAGCTTGTTTATATGAACTATAGTAGTGTTTCTGAAGCAAACAGATCAGTTTTACCAGTGCAGGGCAACACTACATGATATTTTCATTACTTTAAAGCACTTTAATTTTTTGGTGTTACTGTTCCTTTAAATGAATAGGGCTTGTGTCAAATATTTCCTACATAAAATATTAGTCAAAAGGTATATCTATTTTTTGCACTAAAATATGAAACCACTTTCACTTAACAAATTCTTGTTTCTGCAAGGGCATGTCTGAGAAGGAACAGTTAGCAAAACAACGGACCAGTCCACGGATAAGTCCTGGGTATAATGATTTGATATCTGAATAACTGACAAAGGCTGCTGTTTAGGGAAGGGAGAACTTTGCTTATACAGAGCTCATCTCTGGTTTAACAAAATACCATTTAAAGGGGGGTTCAGGGAAAAACAGCAGAGGTTTATGCAGGGCCGGAACTAGGGGTAGGCAGAGTAGGCACGTGCCTAGGGTGCAATGCTGGAGGGGCGCCAGGCACGCACCTTCTCTGCCTCTGCTATCCCCTAGTCCGGTCCCTGCTGTGCCCGACGTGCGCTAGTGCGAAAAATACTAGTGCGCATGCACGAAAAACGCATGCACACTCGTATTTTTTCGCGCATGTGCACTAGCGTATTGGGCGCTTTGCCGGGCCAGGCTGCCTAGGGCGCCGGGCCAGGCTGCCTAGGGCGCCTGCCCGCGTTGGCCCGGCACTAGGTTTATGGTTTAAAAGTAGGGAAATAGATTTATTGAAATAAACATTAAAGCACACATACAAAAGAATACTTTTTTGTATATTGAATATTTTTCAGCAGGATTCTGATTCGGCCGAATCCTTGTGCCTGGCCAAAACTAAGCCTAATTTGCATATGCAAATTAGAAGCGGGTAGGGAAATCGTGTGACTTTTGGTTACAAAAGAAACATTTTTTCCACTTCTTCCTCTCCTGCCCCTGATTTGCATATGCAGATTCGGTTCGGTATTCAGTCAAATCTTTCACCATGGATTCGGCGAATCCCAGATAGTGGATTGCATCCGTAGTAAATATTTGATCAATTTCTGCTGTACATTTAAATGTTATTCTTTGGATGCTAAGTACACAAAGCACAGTGGGTTAAAAGAAAACCAATACCTCCAACGAGCAACTTAATTAGCATGGCAGACATTTATTGCATTGTGTACAAAAGAAAAACTAATTTCAGGCCGCCGCTGTTTCCATAAACGCACACCGAGTTTTCTGATTTCAGTAAAAGTTTTTAAAAAGCAAATAGACCCCAAACTGGCAATTTAATCATGTAAATCATTTTGAAAACAGTAATAAAAGAGAAAGTACAACATGGTTCTTGGCAAAACGGTCTGTATCATCTGATGGGGCTGAGACTGTAAGCTCCACTGGGGCAGCAGTGTGAGAGTGATGTAAATAGATCATGTTGGAAATATAGAAACAGTATGTTACTCGCACCCACATCTCATGCGACACAAGTATTTCCCTGTCTCACCTCATCTTTTTTGGACCTTTTAGACACTTTCTTTTCCATCTTGGCAGCTGTTTTCTCTGCGCCTTTCACCTTTTTCTCTTTTTTCCCTTTCTTCCCCATCTTTGTCTCTTTAAATTCTCGCTGTCACCTAATCTGCTCGCTCCCTGAAATAATGAAGTCCCGAGCTGTGAGAGCCTATGGCACTAGCACACGGAACTGTCAGAGCCTCATTTCCTCCACATTCTATTGCTCTTTCACCCACGTGGCCAACACCCGGAAGTGCGCTCTTACTTCCGACGCCTACATTCGCGCAGTAAATGCGGCCTGCCTATACTGCGGCTGGACGCCTGCGCCCTCTGTTGGACAGGCGGCAACTCACAACGTGTTTGTGGATTTTTTTACATTAATATTGGCGAGTTGCTATATAGGCTTTAAATCATTAGCTGGATAGTAGTGCTGGGCAATGCCGGCCAGGCGCCCCAGGCAACCCTGCTGGCCATGTCGCGCCCAGACCCCGACCGTGCGTAAACGAAGACGCGCTTGCGCAACCGTGCGTAAACGAGAACGCGCGTGCGCAACCGTGCGTAAACGAGAACGCGCGTGCGCAACCGTGCGTAAACGAAGACGCGCATGCGCAGCTGTGCGTAAACGAGCGCAAACGCGCCTTTATCAGCATCCGGCCTGCTTAAAGGGATCCTGTCATGGGGAAAAAAATTTTTTCATAATGAATCAGTTAAAAGTGCTGATCCAGCAGAATTCTGCACTGAAATCCATTTCTCAAAAGAGCAAACAGATGTTTTTATATTCAGTTTTGAAATTTGACATGTGGGCTAGACATATTGTCAATTTCCCAGCTGCCCCAAGTCATGTGACTTGTGCTCTGATAAACTTCAATCACTCTTTACTGCTGTACTGCAAGTTGGAGTGATATCACCCCCTCAGCAGCCAAACAAAAGAACAATGGGAAGGTAACCAGATAACAGCTCCCTAACACAAGATAACAGCTGCCTGGTAGATCTAAGAACAGCACTTAATAGTAAAATCCCATGTCCCACTGAGACACATTCAGCTACATTGAGAAGGAAAAACAGCAGCCTGCCAGAAAGCATTTCTCTCCTAAAGTGCAGGCATAAGTCACATAACCAGAGGCAGCTGGGAAATTGACAAAATGTCTAGCCCCATGTCAGATTTCAAAATTGAATATAAAAAAAAAATGTTTGCTCTTTTGAGAAATGGATTTCAGTGCAGAATTCTGCTGGAGCAGCACTATTAACTGATTCATTTTGAAAAAAAAAAATTTTCCCATGACAGTATCCCTTTAACCCTTTTCAGCGGCGGACTAGGGGTAGGCTGCTTATAGTGTAAGACTGGGACACCAGGGGCCCACCCAAAAACCTTATATCAGGCATCAGGGGCCCAGTCTCAGTACCAATATAATTCCTCTCCTCACGCAACCTCTATTCTGCTAGTCTCTTTTCTTTACATGCTATAATCTATTATTCAATCTATTTAGTATCTTTGTTTTCATAGAAATAGGCAATGGCCATGAAATATGACAAATGTTTAGCAGAATGAGGGGCCACTGACACCTGGGCCCATCAGGAGTTTTCCTGGTATCCCTGTGGGCCAGTCCGACATTGCTTATGAGGTGTGCCTGGCGCCCCCAAATTTTGTGCCCTAGGCATGTGCCTACCCCTAGTTCCGGCCCTGCTGGATAATTATATAAAAATGTCTGTGCTTGGGGTAAGAACAGGTCAGTAGTAGGGAAGGGCGAGTCAAGCTATAGTTGATCTATTTTCAACATTCATATACAAACCATGCTGCCAGAGTGGTGTTTACCACAAAGGCTCTGTATACCTATATTTTGCTTATTCTATTAAAAAAACACTAACTTAGACCCTGCTGTAATTCTTAACATTTCATAACCCTTTCCTGGCCAGCAGGGTGTAATGCTCTGAGACAGCATTTTGAAAGTAGGGTTGCCACCTTTTTGGGAACCAAAAATGTGTCCCTATCCTGTTTAGGTTGGGTGGGTCTCTATATTCTCTTTAAGAAATAGGAAATTTATTTTTTGCAGTAGAATATATTGTTTAAGTTAAAAAATGCCTGTCAAAAGTCTGAAACCTGGACAGGATGCTGCCTTGATTATTATTGAATTAGGCCAATAACAAGTCGTTACCCCACTCTAGGGTTGCAACCTACCCCACTCCTATCCCTAAACATTTTTGCCCCTGTCAGCTGCAGGTAGGGTTGCCACCTTTTCTGGAAAAAAATACTGGCCTTCCTATATATTTATCTTTTTTCTCTATTAATAACATTGGGATCAGCCATCATATTTTCCTGCCAGGCCGGTAAAATACCAGCCAGGTGGCAACCATAGCTGCAGAGTCTGCTCCTCTATAGTTACAACCCTTGGCAGACCCTGAGGATGCATGGGGGGGGCAGGAAGTATAATGGACCCAGTGAGGCTCAAATAATGAGCAATTTCAACATTTATTGGTAAAACAGGGCAACCTTTGTATATGTTGGGGGTAAGGTTGCCACCTGGCTGGTAAAAATTATGCTTAATAGGAAAAAACTTCAAAAATATAGGAAGGCCAGTATTTTTTTCCTGAAATGGTGGCAACCCTTGTTGGGGGTAGGATTGCCACCTTTTCCTCTCAGTGGAGACTGAGTAGGGGGTGGGGCCATGACATGGTGGGGGCGTGGCTGTGATATATGGGGCGTGGCCATGATGTGCCATGAGGAAAAATATTTTAAAAAAAGTGGTTTAGGCAAGGTCCTAAAAGGGACCGATCAAAATGATTGATAAAAAAGTGAGATTTAGCACATTTTATTAAAAAACCATTTGATTTATAATGTAATCTGTATGCAGTGGCAAAAATAGAAGTTAAAGGCCACCCTCCATAATGTATAACAGTTTGGAGCAGATAATCTTTAATGACATATTAGTTATGACTCTAACTTGTGCAGATTTTCAACAGCCACTGAGTCTGCTGTCTCTGTTCCACATCTGATTGTAAATGTTAGCAGTTACTAGGCTTTACACTTAGCAACTTTTCCTTCATGACCCAGAAGTATTAATGTGGATATCAATTGTTAAATGACTCCATCCTGGCATCTACAAAAATGTACATTTGCTGTGTCAAGCAAAGTACCTTATTTTTCCACCAACACATGAATATTGTAGTCCAGAGTAAGCGCAGGAGTATGATTTTACCACCAGGTGGTGCCCTGCCCAAATAAGTGACCATCAGCATGAATGGTCAACACATATTCGGGATTTGTATAAAGAATGCAAGTGTCAGGGCTGGATTAAAGTTCAGCCCCTGTAGCTGGATTTTCTAGGCAAGTCACTGAATTCTCAAGTGATCTAGCAACCCAATTGTACAGGTATTGTTAGGAGTCAAACAAAAAACTATTTTATGTTTACTCTACATGTTTTGTTGTGCATGTTGAATGCTAAAAGTACAGTTTTTTCCTTCTGTTAGTCACTGACCCTCACATAGGGTTGCCACCTATTTTACCGGCCTGATGTTATTAATAGGAAAAAAAAAAAATCTACATATATAATAAGGCCAGAAACTGGTTTGATCGGGTCATCAAGCCTTATCGTTGCCCATTCAAGTGGTCCTAATGAGTCTGATCTGTTTGTTGGGAGTCCTATGTAGTGTCATAAGTCGCAGGTAAAATCTGGCTACAGGGTTTTCTGCCTGACCTGAATAATAATGATCCAATAACAGTTGTGGAGGCAGCAGGCCATGATTTTAGCTCCCATGCATAGACCAGCAGGTTTCACACTTGTATTCAACATCATTGCGGCTGGGTGCAGAGAGCGCCTAACGCAATTATGGCAAAACAGACCCAATTGCATACTGATGCAAACTGGTTTCAAGTTGTGTCTAGTAAAGGTTGCATTGGGCCCAGAGCACATGTTCGTAGTGGCGTTTGCACCTGCTTCACTTGGCAAAAGTCTGGTGCAATTATTGCTGCAACCTCCTTTGTGAACCCTTTTACTATCACTGTGTTCAGGGTGACGGTAGCTCCAGGGTTCCCCAGCATCAATAGTCACCCTTGCACATCATTCATCCGGAGTGTCAGAATGGACACAGTTTTCCCCCATATGTATGAACATGAATGTTTTTAAATAATGATCTGACAAATAGGGGAGATTAAGCATTTTTTTTAAAGAACTATTCAGTTTATAATGTCATTCTGTATACAGTGGCATAACTAAAAATGAATGGGTGCCCTCCCTTTGTATAAAAGTTTGGTGCAGTTAATCTGAAATTGCACATTAGTTATGACTCTCTCCCTCACCCGTTCAATAGCAATTGGGTCTGCTGTCTCTGTTGTTTCACATGTGATTGTATATGTGTAGCAATTACAGGTATGGGACCTGTTATCCAGAATGCTCCGGACCCAGGGTTTTCCTGATAACAGATCTTTCCATAATTTGGATCTCCATACCTTAAGTCTACTAGAAAATCATATAAACATTAAGTAAACCCAATAAGCTGGTTCTGTTTCCAATAAGGATTGATTATATCTTACGTGGGATTAAGTACAAGGTAATGTTTTATTATTACAGAGAAAAACAAAATCATTTTTAAAAATTTGGATTATTTTGCTATAATGGAGTCTGTGGGAGAAAGCCAGAGCATTCTGGATAATGGGTTTCCTCGATAACGGATCCCATACCTGTACTGGGTTTTACACTTGGGAACTGGTACTTCATTCCAGCACTTGTGCATCATTCATTCAGAGAGTCAGAATGGACACCAACGCAGTTTTACCCATACGTTTATGCAGGCTCACATTTAAAGGCAAATATGTTACGGCGTTGTGTCAGTATGGACTCTTGTGTCCAATTTGGGCCACCTGCAGTTGTGTGTGCATTCATAAAACACCTGTTTTGTAAAGCATATCTGGATTTTTTTTTTATTAAAAGAATACAATTAAAAAATAAAAATGCTACACAAAAGTCATGGTAAAGCCAGGACCCCATATTTATATTTTCATATCCTAATCCAATTCCAACCCTGTTGTGAGTTGTTTACACAGTACATGGTTTATTTGTAACGCACTTTCAAATATGTTGGCAAAATAGCAATTGAATAAGTGATGGGAAGCCATGAAACTATAAGGGTATTGAGAATGGGATTGAATGTGCTTTTATATATGATGTATTGAATAAATGCTCTCTTTTATTATCGTACTTGGATGCTGGACTACTTTGTTTTTTTTTGATCATGGCCAGGGGGTGCTTTGGACTTTCTACACTTAATATTTATGATAGAAAATAGCAATTATAAACAGGGCCAAACACAGCAGCTGCTCCTCAGAGGCCCTCTATGGCATTTACTCATTGCTCTCGCTGTATAATATCCTGGAGATATCCTTACACATTGATGTCAATTTATAATCTGCAGGGGCATATTTTTACCTGTTCTCTCTCTCTCTTCTTTCTCTGCTTTTATATGTACAGGGGATGCTTATTACCCTTTGCTCTCACATTATGTAACAAAGTATATAAACATTAAATACTGACAGTATGGCACTTATAAAAAGGTTCTGTGTGCTGGCACAGTGTATAAGCATTGGGTCCCTCTGCTTTGTTCTGTATATATGGCCCAGTTTTAACACTCCTACCCAGCGCCTCCCTCTTGTGTTACCCTGACGTGTAAGTAGAGTACTTTTTTCACAGACGTCATATTGGGAGACAGGTGGAAGTGGCTTTGTTAGGGTAGGACTCCACGAACGATTTTGTCGCGATCCAACGCGCTGTGACAAAACGCATGCGACACAAATTAGATAAAAGAATTGTCGCAGCGTTGATCCCATGCGACACGACTGTCGGATGCAGACGTAGCATGTAGCGTCGGTATCAAACAATTGTGTCATGTCAGATCAACGCTGCGACACCATGTGACAATTCGGATCGCGGCAAAATTGTTTGTGGAGTTCTACCCAAAAACCAGGATACCCAAATTGCTTATTCACGAAATGGGTTTGGTTAGAGCAGGGGTCTCCAACCTTTTTTACCCGTGCGCCACATTCAAGTTTAAAATAATGTTAGAGAGCACGCAAAAAGTCCCTTGGGTGACAAATAAAGGCTGTGATTGGGTATTGGCAGCTCCTATGTGGACTTGCAAGCCAATAGGAGGCTCTGTTTGGCAGTAGACATGGTTTTTATGCAACTAAACGTTGCCTTTAATAAAAAGCAAGCACCTGCTTGGAGGCCACTGGGAGCAACATCCAAGGGGTCGGAGAGCAACATGTTGGTTGGGGATCACTGGGTTAGAGGGACAGCACTAAGACAATTGTGGAGCTTACTATGTGAATGTACATAGCCCCACAAGCAACCCTGCTTTGGTGGCCATGAATGGGGAGCTCTTACATGCTTTCTATATAGGGATTCTCTGCTGGTGTGTGCCATAATTAGGAATGTATCCAGATACTTTAACCCCAAGTGTATTTCTCCTTGCTGTACATCTATTGTTACAGTCACAGGCACCATAGCTCTTTCAAAGGCAACAGCATGCCAGACTTAAGTACCCTATAAATACATACGTAAACCCCTGAGACTACTACATATACTTCAAAGGGGCTGCAAATATTTCCAGCACATTTCTAAACACATGCTACGTAATGTCAGGGATAAACATGTTTAATTCCACTTTGAGGTTATTGTAGGCTAATTAGCTACATATTAACCCCATATTTGCCAGAAATTGTTTTCAGAACTACAGCCTCAGTACTGAACAATGCAAACATTTAGAGCTGCATGTGTAACCAATGTTGTGATAAATGTCAGTAATTAATGCCGAGGAACAAATAAATCAAAATCCCAGTTAATAAACTTGAATGTAACATCAGTGCCTTCTGCTGGTTGAATCTATTGGGGTTTTTTTCTTTTTCTTGTGTTTTATGTAAAAAGTAAACAGATCATTTACCTTAGGCCTATGCTATTTAATCAATTTAGGTTGGAGAAACAAAGAATTTCAATAAACAGAAAGGAAAAGGTTAGGGAAGGGTTAGACAAACAGTGTCATTCATTCCAGGCACAATTGTCTTAATTAGCCCAGGATTAACTGTTTATAATCTTGTGAATTTACAAATGAGATCAAAGGGAACCATAATGTTTATAATCATCAAAGAAGTGTTTAGCTGTTGACATTAAAGTTTCTTTAAATCTAGTTTATTTCCAAAAATAAATATAAATGGAATGGTGGGAATAATCTCCTGATTATTGTAATAGTTTTGGGGGATTTAAAGAGGAAGACCACCCAAAAATGTTATTACCCAATGGAAGGAAATTCTAAGCAATTTCCAGTATTTATTAATTAAATACACACGCGCACACACATATATATATATATGTGTGTATATATTATATATATTTATATATTTTTTATATATAAAACAGTCCACACTCAGTCCAGTATATTCAATTTACGGTGCTTGGTCAATTGTAAGTACACAGTAGCAAGATGGACTCGCACTCCAGATATTGTGCTATTTTATTCTTTTTTGTGCATCACAGTGTATCCAATGTTCTGGGCCGTATTGGGGCTTTTATCAAGGATGATAAAGGCCCCAATAAGGGCTGAAACGTTGGATACACTGTGATACAAAATTAAAGGTAAAATTGCACAATATCTGGAGTGCGAGTCCATCTTGCTAATGTATATATAAAAACAAACAAGGGAAAGTTGTGCTCACCACTGAATTTTAAAACCATTAGGCGGGGGTGCAATGAGGCTGTGACCACAAAATACATATAGACAAATACAAGAGTCCTCTGCACTCAACCCATTATCAATATATTTAAGACAGAGACATTTTGTGCATACTGCTACTGAAAAATGCCTTACCCTTTAAACAAAACAGGGATTGTTTGTCCATATATTGCAATATATTTAAGCTGGCCAACTACGTCAAAGTCATCCCATATCTGGCCAGTCCTATGCTCAATTTTCATCTGATTCATTATATATATATATATATATATATATATATATATATATATATATATTTATATTTATTTATATAAACAGTCATATGAACCCCTCTCAGCCTGCATAATAAATTACTTTCATTTCCCAGGAACAGTACTGGGGTGTTTTCTGAACAAAGACTTTTAGTGAAGCAGTAATCAGTGGCTGTGCAGAAATCTGGGTACCCTTATAATTTTGCTAATTTGAATGCATGTAACTGCTCAATACTGATTACTGGCAACACCAAATTGGTTGGATTAGCTCGCTAGGCAGGTGTGTCCAATCATGAGAAAAGTATTCAAGGTGGCCAATTGCAAGTTGTGCTTCTGTTTGACTCTCCTCTGAAGAGTGACAGCATGGGATACTCAAAGCAACTCTCAAAAGATCTGGCAGTTTGTCCTGCTTGGTTGCCTTTCAATGTCGATTTACATGTTACTGTAAAGTCACCAATGTGATAGTAGTTGATCTGCAGTTAAAACTAAACTGTTTTTAGCTGATTTAACTACAGAAAGTTGGAATAATTGAAAAAAGAAATTGCAAAAAAATGCATTTTATTTTTTTATAATACACAAAAGCCATGAATATCCTGTAAATTATATCCTTATAAACGGTGAGTAGTGATGTCATCAGTTATAAACGGTGAGTAGTGATGTCATTTCTGTCACATGACTCACTAAAATTTGTGTATTATAATAAATAAAGTACCCCCAGTTGTAAAATATGAGGATATTAGAAGTTACCTCGGAGTTCCATGACCTGTATAAAAACACTCGGCCTTCGGCCTCGTGTTTTTATATGGTAATGAAACTCCTCGGTAACTAATAATATCCTTATATTTTACAAAAGGGGGTACTTTATTCACTATATTATTTATTATTATTTTTATTATTATAATTTGATTATTCTCTATGTCAGTAATTGCAGAAAGTGAGTTTCCAACCTGCAGCTTTATCCTCACTATGGCAGTGTTTTTATTCTGTGCAGATATTTAAAGGGTTGGTCCACCTTCAGGTTAACTCATTAGTATGTTACAGAATGGCCTCTTCGTAGCAACTTTTCAATTGATCTTCATTTTAATTTTTTATATTTTTTATATTTTTTCTCTTTGAGACTGACTCTTTTCAAATGTCAAATGGGATTAAGTGATTCAGGGTTGGACTGGGCTGGCTGGACACCAGGAAAAAACCTGGTGGGCCTCAGTCCTCGTACGCCAGCCCTGACCTGATCCACAGCCAGCAGCTCCTGCCCTTTCTGACCTCCCCCACCTGATCACATGTAGAGATAATGTTGGCGAGGGGGGGGGTAAGGGGCAGGGGGGCCCATGGGGAGTTTCATCTGGGGCCTGTGAGGGGAGGGCAATGGAGTGGCAGTCCCAGTGAGCCCAGACTCCCCCTTCTGATGCTGAACAGCAGCCCAATAACTATTGCTCTGTGAAGCTATAATTTTATTGTTATTATTTATTTTTGTACTTACCTTTCTATTTAGTCCCTTCTCTATTCATATTCCTGGCTCTTTTTCAAACTACTGCCTGGTTGTTAGGTTGAATTGGATCATAGCAACCAGATAGCTGCTGAAATTCCAAACGGGAAGGCTACTGAACAAAAACCTAAATAATTTAAAAAAATGTGAATAATAAAAAATAAAGACCAAATGCAAATTGTCTCAGAATGGCACTCTTTACATTATACTAATAGTTAAGTTAAAGTTGAGTCATGGTCCAAACAACCAGTATAGCAGCACATATTTTCAAATCTAAAAGAACCATTGAATAAAATCAACATATGTAAAGCAGCATCAAGTAAATGCAAAACATTTAATATTATAAAAATGCCTATGGAAAACTTTTCATATATCACAATCATTACTTTAATATATTTCATGCATAACTTCATCAAATACTGAATGATCATCATTGCATAAGTTATCTACATTCTTCTAGTAAGTTGGTTATCAGCAAACATATAGCCTTGTCTTTTCCTGTATATAAAGGCTTTCTGTGGCAGTGCATCTAAAATATATTCCAGTGAATAGCTTATAGTTTTGCTCATGTCAGCAGATGGGATCTGGTACAACTCAGATATGTTTTGGTCTGGGATACCTCTTGGAGCCACTCACTTGTCATTTGTTATTTTAACTATAGAGAATTCAGCCAGCAGTGAACTAATTGGGACAATGTCAGCAGAACAAGAGGAGACAGAAAGGGATTGTGACATAACAAAAGAGTCAGAGCAATAGAAGATGCCCACAGTATGAAGTCATTAGTGTCACTGGCCCATAAAATCTACTATAATGTTCTGTAGCAGAACAAACAAGGACTAAAAAAGTCACAGGATAGTGCCTACCATGGATTTAATGTGCATTTATATAAGTTAATGCTTCTAGAGATGCCTTTCTCTCCCCAATGAAACTGCCCCCTTCTTCAATCAGGGGTCAGGAACAAGAAGTACACACAACAAGAGGGCTGCAAAGGCCTAAATGACCTACTATGGACAATGAACTAGCAAACTGAACTGTTGTCAGTGAGGAACAGTAACACCAAAAACTTTAAAATAAAAGTGTTTTAAAGTAATTAAATATATTGTACTGTTACTATGTGTTTGTTAAAAATATGTGTTAGCTTCAGAAAGACAACTATAGTTTATGTAACTAGGCTATTGTGTAGTCATGGGAGCAGCCATTCAAGCTAAAACAGGGGAAAAGACGCAATCTACGTACTTATAGATAAACTCTATAATAGAATACAATGGGATTCTACAGAGTTCATCTGTTATCTGCTATGTAACCTGTGCTTTGAATGGCTGCCCCCATGGCTGCACAGCAGCTTGTTTGTATAAACTGTAGTAGTGTTTCTGAAGCAAACACACCAGTTGTACCAGTGCAGCACAACAGTACATTACATTTTTGTGTTACTGTTCCTTTAAATACAGATTTTGCACCACTCCAGCAGTGTGCTGTTGTCTCAACCAGAAGCCCTGCTGCCTAGTGTGTGTCTGAGCTCCTCTGCTCTCCCTCTTATTTTGTAACCCTTTTTTTGTAAGACCCATATTTGTTATAAATGAATGTTGCATTGTAACCTACTGGCGCTAAAATCTATATACGATGATAATAATACTATTTTATTATTAGCTATTGGGAATCATACAACACATATCCAGTCAGAATAAGATATTATTCATAAATGCTTAAATTGATGCACAGTCACTTGTTTTGTATGCAAAATAACTGTTACCTGATGATTTATATATTATGAAGTGTGTCCAGTACAGCCAGAGGTTCCAGGAGCATACTGGTGCCTAAATTACTATCAAATTAAAAGTGCACCAGGAAAAGATATGTTGAACTTTGCTTAGAGAGGCAAATTTGGTAACAAATTTAAGTTGACTTTTGGTAAAATATAGTCAATTTTAAGCAATTTGGCCTATATTTTTTATTTTTGTAGGTTTGCATTATTTGCCTTCTCCTTCTGCTTTCAAATGGAGGGGGCGTTGTTACTAACCCCATCTAAAAAACAAATACAAACCAACTAGGCAGAAATACCTGACACGTTTTGGGCACATTACTTTGGTAACACTGCGTCAACAGTGATCCTACAGTTAGAATC
Organism: Xenopus petersii; assembly: GCA_038501925.1. Classification (NCBI taxonomy): domain Eukaryota; kingdom Metazoa; phylum Chordata; class Amphibia; order Anura; family Pipidae; genus Xenopus; species Xenopus petersii. The sequence continues at coordinate 61,117,576 of CM076678.1, forward strand.
TCATTTGAAGAAGTTAGTGAAGAATGAAATGCAGGGCTAAATGGTCTATTTACTTGGAAGGGACAAAAAAGCCAATTTATTTATAAATTTATGGGAAGAAAATTTGAGATCTGTTGTCATTGTTAAAAATTGTACTTAAATTGTCCCATTTATATTAACTCAATATATTGTTTTTCCTTCTTTTAATTTTTGTCATCATAGTGATATAATTACTGTATATTCTTTGGCCACATGGTAGTTATCAGTTTTTTTTAATTATGATTTATTCATTGATTGTACTCGTTTTTACTAGTGTTGGTACATGTATTTCTATTCATTTATTATTTTGTTTAATGTACTTTGAAATTGCCATGTCAATTTATTGAATGAATTGTTTTTCTTTGCTGGATTATTATAAAATTCAATAAATAGAAGTTGAAAAGAAAGAAAGAAATGCAGGGCTGCCACCAAAATACTCAAGTGTAGCTCATAAATAAAAACAGAAATGCAAGAAACTTTGTTAGCTCCAGAAATCCAGAGACTCCATGGATTACCCTTAAATCCTATTTTAGGATTACAAATCCCTTAAAGTGGCTTATTATATTTGTTAATGAAGCTATTATTCATTTTCTGAAACCAGCATGTTGGAACTTTAGCCAGCATAAGGTGATTTACCTTGTTAAAGTGCTCCTTAGAAATGATCTGTTTGACACACTGGAAACAAGTCAGAGATCTTAGCTGTCATTACATTCTTCAGCACTTGCACAGTACAGTAAGAATTCCCCACGAGCTTCAGATTTCAAGGCAACCTATGCTGGCAAGACAATAAATTATTTATGTTAAAATAGCAAGTGGTTCTAAATAGATGTTCGCTAGACTTCATGTCATTGACCATACAAGGATGGCACTACTCATTAAAATGACTAATCACAAAGTGACCAGTGCCAGTGATGTAACTAAAAAAAGACAATTTTTGAGAAATTTGGTGACAATTACAAACTTAAAGAAAAACTTTCTTGATTTATAGGCAACCTGAACTACTGCAGAAAAAAAAACAAAAAAATTGCTAAAGGTTTGTGTAACTAGTGGTTAAAGATTATCCCTGGCAGAAAGCACTGCTTAGTGCTTCGGGTATCAGTTCTTGTTTTGAATATCTTGTATTCCTGTGACCTAGAGATGACTAGTATACATTTATTTCAAGGCAGTTTGCCTATTGCATGACACTGTGGAGTCAGCAGATGATAACTTAGCAATATGGCAGCGCCCACATATATTACTAAATGCAAATAGAAAAAAACACAATAGTATTTATATTACTCAAAAGAAAAGTATAATTGCTATTAAAAGCAATATATCTCAAATTGTTTACACTCAGACCCTGACTGTAAACAAAGTGGCAATGGGATTCTTGTTTTCTCATGCTGGAGGAGCCACATATGCTGCATCTTGGACTGAAAGGGGATGTTCACTTTTCACACACATTATAGTTCAGTTGTTTTCAGATTGTTCACCAGAAATGTATACTTTTTTTTTAATTGCTTTCCATCTTTTTTTTTTCAAAATTGAAGTTTAAAGTTGAATGTTCCTGTCTGTGGAGTTTCAGTCTGGCAGCTCAGTAATTCAGGTGCAGACTCTGAACTGTTACAATTTGCTACATTAGTTGATACATTTCTCAGCAGCATCTGTAGAATATTAGCAACTATTGTATAAATTCTAATAGCAGACATCACCAAGCCTACTAGTTATGTGTGGGCCGGCCCGTCCCTAACTCATATATTAGGGATGCACCGAATCCACTATTATGGATTCAGCCGAACCCCGAATCCTTTCCAAAAGATTCGGCCGAATCTGAGTCCTAATTTGCATATGCAAATTAGGGGTGGGAAGGGGAAAACAATTTTTACTTCCTTGTTTTGGTGCAAAAAGTCATGCAATTACCCTCCCCGCCCCTAATTTGCATATGTAAATTAGGGTTTGGTTTGGCAAGGCAGAAGGATTCGGCCGAATCCGAATCTTGCTGAAAAAGGCATAATCCTGGCTGAATTCCGAACTGAATCCTGGATTCAGTGCATCCCTATCATATATAAATATATATTTGAAAAAAAAGATGTTCTAAAAACATTTTTACACAAAAATTATACAAAATCAGCCACCATGGCCATCATTTCCCTTAACCCTTGATTAAATACATTCATGGGTAGTAACACTGGCAAATACAAACTAGGAATAAATGACTAAGGAACACACAGACTGATTGTGATATCCTGTTTAAATCACTAGGTGGCAATATACATTAGTATACAGCTGATAGGAGCACTTGTGAATCAGTACCAGCCCAAAACATTGTACTACTCACTGCTATTAGCACAATGTCACTTATATAAATGAACTCTATCAGCCCTTTAAAGGAACAGTAACACCAAAAAATGTAAGTGTTTTAAAGTAATGAAAATATCATGTACTGTTGCCCTGCACTGGTAAAACTGATCTGTTTGCTTCAGAAACACTACTATAGTTCATATAAAGAAGCTGCTGTGGAGCAATGGTGGAAATTGAAAAACGGCTATATGGCACAGGTTAACAAATTGATAACAGATAACACCATTAGACAGACAGAGCTTATCTGCTATCTGCTGTGTAACCTGAGCCTTTTCTCCTTTGAATGGCTGCCCCCATTGCTACACAGCAGATTATTTATATAGATAATAGTATTGTTTCTTAAGCAAACACAGCAGTTTTACCAGTGCAGGGCAACACTGCATTATATTTTCATTAAATTAAAACACTTTTATTTTTTGACATTTCTGTTCCTTTAAACCAATATCTGCACATTGCACATAAATAACTTGATTGAAACCAGATATCCAGCATGGCATGCCTATATATTAATAGTAGCATGTGATGATTTAGGCAGTGTAATATGTTGGCCAAACACTTTTTGATTGCTAACAAATTTTCAACCTCACGGGGATCATCTCGAAGGCAGAAGGCATTTACCAAATGAAGCAATGTATGTAAACAGTGAAATAGGCAGGCTGCAGACAGTCTAGGTCATTTATAAACACTGGGCAAATTTGCCCATGGGCAATAACCTATGGCAACCAATCAAATTGTTGCATTCATTGCTTTACCTGCAGCTAACTGAAGAAAGCCAGTCACTCATTGATTGCTATAGGTTACTGCCCATGGGCAAATGTGCCCAGTGTTGATAAATGAGCCCCACTAGTATGGTTATCAGATTTAATAAAACAGGAGGTATATTCACAAAATAAATTTCCCCTTAAGGGTCTTACGTTTTTAAACGTGGATTTATTTGGGATACTACCATTTTGCTTTGGTCCCCAATGTAATTTATTTATGGGCTGTATCCAGTTAAATCTTGATATATATATATATATACTGGATGCAGCTGATATGTAGCATGCTTTGTTGTTGCACCTACAATGTACATAGCTAATCAGTCATTTGTGAAGTTTGGGTGACTAGATGCTGTTCTACATACATACCATACAAACTTCTGTCCATAAGGGGGAGCCCATTACATTGTAATTGCAATAGTACGTCACAATCATTCTACAAAGGCTGAATGCCTCGAGGGGGAATGCACAGAAGTTTCATCTAATGCAATAGCTACGGTAGTGTTGCATCATTATCTGATCTTAGCTGTTAGACCGCAGTCCTCATTCAGAGAGCAAGCCAGCAAGCATTAAATCATGGATGTTTCCTTGTCCTGCAGTCCTCCTGATGTATACTCACTGAATTGTGGAAATTCTCATTTGTACAGTTTTCTCACTTTCATGTGGTGGCTGCGATGTCAGACATTGGTACTAGTTCACAGCAAAGGGCCCTGAAAGAACAAATTCTTACAAATAACCTCTTGTTGCCATACTATCACAAAAATATCAGTTTAATCATATGACAATTACATGTGATACAGAGAGACAAAAGAAAGGGAAGTGAATTATTTTTATTTAGTTTATTTATTTAGTGATCCTCTCCCATGGGATGCAAATTGCTTTAAGCAAGAAAGTCAGCTGGGACACCAGGAGATGGAGTAACTTGTCCAGGGTCACAAGGAGGTAGATAGATTTTAAAAAGATGTCTTTATGCTAAATAGATAATTTATGCTTTACTTATAGACAATAAAACATATATTAAGCAATAAATGTGGTGACTTTTATTACTTGTGCCTCTTCAACCATATATATATATATATATATATATATATGTGTATTATATATATATATTATATTTATATGCTGTATATATACAGGGGATACAACTGTGGAGGACCCACATGAGCTGCTTGGCCGATTTGTAATTAGTTTGCTCGCATACCAAGCAGCTTTTTAGCCACACAAATGTCCAATGTGCTAATTTAGGAAATCAGAAATATATGTGGCACAAGACAGGACACTTGTATCCTGTATCACTGTTTTAGTGGCCTACCAAAAGCTACTAAAGCCACTAAAGTTACTGTTATTGTAGCAGCAATACTCGCTTCTTGGTTTTTTGTCTGCCATACACGGGCAGATAAAGAGGTCGTTTGGACCAATTTGACAGCTTATCTGCCCGTGTATGGGGGCTTCCGACGGGTCTTTTTAAACAGGGATTTTTAAACGAGCCCCTTGGCGTATCGTAATTCGATCGTTCGGCCATACGCCCGAACGTTCGAATTACCCCCTATATAGCCATGCCGTTAGTGGCATATTGGGGAAAGATCCGCTCATTTGGCGATGTCGCCAAACGAGCGGATCTTTGAGTCTATGGCCAGCTTAAGCTCAAGTGTAGTATCAAGTATAAATCTTAGTTAAGTGATGTATTCCGGACCTACCCACTGAGGTGGCAGGAACCATTTGATTTTCTGGCCAAAGATTCTGCAGCTCCAGGTGCTCCAGGATTTGCAAGTCTGGGGTGCCTGATTAACATGATGAGACACCAATGGACACTGGCACTTTAGAGCATTTTGGCACTTTCTTCTGCACTATGCTCTTTTACCCAACTTTTTGAGCATTGAGATAAAGAAATCTGCCCAATAGGTTGGGGCTGCACACAGCTACATTTTTATGATACCAGGAGATTGAGTGATGATGAGACATTTTTAGAATATTTGTAGCTATTTATTTTTTACGTATATGCAGTCACCTGGCACTTTCTCACTTTCAGTACTTTTGGATATGGTGCAATATACGATTAAGATGCATGGCCATTAGGCTCCATCTCCCCTGAAACCTGGCCCCACTGAGGACATAACTATGTCGGGACCTATTTGGTAAATGTTTGTGCTCCCAACCCCTTATTTGACTTCACGCTGAGGGAGGAAATATAAAGGGACCCCCTTAGCCTTGTGGCAAGGATGGGGTCTGAAGACCTTTGTTTCCTGTGGGCCTTTCAGGACAAAGATGCCTTCACTAGTCTTCAGACAAACACAGGCCTGAAGACTCAAGATCATTTTGGGCCTGGTACCCTGGACTTTTTACTGGACTTAACCGTATGTTTACTTGTACCTTATGTTTGCAATTTTTGCACTGGATGATGAGACTGCTCGAGCTTCAATAAAACAAACTTGCAGGCACCAACAGACATAATTCAAATTGCTTATTCAAATGGGCGTGTACCAAATCTTAACAATGATAAAAACCCCAGCAGGCTGCCAATTTAAAAATTCATCCTAAAACATTTGGATAAACGCTCAGTATCAGTCACACATTTTTGTTGTATTAGTTAAAAGAAAATCTTTTCTGACCCTAAAGCTGGGTCAGTCATGGGTTATTTTATCTAGTTACAGTTTGACTTTTTACACAAGAACTCCATTCAGCTATTTTAAACCCAGCAAACCTAGAAAAAAAAAGCTAACAATTATCATCCACTAACTCATACAGCCAATCAACACAACACCGACAAGCTGCCCTGGCTCCTTCTCAACTCCATGCCACACACACCTTCTCTATGGCCCTCAGTATTAGAGCTGTCCTCATCTGTGGCACACATAACTTTTATCTACTCTCCATCCTTCTCTCCTTGAAACCTATGTTTATCTCTCCATTGCCTGTTCCATCACTGCCACTTCCCCTCCATATGACCTTTAACCAGATCACTGACTGCCAACCTCACAGCAGTTACCTTCCCAAAAGCCAGTGAGTCCATCACTTAATCTACTGGTAGTCACCCATCTGACATCCTCAGTCTTTCTGTTATCTTACCACTCCCTGTCTCCCTGCACTTCCTCTTTGACAGTTCTTATCTTTCATTCAAGGAACAGGTCACTGTGGATAATATATGTATAAATGTGGCTCATTGATGTCACTTCTGTCAAATGAAACCTGTATTAAAAGAAATAATGCTTTGCTTTAAAATAGGGTTTCACCGAATCCAGGATTCGGTTCAGGATTTGGACAGGATTCGGCCTTTTTCAGCAGGATTTGGATTCAGCCGAATCCTTGTGCCTGGCCAAATCTGAATCCTAATTTGCATATGTAAATTAGGGGCAGAAAGGAATATCACGTGACTTTTCATAACAAAACAAGGAAGTACACATGAATTTTCTTTGATATATCTGAATGATCATATAGTCAAGTCAATGCATTTTATTATAAATTTAATAAAAAGAGTTTTAAAAGAAAGATAAGACAAGTGTTTAATAACTTAGTAATCCCCCAATATTTATCACAGCTATAATGGCACTATATTCCTGCCCTACAGCACAAATTAACATACACGGCTTTCTCTCCAATCCTATCACAATAACCTATGGGACCAGACAGCGCATTGTCCCCTTATATACTAAGTATGGATATATACTTAAAGCACTGCGTATCTTGACAGCGCTATATAAATAAATGATGATGATGATGATGATGATACTTATATACTAATTATAGATCCCCTAGCACAAGCTGTAATACAGATACTAAAATACAAGGCCTGCACATAGAACCAAATGAACATAAAATTGTACTGTTTGCAAATGATGTTAAATTAATTTTCACTAATCCATCTGAAGCTCTATCAGAATTGTTAAGTATGTTACCCAAATTTGGTGAACTGTCATATTATAAGCTAAATGTTACAAAAACTCAAGCTCTCCATGACCAACTATACAGCTACAACTACTCTGGACTACTACAGAACCTGCAACAAGAATTAAACACCTGGCGGACATCTTTCACTTCCTGGCTAGGAAGAATTAATGCCATAAAACTGATGATTTTGTACACATTCACATTTGCTAAATAAAGCTTTCTTTCCCCCCACTCCAAACCCCTAAACCCCTTTACTTTCATTCATATGGGACAAAAAAAGCCAGACTCTCCAAAGACATAGGGGCAGATTTACCAAAGGGTGAATTGTCGCCTGCAACCGCTTCACATACATCGTACCACTTCGCCAGGCGCAAATTCACTACCACTTGGCTAATTCACTTATATGCGAAGTTGTGCCCTGGTTGCCGAACACTGGTGACATTTTACTATAGTTACTTCGGCAGTGCAAGCATTTCATAGCGAAGATGTTCTACCGTTTGTTTGTGCCTAGCAAAATTCGCTAATGATCTTGCGCTTAGGTCAATTTGCATACGGCAGGTGATTTGTTTGGAGGTCTATATTATATATGTTGGTGCAAATGCTTGAAGTTACCACTTTTTATAATACATGTCCAGGGAACCTTAATAAAAGACAAGCGAGTTAATATAATGCCCTACACATGAGCCCACTGTAAAATTAATGTTCCATATGTTAGGAAATGTCTGGAGAAAACCGGTTACACAAAAAAAGTTTGTCTGCCAAAAAAAGTCAGGACTTTTGCAGGCAATTCCGCTTCAAAAAGGAAAAGTTGCCAGCATTTTTTTGAACCTTGATGCATTTTCGGCTCACAGGATATGATGTAAGTGACAGAAGATTAGGGAAGATCCGCATTTTAGTGAATTTGCAGAGTAATGTCTGTTCACAAGAGCGAAAAGTCGCTAGCGAAAGTCGTTAGCATTAGCCACTTTGCTCTTTAGTAAATCTGCCCCATAATGTTGGCCAGTAAGAATGATGCAGGCTTAGCCTGCCCAAACATGTATGCTTGTTATAATGCCGCCAAATTGCAAACCTACACCTGCTGAAAGGTAAAAACTGAGTGGACATGGAACATTGGATTTACAGATCTCAATTTGCATCACCACTTACTGCAGAACTGTAGCTACAACACCAGTGGAAAAAGCTACTCCCACTCAAAGCTACATTGCTGGCCTGGCACAGAGTGAAATCATCCCTACAATTCACTAAACCACCACCTGCAATCCTCCCACTGTAATGGTGGCCATACACGGGCAGATAAAGCTGTCGATATTGGTCGTTTGGACCGATTTGACAGCTTATCTGCTCGTGTATGGGGGCTTCCGACGGGTCTTCCCGATCGATATCTGGCCACGATATCGATCGGGAAGGTTGGATTTTTACCCGACCGACCCATCGGAGCCCCTTGGCGCATTGTAATTCGATCGTTCAGCCAATAAGTGGCTGTGCACCAGGACTATAACGTTATTTGAATTACGTTGCCTAAAACACCCAACAAAACCTAAAGGTATTGCCTTATCATACAAAACTCTTCAACAAAAGCATACGGACATTAAACCAATAGCAATGGTACTCTGGGAGAAGGACCAAATCAAATTGAATTACATTTTCCAACAAACTCCAAAATATTCCAAGTCCCTGAACCACCAGGAGCTATATAATTAAATGAATGTACAGATGTACTGGACACCAGATATAATCCATGCAGCCTTCCTCAAGTACTCCAACGTTTGCTGGAGGTGCAAAAAAGATACAGTAACCTTGTTCCACATATGGTGGACATGCCCCATAGCAAAGCAATTTCAGTTCTAGTCCTCTAAACTGATTTGCCATTCTACAGACACTGCCTTTACCCTCAACACAGCTACGGCATATTCCCTAAGAACATACAAATAGCACTCCAGATTATATATGCCAGTATAGCAAGGAATTGGAAGCAAACTGCACTACCTACAGAGACTGACATCAATTCCGAAACTAAGAAAATGAGCAAACCTTTGCCACAGGGGCCATACTTGGTGAAGACTCAGCTCCTAACTCAGGATGATACCCATGCCTAATGCATGTTAGTTTACACTGCAAATAATTCACTCTACAAAATAAAATGTCATTCCTGAACCAGTAAGTGTATTTTTTAGCTGTAATATTGGTGTGTAGGCAGCCACCTCAGTTAATTTTGCCTGGCCATGTTCTTTCAGAAAGAGCCAGCACTTTAGGATGGAACTGCTTTCTGTCAGGATGTTGTTTCTCCTACTCAATGTAACTGAATGTGTTGCAGTGGGACCTGGATTTCCTCCCCTCACCCTTTTTCTCTCTTTTTCCTTCCTTTATGTTTATCTTGGAAAAAGAGTTGTAAAAAAAATTAAAAGAATATTAGAAGTAAATTTGGAGTCCTATGACCTGAAAGAATATATTGAAAATGCAGTGCTCCTTCGCTGCACTCACGCACAGGCTGCAGACGCTAGGACCGCGAGGCCTTGGACGACGGGCGCTAGGACTGTAAAGCACATTATGTGTCAGTTCTTACAATTATTTAGAAAGAAATTAAATGAAAATCAACATCTTCTGCAGACTTTGCTGTCAGTTTAATAGAAAACTGTACCCTTTTAATGTTTCAGATTACAGTGTTATGTATTAGTATTTTATTACCCTTTATTTATATAGTGCCAACATGTTTACCCAGTGCCTTACAGACATAATCATTCACATTAGTCCCTGCCCCAGTGGAGTTTAGAGTCTAAGGTCCCTTTCACATACACACCAGGCTCAACTTCTTCAGGAGCCAATTAAAAGGGCAGAATTCAGGACCCAGCGCTAAACATTGAGCCACCATGCAAAACCATTGAATCCAATCATTAGTTGGTTATTTTTATAGTAAATTTTACATCCTTTTGGTTTCTACATACGTTATGGCACCAGAGCCCAATTAAAAAAAGGTATTGTGGGCAGCCACACACAGTCCATTGTCTTAGGAGGCCTAAGATAACTGGGTCACCTTAAAATGAAGTTTTAGTATGATGTAGATGTAGACACCTGTATTGTAAGACACTTTCAGATTTTGTTTTTTCATTTTGTGTAGTCTTTCAAATATTTGGATTTTTTATTTCTACTTGGAATTTCAATTATTACTTACCCCCCCCCCCTTTAGGAAGATCAGTAGGACAGGATCAGAAAAGAAAGATAAACATTAAAAACAAATCATCAAACTGAATACTGACAGTTGATATGATTTTTAATTGCCTGGGACAGTGACCCCCATGGCAAGATATTTAAGCAGGATGGATATAGGCAGAATAAGATGGATAGTAGTTAAAAAACACATACAATATCAATAATGAAGACCAACTGAAAAGTTGCTTTGAGTAGGTCCCTCTGTAACTTAAAGTTGAAGGTGAACCGAGGGTCCCATACAAGGGCCTGCTTTAGGGACAAGCTTAAGAGTAGAGCTATTCATAAATGAAAAAGGTTCAACTACAACTAAGTGCTTGTTCAGGAGAGGGTTATTGGGACAGCACTAGGGAAACATAAACTTGTTGTTTTACTAGATTATTATTATATTAGTATTTATTAGCTAGAGGAATCTGAACAAACTCAAGCCAAATAATGTATGATTCTTGTAAACATGTTTCTTCTTAAATACGGCTGGCATGGCTAAGTAGTATACGTGCTATTATTCTTTATCCAAACATAAGAGAGCATATTTAAAGCAGATTAAATGTCTGATTTAGTGTGAAAGAAGGGAATTGCTACCTTCAGGCTACAGGGCTATGTCCTTACCTGCAACTGTAAATCTCACTCAATGCTAAATGACATGGTGCCTGTTATGTTCTACCCCAAAGCTCTCTGATAATTAGGTTGGCCGGGTCGGTTCTGAGAACCTATGAAACATGGCTGCTGTTGGTTTGTAATGGATCAGCGTAGCTCTGGATTTGTATTATTTTTCGTTAAACAAAGCACCCTTTCTGATTGAGGGAGCATGACGCAAGCCATTTATACAGCAGATGTCAGTGGAAAAACAGGTTCCTGTGGCCATGACGTGTATTCTTATACAAATGTCACAATATGATAGCTCTGCTCTGTGATTATCTTCTTACATCAATATACAAATATTGAATTATTTACAATTGCTTATAATCTTCAGGGCTTCTCACACTTAGCCACTGTGCTTCAGCCAGCAAAGCAGTATAGGCATTATGCCAGCCAAGAAAATGCCAGTACTACCCAAATGGGCCCTATTTCTGCAGAACTTGACAGCAATCTGTCTACTGTGTGCATACCGGGGGAACATTTCTACCCCAAAACAGGGTAGAAATTGTCTGCTTTTTATGAGCTGAAATCCTTCCTGTGAGTGTAGTACCAGATGGATACAATTGCTGTCAGAGAAAAACTATTTGTGACATAGTCCTGTGGCGTTATATACATATTTTTTTTTCTCTGCCATAGTGTAACTGTGATTAAATAATGATCACTTAGTCATCTATAAAGCAAGACATCGATATAAGAAGCCTGTGTAGTCCCAGTCCTCACACTTGGTTCTTACAGGTTGGAAACATACCATTATCTCATAGGTTATCTAATATTTTGGGTCACAGAGCTGCCTGCAGTAATCATAGGGCCCATACTACTAATTTAGCAGGGCCAGCCTCCAGGGCTCCCCAATTATTAGCCCACTACTGACAACAAGCTGAAATAATGCCCCACAGGCATGGCTATACCACGACTTGCATCATTATGACAAAACCCCACCTGTGATTTGCACAAACCTTCCCTTTCCCAAAAAAAACTGTTTTTGCCCAGCAAATCTCACTCTTTCATCCTCCGGAGACCCTGATGGGGCCTCAGGCTTGAGTACCCCCAGATGGCAGCCTAGGAGGGGTCATATACAATTTAATAGGACAACATCTAAGTTGTCATTAAAAAGTATCTGTTGTAGCTCATAAAATACCTACTTATCTGTAGCACACATCAACTTCTGGTACTGGTCCATTGCTGCCTTCTGGGAAGAATGTTTGCTTTTTAAATGTATAGATTGCAATTATTATTTTCTCAGTTTTTTCAGTATCTCTTAACTGCATTTGTCAGTAGCTGCAGACCTCTAATTTTAATAAGATTAAAAAGATCTATAGCATATCTATCTAGAGAAACAAATGATATATTGTGATAATAAGTGACTAGCATCTAGCAACTGTCATCTACAACATATATTAACCTCTGTAATAGCTTTTAATGGGCATATTGAAATCATTGTCACACAGTCGATATTCTCATGACATTTCAATATCATGGCATCTGAGATATTTGCTCCTATTAACTGACAAATGACTTTTCAGGTGTGCAAGTTTAAATGTTTGGGAAACACTACTGTGCTCTTCCGAGATATGCCCCTCCAACGCTGACTGTATGAGGATTCTGGGAGCTGTAGTTCATAGTAGTTGGTTTTGCAATTCCGTGTAAAAACTGGGTAAATATACAGGCTATGCAACATAAAAATGTTTCTAACATAGTTTGCCAAAAATGTAATGTATAAAGGCTGGAGTGACTGGATGTCTAATATAATAGCCAGAACACTACTTCCTGCTTTTCAGCTCTCTATGGGACATATCTGTTCAGTGAGTTTGGAATTGATCCTCAGCATTCAGCTCAGATTCAAAAGCAAACAGTTATGACTCATGTGCCCCCCCCCCCAAAGTCACAGATTGGTTACTGACTGTTGTTTGCACCTAACACTGCATTTTGAGCTTCATTCACAAAAGTTGCTGCCATGGCTTAGGCACACAATGTGCAACGAGATTGAGGCTTAGGGGTATATTTATCAAAGAGTGAAGTTAGAGGTTACTGCCTCTCTCCATTCATTTCTATGCGGTTTTTAAAAGCGTATCTATCAAATGATAAACTTTCACTTTCACCCTTTGATAAATACGCCCTTAAAAATCCCATAGAAATAAATGGAGAGAGGCGGTATTTCACTCTAGCAGACTGTGGTGATCTTTAACTTCCATATTTGATAAACATACCCCCTTAATGTTAAGTAGAATGGTGTAAATAATTTCTGTGTGGCATTTTGGTGGGCCCCAAATTGCACTTTTGCACCTTGGACACAAGGATGAGGTCCTATGTATCAATAATTTTTCAATATTGTAAATGTGGTTTGTTTTAATTTGCATGTGTAAGAGACGTGTTCCACAACTGAACTAGTACATATACCCAAGGGCACCAGAAACCTAATATGTCTACAAGTCCTGGTCTCAACATTTGCATTTCTCACTTTCTAGTCAGAAATCACCTGCACTTTGTTGGTGCTGGTAAAAAAATGTAATTATTTTAACAGGAAAATGTCACTGTATAAGGGGAGCACTTGTAAGAACAGAGATCACAAAGCGAGATTGTGTACAAGGAACAGAATTCTAGTCACGGGGCTTTCAGTCCTGCCAAATGAACAGAAACAACTTACATGTTTCTAGCTTTGTCTGCATATGCAATTCCTATACTGTATATGCATACCTCCCAACTGTCCCTTTTTTGGAGGGACAGTCCCTCTTTTGACAGCTCAACCCGCAGTCCCTCATTTGTACTGGAAAGTCCCTACTTTCTCTGCACTGAACAGCCAGAAAAAGAAACAAAGTTTTTAACTTAATTGGCTTTTAGCAGAGAGCCCAGAACAGCTAACAGGTGCAAATAAGATACTTTGTAACAATTTTGAGACACAAAAAACAGTTTAGATAAGGAGAAATATTTTCAAACTTTCATAACCTGCCAAATTTTGCAAAATGAACATGGTAATTTGGGTGGTGTGGCCACAGAAAGGGCGTGGTCAAACAAGTTTGCTGCACTACGTGCGGAAAAACATTTTTGTCCCTCTTTTTACTTTCAAAATGTTGGGAGGTATGTATATGTGAATAATAGAAAGCTGAGGCGTTCCCTTCTAGTGAACTGTGGTGAACTCAATTTTCACTTTTTTAAAAAAAAATATGCACCAGGTTAGCAGCTCTACACATCATGACTAACCAGGCACAGAATGTACACTATCTATGGTAGCTATTTTTTCATTATGTGACTGTTAGTAGTTTTTTGTAGTTGTAGTTTTTTTCTCTCTACCATACTCACCTGTTTGCTTGAGCACTACCATTGCTTTTATCTCTAGCCCAGTGGTAGAATATTAATGAATACACTGGACTCACAGCTCATACAATATGAACTAATCGGGCTTTGCAACAGGAAGGCACAATTGCATCATCTGATAATGAGAGGTATTTAACGGAAATGGATGCCTAAAATACTTTTAATACAGCGATTGACTTGAAAGGGTCTATTTATTAAAGGTCGAGTTTTGTTTTCTAATTTTCACACAGTTACTGATGAAATGTCTATAAACAGTCTTAGAGGTTATTCCTTAAATCTAGTCTAGAAATTCAGCCATTGCAGGTGGAAAGGTGAACAGCAGGGTCCTTTAATGCTTCCGGGAGCCTAGGGCAAAGTTCCTATTGGTGGCACCTGCAGAATAAACTCCAACAAATTTGTAACATCCCCCCACTTAACATACCAGTCAAAGTGCCACTTCAGAGACACATCTATACTTGTACTGTATACTCTAAACTAAAATGATACTTGCATATGTTCAGGATTATGGACGCAAACCACAAGGTGCACAGTGTTGTGATGGTGTCCTGTGTTCAGGCAACATGGCACTTAAATTAGGGAATCACTGAATCCACTATTTTGGGTTTCAGTTGAATCCTGTGTAAGGAGTGTGTGCAGTAACCAGCTATTCTGACATCCTGAACCAAATCCAAACCCTAACTGGAATATGCAAATTATGCATAAAACCTCCTGCTGCAAGATAAAAAAAGACACAATTTCCTTGTTTGTTTGTGTGGCAAAAAGTCTAATGGTATTGAAGATTCAGTAGTCCTTCAAACCTAATCCTGCTGAAAAAGGTGAAGTCCCAGTCAAGTCCCAAACCAAGTCCTGGATTCTGTGCATCCCTAATTAAAATATTGAAATCTTTGTTTTTCTGTGTATTACCGTTTTTCTTTATTTCAGAAGCTTCTCCAACTCTTTATCTTTCTGCATTTTTCTGCATGCTTTTTGGACTAGACAGTAAGTAGCCCTTTTGTTTTATTTCCCAGACAAAGTAATCGTCACTTTTTATCTTCCTATGAGCTACTTCTTGATTCTCCCATCTAGTTCCCCCGGGATGAAAGAGGGTCAGAATACAGTGCAGATCATTGTGTGCAGAATCAATCACAGACCAGAAAAAGAACTTACATTTACATGAATAAGTCTCATCAAGCTACAGATGCTGGCTTAACTGGAGCGCCTAAAACTCCCAGTTACTATTCCTTTTCTGACTCAGATAAAGAGTATGTAATGCAAACCCTTTGCACCTGCTGTATCCTGTTTCTCTACTGATCTCTGCCTAGATGCATAGTTGATCTCTAATGCAGGGCTGCTTGTGCAATGAGTTCAGATAAGAACCTTGCCTCAGACAGCACAGTGGCAAAATGCCATCGTGGTCTGTTTGTCGCGGAGTGATAGGCCCAGAGCTAGAATATTACTGAATACATTATGCTCACAGCCAGTGCATACAAAATTAACAAAATGGGCTTTGCAACAGGAAGGCAAATTGCATCACCTAATAAAACAATTTATTAAATGGAATGGAATGCTTAAAATACTTTTAATACAGCTATTGACTTGAAGGGGTCTATTTATTAAAGGTTGAGGATTTTTCAAATTTTTCAAGATTTATTACGCCCCAAAGCAGCAAATGGCAGAGGTACCTTTAAACATTTGAAGGTGTTTTTTGCCTTCATTAATTTCTGGTGGATTGCAGTGTTTGATTCTGGTTTTTGCTTGAAAACTTGATAAAAATGAGTTTTTAAACCTATAAACTCGAAAAATTGGAGGTGTTCATGAAAGTTTACATTTTTAAAGCAGAAGGAAAGTGTTTTTGCACTTGGGGGTGCCAAATGTTAGGCACCCCCAAGTGATTGTCTTTACTTACCTGAAACCCCGGACCGGTGCTCCTATCATCAGAAAACTGCACCGGCCCGGGGTTATACCAGTGAGCCAGGTCCGGACTGAGAATTAAAATAGGCCCTGGCATTTCAGTTACACAGAGGCCCAATCAGCTCACACAGAGGCCCAAACAGCCCCCACCAGCCCTATAAATACTGACTTTCTATGGCACCTTATAGCAGCCCCTCTGGCATTTGCCAGAAGCCACAGATTGCCAGTAGGGTTTCCACCTTTTATAAAAAAATTTACCGGCTGCTGGGGGGTGGGGCCTCAAAGGGGCGGGATGCGATGTCAAAAGGGGCGGGACATGATGTCAAAAGGGGCGGGGCCACACCACGGACAGCACGGACGCTAGAAGAGGCAAAAGAAAAGGTAAGTTGCAGGGCTCCTTTTGATCGTATTACAAATTTACCGGCAGTTACATTGCCGGCAAGGCCGGTAAAATACCGGCCGGGTGGCAACCCTAATTGCCAGTCCGGGCCTGCAGTGAGCTACACTTTTAGATTTGCCGCAAACCACTTACTTCATGTTGCCAGGTGCATCCATATCCCAGGCCGCTTCCAAGCCCAACACTGCAACAGATTCCAATTAGGGAAGAAGCACACCATTGCAAATAAATGTGCTAAAGGCATTGCCTAGCTGAACTGGTGTGCTTCTTCCCTAATTGGAATCTGTTTTACCAGTGAGCACCACGGAGCAATCCTCTTCCGGCTTCGTCTTTCTTCAAATTTCCCGGGGCAAATCCATGCAAAGTTGAACAAAGAAGGAAAGAGGAAGACGGAAGAGAAGTTCTCCGTGGTGCTCACTGGTATAACCCTTACCCGGTGCAGTTTTCTGCTGATAGGAGCACTGGCCCGGGGTTACAGGTAAGTCAATACAATCACTTGGGGGTGCCTAACATTTGTCACTCCCCAAGTGTACGAAGGCTTTCCTTCTCCTTTAAAGTGCAAGCATTTGCAGTCACTTTTGAACGAGAGGTGTGTTTTCATTGTGTCTTTGTGGCAATAAAACAGCATGGGATTCACTCATGACATAATAGATTGCTGGTGTTTCATAAAGGCTTATTTACACTTACAGAATTTCTGGAAATATATTCCCGTTAAATAAAACAAATGAACAGTCTCTTAAAATAGATACCGTGTGTCACATGACAGGAAATAACAAAAGAAGAATTAAATCTGAAAGCTTGAACAAGGAATTATTAAAAAGGTAAGTAAAAGATGTGTAACACCAGAGAAGCTCAACAAACTAGTATTACTACCTTGGAATACTTATAGGGGCTAATATAGGGGTAATCAGTGCACTCCATTTTACTTGACTTCCGGCTACTCACTCTGGAACTTATTTGTGTTTCAACAAGAACAAAAAGACAGCTTAGTACAAAGGCACTCGTAAAGGCTTGAAAAACAGTGAATTGAATGGACTGAAATATAACGGTGGCATGCCACTAAACAACTGCATCCGGTGTAAATGTAATCAGCAAGTACAGCACATAAACACAGATATAGATAGAAAGTGACAAAGTGTAAAAAGCTATAACAAAAGAAAACAAAGGCACATTCCTCTAAGGATTAAGTTTGCTATGAACTGCTCATGCACAAGAGATCCTTTAGGCTTATTGGTATATACTTGCTCTTAATATGCAGTATTACAGTGATACTCATAAACGTATATACACAGAAAACATTAGGTAGCACCCTCCATTGGATGGAATGTGAAAAGCAAAAAAGTGGTGTGCAAGGTCAAAGGAAATATAGGTAGCATAAAGAAGAAACTAGCTGGTGACCTTTGAGTCGGTTAAGCTTACTATCCTAATTGTATTTTAACCTTGTTGACTTCTGGACATACTTTTTTATTATTTATGATTAAAGGTTAAGTTTTAATCACGTTCATGATGGTGGGAACCTTTGACTGATACAGAGAGGGTGTGCAAATATATGGGTCATACCTTTTCCTCTTCTACTCTTCTCTCATTGCCTCCTCACATGCTCGCATTCAAGACTTTGCAAGGGCTGCACCCCTCCTGTGGAACGCTCTCCCACGGTCTTTCCGACTTTCTCCCAACCTTTCTGCTTTCAAAAAATCTCTGAAAACGCACTTCTTTCGAGAAGCCTACCCTCACTCTGCTTAACTACCAAACGCAACACCACATACAGTACCACATTTCTCACCCACTTACTTTGATCTTGACCACTCCCACACCTTGTGTATTACTCCCTTCCCTTTAGACTGTATGCCTATGCATAGGGCCTTCCTCACCTTTTTGTACCTGTATTGATTGTGATGTTTGTTACTCCATATATTCTATATATGTAATTCGTGTGATGTAGTTGTATAATCACATTTACTTTACAGTGCTACGCAATATGTTGGCGCTATATAAATACATGTTAATAATAATAATAATAATAATAATAATAAATACTACTAACAGTGATACTCTATGGGGGTTATTTATAAAAGTCCTAATGGAAAACTTTTTTTAGTAGGAAAAAAAAAACTCAAATTTTTAGGGATTTATTAAAGCCCGATGCTGCAAAAAGTCAGAATCCGAAAATGCGGCATATCATACCTGCCGAGGTTGTATATACAGTAAGTCAATGGGAGAGATCCCTATCCTATTTGGAAGTTCCTTTGATCCACGCTGGAATTAGCTAAAAAATCCGACTATTTTGGACTTTTCTGGCAAGAATCCGAAAAACAATGAATCTTGATCTTTGCTCCATCTTATCAAGTTTTTCCCTGATCCAATGAAATCATGCTTTTTGAATTATAAAAAAATGTCAAATCTTGGATTCTAGTTTGGTCGGACTTTTTTTTATTTTAAAAAAATCGGAAAAATTCGGATTTTGATAAATAACCCTCTATGTGCAATTATGTTTATACAAATAGCTGCAAAGTGGAGGGGGTGCATTATAGCTGCTAAGAATGTAACCAAATACTCCTCATAATTTATGGCTGAATATGGAACCAAATCTGAACCCTCATTTGAAAAAAACAAATTGTAACCTCTTTCAAAAAAATTTTAGCTTGTCCAGAGCTGTAAATTCACAGGATATTAAAGGAAAAGGATTGCAGAATCTCTGGTGGGTTTAGTTGTTGTTGCATCTCTACTGAAGCACAGAATCAAGTGAAGTTCTGTAGTGTGTATGCACTTCCCAGGGCAGTGCAGGGTATGCCTGAGTCACTGGGACAATATGGGGGTGTTATACATTTGAGATATTAACCCTTTCTTTTGTCCCAGTCTTGTGCATTGATCTTAAGCTCACATAAAATGGTTTCAAAATTCTTGGCTGAAAATACATAAAAGGGAGCATTTATAACCAATAAATGCAGTTAAAGTTGTGCAATGTTAACGTGGACATTGAGCAAAATATACAACACGTATTAAAGGTACTCCTTGCATATAGCTGTAATCAGTGTAGCTTCATGCATCTTGCACATTAAAGGAGAACTAAACCCTAAAAATGAATATGGCTAAAATGCCATATTTTATATACTGTACTTATTGTAGAAGTAAAGATTCAGCTTGTTAATAGCAGCAATGATCCAGGACTTCAAACTTGTCACAGGGGGTCACCATCTTGGAAAGTGTCTGCGACACTCACATGCTCAGTGGGCTCTGAGCAGCTGTGGAGAAACTAAGCTTAGGGGTTGTCACAAATTATCAGAATTAACAGAAAATGAGGTTGGTCTGTAATATAAGACGATGCTACAGGGCTGATTATTAAATTCTCATGCTAGTTGCACTGGTTTCTGAGCTGTCATGTAGTAATTATCTGTATTAATTACTAATCAGCCTTATATTATGACATTTATATGCTATATATTCATTACTTTTTGCATCAGTCCCTAAGCTCAGTGAGTGACATCAGCACAGAGCATGTGCAGTAAATCAGCAGAAAATAAGATGGGGAGTTACTTGGTGGCACAGATCTTTACTGCTAAATGGTTGTGGTTGCCTTGGGCTGCTACAGAAACCCAAAACATAATGAACAACATTTCTACCCTACTTCTTTAGTTAAGCTTTAGTTCTCCTTTAAGGCTAGGGCAAAATGGGACAGAAATCAGCCTGCTCAAATCTGTAGGCTGATTTCAGCCACTTCTGGCACTAGGCTAAAGCAGGGGAACCTGGAATTAACAACACCTTAAAGGTTACAAGATTGTCATCATATCATATTAAACCATGAAAGATTCAGAATTGTGTTGAAACCTGTCAATTATCTCTAGAGTTTATAATTTGGCATTGTATAATTTTGACTTGTAATGTCTTGTAATTGGGAATAATTGGCAAAGAATGTCTTTGTGCCTGTCGCCCTTTTATCATCCACTAGGGACGAGGACAAGGCTGGTTTACATTTCTCAAAGCAGGGATTGGTTATGACATTGTTGGTATTAATCTGATGTGTCTCTCTGTGTATAATTTTGCATTTATCATTAAACAGGTAACACCATAAATAAAGTAGACAGGTGTTATAACTTTTCTTTACCATTCTCATCTACCACCTCCTCTTCACAAAAGCATTTTTAAGGCCTGGCTCTAAACTGAATTGTCACTCCTCTGGGCCCCACACAGTTGCACAGTATGTTTATATGAAGTTATGACACTGCCTTAGACCTTTGTAGTGTTTTCTCAACATTATTATCCTTGTTTCTATTTCTCAGATGTATGGTGTTTTATAACTTACATATGTTATTTTATATTATGTGTCTCCTGCATGAGGGCCACGTTATATTTTCATGTTTTAAGCTTGGTGAGAATGAGTTTCCCTTTTAATGAGGAGTTTGGCTCATTGACAAGCATAATTAACCATAAAGATCACTAACTTTGCTCTGCTGCATGAGCTCTTGCAAGAGAGGGTCAGAATAGGGTCCTATAAGCCTTGCAGTTGGCTTATATTAGAAGGAGTAGTTCATTAAATTGGTCTTTGTATTTTCAATTATTTATAGTTTTATTTTATTTATTTGCCTTCCACTTATGTGTCTTTTTCACATGTAATCTATTGCACTGTGAGGCTTCTTGTTATAGTTCACGTATTTATCGTACTTATCTATTCAGCTCCTCTCCTATTGATATTCCAGACTTTTATTCAAATCCCTGCCTGCTCGTTAGAGTAAATTGGAACCTTGCAATCGAAATGGCAAATAGAAGAGCTGCTGAACAAAAACTTAAATAAAACAAAAAACACAAAAAATGAAGACCAATCGAAAATCAATTCAAAATATTACTGTCTACATGACCCTAAAAGGTAATTTAAGAATAAACTACCAATTTACACATAATGTAAAAGACTGGCTAGTTAAAGGGAAGCTGCCACAAGAAGTTTGGTGAATAGGGCTGCACAACACAGACCTGGGCCCTGCCTGTTACCTCACACAGGCACAGCGTCTCCTTCTGTTACAGAAACTCACACCATTCATTCCACCGCACTTATAAAAATGAGTGGGGTTAGAAGCACACAATTTAGCAAGAGCCATTGGAATAATTCTTATGAATTCACAATATAAATAAAAACACATCTTGCCTAGTTGTAAATGTATTTTATTATTTTTTAAACATTAATAAATATCTTACTGTATTAATAATTGAATTGCCTATTTAATGTAAATATGGTTGCCTCATCTCTCCATATAAATATTTTCTTTTTCCCTCTTATTATTAATTTGCCTTCTATTTCGCATCTAGCTCTCTCTATTCTCTTACGTTCTCTATCCCATTATATTTCACCTTATGTTAGGTAGCTATTTCCCACTACTTTAGCTTCTAGATGAACCAGAGGAAGGAGAAAAGAAAAACACTGGAAGTTGCCTCCAATTTGCCTCTGTAGGGGAACTGTCACGGTCGGCACCCAACACCAGAACAAATGCCAAGAACCCTGGTCTCGGCTCGTGTTTCATCTGTAGTGTGACCGCCTTTGGCCTCGGGAGGAGCCCTCAGCTACTTAGATGCCACCAGGACTTAAAATAGAGGTGCAAGGCTAGAGGTTCTGGATAGACAGAGGGGCACGACTGTTAGCAAAGTCTTTGGGCAGAAGGTCAAGGTACAAGGTGTTAGGCAATAGAGTAGTCAGATCAGGCCGGGTCGGGCAGGCAGAGAATAATCGTAGTCAGGCAGGCAAGGGTCAAACCAGGTAGTCAATCAGAGGGTTAAGCAGAATTGAAGTTGGTAATCAGGCAAGGGGTCAGGATATAGAATGTAGAATCGTCAAAAGCCAGGCAGGGTCAAAAACAGATATCAAACAGGAACAGGATCAGAATCAGATAGCTTACGCTCAAAAAACCACAAAGATAAACCTATAACAGGCAAGGTACTGAAGCCAGAATGAGCCTTATATAGGGGTTTGAATTTCACGCCAAAACGGGCCTTTGCGTGTCTGCATCATCATGCCCGCGCGTCCGCGTCCATAAATAGAACGAGACGCGGGCACACACACCCTAAGAACCCAAAATGGAGGAGGAAGAAGAACGGCGTGGCGGGCGTGGACATCTGTCCCTTCCTTCCTGCTCCCTTATCTGTTCCTCCCAACATCCATTTATCACATCTATCCAACTCTCCCTCCCTAAGTCATCCATGAATCCCTTCTTTAATTCTTGCATTCCTCCCTCATTTATTTGTACCCCCCCTATATATTAATGTAACCATTCCTCGTCCATCCTCTTTTTTCATCCTTCCTTTCATCCCATAATAAGTAGCAAATAATCAGGAAAGGGTGGAGGAGTGTTGAATATGAGTCTTCTGAATCCTGAAAATATCTTTTGTCTTGTGTAGGCAGATAAGTTTATGTAGAAACACAAAAGCCTTTAATTTTTTTATAGCTTGTACAAAGAGAATTTCAGGTATTCTCCTGTACAATGTAGCATACAGTAATCTGCAAGAAAGTGTACACTGGTTTTTGCCAATTTACCTTTTTAAAAAGCAACTCTGCATCATAGTCTGTAACCAATGGATGCCCCATGTAGGCACAAAAGCTTCAGGTTTGTTTTTTTGTTTAGAATAACATATTTCATTTTACATTTATAAAGTTTTCTGTGTGCTGCCATCTTTGATGTGGGCCTGGATGCCCCCAAAACTATCTGAATTAAAATAGAAATATCTCAGTTTTTTGCCATTTTTGTCCATGGGTTAAACATAGTTTAGAGAGTTGATCTCAAGTTCTTTGTAAAAATCTAGATGGCAAATTTTAGATACAGGCTGACAGACCATGATCAAGTCTGTGTTTGCAGTGCTAAATGCTCATTTTAGCCACGGTTCAAACTTGCCTTTGATGTGAAGCCCCAGAGGCAGCAGCTGACATGGAAGCAAAGACCTGAAGTGATTCATTATGTCAGCTTGCACAGCCTGCATGTGAACTAAGCACAGCATCTGTGAATTTGCACTGCCTTCTGCAGTGTTAATACTAAGGGACAGATTTATCAAAGTGTGAATTTGCACTGCCTTCTGCAGTGTTAATACTAAGGGACAGATTTATCAAAGTGTGAAATTAGATCTTACTACAGAAAAAACCTCACCCACTTTCTAGTTATTCCTATGGGATTTTTAGGAACATATTTATCTGTGGGCAAATGAGTTCAACATTTTGTAAATTCAAATCCCATAGTAATGAATAGAAAGTGGGTGAATGCTCTAATTTTACTTTTGATTCAAAGTGTTATGGCCTTTCCCACTTTTTTGAATAAGCACAACTATTTAGATAAATACGATTTACCATGTACCTATATACGTGCTATTCTGAACATTAACAAGAAATGACATTCTACATAAGATATTTTTCCCTTTAATTGTTTAGGATCTCTCATACATTCTCTGGAACTCTACCCAAGAGCACTTGTGAAAATGAAGCTAAAAGAAACAGAAACACCAAAAAAGTAAATTGTCTTAAAGCAATCAAAATATAATGTACTGTTTGTCTGCACTGGTAAAACTGGTGTGTTTGGTACAGAAACACAACTATAGTTTCTATAAACAAGCTGTTGTGTGGCCATGGGGGCAGCCATTCAAGCACAGGATACACGGTAGATAGCAGATAAGTTCAGAAGAATCCTATTGTATACTACAGAGCTTACCTGTTATCTGCTGTCCACAGGCCCGGATTTGTGGAAAGGCCACCTAGGCCCGGGCCTAGGGTGGCAGGATTTTAGGGGGGCGGCAAGCTGCTCAACCACACCCACATTGGTTCAAAAACAATCATTTTTTTAAATTTCCCATGCACCAATCCCCATTGCTCCGGTCCAGATTATGAAAATTTCCACAAATAAAGGGGAGGGGACAGGGGCGACAAACGGCAGTGGGCCTAGGGGCGCCCACTTTGTAAATCTGGCACTGGCTGTCCAGTTATACCAGTGCAGCCCATTCAGTACATTATATTTTTATTACTTTATGACACTTTCATTTTTTGGTGTTGCTGTTCCTCCATATTACCTATTTACTTTATATATAGACAGTGGGCCTAAATTAAAGGGATTCTGTCACAGATCATTGCAGTATGGAGAGGTCTTTGGATAGAGAGCTGAAATAGTGTAAGTGTTTGTAGATCTCTGGGAAAATGGAACTGGTATAGCCTTGATTCTAATTCCAGAGATGTAAGAGGGTTGTTCTACAGGAGAGGTTTATGAGATTCTGGATGCTACAGTTTCTGTAGGCCAACTGTATATGTTGTATATATGTGCTAGACTAGTGTTTCCCATCCAGTGGCTCACAAGCAATATGTTCCTCACCAAACCCTTGGATGCTACTCCCAGTGGTCTCAAAGCAGGTGCTTATCTCTCAATTCTTGACTTGAAGGCACATTTTATTTGTATAAAAACCTGGTGTTCTGCCAAACAGAGTCTCTTGTAGGCTGCCAGTCCACACAGGGGCTACAAAATATCCAATTGCAGCCCTTATTCCCCCCCCCCCTCTGGAACATTTTTCATGCTTCAGTTGCTCCCAAACTCTTTTTACATCTAAATGTTGCTCATGGGTAAAAAGAAGTTAGAGGAAAATGTAGTAGGTGAAAAGGATTAGCTGATGGTATGAACATAATGCAAGTGAATCTCATCATTTCGAATTTTTGACTTTGGCTTCTTTATCATGTTAGAACACGTCACATAAGGATAATAGACGTATTACAATCTTGGAATGTGCTAATAAAAAGTTAAAAAGAACAATGTCTCCTACCTAACAACCAATAAAGACTTTTTTTTTCCTCCAGGGGATTTATTTCATAGGTCCCATTTGTGCAACCAGGCTACTGACGCTACATAAAGTGTTTCATTGGAAGTTATTCACCACTTGCTGTAATTATAACATTAGTGGTTACAATGCACACACTTTTAGAGGCATTAAACTGCTGGCACTGTTCTGTGGGTCTCCATGATGTTATTGGGAAAAGTTGGGGATATGTAATAAACAGATGAAACTGGCAAGCCAAATATGCCAGTATCACCTTACAGTGCATTCACTGCAATGGAATAAAGAGTGTACCATGTCGCTGTGTTGAATACACTGATATAAAACCTCCTCAAATCCAACAAACAAGTTTCTAGACCTCACACTAAAGAAGAAGGAAAGGTAAAATCACTGGGGGGTAGGTGCCAAATATTAGGTACCCCTATTGATTATACTCATCTGATACCCTGGGTCATTGTTCCTATTAGCAGAAAACTGCAACAGACCATGGAACTTCTCAGCAGGCACCTCAGAGCAATCCTCTTATTTTGCTGGGCCTCGTGCAAATCTTTTTGCTTAAAGTTCGGCTTTACTGCACATACACACCTGGTGTGAAGAAGGAGGAAAAAGATCACATCATGGTGCTTGCTCTGCTCAGAAGTAATCCTGGCTGGTGCACTGGTAAATCATTATATTCACCAGGGGTACTCCACCCCCCCCAAGTGATTTAACCATCCCTTCTCCTTTAAGAAAAGAGTACCTTAGAACCTGGAATAAGAAAGTCATTGGTATGCAGTGTTGTTAGTCCCATGCAACAGTGCCTTATTTCTTGGTAAAATCATTATTTAGGTGAAATGAACTATATCACCAGGCATTTAGCGCCATGTTGCTTTAGGATAGTAATTTGCATCTGGACCCATGATGCATAGTATTGTCAGTTTAATTCCATGTCCTCATGTGTTCATTAAGCTGAAATTGCAAAAAAGGAGATTTTAACACTATTTTCTCTGGCTCTGAATATTATCCTTATGCATAACAATGTCCAGAAATTGTTCTCTGTAAAATGTTGGAGATTCATTTTTGAAAAAGGTGAAACAACCCCCAAAACGCTATTCAAATACTTATATAGTATATTTATCTTGCAGTTTTGTTGGTCTCTAGATCTAAAATCCTGATGAAAAATGCTGGGAAATTTCCCTACCACTCAGTTGAACTGAAGGAGCCACTCAGATGAGTGGTGAAACTTTTCAAGAAAAATCAAAAAGTCCAGTTGTTTAGACGTAACTGTACTAAGAAGCTAACCATTTCTAGTTTCAGCCTTTACTATAGTGACAGCTGCAGTCCTAGAGCAATGGTAATGTAGTTTCAATAGCAAAATCACTAGCCTAGTAACGTGACCACCCTGCATTGCTGACAATTTGCCCTTCTGAAAACACAAATTATTCTGAGTGCCGTAACAAGTATGTTTTTGCTGTTACAGTTGAATGACTTCCCATTCCTCTGGAAAAGGTGCATTGTGTTACAAGGAATACAGTATATTATATTTTCATGGGAAACTAACACTGTGTTTTGTAGTTTAGATTCTGAAAACCTAATTAAATAAAGTAAGCATGAGAAACTCATCTAAAAATTCCATTAATGGAAAATATTAGTCTAATAGAGTCAAGATGGACAATACAATACCTGCCAAGAGAAAAACAATGGGCTAACTCCCTGTCCCCAATGCAGAACAGTATAATAATGTATAGTGCTACGTGACTGAAGTAGGTAATCACAGCCAGAAAGATTCACAACAGCATGCTAATATACAAATCTAGTTTTGCATAAAATGAGAACTCCTCATTTTGTTTAATATATGACCGTTCAGGAGCACTGGACGAGTTGATCTACTGTTTGAAGTCACCAGCAGCAGAGCAGAGCTACTCCTGGGGGATAAGAATCCCTTCTTTAAGTTGGTGGAACTATTTTATTTGTCCATCTTCTATATACAGTAAGTGGAGAAATCCTGGCTAGTAGAAAAGTGACAATTGGATGTTCTAAGGGTGGATTGTTGCTGTGTCTGTTATTCCTTAATTTGCATTTGAGGGAGATACAAGTTGTGTAGTGCTGGTGTTATACACGTCTTTGTATCATAATGATAATGGTATGTACTTTATTGTCCATTGTATTATGCAGAACCTCTCGTTGGTTAACTTATTTCAGATTTGGGAAGCAAAATGTTTATTGTCTAAATTCATCCTACCCAACATGGAATTTCAGTTCAAGTTCCTTTCTGGGAAAGCAGAGACAAGGGCTGCTTGACTCCTTTTGTTTCTCAGTCTAAAGAAGGAAGTTCTCCCAGAAACACACCTGCTGTGAATGGCCAATATTTATGTTGGTCTGCCCCCCTGCCACTTTGAGTTTTTAATACCTGAGATTCATGCTTATTTGTTCGGATATAAATGTATGGATGTGGGCTCTTCCTAACGGTTCCTGTATGCCTAAATCAAAGGGAAAATGCTAAAATAAAAATAAACACAATTAATGCGCAAACATACTTTGATCTGTAAAGTGTAGACAGTTGTCTTGTGTAAGAGCTATTTTTGTAGTAATTGCGGGCAACCATTTTCTTGCAGTTGTGTGCACTCATTCAAAACTTACTATAGGCTAAAAACTGCCATAAGTACATAAGTGCCCTATAGTAAGGGATATGCAAGCATGTTATTTTGCTATTGGGCAACCTGCAAGACTCTGCGATACATCAAAGACATGTGGGTTGAAGAGGAAAGAAAACTATCAGGGTTACTATATGAATCACAGCTTTGTCTAATAAGCAGAATCAATTGCAGTAACAGTTTAACAGTAAGAGGCTCAAAAAGCACTATATAATATTTAAAAAAATAATTGAAAAAGCTAATATATTGTGATGTGATGATAGCATTTTATTAAGATATAAAGGTTAGCAGACGAACAAACATCTTGGGCCTAAGGCCATACACATGTGCTTGCAGTTATAAGTTTGCATTCTTTGCCTACAAAATGGAATGCTGGCTCTAAATGCTGTTTACCAGCTTAGTAGAAACTGGTGCCTCAAGAAGGAAAAAACTGTATGGGCCAAGAAGAGAGCTATTATTATTTATTTAATGTAAATTAGACACAGACTGAGATAATGGGTATTTAGAATGCCATTTCACATGTTAAAAGATGGAATGGAGACTAGTGTTATTTAGGCTTTCATTGTCTTCGTTCTACTCTTATTTTCGATGGCGTATCGACACAGGGCCGGGACCACCCGTACAAAATCTTCAGAGGGACAGAGGCACCATTGAAACATTCAATCTTGGGCACATCCAAATGCTCACTGAGCCCCGTTGGCACAGGGACTGGACACACAAATTCTTCCCTAAAATTGTGGCTATATATCGTGCTCCCCCCCATTCCCCAACCCCGTATCCTCCCCCCTTCCCCACGACTGCGGGGTCTTGTCCTCTATAGTTATGTCACTGTTTATTTTGTAGCTTTGAGTGCAATCCGGCATAATATGATCAACTTGGCATTGATGGAACCAAATTAAAGACCATAACTCATGGAAATCATCCGCTGTCCTACTGGTTAAATTAAGTATGATCCAGTGCCGGGTCAAGCCATTGTGGCGCCCTAGGCAACATGGCGCACAACTCACCCCCTTTCAGTTTTGTGTTTCTTTGTTTTTTGTGGAGTGAAGAGTGTTAGGTGGGGAGCGGGTGCAGGACTGGAGTGCCTGGATTAGGGGTAGGCATATGGAACAGGTACGTGCCTAGTGTCCCCTTACCGTTGTGTCCTAGGCCTGTGCCTCTTCTGCCCACTATGAGTTCTGTCCCTGATGTGTTCTAATCAGTTTGATCTGAAAAGTCAGTTCAAGTTGCAGTCTGGAGGCAAACCCATCCATGACGCATGTGCTTTATTTGAACAGATTAAATGCAATCGTGAGCTTCATATGGGGGAAAAAAATATATCAAAAGATATATGTCCCAAGGCATATTATCTTTAGTAAAAATAAATTATTTATTTAGTATTCACATTAAAAGTTAGATACATACTGACCCCACATGGCCAACCTTACGCGTTTCGTACCCTCCGGAACTTAGTGATAGATGTCTCACCTATGAGACACCTATGACTAAGTGCTGGAGGGTACAAAATACACCATTGAAGTAAGTTGAGCAACTCGCTTAATGCAGCAAACAAGTTCCCAGGGGCTGCAACATGTTAACTTTAAGAGATGAATTTCTGTTTTTTAAACTGGAAATTTGGCTCTTCTAGTGCAGAGACCGCTCTGACCCCCTCCTGGACCCCCTCTAGCACATGAAACATGGGGGACGGCATCGCAGAAGCCACCTCAGGTGGCTCAGAGAACAGAATTGCCCCTGATAGCACAGCAAAGTAGGATATGTTTTGATTCTGAGAGGGAGCAGTAATAGATGGGACATGTTGAGCAGGAGACATAAGGATAAAAGGTGTCGCCATGTGGAGACTGTACAAAAGACCAACTTACTGTTGGCATGGGCAGTTGATGATATGATATCATGAGCTAGAGGCTATTATAGATACAACTCATCATCAATGAAGCCCATTTGTTTTGTTTTAAATGGCAATGCATAACAACCAAAAGCTAAACGTCATGGTAAAACTAATCATGGCCAAGGACAGGGCATGCCATTAAATACAGTCTACTGAGATAATGAAAGACAGAGATTCTATGGCCTAATTGCACTGAAAATATTATTCACTTGTGTTAATGAAGTTGCATAAAAACCACAGGCACAGACAGTGCTGAGAAACTGCCATATAGCTAAGTGAGACATCCTTTCCCTGTTCTCAACAAACAAATGAGTATATGACGGAAGCATTCAGATGCCAACACTCAAGTGCTTGATTCCAAAGGGAATGGTCAACATCCTCTTAGAAAACAATATGGTTTCTGTCCTGTGTAACATTTTCCAGGCCTCTAGGCTGAACACTGCACGAACATGGAGAGCTGAACCTGATCCAAACACACTTGTTGTAAGTGTAGGGTGCTTATCCGGAAGACCCTTCCCTCGCATAAGGGTCATTGGGTAAATAGCAGAAGAAATTCAGATGCACACCTGTTAATTGCAATTGTGTCCAAACGGTGATTTATTTGAAGCCCACAGTATACATCACAAAGGGGCCCCTTTGTGATGTATACTTTGGGCTTCAAATAAATCACCGTTTGGACACAATTGCAATTAACAAGTGTGCATCCGAATTTCTAGGCTGAACACTGTGCATTTGATACACTAGGGCTGGAGGAGGTATCTGGAAGTTAAAGAAGACCAGTCAGTATTCATATTTTCTAACAAGAACATTATCATTTACAAAAGGAAACGTATTTTAAAAGAAGTTGTATGCACAGGACTAAAGCAACTACCTGCCATAAAGGGAACCCCAACATGATATTGGGCCATGCCCAAACAAAATATTGAAGGCCTTGTATTAATTGTTGGAACAGATTCTCTTCAGTGTGCACCACAATATCATCTTTTTAAACGTAGTAATCTCAAAAACGTTCCAGAATGCGGAACACTCCTATGTGTTTTGTAGAGAAAATAAAATGTAAAGAAGAACTAAACCAACAAAAAAAAAATTACAATTTTGCAACATTGAGTTGATATATTTCTCAGCAGCATCTCTGGAGTATTAGTAACTATTGTATCAATTCTAACAGCTGCCTGTAATGAAACCCAGAGATTCTGCTCAGCAGGGACAAAAATAAGAAATGTATCAACTAAATGTATCAATTTAAAACAGTTTGCAGGGTCGGCTACCCCCCCTCCTATAGCTGCTTTAGAAGGTGAAAAATGACACTTTACACTTCAATATTGGAAAAACTGTGACAGAAAATAGAAAGTAATTGGAAAAAGTCGATTATTTCTGTTTCTCTATCTGAAAACAACTAGTTGATTGAAGGTGAACCAACCCTTTAAGCATTAGTTTTCCTTTAAGAAGCAATGGCCCCCAAGTTATAGAAAGGTTTGTTCTGTGTGTCAAAACTGGACAGGTGGCAACCCTACCCTTAATGCTTACTTAGCAGCACTTGTGCCCCGGGGAAGCTGTGATCTTGATTCTCGTAGCGATTGAAAATACTGCACTTTGGTACAAAGAGCCCTGATTTCAGGACTGGTCCCCTTTGCAACCTGTCTCTCCTGCTACTCCATAACTTGAGGGCCTAAATAACACTAAAGTTAGGGGGTGGGGTGCCTATGTGCCATACACAGGCAGATTTAAGCCTGCAAATCGCCCCATTCAGAAAGAGTCGGCAGCTTATCTGCCTGCTTATGGGGGTCCACCAATGGGCCTACTGGACGGATATTGATGTGGAGTGCGGGTTTATACAGTCAGAGCTGTATTCCTGGGGCAGTTGCAGAAGGAGAGAGCACAGAGAGCACAGAGATGCAAGTAGGTATAAGACAGTGTGAAAAATCAACAAAATGGCTATTTGCAAAAAATTTTTCAGCCTGTGTTCTACATGGTAAATGTAGGAACAAAAGACCTGCCCATTTTGTCCCATTAATGTGTGATTACTGCACATTTTGTCAGACAGAGTGCTTTTTGTAACACTGTCATCTGGTACAAATAACAACATAATCATTTGTTATGCTGAGATGTGAAATAACAACAGATGACTTGCACTTTTGATCATCTCTAGAAATAAATTACAGGGGAATAACATGAGGAAAATTCATAAAACCATGGCCTTTAAATTCTGTAACAATAAATCAAATAATTACATTTACTCAAATGTATTTTCCAAAATCACACATCTGACCATGGCATGCCTGCTGGTTCACACTGAATCACTTAGAAATATTTTGGTTGAATTTGCAGCTTCTGTAGAACAGTAATTGGCAGAACTGTATAAAGGCAAATGCACTGGACTGCAGTCATGGAGATAGATCCCTCAGCAAAAGGGTTTTTAGGGGAACACCGAAGATTCACAAAGAGGGTGTTTCTCAAACATATAAGGGGTTACAACTAAGGCATTTTTATCAATGAGTGAAACTAAAACTTTTCGCAGTCTACCTGAATCAAATTCCGCAGTTAATTTCGATGGGATTATTAGGGGCATATTTATCAATAGGTTCATTTGAGTTCATTAATGCCTAAAAATATCCCCTAGAAATGGAATAGAGAGTGAAGGAATTTCACTGGTGGACTGTGGCAAGCTCTTTGATAAATATGCCTCTATGTCAGGATTCCACTTGGGCATCTATATTACTGACCTCCAAGCAATTACAGAGTCTATTTCCCCCATGTTACCCCCAACCTCCCCCCCCCCCGGGTGTTTTTTTTCTTTATAACTGTAAACAATCTCTGCACATCATTAAACAAATACAAGATGGGCTAACATTGTGAAATAGGCCGTAACTAGAAAAAGATGATGATCACTTCAAAACAAATGGAAATTCATAAAAGATGAAGCCACAGCATCCTAAAAACTGAAGAAACAAAACACGATGGCAGATTCCTTTCCATATCCTAGAAAAGGCCTGAAAAAATATTAGTAGATTATTAGAAAAGCTTTTGGTTTTAACATTTATAAAATGTAGGAGGCATTTGCCTGTGATCATTACACATGTAATGTAGATTCTAAGGTTAGTGAATGGCAAGGAATTGAAAGGAGATTTATCACCTGCTGTTTTACAGATTTCCTGCAGTTGACAAATCTCCTTCGGTGCCATTTAGGGAATCACTGAATCCAGGATTTGGTTTGGTATATGGCCAGAATTCAGCCTTTTCAAAGTAAACATTTTTTTAGTTGCGCGGCTCTTTTTTCAATCCCCCACCCTGATTTGCATATGCAAATAAGGTTCAGTATTTGTCCGAATCTTTCACGAAGGATTGGGCTGAATCCAAAATAGCTCATTTGGTGCATCTCTGGTGCCATTGCCCTAAATGTCATCAAAACACCATAAGTCATATTTGCATTATGGGCCATTGTCATTTCCTCTTGTGCTGAGACACTGGGGACAGTTTTTACACAATAAAGATCTCCTATATGTGCAAGTGACACTCTTGTTTTTTTTACACTCTGCTCCACAGTTTTTCCCTGAGGAAGGGCAGACTTCAGCATTTTACATCAGATTTTTCATCAAGTGCAAGGAGGAGAGCACAACTTGCACTAGCCAATCCCACAGACACAAGTGATTTATGGATGGACCCTATGGGTCACAGTTTTGGACATTATTTCACTTACCTAACTTTCAAGCAGCCCATCAAAACCACATCTGGATAGGTTTTGTACCCTTTATTATTATCATTAATTGCCCTTTGTTTTTGTGCTGTAAGGGCTCTTTGTACAGGTATGGGATCCATTATCCTGGAAACCCGTTATCCAGAAAGCTCAAGGAGGCCCTCTGTTATAGGGCTCGATTTTATCCAAATAATTCAGATTTTAAAAAAAAAATGATTTACTTTTTCTCTTTATTAATAAAACAGTACCTTGTTCTTGACCCCAACTAAGATACAGGTATGGGATCCATTATCAGGAAACCCGTTATCCAGAAAGCTTTGAAATTACGGGAAGGCCATCTCTCATAGACTCCATTTTATCCAAATAATTAAAAAAAATTTAAATTATTCCCTTTTTCTCTGTAATAATAAAACAGTACCTTGTACTTGATCCAAACTGAGATATAATTAATCCTTATTAAAGGCAAAACAAACCGATTGGGTTTATTTAATGTTTAAATGATTTTTTGGTAGACATAAAATATGAAGAACCAAATTACGGAAAGATTTAAAATCCAGAAAAACCTAGGTCTCCACTCCCTATACCTGTATAATTAATCCATATTGAAGGCAAAAACAAGCATTTTTGGGTTTATTTAATGCTTAAATATTGTTTTAGTAGACTTACACCATGAAGATCGAAATTAAGGAAAAGATCCATTATCTGGAAAACCCCAGGTCCTGAGCATTCTGCATAACAGGTCCTATACCTGTACTTTTTACTTTTTATATTTTTGCAGAACTTGGATTATTTATATTCAGCCAAAGCAAATCTGCACCCCAAAGTGTTAAATGAGCTTTAGGCTCAACTGAATGAGTATGTACAGTAGAGTATGCCATTTCCCCCATTATGTTTTCAGATTTAGAATGGTATGGTATTTAGCAAAAGAGTTCATATAATTGATACATGTAAATGCAGAAAACCTTTGTTTTGCATTGTGTTTGCTATGAGTCCTGTAAGCCTGCAGCAATGGATTTGTACACTATAAAACTCTACTTGTTTTTTTTTCATGTTTAAATGTTTTTATTGTTTTTCCTATTAAACAAGGAGGATTTCAAACCAAAGATCAAAGAGCGAAGCTATACAGTGCGGCACATCTATACAACAGCCTTATATTGTGACATTTATATTGTAACATACTGGTCAAACTGGAACCTTTGAAGGCAGTGGGTACAGTCCGATGCACAAAGGAAACCCCTGTGGATCCGGTGTTCACCGACGCCCTTTTGGGGCTCCGGGCTTTCTGCTGCGGAACCAACCAGGAATAGGTGCGTTTAGATAGTAACAAGTCCGTAATGAGGTACCGACTAGGATAAGGCAAGACATAGTCACAAACAGGCAAAAGGGTTAAGGCAGGCAGCAGGAATCAAAGTAAAAAAACAGGCAGGAGTAAAAAAAAAACAGAATTTTCCAATAGAATATAATGCTTCAGCAGGGTCTGTAAACAGAAGCCAGCTTGGGCACTGAAGAAAATGGAGAATTGGCCTTTTAAAGGGAATTTGGCACCAAAAATACAAACTTCGCGCCGAAATATGACCTCATCACGCTTTGCGACAAAACATGAGCATAACGACGTTCAGCGTCAACGCCAGTGAAGTGGCGCCGGCATCCCTTTGGTGCGCATGACGTCAGTGCCGGATGCGCCTGCGCCCCCTCAGCCGGGAAGAAACACGCCGGGAGGCAAAAACGCCAGAGGATTTCCCAGGGCATCTTACATATGCTCTATGTGTACTGTATATTGTGAGTCTGTCCCTAAGCCCAGTAAGTGACAGCAGCACAGAGCATGTGCAGTCATTTAGCAGAAAAGAAGATGGGGAGCTACTGAGGCATCTTTGGAGACACAGATCTTTACTGCTAATGGGCTGTGGTTGCCTTGGGCTGGTACAGAAGCCCAAAACAACATTTCTACCTACTTCTTTAGTTAGGCTTTAGTTCTCCTTTTAAAGGGACTGTATATCTGTTAAAGAAGGAGTGGATTCAGACAGCCAATTTAAGAACACTAATTTCTTAATAGCGGCTGTAAGCATCAAAATTAGGCTGAGCAATAAATCACTTAGGGGAAGGGTCACACCTTTGGATCGAGTCCTGAAGAATCCAGATGTAGTAGGGCAAATCTTGGGTTTGGTTTAATGTGGAGCTTAAATCTGAGACTCAAAAACTTCTCCAAGGTTAAGGATACCCAGTATACATTAGGACAACTCCAAAAATAGTGAAAATAAGTCTACTTTTTGTTGTTTACATTTCCGACAGAAGGGCTGGGAGCCCATGCATGATGTCCTTATATACAATTTTCCATAGCCCAAGTGGACCAATTTACCAAGTGTTGTACTCTTCAGTTTTCAGACACCAAGTACTTGTTATAATTACTAATGGGATGTGAAAGTTGGGAAGGAGTGATTGCTCTTTGTAAATAACCCAACCACTTTTCTGCCACTTTTTTAAGAGGATGTTTGTGCTTATTATGGAACGTAACGTTTTTGAGAAATTAGATCAATGCTCATTAAGTCAGGATTTTCAATAAAATCATTACTTGACTTTGCTAACAAGGGTTCTTTATTTTGGACTCCAATCAAACCACTCTTAGGGTAGAACTCCACAAGCGTTTTTCGTTGGATCACCGCCCGGTGACAAAACAAGTCGGATGGAGTAGCACACCTCAAGATATAATTGGACTGAATGAAAAGTCGGAGGTAACAACTACACAATCCGACTGTTGGGTTAAGACACTGTTTTCTGCGTCCACATCTGACAGTCGCGTCGGATGTAGTTTTACCTGCGACTTTTCATTCACTCCAATTAGAATCTTGATACCTGTGTCTCTATCTGACTTGTTGTCTGCGTTTTGTCTTCTACACAACCCAGTTATATATCATGTCTTGTAGATCTAGCAGATATAATTGTACATATTTAACTTTTAATAATCTTTAGTTCTTAAGGCACCAATAGAAAATCTGTTTCTGTGTTCACCGAGTTCCACTACATTCCTTGTAATTCTTTTTAGAAAACAAACCATTGCAAATCTTATTTGATTTTCATGGGCAGCTTTATTTAGGAAAAAGAATGAATTACACAGAAATAAAAAATCAGACAACACCACATGTACAGTCGGAATACTGCAGAGATCCCATTTCAGTCTCTCGATAAAAATGTCAATACGTCTTGGTTGCTGGTGGCAAACACAACATCAAAATCCAACTGGTCATTTCTGAAGTTAATATTTTACATCACATATTTACATATCTAAGTATTCAGTTGGAAGTTTTACATCTCAAAACAATTACACAGTATATCTGAAAAAGTACAAGATGTTGCCCCACAATACAAACAGTTAAAAATGCTTAAAGCTGGGTTCCTATTTGGATGTGAAACATTTGGAAAATATCTTTAGGCTAAGATGGGGGACTATTTCCTATTCCAGGTAAATTCTTTCTTCCCTAAGACACATTACAGCATCTCCATTCAATTTATAATCAGCTCTTTGCCTGTTCTGTGAATGCTGGGACTTTAACCTTCTAGTGAGAAGTTAAACACAAAATCAGACAAAACATTGATATGACTGTCTGTTGTGACTGCATTCAGTGCCACTCGTTCTGGTTTTTGAAAAACAAATTCCCAATGTAAATCTGTATCTGCCCAGTTGATGAAGACTGATTTGCATGCAAATAGGATGGCACAACACAGAAATAAATGGGAACGCTGTTTGGCTCACATGCTGACACTCTTCCTGCCATTAGCAGCTGGATCGCATGGAACCATGAAATCCTCACAGAACTGCATTAATGAGTAAGAATCCAATCACAATTTTTGATCCCTTTTCAAATATTAGATTTATGGATTTGTGATAAGTTTTTGACATTTAATTTGCAACTACAGCTGAGATAAAAAAAAGCCAACATCTTCTATTTAGTTATCTTTAAATCAAATCAATGGCACATTCCATTTTACATGAAGGAAAAAAATGCAAAACCAATAAATGCTATATATAAGCGGAATTAAACCTTTTATAACACAGAAAGGCAAAGGTTTAAAGCATTCTGAATATATCTACATTTATGGTGGCCTGACTATATCTTCAGAAAATGTTTTAGGTAACCTTGTCTTTCTTCTGCAGCAGAGGTTGATGTCGCCCCTCCAGCCCTAAAAGCTGCTAAATGCATCTAAGCTGCAGAGGCTGAAAAAAAAAAGCTAAGATGCTTTAAGTATGGAGCTAACTTACGGTTCAGCATACAGAGGAATTCAAGCTGCCGTCACCTTTGTCCTATGGGGCACTTTGAAATCAAATTCAAGCTGAAGATTTGAAAAAATCCAAGGGGAAGTAAGCCTTAACTATTATTAAAGCTGTTTGGGGGGGATCAAGCATTAAAAAGATTTGGGGTTACTGTTCCTTTAATCTCAATGAGAGAACATATCTAATACTGCATGCTCAAATTAAAATGATACAGATTATTAGTGTAATTATCATTGGATGAGTTTCATGACACTTGCTAACATATCATTGCCAGAAGGACTCCCTTAACTTGCTTGTAGTACTATAAGAACCAGACCCTGCATTTCAAAACATAAATGTTAAAGTTTTTTTAAAACTAACAACATACAAAGAAATAAATTAAGAAAACTGACTACTCACAGAGATATAAAATTTATTAAATTAGTAAGTAAAATAGCTAACAGCAAGAGCATTAAAATCTACACATGTACTGCAAAATATATTTTTACTTCTGTTTCCTATTTGTATAAAAAAAAAATCTAATGTTGGCTGTGCATCCAAATGACAATATAATTAAAACTTGAGCAGCGCAGTGGGATGCACTAGTGTCTTGATACAACTGAGACCAAGCTTTGCAGATGGTGTTGCGTTGCCATGAGTGGGGAGCCCAGTATTTGTGCGCAGGACAAACAGAAAGGTATAAGAGTGTATTTGCTCTATATTTTGCTTCTCTTCATTAGAAAATGAAAATGTCCATAGCAGCTGAGTTGGATGTTTGGGACAAGTTAAGGCAACATAATAGTATGGTTAGCATACCGTATACATGTTTAGCATTCCTTGAATAAGAGAGTAATTAAAATATTGTTCAGTGTACAGTTCTACAAATACCAAAAAGCAGCCGTTCCAATGCTCATAATATGTGGTTGTTGTCTTTGTCCTTCAGTGGATCCTTTGCACAATGGGAAGTAGGAACTTTGGTCAATATACCATTGGCCTTACATTGACTTTGTACAAATTAATCCCTTCTAACAGCGATGAACTTTGTGCCTTTATGGAGTGTCTCAAAATGATTTTTTTTTTGTTAGGTGTCGAGATGAAGAATTTAAAACTTTGGAAACTCTGATCTGTCTGCTATGCCCTCTGGCCTATTATACTAACGTTACTAGTTCTAATAAATAGTCTATTTCAGAGACTAGCAGATCAATGAGCATCTTACAGTTAATACAGTGGTGTTGTTGAACTGAAGTTCCTTAGATGCTGCAGAAGAATTCTTGTAGCTGTGGAATATACCTCATAGAGTGCACCCATAACCCATTATTTCCCCATTACCAGGGAATAAATCTTGTCTTCATACCAAGATCCTCCTGTTGTGGCTGGTGGTATTAGGAATCTGTCTCCATAGGCGTTGGGGTCAAGACGAGTATGGTGGTTGGAAGGAGTATTTCACTACCTTGATTAAATCCTTTGCAAAATACAGGTTTTTTTTTCTGTGCGTTTAAAGAGAGCAAAAACTTTATTGGAATTAGGACTCCTGGGGGACAGCCTCCATGACCTTCTGAAGGAGAGCAGTACTAGAATCTATGTGGAAACACAAAAAGAATCAACAGTTATACTCTAACTGCAAGACAGAAATTCTATATATAATATAATCATGTGCTGCATAATGCAGACAATATCATTATCAGGGGTGTAACTACAGAGGAAGCAGATCCTGCGGTTGAAGGAGGGCCCAGGAGTGTAGGGGCCCAGTGAAACCCTAATTAATGAACAATTTTAATATATCTTGGCAGGCTAGGCGAACTTTTCAATATTTTTGGGCCCTAAATAGAATTTGCTGTGGGGCCCAGTAGCATCTCGTTACGCCACTGATCATTATTTTATATCATAATCCTAAATGCAACTGAATGAGATAACTAAACAATATACTCCAAAGATAGTATATCTGATACTTACGGATGCCATGCAGGATCCAGTCGGGTTTATTCTGCCACCAGACTCCAAAGAAGTAGACAGGAACACCAGTCAAAATAATGATAAATCCAATTCCACACTCAACTGGTGTCATGTAGAATGACACTACGATGAGGAAGATGCAGGCCAGGATGAAAAAAATAGGCAGCAAAATGTTAACCTAAGCGGAGAAAAGAAAAATTGGAAATATAGTTGAATCCAAGTACCAGCATTATTTAGAAAGTGTTCAGAATACTGTCTGTAATTCTCATGAAGAGCTTTGGTGCATCTACAAAGAAAGGTTTGCTTGGCTTGCATATAATATATTCTATTTAAATAGTACTTAGTTATGGGACTTTGTAGGAACCAAAATGTAACATCTTACATTGTAACATGTAACCAGCTCCATGTTGTAGCTCCCACTATAGTCAGGTGATCCCACTGGTGTCTAATAAAAGGGCAGCCAAATTTGGAGTTTTACTTTAAAAGCAGTGAGTAAGTTGCAGGTAAAACTTAGTCCCTTTGTAAAATGTATAATGAAGCAATAGAATTCTTAATGAATCAGATAAAATTGAGCGTAGTACTGGCCAGATATGGGATGACTTCGATGTTGTTGTCCAGCTTAAATATATTGCAATATATGGACAAACAATCCCTGTTTTGTTTAAAGGGTAAGGCATTTTTCAGTAGCAAAATGAAAGTGTTTTAAAGTAAAGAAAATAAGAGTAGTAATGGGGGAAATTGAAAAAAAAAAGACAGGTTAAATAGTGGATAACAGATAACACCATTATGTTCTACAGAGCTTATCTGCTGTGTAACCTGAGCCTTTTCTCCTTTGAATGGCTGCCCCCATTGCTACATAGCAGCTTATTTATATAAACAGTAGTGTTTCTGAAGCAAACACACTAGTTTGACCAGTGCAGAGTCACATTGCATTATATTTTTATTACTTTAAAAAAATAAAAAATTTTTGATTTTTGATGTTACTGTTTCTTTAAGTAAAATAAAAAATACACATAACTTAAAGACCTATGTAAGTGGTATAAGCAATCAGATCAACGCTATTCATTATAGGTACTTGTGTCTAATGCTGCACACCGTATAGTTACACCTCCTCATGTATATTGTGCGCATGCCCCTATTAATGCTGGGAAAACCTGGCTCTGCTGTCAGTAGCTCTAGGGTTCCCATAATCCACAATTGCATCAAGAGGCTTCAATTGCACCAGATTATGGGTAGAAATCAGAGCAACTTGCATCCAAAATTGCACTTTGCACACTGCACTTGCAGTCATAAATGACCCTTGATATACTGCTCAAAAGATTTACGATCTGTAAAAAAACTGATAGCAAATACTATTTATTATTGTTACTATTTATATTAGGTCTAACCTCCTATGCCAACTAGACCCAGTGACGCTATTCCTGCTTCTGACTTGTCTCCTGGATATCCTCTCTGCGGCAATTTGGACTTCATGCTGTGTGTGAACTACACATTCTCACAGCAGGTAAAATTTAAGAGGAAGCCATGAAACAATAAGCCATGAAGCAATAAGGAAAAGGAGTTGGGAAACTGAAGCTTCTAAACCAACAGAATTCCACTCCACCTATATTATTACTGGACATCAAAGAAACTATTTCAGATACCAAGAGCAAAACTAACTTCACTGAGAAGAACCTAAGGCTATAAAACTCACTTCACTCATTTTAATACCTCCGAACACCATCACCTATTTATTTCTGTTCATACTATTTTCAAGTTACTGTTTTTTTTTACAAATTTTTCGGTTTTGCAGCAAAAATGACGCCCATAGACTCCAATGGGTGAAAAAAATGTTGTCGCCCACAGACTTCAATGCATTTCGCAAAGCACAATGGGGGGTCAGATTCACCCATCACTTATCGTGATGCCTTTCTCAAGACACTCTGTGTCTTGTGTGTCTTGAGAAAGGTTCCATAAAGAGACCTAAACATTGACAGGCCCGGATTTGTGGGGCAGCAAGACTGTAGGATATAATTAATCCTTATTGGAAGCAAAACCAGCCTACAGGGTTTATTTAATGTTTACATGATTTTCTAGAAGACTTAAGGTACGAAGATCCAAATTACAGAAAGATCCGTTATCTGGAAACCCCCAGGTTCCGAGCATTCTGGATAAGAGGTCCTATATCTGTATTGGCAACTCTTGGAAAAAAAGGGAAACATTGTAGAATCCCTTTAACAGATAATAAAGGTTACAAAAGTTAACAGGCAAAAAACATACTGGTCTGAGTGAAACTTTATGCTGAACACTGCGCCGTCACCTTCCAATCTCACAGCACCAAGTCTATAAGTGCACAAGCGCAGAATAGGGCAGCCCAAATTTAACAGGGAGTCAGGAAATGTTAACTGTGTGACATCCAATGTAAAGTACCCGTGGCTGATGCACTTTAGGAAGAAAAGCTATAAGTCCAACTGCTGGGGCACAGTTTAAACAATGATATATTCCTTATGATTATAGGACTGTGTGTTGTACTGTGTATTGAGAGGAGACATGAAGCCTTTTTCTATTATATCTGCCACAGATTGTTTGCTTTCAAATTCTTACCTTGATAGGCCTCTCTAGTTCTGGTTTCTTGTAACGGAGCCACATCATACCAATGATAGCCAGGGCTACGCAAAGCCAGTTAAAGAAGCTGAAGAAGTTGATTACAGAGAAGATGTCATCAGAGAAAGCATAGAGGAGCGTCATGGCGCACTGCAAGGCAAATGAGGAAAAGAGTAGAGAATGGATGAGTAAACTACACATCTGGATATCAAAAATCAATACACTTGCTATACACATACTCATCAGAATTCTTCATATTTCTATACATAGCGCACCAGGTTCTCTAGGAAACTAGAAAAACTAACATTTTAAATGGAAAAAATATCCTTCCTGATCAATTGGAGCAAAGGCTGAGAAGGCTGTACAATGTCAGTGTAGCCAAGGGCCAGCAAGTCAAAATGCAGTGTCTCCTTTATGTCAGTATGGACCAGAAGCTTGATACAGTGCCATATAACAGAACATATGAGCAACAGCTGGAGCACCCAATAGGTGCTCTTTGAAGATGCCTATAGTTTGCAAATAGTAACCCTTCCCTGCTTTTGTTTAAGCTGCCCTTTGAGAAGTAAATGGTTAATAAAGAGGCTGATAGAAAATGTTTTCTGAAAGGTGGTTCTTAACGCTATTCCGCACCACAGACCAGGGCCACCATCAGGAAATGGCAAAAGGGAATCTGAGATACATAGAAACCCATGATTGCTGTGTGTTACTGTGTACTGTGCTATGCCACAGACTTCCCAAAATATTGTGATAACTACAGTTTGTAAATGAATCACTAGAACCACTGCAGGATTTTTTTCCTGAAGGAACCCAAAGGGGGTTATTTACTAAAACAAGAATTTATCTCATATTCTTATTAAACCAAGCTCGATCAAACTCACATCCACGATTTTCACGATTTGGGGAAAAAACTCTATAAAATCGAGAGGAAACCTAAATCGTAATAATATTTTTTCAGATTTTACGATTGTTTTTTTCAGGTTATCTCCCGAAAACCCGGAATTTTTTGGATTATTGGACAAGACCCCGCGCAAACCATGATATCTTCAAATTGTTAAGGGACATCTCCCACTGACTTCTACATGACAGGTCTAAGATGGTGGATATTCAGATTTGGACTTTTCGCAGCTTTGGGTAGTAATCAATGTAAAAAAAATGTAGGTTCTTTCCCCACAAAAAAATCAAGTTTTGCCCAAAAAACTCGACCAGAACAAAATCGTGGTTTAGTAAATAACCCCTTAATTGTTTGAGCACCACTGACATATCATTAGCATTTGTAAATCCCTTTATATTGCCTCATTACTTTCCTGTACACTTGGATATTCAGCATTGTGCAATATGGGACATTTCAAGGGAGTTTGGAGCTCCTGTCTACTTCTGCATGGTTCCACATAAACCACAGGTGAAAAAAGTGTTTTTAGAAGTGGAGGAGAAATACACGTGGATAGATAGTGCAGCCTGCCCCAATGTATATTACAGTATCAGCTGCTCATAATGACTCACAGTGAATATAAGTGAAGGCATTGGAGTAAGAAGCCTTGGGTGGATCATAGCAAGTAAGGAAGGAAGATGCCCTTCTCTGGCTCCCACGAAGAAAAGTCTAAAATAAAATAGAAGATTATTTTATAGTTGTTTTATTATTCATCTCCCAAAATTCTGTAATAAACCAAGTAAGTGTATTGGTTAAACAGCTAGTTCATTTTAGGAACAATAATTATTTCTTAATAATATACCATAAATAATCACATTATGCCTGAAATAGACTGGAATTAGACATTCCTTAATAGCAGCAGCTTCAGTCCTAGAAGCTTTATAGAGCAACTGGTAACTGGATGCATTTTTGGCATTCCAGCAATAGGAAGAGTGCACTGGAAGTTAACCCTGTTTCCTTTTACCTAAATGTACCTAAACTCAGGGTCCAGTATAACTTCATTAGTACACAAGGCTATTCCATA
This sequence comes from Xenopus petersii, assembly GCA_038501925.1. NCBI lineage: Eukaryota > Metazoa > Chordata > Amphibia > Anura > Pipidae > Xenopus > Xenopus petersii. The sequence goes on from CM076678.1 coordinate 61,161,746, forward strand.
AATATGTTAACTAACGGACCAAAAGAGGTTTCTTCTTGAAAAGACGGAAAAATGATGAGTCTGCATACAGAGAAGAAGTCAGACATTTGGCAGACTGGTGCCAGAACAACAACCTGACTCTAAATGTCGAAAAGACTAAAGAAATGATTGTTGACTTTAGAAAGAACTCTGCTGCTCACCTATCACTGTTCATTGATGGCTCCCCAGTTGAGATAGTCAACAGTGTGAAGTTCCTAGGAGTACATATGGCAGATGACCTCACCTGGACCCTTAACACAAACTCTATCACAAAGAAAGCTCAACAACGCCTCCACTTTCTACAGAAGCTAAAGAAAGCCAGTCTTCCCCCACTGATTCTCACAACATTCTATCGAGGCACCATCGAGAGTGTGCTCTGCAGCTACATCACGCTATGGTTTGGAAACTGCACTGTTGCAGAACAAAAGTCTCTGCAGCGAATTATGAAAACTGCAGAAAGCATCATAGAAGAACCTCTCCCACCCATCTCCCAACTCTACAGGAAACAGCTCGTACGATGAGCAAATATCTTAGCAAAAGACATATCCCATCCATCTCATTCTCTGTTCTCTCCCTTACCATCTGGAAGAAGGTTCTGCAGCATTCAAACTAAAAATACTAGACACTGCAAAAGCTTCTTCCCACAAGCAATCAGAACCCTTAACATGATAATATTGAAAAACTAACTGTTCCCTGCACCTGTCACCTTACCTAACATATATCCTCAAATGCTGAGTGAAACGTAATTTCGATACGATGTATAACTGCTTATATGGTCTGTATTGACAAATAAAGCAATCTTATCTTATCTTAAAAAGGCCAAAAATATTTTGAATTACCAATGCCCCTTTACCCTAACAAATGTGATCTACACTAAAGCTACATTTTTGATTGCAATTGAATGCGTTGAGTGATGTGAAGCATACAATCTATTATGCTATTGTTAAAGGAACACAGTGCAAGTAGGGCAGATTCTGCATTTCTGGTTGGCGCTTTGCTCTGTGCTGCACAGCAGCACCAACACTCAAATGGTTAATCCTATATACAAAAAAAAACCCAGACAGGAAAAATAAATTGCAGCCAAAGAACAATTATTAAAGTTTTGATTTCTTTGGATCTGAAAATCACTTTCAATGGGACGTTCAGTTTGAATTTAACTTTTAGTATGTTATGGATTGATCTGTTCCAGAGCAACTTTTCTGTTGGTCTTCATTATTTATAAAGTGTCATTGTTTCATTATTATATTTCTTATTCTGTATATTTCCTGCCTACTGGAAATATCTGTTTTCTAGAGTCACTGACCCAAGCAACCAAAAATAAGATCAACTATGAAAGTTTACTGTTATTGCTATTATTTTGTATTGCTTATCTTTGTTTTCCAACTTCTGACCTGCTTCCTGGTTGCTAGGGTAATTGAACCATAGCAACCAGACAACAGCTGAAGTTCCACATCTGAATAGAAAAATAGAATTATTTTTACAACCATAAAAACTAAAGACTATTTTCAAATACTTCTGCATTTGGGATGTATGGGCTCTATAATCTGGAAATCCTTTATCCAGAAAGCTCTGATTTTCCACAAAGGCCATAATCATAACATTTGTTTCATGATTCTATTTGGTTCCTCTGTAAGGATAAAATACAGTGTACTTGATGATAACTAAACTAGCAGAATCCAAAACCAGCCTACTGTTTTATCTTTACCACTTTTAAATAGCTTTATACTATCGAGACCCAAATTATTGGAGAATTCCTTTTTATATGTCCCAAGGATTCAAGATAATATCTAAAATCCACATCTTTATTAAAAATAAATGTCAACAGCCCCTTTAACAGAAGTGTATTTAATGTCACAATTATCACAGTGGCTAGAAGCATTGTCATTTTCCTTTGTATTACTGGCCTTTCAAATAATATTTATACTAATATAAATATAATGGCAACATACATAGAAATATTCAGGGAAGATAAAAGAGAAACTCTTCTCCTTAATGAGTTATTCTTGCTCTTTATAAATATCTTCAAAAGGATATTTACCTGGAGGATGTAAACAGGGAGCCGTTAACTGAACCAAAGCATGACAATCCGACAAATACTGGTATAATCCAGGCCATGACCCCCAGATGGTAATTTCCAAAGTCCTAGAATATAAAACACTTTGGTTGAACAGGAGTGTATACAAACGTGTGCTTAATATAAACAGCAGTATGACATTTACACTTAGGTGCAGATTTATCAAGGGTCGAATTTCGAAGTGTTAAAAACGTTGAAATTCGAGCATCGACTTGCATTACTCCGTTATTCGAATTGAGATTTTTTTTTAATCGAATTTGGCTAAATTCGGTCGAAGTAAAATCGTTCAATTGTACAATGAAATGCATCAAACGATTTGAATGATTTAATCGATCGATCGATTTTACTTTACAACTTCTAAAAACTTAGCCAAATGTTGGCTATAGGTTCTAGGAGGTCCCCATAGGCTAACATAGCAATTCGGCAGGTTTAAAGTGGCGAAGTGTCGAAGTCAAACTTTTTTAAAGAGACAGTACTTTGATTTTCGAAGTCAAACTTTTTTTTACTTCAAATCTAAGTCGAATTTAGGCCTATTCAAAGGTCAAAGTACCCAAAAAATAGTTCGAAATTCAACGTTTTGAACTTTGAAAGTTCACTTCGACCCTTTGTAAATGTGCCCCCTAGTTGATAAGTATAACAAAATGATTTTATTATTACTACTGTATTATCTGTGCAGCCATTCTGAATGGTTTACAGAAATTATACATCATTTACATTAGTTTCTGCCTTGGGCTGCTCCAGTGGAGAAAAAAAGCAAAGATTCCTTTCATGTACACACACACTACAGTGAAGCTTATCAGGATTTTTGGAAGGGTAAAGGTGGCCATAGACTCAAAGATCCGATCGTTTGGCGCCAAACGAGCGGATCTTTCCCCGATATGCCACTAACTGCATGGCTATATCGGGGGTAATTCGAACGTTCGGCCGTATGGCCGAATTACGATGCGCCAAGGGGCTCCGATGGGTCGGTCGGGTAAAAATCCAACCTTCCCGATCCATATCATGGCCAGATATCGATCGGAAAGACCCGTCGGAAGCCCCCATACACGGGCAGATAAGCTGTCAAATCGGACCAAACGACCGATATCGGCAGCTTTATCTGCCCGTGTATGGCCACCTTAAGAAGAAACCAGAGTGCTGAGAGGAAAGCCATATAAGCACAAAGAGAATATGCACAAACACTAATAGTGCTCTGGCGAACTGCAGGGTAGTTATATTTCCTGGCTTATTTCATAAATACAGGTAAGAAATAATACACTGCATTAATGCAGATTTTTTGTCATATTATGAAGTGGATTTAAAGGGGTTGTTCACCTTTAATTTATTTTTTAGTACGACATAGAGAGTGATATTCTGAGACAATTTGCAATTGTTTTTCTTTTTTCTATTTTGATTTTATTAAGTGGCTCTCCAGGTTGCAATTGGAGTAATCTGGAGGAGACTGGATGTGAATAGGAGAGGGCTAGAAAAAAAAAAAGAGCAATACAAAGTAGCAATGACTACTTTTGTAGCCTTATATAACATTTGTTTTTTTACATGGAGCCAGTGACCCCCATTTTAAAGCTAATAAAGAAGAAGGCAAATAAATGAAAACTATAAATAAAAAAAAAAGAATAAACGAAGACCAATTGAAACGTTGCTTAGAATTGCCCATTCTATAACATATTAAAGGGATTGTTCACCTTCCAAACACTTTTTTCAGTTCAGTTGTTTTCAGATTGTTCCCCAGAAATAAATATTTTTTTCAATTATTTTAATTATTTCTTTTTTACTGTTTTTCAAAAATCTAAGTTTAAAGTTGAATGTTCGTGTCTCTGGTGTTTGAGTCTGGCAGCTCAGTAATTCAGGCGCAGACTCTAAACTGTTACAATTTTGCAACATTTAGTTGATACATTTCTCAGCAGCAGCTCTGGAGTATTAGCAACTATTGTATCAATTCTAACAACTACCTGTAATGAAACCCAGAGATTCTACTCAGCAGGGACAAATATAAGAAATGTATCAATTAAATGTAATTTTGAACAGTTTACAGGGTCGGCGACCCCCCCTCCCAGAGCTGGTTTCGAAGGTGAAAAATTACACTTTACACTTCCATATTAGAAAAACGATGACACATAGAAAGTAGAAAGTAATTGGAAAAAGTCATTATTTCTTGTGATCTATCTAAAACCAACTAGTTGTTTGAAGGTGAACTACCCCTTTAAAGCTGACTTAAAGGTAAACCAATCCTTTAATCACAGTAAAACACACAAAGGGTAATTTATTAAAAGGTGATAAGTTTGCCCAGTTTAAATTACTCACAGCAACCAATTAGATATTTTCTTTTAAAGAGGTGACCAGTAAATTCTACCTGTTGATTGGTTGCTACAGGTAATTAGCAAAGTTACTGAAGCAAACTTTGCACCTTTATTACATTAGCCCATTACTCCCTGGCTATTTCAAGCATAACCATTAAAGTTTTAAAAAAAAAATACTAGTTCTGGGTGCAGGGGCGAACACTTACAACAGCCACAGCTTCTGAATTCAGCATCTGTTCTGGAGTCAGAGTAGTGAAATATGCCAAGTTAGTAAGAACATAAACCAGGGTTACAATGGGCATGGAAATGATGATGGCTCGAGGCAGATTCCTGAAAGAAAAGGTTTTATGAGTGTACAGTCAAATCTTTGGATGAAGAATACAGTTGGTTTCTAGTAATCATATAATCTACACATGTAGAATGTAAATAGCATTTAAGACCCATGACCAATTCTCTCTGCAAAACAACAAAACTCTAATTGAAGTTAGAAAAAAATGTTTTAAAGGTGGAAGTATTGTGATGGGGGGTTTCCCTGACCCGCACCCGACCCTAACCCGCCCTGCTAATACTCGCACCCACCCGCTTCCGGGGGTCCATTTATAGACCCGCCCATGATGTCACAAAAGGGGCGGGACGAGCAGATGTGACACTATAAAACCAGAACCCGGAAGTCGGATGCCGGTATTTGAAGGTGGCGGGCGGGGAGAGCAGGAGAGGAGCTCAACCCGCACCCGCCTGCGAGGTCGACCCTAACCCGCGGGTATCGGGTCGGCCCGCGCATCACTAGTAACCAGGTGTAAAGTACACTTAGGAAAGTTTAAAACTAAGTAAGCTTTATCAGAAAGGTCTATATGAATACACCAGTAATCCCTCAAAGTAATGCTGCTCAGAGTCCTCTGTCAAAAGAAACACATTTCCTTCCTTCTATTGTGGATAAGCTTAAAACTCGAGGGCTTGGGCTTCAGCATGCTCAGTTTGCGCCTCTCCCCTTCCCTCCCTACTGTAATCTGAGCTCAGAGCGAGCAGGGAGAGACTCCGGCAGGAAGTGATGTCACAGCAAGCTAATATGGCAGCTGCTATCCTAAACAAACATAGACAGTGTCTAGAGCTGTTTGCTCAGATATAGAAAAGCATTCTAAAGAATAAAAATGGTGTTCTAGCTTGCACTGTTGTGGCCAATCTATTGGCAATAAACTTACTTGGTAACTTTTCTTCTCCTTTAAGAATTAAAGCTGTCATTGCTGTGCAAAGACGACTCTTCAAAGTGTTATAGTGTAGGGGTTGTGATTTCTTAAAAAGCAGCTGACTGGGAGCAGAACATTTCTGTCATTTCAGCCATAAGACTTTTGATTTTAAACTAACTTAAAGGTATATCTCATTTTGTGAAGTACCTCCAGCTTTCTGCCCTAGGCACATCGTGCCTACCCCTAGTTCCGACCCTGATTGCATATGACTGATTTAGATCTTTAATATCATGTGGGGGAATTTAACTTGTGCCTCAGACAGGATAAGCATTTTACCAATTGCCCTTTGTTCTGCACTTGTTGACACTTAAGAGGATAAAGGTGAAATAGAGAAAGATTGATTTCTAAAGCATTTAGCAGGAACAGATGGTGATGTCTGTGGCAAGGACTTTATATTAACTTTAGCATCAATCCTTTACATACAGTAAATTAAAAGTAGGAGAAAGAAGATAATCTTACTTGTAAGGTTCAATCATCTCTTCTACAACAAAGTTCAAGTAGTTCCTGTACAAGTAAAAATGAGGAATGGATTTTGTTAAATATCTTGACTGAAGGCAGTACATGCATTTATATATACAAAACTGGCACATTATTTACCCTTGTTTGTACAGAAGGCAGGCCATATAGCACTGACTCCTTAGCTTTGCTTGATTAGTCTTACTCGTGTTAATTCGAGGAAGAAATGATTTGAATGGATGTTCAGTTCCAACCATTATTCAACAGAGTTAAAATCTTACATTTATTCTTAAACTAAAATAAAAGTTTTTATATATGAGAATATCAGAGAACAGTCACAGATATATGTGCAACTGTTTTCACTACTGACAGAACATCCAAAACTATTCTGCAAAATGGGAAAAACAACTTCCTCCCTTTTCTTTGTATTCTTGTAGAAAGAAATGGAGCACACAAGGTATATCAATGTAGTCCCAATGGATATGTATATATTAGCTTTATATATTAGGGATGCACTGAATCCAGGATTTGGTTCGGTATTCGGCCAGGATTCAGCTGTTTTCAGTAGGATTTGGCAGAGTCCTTGAGCCTGGCTGAACGGAATCCGAAAAATAATGTGACTTTTCATCACAAAACAAGGAAGTAAAACATTTTTTACCACGTGCGGATTTGCATATGCAAATTAGGAATTAGGATTCTGGGGTTCGGCCAAATCCAAAATATCGGATTCAGTGCATCCCTAGAATATATACATACACACACATATAAATATATATCATTGAAGAATTACGTTTCTGGCTGCATTAACCATGTAATTGGTTATTAGCTGAACGTCATTGCAATATCACAGTGAAACAAAAACAACATAGTGCATACATGAATTACAGGCTATCACATCTTATTTTATAATTTCAATAAATATTTACGCTGGTTTTAAAAGTTCAAAACTGTTTGCCACACTGGTTCGCATTTTAAGCTCATTTGGCTTTGCTGTTAAGGTGCATTTAAAATGATGCACTCAAATAAACTACAATACTGAATAGTTTAAGTGAAGATGTTTTTAAGATGACAGTATCTCATAATAATTGTTTTATAAACATGAGGTTGTGTTGCAGAGAACTTCTTGAAAACATGTCTATATAGTTTGCCTTTACAGGTTAGTGTGTTATGAATTCTGCCTCCTTACCATCCTCCATAGGCAAAAAGCCCACTGTACAATGCCAGGACCCACTGACCAACATTGGTGCTAGTTCCTTCAAAGGAACGTTCTGGCTTCAGATCCTCCACGCCCCCTTCAGACAAATGAATGGATAAAAATAAAAAGTTCAAGTTAAAATTAACAGAACATATCTGAAAATGATTACAGACTCTATAGGTAAAACAATAAATGCAAGCCATGTTTCAAATGAATCATCTACAATGAAACTTAAAGCATTCTGTTTTCTTCTAGCATGACTCTATGGTAATCACAGTTCTTTATTGAAGCACATGCTAAAAAATTAACATACAACTATATATATCATTCTACAACATTTTCTAAGAGCATGAAGATAGTTTTATAGTGCATTTATATTTGATATTTAGAAAGCAGGTTCTTGACAAACCTTAGCTTATCCTATAATTATGGGTGTGAATCCAAAGAGAATGCTGCCTAAACAAAGGGAAGGGAGCAATTGATCCATGTGACTGGTTGCTTATAAGGCATGTGAGGTTCCTTGCGGCTCTGCTAATCTGCCAAAATAGCTTGTCACATGGGGCCCCGTCCAGTCTCTGGCCTTTTAACATGGATTATACATATTCAGTATATTTTTCTTTGTTGCCTGCAGTAGTTGTGAGTTTAAATAATTAACCTAATGTTTCCAGGGCCGCCATTAGAAATCACGGGGCCCCGTACAACAAAATTTTCGGGGCCCCCTGGACCCCGCCCACCCCAGATCCCGCCCACTTCACCACCCAGACATCAGCACTAAAAAAGGTGACCCCCCCCACACACAAGTTATAAAAAGCTATTGATGGTCAGGGCCCCTTTTTATAAGTTAAAAAAACTGTGGCACTAGGGCCCCCAAAAAAGTTTTTTTTTTTAAAAAAAAAAATTGGTGGTCAGCGCCCCCCTACAAGTTAAAATAAATAATTGGTGACCAGGGCCCCCCTATAAGTTAAAAAAAAATTGGTGCCAGGGCCCCCATAAAAGTTTTTTTAAAAAAAAAACATTGGGCCCCCTTAAAAGTAAAAAAAAAAATTGGTGCCCCAGAGAATATTTTTAAAAAAACATTGGCGCCAGGGCCTCTCCTTACAAGTTAAAAAAAATTGGGGCCCCAGAGAACATTTTTTAAAAAAACATTGGTGGCAGGGGCCTATAGAGTATTACAATAATACATTGGCGGGCAGGGAATATAAAAAAAAAATTGGTGTTCAGTATTGAACTCGTGGCTTCAGGACTTCAACTACACCTTATTTCGTGACTTCGGGTCTTTTCGCCGCTTCAGGACTTTGGGTCTTTTCGCCAATTTCAGGACTTCAGCTATTCGGCTTTTCAGATGGAAGAGGTGGCGCGGCTTCACCGTGGTCAAGGGGGGGCCCTGCTATTTCAAAAAGGGCAGCACAGCTGGGCTCCAATGGGCATCCACACATAGACAGGGTCAGACTGGCCCGGAGGGACACCATGAAAAAAACCTGGTGGGCCCCAACCCTCATGGGCCCCCGTCGGGCCAGATCCCCTTCTCCCAATCCCAGTTTGAAAATAAAAACTTCCTAACGTGCGGCAACGTGCGCGCATGCACAGTGATGCGTGGTGTGCTGGGCAGCCATGTCAGCGTTTGTGTGCCCGATGGCCCTGCAATAGGTGAGGAGGGGTGGGGGGGCCCTGGACGGCAGTCCTGTTGGGCCCCAGGCCCAGCAGTCCAACCCTGGGCACTGCAATAGGTGAGATGGGGAGGAAGGGTGGCGAAGGGGTGGCCTGGACGGCCGGCGGGGGGCCCTGGATGGCAGTCCTGGTGGTCCCCCCAGTCCGGCTCTGTACATAAGGGCAAAGGGGGGGGCACTTTCTCCCCCTGGATGCGCCTTGAGTGTGTGAGGCAGAGGGAGGAAGGAGGAGGGATGAGTGGGGGAGACCCTGGGATCCATTTTGGGACATTGGGAGAACAGACGCCCCGGCTGCTGCACTCTCTCCTAAGGAAGAAATACAGACTCGCCTCTACTCACTGATTTAAGAGGCTGCAGTGACAGCTCTGTCCGTGCTTCAAATACTTGTTGAGTTGCAAACTCCCTCCTCGCTCGATCCTCCCTCCTCAGCTCAGCCCCTCCCCTCTTAGCCCTCCTCCGTGCTCAAGGCTGACATGAAAACCTTAGCTCACAAGCTGAACACAGAGCACGGAGGAGGGTTAAGAGGGGAGGGGCTGAGCTGAGGAGGGAGGGGCTGAGGGCTAAGGAGGAAGGATCGAGCGAGGGGGGAGTTTGCAACTCAACAAGTTTTTGCAGCATGAACGGAGCTGTCACTGCAGCCTCTTAAATCAGTGAGAAGAGGCGAGTCTGCATTTCTTTCTTAGTAGAGAGAGCGCACGCAGCTGGAGCGTCTGTTCTCCCCCCCTGAAAATTTTTCGGTGGACGCCTCTGCGGGCCCCCCTTCAGGTCCGGGCCCGGTACAGTAGTACCCCCTGTGCCCCCCTGATGGCGGCCATGAATGTTTCTACTCTGAGTAGCATGATACATTTCATAAGATCTCGAGCTGTTTTTTAATTATTAGTATTATGTTGTTTGGAAACACTACACCCATATGAAGAGTGAAAGCTATGTTATTTAACCTGATTATAGGATTGTGTGTGTGTGTGTGGGAGGTGTGACTGGAGGTTCAATGCAGCATAAAAATCAGCATTCACTGCAATTTACTCATCTTTAATTATACCACACCTGGAGTGTTTTCAATTACACTTATACATTGTATTTACCAGTCCCTGTTACACATATGGTCTTGTTTCCTTCAAAAATCATCTTTGGGTAAAGTTTTGTCTGAAAAAGAACCTCTATGTAGCACTAACATTTAGGTGGTTATTTACTAGAACTTTAATTTATCTCATATTTTTATTAATCCAAGCTCTCCCAAATGCCCATTCACGATTTTATCTTATTTATCAAAAAAATAACTTGAAAAAGTTGGGTCGGGAAAAAAACTAGATAAAATTGTGTGAAACCCTGTATCATATGAACTTTTCATACTTGACAAATTGCTTATTTTTTTCAGGCTATCGCCCAAAATCCACGAACTTTTATGATTATCAAACGAAACTCAGCGCCGGCCACAATATCTTCAAATTGTAAGAGGGGCAATTGACTTCTACATGACCTCACCAGGTTTGAGATGGTGGATTTTTGGATTCAGACTTTTTGCAGCTTTCAGGGTATAATAAATCATGAAACATTTGATGCTTTGTTCCCTCTAAAAATTCGAGCTTTTGCCCAAAAAACCTTAATCCCCATATCTACATTTATTTATTTTAACCAATATCTGAAAAGCTAACAGTGATTTAGCAATGATTTAGTAGGCTTTTCTGAATTGTAATGTCTGTTAATCTAGTATACACCAAATGCACTAAATTATGGTGAATATTCCCCAGGTTTTCCCTTTCAATAATTTGTGACTGTGTCAGTGTAGCCTTGGGTTGATAAGCTGCAGACCAACAGAGATAATGCCTGAGAACACCAGATCATTCAACACAGTAGCATTAGTCCAATTAGAAAATAATTGCTGAAATATAAACAATTCAAACTGTGTGCCTCTATTTGCTCATGCAAGATGATTGTGATGATGTGGGAGGTGGGCCTCCCTCTAACATATGGGAACCAGATAAGGCAGCAGTCTTGCCCTTTAGAAAAAATGTTGTTTGCTCTTGTGGTGTTTAGCAAACTGATATCGAATGTACAGTGTGTCTGGGTTTATCTTTGATAGGGTGGATGTTGTTTAAAACGAAAAATTCGATGAACTACCTTATGTGACAAGGACATCACATATTAAGCCTAGGGCCAAACAGGCAACAATAAAGTACAATTTTTTTCAATAGTTCAGGAGAGAGACTTAAGTTCCTGCAACATATGTGCTGACTGCAAGGCTCTGAGGTGCTGCTAGCTACAGTATAGCCCAACTGGCATTGGAGTGCAACATGACGAGCAAGTGTTTTTTGCTCTGGATAAAATGCACTGAGGCATTGGCCAGAAAGGCAAGATTCCCAGGTGAGAGACTATACCAGGACAGCCCAGTTTCTGCCATCAAATTGTCCTGCACTTACTGTATGGCTGATCACCCATGAGACTTTTTCTCTGCTTACTACAGCAGGCAGAATGCACATTCTCAGAGAACTTAAAGTGTTAATAGTATGCAAACAAACTGTAACTTTCTTTCATACAAATTCTTCCCCATTATTCAATTGGAAGGCATTTTAGATTATTATACAAAACTGTAAAAGGATTTGGTTACCCATGTATCTGAAACTGGGTAAACCTTGAAGAGGGATTTTGTGTGAGGTGCCTCCTCCTTCTCCTTGGAACACTATCTTTTGTTATATTTTTTTTTCATGTTCTAAATAAAAAGGTTCTGTTTCATTTGCCTGCACAGAGGCCAAGCTTCAGGAGGAGGCTTTGCCTTCACAATGCGCTGGTATTTTACAATGAAGAATGGAGTCACCAGAGGCATTTTAATAAGGTCACAGAGCTGAAAGTGCTACAGAACTTCTCTGTTAACTCCACTGCTACTGGAAAACATATGGTAATTCCTCTATTTTATATTCCAGTTTTGTTTTTTTGGCTGGCCATATACCTATTGTGGCCAGGTATGCCCCCAGACTGCAAGGTCATTCTTTCGTTTTTTTTATAATACAAAATGAGGTCAATGAGAGGTGAGAGGAGGAGGTTTGACAAGAATAACGTTATATTTACCCTTAGTTAGTTACTACATTAGTCAATGTAAATAAAAATGTAAAAGTACATTTTCACAGTAAATATTAGCAAGAGTATCATGCCCCTGTTACATTAGGACATATCAGATGTCAGGGACACTTTTCAGATTTGGTGAGCACTGATGGTACAGTGTGAATCTGCTCTGTCCCTTCCAGATCAGCACAGTAAGTAAATGCTAAGGGGTGATACTTCATTTAGAAGAATGATTGAACTGTCCTTAAACCCTGAAAATATACATTATTGTGATGGGTATCCCAGCACAACATGACAAAAGATGGCATTGGAAACAATACCTTAAAGACACCAATGGTTTGAATATACAGTTTGAAGTTGAATATATATATATATATATATATATATATATATATATATATATATATATATATTCTCGTTGTAGAAGGGATCCACACTCACAGGACTTAATGGTAATTCAAATTTCTTTATTATGGGGAGAATGACGTTTCAGCTTTCTCAAAGTTTCCCCATAATAAAGAAATTTAAATTACCATTAAGTCCCGTGAGTGCGGATCCCTTCAACAACTATTTACTGGACCTGCACCCAGGCAAGCCGGACTGATCACGCACGAGTGCCTACTTTATGCGCAGTAGTATATATATATATATATATATATATATATATATATATATATATATATACTATTATGTTTAAAATCTCTTTAATGAATAATGTTAAGTGTGCTCTTATGATTAGCTGGAAGGCTACTGTCACACAGATTGTATATACACCAGAGAGTAAAGGCAATGCTATAGTGCATATTTGTGTTCCCTGACAGGCACAGGATCAGCCTATAAGCAAACACACAGGGGGTTATTTATTATACCTCAAATTTGGGCTTTTTCGAGGGTAAAAAAACTTGCATTTTCGAGATTTATTATACCCCAATGCTGCAAAAAGCCTGAATGTGAAAATCCACCATCTTAGACCTGTTGAGGTCCTGTATAAGTAAATGTGAGGGGCGCCTATCCCCAGTTGAAGTTATAAATGAGTAAAGTTTTATCTAACCAACCCTTTTTACCTGTGAGCCACATTCAAATGTAAAAAGAGTTGGGGAGCAACACAAACATGAAAAAGTCCCTTGCGATGCCAAATAAAGGCTGTGATTGGCCATTGGGTAGCTCCTTTGTGGACTGACAGCCTACAGGAGACTCTACTTGGCAGTATACTTAGTTTTTATGCAATTAAAACTATATTCCAAGCCTGGAATTCAAAAATAAGCACCTGCTTTGAGGCCAGTGAGAGCAACATCCAGGGGTTGGTGAGCAACATGTTGCTCATGAGCTACTGGTTGGGGATCACTGATCTATGGGTTAGTTCACACGAGGAGATTCGGTGAACTAACTCTTTAGGGTTAGTTCACACGAGGAGAATCGGGAGATTTTGTTGCCTGACGACTAATACCTCTTCTTCTGGGCGACAATCTCCCCGAACTGCCTCGGTGTGTCTTCCAATCCTCACGAGGAAACTTCGGGCGACTTCGGAAATGAAGCGCCGCGTGTGCTTTATCGCAGGTGGCTTTTCATCATAGCGGTTGGGAAGACACGTGGAGGCAGTTCGGGGAGATTGTCGCCCAGAAGAAGAGGCTATTAGTCACCAGGCGACAAAATCTCCCCGAATCTCCTCCTTTGAATTAAACCTAAAGAGGCATAAAAATAGGGCAGCCTTCCTATCAGCTTCAGGAGGGTCCATATGCCACATGTGCAAAATAGATCATCTTCTACCAGATCTTACTGTGCAGCCCAACAGATTTTAATGAGCCAACTCTGCCTATGTACCACTTTGTCAAATTAAACAAATGACATCAAAAGTATTCAATAAATATTAAAATAGCAGGTAAACAAACAATTCATGGAAAAAGATCACTGATTTAGTCTTGCTAAGTCTGCTTTAAAAAACCAGTCTGCCTGTGACTCACTGTGTACACTGCAATTAGCAGCATGTTCACTTAGTAACTTGCATAGAAACACACTGCAGTCTGCCCAAAATTGGTAAGGTATCAAACAGCATCACAGTGTTATGTTTAACTGCATTAATGTAGAAAGTGGCTTTAACTAGATGGTTTCGTTTAAAGGAGCAGCACAGACGGGAAACAGGTTTAAGCACAATGCTGGGCAAAATGATCAGGATTTAAAGGTAATCTGCTTAGGCAGAGATTTTCTGATGAGGCAAGCAGCGGCCTTATCATATTAATTCCACTTGAGGTGTTTGACTGCTCAAATAGTTGCTGCCAAATAAGCAATTGGCAGAGGAATTAATTTGTACCAGGAGCCCAGCAGGTAGGAACAAAATGAAAGCATAGCAGCTTTACTAGATTTACTTTGTTACCTCTCAGACACTAATGAGTCTTTGATAGTTGTATCACAATACTCCAATATGTCACAGGAAAAGCAAATAACATGTTACCATTGCTCTTCTGTCATATAGCACTATGTCATACAAGGCTGAACACAGCCAAATATCTTGGATGACCGTGATTATCAGGCTCTAAATTTATTTTTATTTACAATGTATCTTGTGTAATTTTAGAGAAAGCTGTGCGCATCATACACAATGAACTAAAAAAAAGTAAATTCACTAGAGGTGTATGTATTCGTACTTAAAAATTAATATAATTGTTCTTTTATGCCTTCATCACAGAGTACCGGTACATTATATTTCAAGTAGACAATTAATTCCATGAGTGATAACTGACAAAGGCACAATACCAAACAGGTCCTCTTGTCTAAGGACTGTGTGTGATCACTTTGATCTAGCACCTGTCCATTGGCTTTTAGCAGGAGATACTAAAGCTGGCCATAGACGCAAAGATCTGATCGTACGAATCAAGGATAAGTACGATTTTCAGACCGTTTGGGGAGAGTCCTGACATTTTTCGTCCGGCGGAGATCGGTCGTTTGGTCGATTGGACAGGTTAAAAGATTTCTGTCAGCTGCGTTTAATATCTCTGCATGTATTGCCGATCGTACAATTTTCTGAGGGAGACTGTCACCAGCTTTTGGTCAGACATAACTTTCATAAGATTGCTGTCAGGGGCAGAACATCGGCTGATCTATACTTTTGTACTTTATTTGATCGGACTGGTTAGTGGCAGGTCGGGAGATGGGAAAGTCCGATTGTATGATGATTCGTACGATCGGATCTTTCCGTCTATGGCCAGCTTAAGTCTGCCACAATTTGGACAGTGGCAACCAGTTCAGTAAAGATATATTCCAATGTAGATATCCTGTATATTCTTGGTGTATCCCTTAAGGTGACAATAAACTAGCAGATATTTTAAATTATCTGATTAATCAGCCCATAACCTGAATGGATGGTCAACCCACAATGGGGCATACACAGTTATGGCCAAGTCCAACTTTCTTTTGTTTGTTCATTTGAATCAACACTATGATCGGAACAGTACGTGAAGGAGAGCTGCCAATGCACTGGTCAACAGACTGAACAGGTAGATGATGTTTTCAAATATTCACTGAACCAATATCGACAGTATGTAGATATGAGTTGGGATTGTTGGACAACATACAAGTACCGATTACATGAGTATGTGCATGTCCATCATATGTGAGTGCAAAAGACAAACATAGCTAAAAAGCACAGTGTAAACAACCTTACCTTTCCCCAGTTGAACAAAACCAAGAATGATTATCAGAAAAAGGGCCAGGAGCTTAGCTGCGGCAAATGCATCTTGTACCCTGGTAGCTGCTTTCACACTATAGCAGTTTATCGCAGTCAGCAGCACTGAAAGACAATGAGCAGAGGGCTGTTAAAAAGACTGTACATTTTGAAACAGAACATAACAGAATAAGGAAATACACAAAAAGAGTTATTGATTAATACACATTCCCCTCTTGCCTAAAAGAGGTGCTGTCTTATGATACTAGCAATAATTTACTGATCCCCTGTGTAATGGTAAACAGGGTTTCAGAAGAAGACATATCTGCAAAAACATAAGTTATTTTGTTAATATGGTCATACATGAGTAAAATCAGTCCCTTCAGACCAAGTCAGCAGTTTATTGGCTCATGTATCGGGGTCTCCTGATGGCCTGTGCAATCAACATGTAGCCCAAATATCATATAGATAGCTATTGGGCAGGTTTAAAATCCTGTCAGTTAAAGGCCTAATAAACTCACTGAATCAGTTCTCACCTAACATGTACACCTCGGCCCTAGTGCATGTGTGGCCAAATCGGGAAGAGATTCAACCCTGACAAAAAAGCAAGCAAGGTGTATGGTCAGCTTTAGGCTTTTTCCACTTTAAGGGGATGTCCATACACAAAACATTTGTTCAATGAAAGGAAATGCAATTATTAGCAGCATAATATACATTAACATATTATTGGGGGTGGATACATTTTGAGTAAGTGCAACAGGTATAACTGTGTTTCAATAAAGAAAAAACTTTTGATTTTATATGACTAGACTGGAGAGAGCCTGCCATAAAAAAATCAGATAACGCCTGCTACATTATTTCAGAAAACTTTTTTAAATTTGAATTGACTGCTGATGAAAGTGATTCTTGAGTGTGAAAGGTAGGGGCCATAAAATGTAAGCTCCTGTTTTCCTTACAGATCCACAATGATCAGAATGATGGATGTGCCAGAGCATCCAGTAAGAATGTAAGAAAAATATGGGCCTGAACTAAGGCTAGGGCCAGACGATCACAGATTTCGGCCTGCGGAGAATTTTTTTTTACATCTTGTGCCGAAAGAGCAATGTATTCTTTGTGTGTGTGTCTCTGTGTGTGTATCTGTATGTGTCTGTGTCCCTGTGTGTGTTTGTGTGTCTGTCTGTGTGTCTCTGTGTGTGTGTGTTTGTGTTTGTGTGTGTGTCTCTGTGTATGTCTGTCTGTGTGTGTGTCTGTGACAGGTACAGGGTGTGTGTGTGCGTGCACATGTGCGCTTGCCCGGGCTGTTTTTTACTCCCAGTCCAGCTCTGCAGAGGATGGAATAGCAAGAGACATATCTTACTCTTAGTAACAATCACATCTACAGGCTGTATAAGTTAGTTTCAAGGGCAACTTAGCTCCATGTTAAGCACCCAAACATGCTGCAGGACTCTACTCCAAGTGCTTAACGTGGAGCTAAGTTGCCCTTGAAACTAACTTATACAGCCTGTAGATGGTTACGGATTGCAGTTCGCGGGTAGGGGTCGGTACGGGTTCCAAAAAATGGACCCGCGCAGGACTCTAACCTGGGGTGATGTCAGAGATGGACGGGTCATGGGCTGGTATATGAGATTGGGTCCAGGTTGGAAGAGGGTGGTTTCAGGTCTGCAGGTTGGCTTTTATTGACCAGCACATCACTGACCGACACTGTCCTGCATATTTATTCTCTGTGAGTACTTTTGCAAAGGCTTGCAAGCAGTCTACTTTTCCAGGCAGCTGCCCTGGCCGGTGATTTCAAGGTTAAATATAAGATGCTCATGTTGCTTGATATAAAGATGTGTGCCATTTTGTAGCAGGCACCACAACTGACTTAACCCTCTAAGTGCTCAGATGTACTGGCATTTATGGAATCAATGAATTATTCTACAAAAAGCAGGTTGCAATGAATGTGAGGTAGACTGTGCAGGTGCCTTCAGGTACATACAAAATGCTGTGCATCCCTGAGAAGGAAGCTCCGCAGGGGCACCCATGTGATAAACATGCATAAAATAAACACACTTTTGGTGAAATTCACCAAGTCTATTGAAAAGTATGCTTTTGTCACAAAGCCTGCCGTCACTCATATGCGCTAAAAAGCACACCCAGTACCGTTACATAGGAACGTAGACCAAAAGGGAACCTTGCTGCCAAAAATACTTTATAAAGAGATTTTTAATCTTACACCAAACTTTAGACTTTCTGGTGTACAATTTAATATGCCGTTTTATAAATATGCCTTTTATTACCAGAACCAGGTTTTCCACTGAGTAAGAGACACTCACTGTGATGGAGAGGTTAAGTATTGTGCTTTCCAACAGAGATGGCTACCGTGCATGGAAGTCCTGCCAGAATTCCGCTGTCCTCACATTGCTCCTAGGGAACTATTTGCACAGCATTAACAAAGGGGAACTACAGCTCAAAAAAGCTAATCAGGTAGACCCTTTTCTCACATCATGTCAGTGAAAGAATATTTGCTATAAAGGGTGGTAAATATAAAATAATAATAAATATATGTGAAATTTTGAAAAACAGAAAACAAACAAGCAGAAACAATAACTGTAATGCCAGTTAGTATTTTGTATGGGATCCGTTATCTGGAAACCTATTATCCAGAAAGCTCCGAATTATGGAATGGCCATCTCCCATAGGCTCCATTTTATCCATATAATCCAAATTTTTAAAAATGATTTACTTTTTTCTGTAATAATAAAACAGTACCTTGTACTAAGATATAATTAATCCTTACTGAAAGCAAAACCAGCCTATTGGGTTCATTTAATGATTAGATGATTTTCTAGTAGACAATGTATCAAGATCCAAATTACAGAAAGATCCATTATTCGGAAGACCCCAGGTCCCAAGTATTATAGATAATAGGTCCCATACCTGTAATTACATTTTCAATGTTTACACTTTCTAGCATGACATCTGTATTCTATCTAATGCCGCTTTAGTTCAGGATTCAGCAGACATCTTAAAGTTACACAGCAAGAGGCAATAAGCTTGCATTATATGCATTGCTGCTCTTACTATAAGACTTTTTTCTCCGTCGCTGGGTTTCTAAATGTGTCATTTAATAAACAGATACAAGTACATGTTTCAAATCCACAGAATGATGTGATCTATATAAATGCCAACGGCAACACAAAGCGTACCAGTTGAAATATACACCCCCGCATATTGTATGAGCAAGCCCTAGTTAGCGGGAAGTCCTTTTCCTGCTGAAACCAGTTTGACATTTATATATTCTTAAGCTTAATGATGCAATAGCAACAGCTAAACTGGGTGGGAATGTGGGTGGGCTGATCAGGACGGCAGATGAATGGAGGGTGGAGATTCCCGTATTTTACCAGTAAGAACATGTGCTACACTGAGACAGATACTTGAAACAGCATTAGGAAACCTGGAAGAAGAATTTAAAGGGCAGCTATTAATGTGGTACCTAATGTTGATTTTTACTGAAACCCTATAATAATAAAAGCTGATGTAATAATGTATGTATCTGTAGCAATAATGTATTGCCGTTTGATATTACTGAAGTTCTTTTAGTAAACTGTCAACAGAAACAATTGGGATTGGTTTTGCCCCAAAAGTCAGGAAAAATTGCATAATTCTATGAAACTTAAAATCAGGAGGTGTAAAATGTGGGTTCTACTGTATTATGTACCCTTGGGCCATAAGTATTTACCCAATTACAGTAAAGGTTTGGCCACACAAGCAGATTCGGGGAGTTTAGTTGCCCCAGCGACAAATCTCCTGTTCTTCAGGGCAATAATCTCCCCGAACTGCCTTCCCCCTGCCGCCCGCCGGCTAAAATGAAAATCGCCTGGGGGAAGGCACATGCGGTGCTTCGTTTTCCAAAGTCACCTCACGAGGAAACTTCGGAAAATGAAACGCCACATGTGCCTTCCCCAGGTGATTTTTCATCAAACATAAATCAAACAGATTCCAGCCATACAGATGGGATAGTGAAATGACATACAGGGAGACTTTCTATTGACCGCCACACACACAGATCATTCTATGTAAGATGCAGGACACCACTTTGGGTTACTATAGTCACACTGACAGTTACACACACACAAGCACTTTGGGTTACTATAGTCACACAGTTACACACACAAGCACTTCATTCTCCCTGGGATACACATGGTATAGTCTGTTTCACAAGGAACTTTTGCTGTGAGCAGTCAGTGGAAGAGACTTTCAGGGGGGGAGGAAGTATGGGGGCATTTGTATGTACAGCATCTGTGGCTATATAGATATATATGAATAGTTATACTTACAGACACAAAGGCAGGCCACGATCTTGGCCGCATCATCGGGCACGGGACAGGTAGGGAAGACGGGCTTGAGCAGGTAGGTAGCGAACACCAGAGCCACGATGTATTGCGACGAGGGCCGGATGATGAGCAGCTCCACCCAGAGCTTTAGGAAGGCGGGCAGCGCACCGTAGACCTCCAGCACATAGGCATAGTCCCCCCCGGACTTGGAGATGGTGGTACCCAGTTCGGCGTAACACAGAGCGCCCACAATGGAGAAGAGGCCGCACACGGCCCATACCAAAAGCGACAGCCCGGGGGAGCCCGCCTCTCGTAGCACACCGGTGGGGGTGACGAAGATTCCCGAGCCGATGATGGTGCCCACTATAATGGCCACCCCATTGACCAGAGTGATGGTGCGTTGCAGCTCTACCGCTGCGCCATCCCCGCTCTTAGGCTCCGCGTTGCCGTTCTGGTGGAGCATCTTTTCGGCTGCCTGCTGGTCCTCTTCCTCCGTCTTGCTGGCTCCTGACTGCCTCCGCTTCACGCTGTCTGCGGCCATGCCACTGGCTTTGGATGGCGCCTATAGGGAGAGACTGGCGAGTGGGCGAGGGAGGGCGCTGATGTGACTATATATATAAATATACGGGTACCCAGATGGTCTCACAGTGTAAATGTCTCCGTTCCCACGTGTTTCCTTTTCTCTGTTCCGCTCACTGAATTGTCAGGCCCCTGTGTCCTAAACTGGCCTCTCTCAAGCGTTCCTACTGCCAACCTTGCCACACCGACATTCAACAGAGAGATGGGCGACCGGGCACTGTTCTACCTCTGTCTCCCCACGCTGTGTGGCATCTGTCGCTCCCGCCGCTGCTTTTTATCCCTGTCTCTCGCCCCACGTCACTGTAACATACCTACAGAGAGAATGCCATTGATACGAGAGCGCCCTCTGCAGGCCGCATTCAAATACAGGATCAAACATTTGTTGCTTCTCATGCGATAATTTTGTCTCCTACAGAACACGATTAATGAATGACTTCTCCTACCAACACCCATTTCATCTCTCAACCGCCTTGTCAGCTAATTCCTTGGGAGGGTCCTTTATTTCTGTCATAATATCACATGTTTTAATAGGACTAGTACTTTAATAATAGTACTTTAAATAGGTAGTTTAACTTTTTGGATGTTATAGGATGGACAATTTTAAGCAACTTTGCAATTGTTCTTCAGTATCTTATTTTTAATAGTTTTTAAATGATTTCCCTTTTTTTTTTCTTTGCAGCTTTCAAATGGGGGTCACTGACCCCATCTAAAAACAAATGCTCTGTAAGGCTACAAATGTATTGTTATTGCTACTTTTTATCACTCATTTTTCTATCCAGGCGGCCCCCTCCTATTCATATTCCAGTCTCTTATTTAAATCAATGCATGGTTGCTAGGGTGTAAACTTGTAAAACACACAGAGCATCAGGAACTAGTGATCAAATAGCAATAAAATATCACTTTTAACAATCCATTAAAAACGTTCCAAGCATTTAGCACACCAAGGGGATCTATGCTTTGCGCTTTTCGTGGCATCTCGCCACTTCCTCAGAAGCGATCTGGTGATTTGGACCCTAGCAACCAGATTGCTGATAATGTAAACTGGAGGGTTGCTGAATAAAAAGCTAAATAAACAAAATAAAAAAAAAAAAAAAAAGATAACCAAATTTCTCAGAATATCACTCTCTACATCGTACTAAAAGTTAACTCAAAAGTGAACAACCCCTTCATTTTCCGAAGTTGCCATCCCACCGTCAATTTAGATTCTAGCTGGCGGGAAGGCAGTTTGGTGAGATTATAGTCGCCTGAAGAAGATTACATCTCCACTCAATCTCTACTTGTGTCTGTGCCCTTAATGTTTTTGCATTTTCTACAACTTAGTAAACTTTAACTAATGAAAAAAACAGTGTAAGATTCTTGGCAGGTCATATAAGGTAGGCATGGAACATTATGTACTCTTCCACAGATAGTCTTAGATAGCACGTGTAGTCATTAACAGTTATTAAACAGTAGTTACATTTGCACAGAATTCTGTAGCTTGTAGCTCTTGATGACCAACTCCCTGCATGTTCCAGCAGTCTTTGTTTAGATGCAGAATACAGGGAGTTTATTCAATAAGGTCTGCTTTATGCCATTGTCGGAGTACCGAAACAATGGCATTTTTTTTTTATCAGGGAATGCTTTCCATTAGATTCCACTGTATGTCTGTTGCTGTTAATAGATGCCATCTGCTGGAGGTGAGCGTGAACTGAACGGTTTTGTCTGATCATTTGGGTTATATGCTGTTACAAATGGAAACCCCTCTCTTCCAAGTGCATATATGTACAAAATGTAGCTTCGGTCTTAAGGTAACCATACATGGGTAGTATTACTCTTACAGAGTATTTGTGTTTTAGGATGGTGGCAGACGGGGAGATTAGTCTCCCATCAACAAATCTGTATACGGGCGACTAATCCCCCTGAAATGCCTTCCCGTCGGCAAGAATACGAATCACTTTGGATTTTCAAAGTTGCCTCACGAGGAAACTTCGGACGACTTTGGAAATCCGAAGCGATTCATATGCCATCCCACCAGCGATTTCTATTCTTGCTGGCAGAAGCCATTTCGGAGAGACTAGTCGTCGTAGTAGTGAAGATTTGTTGCTGTTAGATGTGGTCCGTGGTGACCCCCATTTGAAAGGTGGAAAGATCAGAAGGCAAATAATTGAAAGAAAAAAAAAAAAACTATTAAAAATAAATAATGAGGACCAATTGAAAAGTTGCTTAGAATTAGCAATCTATAACATACTAACTGAAAGGTGAACCACCCCTTTATAATAATAATAATAATGTCTCTATTATTTCTCAATTCTTTCAAGGCTCTGCATTCATCTATAGAAGTTAAAACATTCCTTCTAATACAAAGTTTCTACATCATATAAAACCATTTTTATGAACACATTTAAGCCTCACTGGTGATGTCTAGATTAAAGGCAGTGTATCTTTTCTACCCTTAATATGCATTTTTAGTCTAAGGACCCTGCCGCATAGGGGCTTCATCACTTGGTGGGAAATCTCCTCTCTCATAGGTGATGAAGTGCCTGATAATACCGGCCCCTTCACATTAATTGGAATCCCAGCACATAAAATCCATTATCTACGTGAATGCAAAAAAATACAGGAGGCATTTTTAAGCAGTGACCCAGGTTTGCATGTAATGTGTTGCATTGGTCCCCATGGGTATCAGAATACCAACCCTCTCCAACAACTCCCAAGCGCCTGTGTATAAGAGCCACATCATATACAGGAATCCAGAAACCAATTATCCAGAAAGCTCTGAATTACGGAAAGGCCATCTCCCATATTCTCCATGTCATCCAAATAATCCAAATTTTTAAAATTATTTCCCTTTTCTCTGTAGTAATAAAAAAAAAACAAAAAAAAAACAAAGATATAATTAATCCTTATTGGAAGCAAAACCAGCCTTTTGGGTGCATTTCATATTTACATGATTTTCTAGTAGAGGTAATGTATGAAGATCCCTTATCCACCTCAGGTCTCAAGCATTCTGGAAAACAGGTCCCATATCTGTATTACTTTTTCATATGTAAGAATATCAACATATATAGGAGTAACAAAAAAAAAAAAAAAAAACCACACTTGGGGGCAGATTTATCAAGGGTCGAAGTGAATTAGAGGGAATTTTCGAAGTAAAAAAATTTGAAATTCAAAGTAATTCTTTGGATACTTCGACCATCGAATAGGATACTACGACTTAGACTCGAAGTAAAATCATTTGAATATTCGACCATTCCATAATCAAAGTGCTGTCTCTTTAAAAAAACTTCGACTTCAATACTTTGTTAAACTTTGATGGTCGAATTTCGAAGTATTTTTATCTTCGAAATTTGACCCTTGATAAATCTGCCCCTCAGTATGTAAAAAAACAAAACAAAAACGTATTGTTAATGTAAATGCAGTGCAGAAGATCCCTCTGTGGAATAAAATGTTGTCACAGTAAATTACCAGGTTATTCAGGGTGAGATAATCAGCAATAGGTATTAAGCTATAAAATGAGCAATAATCTTGAATACAAAGGTTACAGGAGATTATCACATTCAAAACAAGTTTGTTTTCAGAGGGAGATCATCAGCCTACATACTGCGGACAAATAGTTTGCTGCAGCTGAATATTACAGTTGGGAAACTGTAGTAGCTTATATATATATATATATATATATATATATAATTGAGCAGTTTTTGTGCAGGTCAACCATGTTTAACATTGCTGCTAGCCTTTCTTTTGCCCATTCCTTTAGAGAGAGAGAGTGCACCGTGCACCCATTTATGCTATAAAGAATTAAGCTCAACAGTGCAATTTTTATTCCAAAATATATATTTTTTTTCTGCGCCTCTCTGGTCCTCTTAGGCTGCGAGTCTCCTGCATATGCTATAAGGCTACTGCTACACCAGGTGGATTTTCGGCCTGTGGATAAAGTCAGGCTGAGAATCAGCCCCTACACTCCGATCAGCTTTCTGCACCCAGAACCACTGGGTCTGCTTGGGTGCAGGCATAGGGAGTAGATTTCAACCAAGAATCTGTGGTGTGACAGAAGCCACAGTAGCAGTAGACACTTGCAGAAAGAAAATCAGCAATAGCAACTCTAAGGAAGTAGTTTCACTAAAATCAATGGGGTTTCCAAACATAATTCAGGGTCAATATAGGAGTGATCATATTGCAAGCACAGTCTAGTTGTTAAGCTGTGTGTACTAGGGGAAAAGTCATGTATGCTGAATGAATTCCAATTGGTCATCAGTCCTCTGCGGATTAGAAAGCATACACAATGAAATGTCGGTTTTCATATATGAATCACACATGAAATACTTTCAACAAATCTGTTTTATTTTCTACATTACAGCACAGTAAACATTCTTCTACAAATGAGTAAAAAATTTAGATATTGTATGAACATTTGTAATTCAGCGCATAAAACAAAAATAAGCAGCAAAATGGAAATACTAACAATACTGTATATTACAAATGGGAATTTTTTGAGATACACAAAAACGGCACTAAGAAACATCTTGTATACTGAATATTAAAGAGTTAATAAAAGAAACCACTGCTCTACAGTGATACAGACAGTTACTTATGTTTGACAGTATAGACACCAAGCCAGAATGTGTGTTGCTTTGTTATCACAACCTCGGTTTTAGGAAATCAAACAAATACAATTACAATGAAAGTACAAAATTAAGGCAGTTGAATTTGCTCCCAAACCATGTAAACATTACATTGTAAATAGGACACTGAACCCTGCAATAAAAATGACCCAATAGTCATGCACTACTCATATTTAATTCACCAGGTGCCAGTCATATAGGAAAATGGCACCATATTTTCCAAATCAGTTCAAATGCACATAAAATGTTTTACTGATGCACTCAAGACTAGGGATGGGAGATGTTTTTCGCCGCGGAAATTACGCCCATAGACTTGCATGGCATTGCACGTCGGGAAAAAAAAAAAAAAACAGTCAAATTCGCCTACTCGGGACAAACACGAGGAAGACGACCTTGTGTGACATCAAAATGTTGACCAATGCACATAAGAATATACTTGTGATACAAAATCTGAGTGCATCAGTAAAACAATTTTTGTAGGTTTGATTATGAATCCTGTAAATCAAAAAGGGTTGCACAAAATCTGTATAGAAAGCACCTGCTGTACAGTAAGAGTTGAGGACACATTCCTAAAAAGAAAATGTGGTTAACAGAAATCCTATTTTTCCAAAGTGGGGGTGGGAAGTGGATGACATTATATATAGACTGAAAATAAAGTACAAGTGCCATCTGTACTTTTACCCATCATAGAATATCTGGTGCCATTTGCACAATCCTGATATCATCTGTACAAGACTCTTGTTTGTTGCACTTCCAAGTTGCAATCCCCATTTAAGAATACACTGTACCTTGAAAACTAGTACACACAACATCAAAAGCAGCCCAGCTATACTGTATTATACAGAGTTGTAGTACAAAAGCTCAGTATAAATGGGAAAACTAGATTTTTAGATGGCCAGCAAGTAATTATGTACCAAGTCAAGATGTGTTCCTGCTTTCTTTCTGTCAATTTAAATCAAACTATTTCTCCAATGACTATTGGACAATGCTAATCTGCATCTGAGTGCAACTGCAATATAGTACATGCAAAGACATTCCACATTACTACATCGATCTTAACAACTGAAATGGGCAAAACAAGATTTTAGCGGATAAGAAAAACATTTAGTTTTTGTTTAGCCAACTCCTACTGAAAGCAGGTCTGGCAAGATCACAAAAGCAGCTTTGTGTTGGCACCCACACAGGATATTTTGTTATTAGTGCTTCCTTTGCACATTAGTCACATGAAAAAAAAAAAATATTCCCACAAAGTTATAGAAGTGTTATCATTGTTTAATCAGGAGAGAGAAACATGTTGCTCCCTATGCCCTTGTAGCTTTATGTTTAACTGAAATAAAGTGCAATAAATACAGAATCATTTCTGGAAATTTATAGAAGTCAGTGTAAAAATTAAATAATAATCCACCATAGCCACTCCTTCTTAAGAGACAGGGTACTTGTCAACCACTAGCTATTGTGACCTGCAGCTCCAAACAACCCTGTTTCTTGTAGTTCACAAATATGGACTTTTTGTGAACATGTATCCATACACATTATATAATTGATATTAAATATAAGGATTCTGGAAGTCATCTTTGTGAACCTTGACCATTAAAAAGACAAAAGCTGCAGATTGAGTAATTTTAGGTAATGGAGCTAAATATCCTTTTTGTAATAGCCGGTGCACAACCCATCATCACATTATAAGATATTATGGTGTGGGGGAGGGGGAAGCAGATTATATATAGCCAGATGACTTTGACGTAGTTGGCCATCTTAAATATATTGCAATATATGGACAAACATATATATATATATATATATATATATATATATATATATATATATATATATATATATATATATATATATATATATATATATATATATATATATATATATATATATATATATAAAATCCATGTAGTGTTCCCAAGCTAACCTCAAACACAAGAACAGAGAAGCACTACATTATCTTGGGTTACATTTATATATTAATGCTTAAGCAAATAACAATAATAATAACACATCCCAGTACTCAACTGACTCAGCTACATCGTTAAAAAGGCAAAAGGTCTTAAACCATATACTTGCAGAACTAGTACAGGCTTCAAATGAACTATTGAAAAATGCATTGATCAGGTCTGCCATTGCCCTAAATAGAACAATCCCAAAATCAGCAATGCCATTCTCCGTGCTATATTACAAATTTTTGAACAATTTGTTATTCCTCGATCATAAGTACATTTTTTGAACTATGCATCAACTAACAAATCCTAAATACATGCTGAATATAAAACCATTTCTAAAGTGTTTAAAGGAGTTATTTTATGCATATTGCACCAGTATACAGAACATTGTTTTATCTGGAAGACTCTAGGTCCAACCATTCTGTATCCCAGATCTAGATATACTGTAGCTGTCTGCAATTGCATTAATTCAAAGGTCCGTTACGAATAGCATGCAATCTGGTACCTAACCATACAAAGTGAGCCACGGCTAATCCTAAACTATTCCTAGCACAAAGGCCAATTTTAGCTGTTAAAGCTGACAATTTCTAAGATATATTTATCAAAACTGTGGCTTCCTTAAATCTCTTATGGGCATGGTTAGATTTAGATGGAGATGGAAAAGCTCAACAGTGGAGGATTGCGAAAGTCTATAGATATGTTTATAAGGTCCCAGGATGGTATTTATCTGGATCACGAATTGCCTAACCATTTTGGGTGATCAATTTGGGCAAAGATCTTTCTATGCTAAATTGCACCGTTTCCCATAGCAACCAATCTAATCTTTGCTTTCATTTTCCAAATAATCAAAATTAATTGCTTGTTAGTTCCTACAGGAAAATGCACTGGAGCAATTCGGAGATTATATTAGTAAATGAGCATGTGACAATTATGATAGACTTAGTATATCTCCTGCTTATAGTTTTATACAGGTTTTGTATAGACTTTCCAAACAGTGCATCAATAAAAGTTAAATATTTTAGCAACAGCAGTGTTTTTGCAATGTGTAGCTGACCTCTAAACAACAACAACATTCATTTAACCTGCACTGTACATTTTCAATAACTTTGATAATTAAGTAATTAATTGGTTTACCAAAGGTTCTGGTAGTCAGCCCTTACCAGCTCCATTATACACTTGCAGGGATGACCTAAATATACCAGCCAAAGAGAAGCAACTGCTTTGAACATGCTGCAAATGTAATTTTCAATAGAGTCTCTTCTAATTATCTCTCAGAACACAAAAGGCCATTTCCCACAAAAGCCAGAGAAAGCACAATTAAGCCAAACAGAAAGCACTCAATGGCTGAATTGTTTGCACAAAAAAAAGTTGAATTGTTTTATGGATGGGAATCTAAACCTCTTTCCATGGGCTGGATTTTATTCTTGGATCCAGATGAATTCACTTTTTATATAAAACATTTATCCCCCAACCCCATTTAGAATATTGTATAGAACCAAATTTGAGAACATTTTATATGATAATTAACCCTAAATTCATTGATTTGCACCGTTCCAGTTCATTTCAGAGAAGCAATGATAATCTTTTGTTTATAACCAACAAATCTACTCTAGGCACATAGCTTGCAATGGCAAATTTCATTCCGTATAGACCATAAGTGCACTAGCTATACATATTTTATCCGTGAAGTGCCGGCACAACTCGTAATTGGCTGTGTTATTTGCCTGGGTGCTATAAGCAAAAAAAGCATCATGAATATCCAGAACCAAAGCGAGCACTCTCAGGTCTTATTAGTCCAAAAATAAAAACACTTTTATTGGACTAATAAGACCTGAGAGTGCTCGCTTTGGTTCTGGATATAGAGAGAGATAGATAGATATGCAGTGCCAATATTCCTCACATTTGATTATGAACTGGCATCAATGTCCAAGTCTGACAATTTGGGCATTGCTGATTTATTATTTTCGAGTGGCTAAGATTGGCAAGCTTAACAAGTACAGTACATATCTGGGGGGGGGCATATTAACTGACACTTCTACAGACATGAACAACATTCATCTTAGGGCTCTTTGACCATTGTTATTTTACCTTTGTATGCAACAAATGAAAACAAATAAGTTTCTTACATAAAGGTCTTTCATTTGTCATTTCAGTCCAGCTGTATCTGCAAGCATTGTACTGTTCGGCCTTCGCTAGCATTGAATTGAAAAGGATATTTGAAATGCATTTGATGGCGGAGTTATTATACTGGGAACAACAATTATCTAAGGCTGTTATTTTAAAAATACATTTTAGACCTTTGTGTTTTATGATCACTGATACAGGACTTTCAAATATACATCCCACATACACTAAACTGTTTAAACCCATTTATTCATATGCAAAAGTAAATCTGAATTCACACTTACATTAAAAATATGCTTTACCTATATTTTCAGAATTTAAGGATCTAGCAGAATGAATGACCATGTACATTTAAGAGGAAGCTGCCATAAATGTGTTGATAAGTATACATTTTCACTATATAAAGTGCAATCATTTTAATATCTCAGACACACCAAGAAGAGACTCCTATGTTTCAATAAATCAAAAACACATTTAAAAACATCCCCTTTTACCATGAAGGAATTTCAGAAATATCCATGGCATCTCGTAACACCAAGCAGAGTCATTGTATCAAAATAGTTTTCAGCAAACTGGTTTTATATAATCTCTAGAAGGGAATCTAATTCAATGACCTGAAATAAACTCTTTGATTTTTTGGGTCAGTCGGAGGTCCCTGCTTACTACTGCTTGAACAGTCTTAATCTTTAATGAAATAAAAAAAAATTCCAGGCAAATTTTGTAGAGCAAGTGTTAAGTATACAGTGAACACTAACTAAACCCTACTAATTTCAGTTCAAATAATACTTTAAACGGACATCTAAGAATGAATTCAAGCTAAAACAAAAATAGTTAAAGCAAGGCAAAAAGACAATTTGCTAGTTTTATATTATGTATAAGTGAATTGCTTCCCAAGCTGCCCAGCTTCATTTTAAGAGCACTTAGGTTCAGTAGGTTATATCAGTTATACAAATATGTAAAAATTGTGTTTTGTGAGTAAAGTACACCTAAAAAAAATTATTTATAAAAAACAAAACACAAACCATTTAGTTAAGGAAGTTGTGCCCTGACAGAGGAGAATCAGTTTTTCAGTTCTAAGGAAGATCAGTAGAGATGAATGGTCAAGAGGGGTATTGCTATACGATACAAAAGTTACTCCATCAATTCACAAACTGCTGCTACACGATTACTCTACTCTTCTTCCCAGTAACATTTCCAGTCTTAGAAAGCAAAATAGCTCAGTGATCATTTATCCAGCCTGTTGCCTGTGTTCCTCAGACTTCTTCTTGTGAGATATTTGCAGAGCTGGCTCAAAAGATGAATGGACGGTGCGGTTCATGATTGGCTGCAAAGGACGGAAGTTGTCCACCATGTATTTTTCCTCCTCTCCTACAGCAGTGAAGAGAAGGCTGCGAAAAACTGCCAGCTACAAAAGAAAAAAAAAAAAAATTTGAAATGGTCAATAAAAAAAAGCTTGTTAGGAGGAAATAAATGTTTGAATGTAATTTCTATTCATGCAATAAAATAAATTAATTGAAAAAAAAAAGTGGTAACAAAGATGTGGATTAGAAATGCAAGAAAGAGGAGAAAAATACGGATTGAAGTGTGGTGAAAGAAAGAAGACAGGAAAAAAAAGGTTATTTGTAGCCTCTCCCGCTGCCAAAACAGGCTCACAATTCAAGGGGGATTATAGGGCAGCTTTTGTGGAGATTACACTATAACTGTATCACCAAAAATTTTTAAACAAAATTTGTATTTTCTGTGCCCTAGAGGGTCAAGACACAGTAACACCAAAAAAAGAAGACATTTTAAAGGAACAGTAAAATTAAAAAATTAAGTTTTAAAGTAATGAAAACATCATTTAGTGTTGCCCTGCACTGGTAAAAGTGATTCATTTGCTTTAGAAACACTACTATAGTTCATAAAAACAAGCTGCTGTGGAGCAATGGTGGAAATTGAAAAACGGCTCTATGGCACAGGTTAACTAATGGATAACAGATAACACCATTATGTTCTACAGAGCTTATCTGCTGTGTAACCTGAGCCTTCTCTCCTTTGAATGGCTGCCCCCATTGCTACACAGCACCTTCTTTATATAAACAATAGTAGTGTTTCTGTAGCAAACGCAGCAGTTTTACCCAGGTCTGGATTTGTGGCAAGGCAAGTTTTTTGGGGCGGCATGCACCCAGCCGCAATCCAAGGAGCACTGGGGACACCTGCTTCTGTACGTTAATCCCCAGTGCTCTGACGCATACGCATGGTGGGGGTGTGATCACAAGGCTGCTGGGCGCTAGGATCCAGCAGGGCGCCCAAGCCCAAAATCCAGGCCTGGTTTTACCAGTGCAGGGCAACACTACATTATATTTTTATTATGTTAAACCTTCATTTTTAAATTTTACTGTTCCTTTAAAATGTGTTCCTTGGCATTAGACAACTGAATATTGCATGCTGATTAAGCCCTTAAGTAATACAGCTTACTGTGGCTCCAGCCTGCATATCACATTGCTCAGATGTAGACAGGGGTTACAAGGTCTATAAATTGTACTTAGACAAAATAATTTTTAGATCAATCACCTGACTGTGGTCAACTTCAATGGGTTTTTTCATAATAATCCAAGTCACCGATTCAGTCAGTGGTGGAGTAGTTAAAGATCCTGAATAGGTCCAGTAATCCACGCAGGATGGCAAAAGGCAAGATGCATCAAAGTAATTAAATTCTGTAAGCGCATCCTTAATAAAACAACATAAATTTTAGATATTAAATACTGCATATGCCTATATAAAGCAAGATACATAAAAAACAATCTGCAAAAAAATGGCTGTGGTTTATGCCACGTTCTTTTCTATTCAAATCACAGAGAAATTGATTTGACTGAAGTAACTGCACTCAGCACACTGCAATACTGCACTATTGGTGGCCTATTTACCAAAAGTGGGATTTTTGTGGTTTTTGGAACCACGGCTAAACTCAAATGTCATAACATTTATTATAAATAAATATAGTACAAACGGAAAATGACGCTGAACGATCCAAAGGTAAAAAAAACTCCTAGTAAAAAAAAAATAAAAAAAATCTAAAAACTCTCAAATGTCTGAATTGATTTAAACAGCTCTCTTTGACTTCTATACGAATTCGAAAACTTTTACCTTTTTTGTATTAAAGGTTTTTATTGCTTTTACACTAATGAATCTTAAAATTTGTGGGGTTTCTTTTTTTTTCATATCTAAAAAAAAGAGCTAAAAGATTAAGATTCAAAGGGGAAAAAAAATTAGAAATTTCAATGGTTAGTAAATAGTGTGCTCTTTTTGTGCTTCTCTAAAATGTATGTTTTCTGTGGAGTGTCCAACAGTGAGAAGTGGATGATTGAAAGGGAATCCACAGTCTTTATTTTATGTAAATTGATTAAATATGACAATTTGAGCACTGAATTATTTTACTGTGCAAAAGCCGGTTGTTATAATTGAACACAAATTTGACATACATATTCTGAACCGATTATGATGCTCCAACGCCCTCTGGTGAGCAAACTGTGAAATAGTTAAAGCTGTGACAGCTGTAGTGGAAATATGGCACCATTTTTAATTGTAATCTTAAAGTTATAAATATGTCACAATATGTTAAATGATGCTGTAAGAAAAAGCCTAACAATTAAAATCCACCATCCCATATAAACTGGGGAAACACACACAATTCTTTTTGTATGCAATTAGATGTCCTATTCTTAGCAACGTTTCGAATGGTATTTAATATTAAGTGGATTATTCTACTTCTTCATATTTCAAATGGGAGTCACTTAACCCTACAGCAAAAAAGTATTGCTCTGCAAGGCTACAATTGTACGGCTATTAAATTATTTTACAACGTTTCTTTTAATTGATCTTCCAGTCCCTCATCCATACCACTGTTTAGTTGCTAGGATGAATTGAGCCCTCACAACCAGATGCAAAAACTCATACTTATAATGCCCAACTTGTTAAATAGCTACCATCAGGTATAATACCCAGGTCAAGGTAAAAAATTCTCTGCTTCATGAATGGTAGTTCTGGACTCCAGCTTCTATATTGAGAGGATGATTTCCATGGCAGAAGCTGGGCTGCACAGAACATTTTCGCTGATACAGTGATAAGTGCACAGGTCCACTGGGTTCTATCCAAAAACATCCCATAAAATTAAATGCAGAGATGTGGCCTTCCGGTTCCTGAGTACAAATGTTTCATAACCTAATTAGAGGAAAGGCTAATTTTTTGCCATAACATTATGGTGAATTTAAAGTATGCTGAAATCACCTTGTATCTGACAGATGGTAATATGTCCACCAACCTCTGCAGTTTCTCGTGGTGTTTCCCTATCTGTGGAGTCAAAGAAAAGGGCATCAGTGCAAAGAACAAAAGTTTCACTGATGACAAATACACCTTCCCTATAATTTTATAATCAGCCATACCTTCAAGAACACGCCAATAACTGCTAAACCATTGGGTTCCATAATTGCTTCCTCAAATGTCCGATATTTGGAACAGTTCCAGTGCACCAGGTGAAGCTTTTAATAGCCAGAAAAAGAATAAGTAAACAAAGCTCTCTGCATATGGGCATTTTTTAAACATACAAATATGTTACAAATATTCTCAAAACAGAACATATACCGTAGTGTTGAAAATCGATTTCCATTGAGATATATGCAGTCTTTCTTGACATACACAAACTTTTGTCAAATTACATAGTTCAAATATCTGCTGCCCAGAAAATGACAAGTGAGAAAAATGACAGCCTTCCTGACAAGTATTTGACTAGGGATTGGGCAGCTATCTACCAGGCACTTTTAAGGGCAGGGGCACACGGGCAGATTCTAACTGCCTTCCGCCTGCTATAATTAGAAAACTCCTGCACCAATGCACTCGCAGCGCATCGATTTCCGAAGTTGCCCGAAGTTTCCTCGTGAGGCAACTTCAGGCGACGAAAGTGATGCAAGTGCATTGGCGTGCTCTCATTATAGCAGGCGAAAGCCAGTTCCAGCAGATTGTCGCCGCACAGAAGAGGCGATTAGTCGCCAAGCGACAATCTCCCCTGCCCTAAAATACTATTGGGCAAGGACTACAACAGCCTATTGTTGGCTCCTTTTCTGATGCGTGTGCATAGGCCCCTATTGTGATACAACTGTTGGCTAGGAGCCAGAATCAGCCATTTCTGGCTCACCATCTTGATTTGAAAACAATGTGCTCATTTGGATACCTCATCAAAGAAGAGAAAATTATCAGTATTGTGTAATTTGTAGCCACAACAAGTAGCTCCGTAGCTGCAGAAGAAATTCTAGTTATGCATTAGCTTCAGCCTTAAAATTATGAAACTTTACATTTACATTTTAGCAGAGAACCAGCACTGCAATCAACCATTAACATTCAAAATTACAAAGGTTGGTGATTTAATTACCAATAGTCTGAAGGCTCCAGGATGATGATGATGGCGCTAAGAGAAGGGTGTTTTATACTGACCTCTGCAGGGAACACTCTGCTATCAACAGTATGCTCTGAGCCCCAGTCATTGTTTCTCCCCCAATGGAAATGAAACTGCTTCAGTCTAAATGGGTTTTCCAGAGGTCCTCCACTAACAACTGAAAATAACACAAGGAAAATGTTGTGCATTTTCAATAGATAAAAATTATTAATTTGCACACAAACTGATGGAGACAACTGCTTTGGCACTCGCAGGTTTTTAATGTCTTATTATTTACACATCTACATTTTGGGGAAATTATTGCCTGTGTGTGAAATTAGTAAGGCTATGTCTGGGTTATGCCAGAAAAGTTGTAAGTGGAATCCAACATGAAATGCTCCGTGCCACGATCTTTAGCTAAGATAACACAAGCTCTGAATAAGTCAGATTTATAAAAAAAAAAAAAAAACCTTTTAAAATATATATTTCTCAGTTATTAAGGATAAGCAATGCGAAATATACCTTTAAGCTGGTCATAGATGTAAAGATTTTTAAAAGATCCGATCGTCATCGTGAGACCACGATTATCTCGAAACGATCGTACGAATTGTCCATTAACTAAAAAGACCATTTACCAAGAAAACAAAGGGTAGCTGCCTGCTTGTCCCTGCAAACAGATAGATTGCACTGGGACCGATAAAGATTTTTTAACCTGGCCGATCAATTTTCTGACGTCGGCCGAAAAATTGTAAGATGTATGATCGTTTGATTCCACTAACCTCACGATAATTTCGAAAGGATTGGTCAGACTTTGCTAAAAATTGGTCGTTCGGCAAGAAAAATCTTTGTGTCTATGGGGACCTTAAGGCTAGTGACAAATGTGAATCTTAGTCGTCTGTGATTAATAATCTCTAGCTTGGGGCAACTAACTTCCTTTGAATGCTTTCACACAGGCAAAGTGAATTGCCGGTGGAAAAAAAAAAAAAAAAAAACATACAAGTTGCTTTGACTTTCAAAAGACACCTCAGATAGCCTTGCGTGAATCAGATCTGCAAACGGTTTTAATTTGATGCATTTGATCCCAATCCTGAGTTTCATTAAAAGCACGTGCCTAAAGCTGGCCATAGACGCACTGTTAATAACGTCCAAAATTTTTTTTGCATGCTATTCGATGCGTGTATGGTGGGAGCCAACCGATATTAGCAGAAGGCGGATATCGGACGGCTTGTTGATCAGGCTGGCCGAAAAACGTTGCTCGAACGCCTTTGAAGGAGAAGGAAACCCTTTCGGTGCAAAACCCCTCCCCTGGGCAATTGCCCCTGTCTTGTTAGTCACCCCTCCATGCAGGTCCTCTCTTGCAGAGTTCACGGGTGCTTTTCACAAAGTTTCCGATTTCTTTTTTTTGGAAACTTCATGACTTTCGGCGCATGCGCAGTAGATCCAACTGGCAAATGCCTTCTAGTGCACATGCGCCGCATAATAAGGGAAGAAGAGCGTTCGGACGAAGATGGCGCCCGTGAACTTAGCAAAAGAGGACCTGCATGGAGGGGTGACTAACAAGTTAGGGGCATTTGCCCCGGGGGGGGGGGGGTTGCACTGAAAGGGTTTCCTTCTCCTTTAAAAGGCACCTGAACATCGGCCATTGTTAGTTTTGAATGTACTTGTAGTACTGTTTCTACTTGTATATCGGACGATTCAGCTCTGAATGTGTGTATTGAAACATACGCTCTTTCCTGGAAAGATCTTTTCCAGGAAAGACCACAATTGTAATGGTTATGACCACCTTAACAGAGATTTGTATATCAACCATTTTCACATGTTTCTATCTATAAGGCAGTGTGCTTTTCTGGATTTTTTTATAATTGATACAATAGCTGCCAACATTCCACAGATGCTGCTTAGATGTGTGTCAACTAATGTAGAAAATTAAAACAGTTCAGAATCTGCACCTGGATTATGGACCTGCCAGACTGAAAGGCCAGAGAGGGGGGGCTATTAAAGTTTGCATTTCAATAGAGATATTTTAGTCAAAAATAAATCAATTGAACAAGTCTTTATTTCTGGTGTACTATCTGAACTAAATAAAATAAAAAATAAAAAAAACACAAGGAAAAAGGTGAACAACCAATGTAACCATTGCTGAATTATATTAGAAAAATAAGCAGTGAAAGGGTTAATTAGAAATATAGCTGCAGGCACAGCTCTACCTATTCCCTTATCATGCAAATACTGATTGAACCATTTAAGAGAATTTGAGCACAAGGCTGATCACATACTGTGCATGCTCTCAGGGACCTTTTGAAAACTGTAAATGAACACAGGTGTGCATCTGCACTGCACAATAACATTAACCCCTGAGACAAAGCACCGGCAGGCCAATGTAATGCACAATGAACACACTTTGTCAAAAACAAAATTGCCAAAACTCAATTGCGCAAAAAAATGAGGCGCGGCAAAATTGGACGCCGGCGACTCCAAATTTGCTGCAACCCCCCCCCCCCCCCTGGTATGCAAAAAAAAAAAAAAAAAAGGTTGGGGACCCCTGATCTATACATTTCTTTTGCAAAAGAATGCACGCACTGTGCTAATGAAGTTAGTAAGGCCTGGTCGACTTTTTCCACGCAGAACTGTGTGTTTTTTGCTTTATACTACAGGGATTGCAGATTATGGGAATTCGCTACAAGCACACCAGGTCCTTCATTTATCACTTTGGAATTTCTGCACTTCACCTTAGAGAGTGATATTCTGAGACATTTTACAAATGCTTTTAATTTTAATTAATGTTGTGTTTGAGTGATTTAGCTCAAACCCACATTATTCAGCAGATCTCCAGTTTGCAATGTCAGCAAACTGGTTGCTATGGCCCAAATTACCCTAGCAACCATATTTTGATTTGAATAAAACACTGGAATATGAATAGGAGAGGCCTGAATGGAAAGGCAGATAATAAAAAAGTAGCAATAACAATACATTTGTAGCCTTACAGAACATTGTTATTTAGACGGGGTCAGTGACCTCCATCTGAAAGCTGGAAAGAGTTAGAAGAAGGCAAATTTAAACTCTAAAAAAGAAAAAATGAAGGCCAATTGAAAAGTTAATGTAAATGTGAAACACCCTTTTAGGCATGTTGTTACAGTTACCAATATATTGGCAATCTTAATTTCTGTAGATATTACTTACTTGATTTGTCTGTGGAGTCATCAAATTCCACAAAGAAGGAGTAGCCATTGTTCCAGATGTGAAGACAAGTATTTGGGTCATACTGAGTATGTACAGGTGCCAGTTGAGGATGGAAAATGCTGTCTCGAATTCGAATGTTAATTGGAGACTGCCGAGAACCCCCAGGAACCTCAATTTCACCTTTCCACAATGGGTGTACTGTGGAGCAAAAAAATAATAATAAATAAATAAAATAAAATTAACAAGAGGGATTGCACACCACATCCAAAGCAAATTAAAAAAAATTTAAAAAAAAAAAGTGTTTGGCTTGCAGCTTGCAGTTGTACTAAATGTACACCGGAACAACAACAACATATGCAACAATGTATGGAGGGAAGCGTCAAGTTTTGTCCCAGGTTTATTTTATGGGAAGTACCTTCTTGGTCCACTTTGAATTAATTTCTATAATATAAAAAGTGTTTTTAATCACAGCACCAAATAAAATAGCTCTTGTAGGAGTGGTCCATACAAAAATAAATAAAAATGACATAAGGGACCCTAAGATAGCTATAAATTAAAGGTTTTTTTATATGCAGCACATATATGAAGCCAGAGACAAAAAGAGATGAATTAGTCTCAATATGTTTTTGTTTTTCAACTCAATAGACCGTGAAATGTGCCAAGCTATGAAAACAGTTGTATACATATTTCTTTGCTTGTGTTAAAAGTTGTTCCCCAGTCTTCGACTAAAACTCCTATTCTGCGCCAGTTGACTGTTCAAGAAAAAGAGGTGTTTTATATTTTATAGTCAACAAGCAAGTGGACAATTACATTCTGATTAATAGTCCATTGAGAGAAAAGTTTAAAGCAGCATTTTCCAACTTTTTCTCTCTTGGACCTGGGCCATCCTCCTGACCAGGATATTGACTTTAGATGTAATATACATCTCCTTTTGAATTTCTATAGGTTATTGTAAGGTGAAACTTTACAACATTGAGGGCAGGATCATGGTGACCCACCCTCCTCACTTAAAGAATGAGAATTCCTGGATGACAAACTGCAGATGTATTTCCAGTGTCCTCACTAAAGATAGTAAGACTTAAGCAGCATCGAACTGTGGTTTCTGGGCTTTGACCTTAAGGACCCTCTTTCTGATGTCTGCCCCTGTGCTGTGAAGGCAAGAGAGCATTTTCCACATACAGAGGAAGTGGGCTTGGGTCGGCAGGCTTGGGTCTGTTTTTTTCTATGATGTCCTGCTGGCCCAGTCCCTGGGCTCAAGTGTTATGGGACCCACAAGCATGATAAAGGCAGACAAAAGATTTCTAGGGTATCCTGACTAGTGACTGGTATGTATCATTAGAAAGGAGTCTTGTCCTTTCAAGAGACAGTCATATCATAGACATTCATATTCATTAAGAGTGGATGGCGATTTCTACGGTTTCCCGCTCTGTCAAGAGTGGCAAAATTATAAAATCTCCTTGTGTGCCATTACTGCATGACTAAGAACAGATTGGGAGCTTTGGCTCCCGCAGGAAATTGTACACCACATTGGCGATAAAGTGTCCGAAATAAACCTTTGAACTGGGGCATTTGATTCACCCCTGGAAAAGCTATTTACTTGCATAACAATGCAAAAATACAAAAGAGAGTTTGCTTGTTACATTTTTTTTTAATCAATGTCAGACCCACACCAAAATGCCAGTGAAGAGACCAACCTGCTCCTCTCTGCCCTGTGTGACACGCATGGTATTGCACCATCAGGGAAACACAGGATGGAAATTTGGTGCCAAAAAAATGCATTGTTTAGGGTTTCTTTGACAAAATCCACCCAGTGTATGTCCGCTGCTGTGCCTGTCAATGCACAAAAAACAGTGGGCAGACAAAAGTGGATCATCCTTTTCTCTACTGGTAGTTATGGGCAAGGGCACAGAGTTGGATCCAGTGCTCTCTGCTTGCATTTTTCTGCAGGAGAGGAGAAGCAGATCCATATCTGTGTGTATCTGCAGTGAAAAAGTACTTTGTCCATCTGAGTGCAGGTACATGAAGTGCAGCAGAGGTTGAGCCCTAAACTCGAAAACAGGCATTTTTGGGTCTTTCTTCGTTCCATGCACAGACACAGAAATGTGGAAGGCAGCAGATCTGCTTCTCTCCGCCTGCAGAAAACATGCAGGCTGAGAGCAGTGGAGCAAATGCTCTATGGGCCCTTGGCCTTACACCAGTGGAGGAAACTATGTGTGCCACTGGCCTAAGGCTTTGGGTAGGAAACACAACATTGGACAGTGAATTTAACAACTAATGAACTCACTGACTTGGGTGGTCAGACCAACTTTGCAGCATGCAAATGCAATTGGAAAGAGGCCTTAGAGATAAGAAGGGTTAGGTAACTATAAAGTAATCTCAGTTGTTTACATATCCACGGTGTCAAGGACACACGTAAAATAGGCAGTGTACGTATAGGTCAACATTCTGTATGATACCAAAACTCTGCAGTTTTGTGACCATAAAGTGAAAAACAAATTAGAAGATTTGAGCACTGCTGAAGGGAGTGTCTCAAAAGCGGAAGTTAATTAGGAGAAGGTGTTTTTTTACATTTTGATCTATAAATGGTTTCTGCATTCCTTCTCATCATAACATTTTCCTATTATTAACCACACAAACTTTCTGTAGGTTAGTGGTGACTAGAAAAAGCTTAATTAGTCTGGCAGCTCCCAGAATTAATATATTAGCTGCAAAAAAATAAATAAATGAATAAGTTGAGCGACTCAGAAATAGTTAAATTATATAAGGAAAAAATTATGTAAACCAGGCCTGAACAAAGATTCAAATTAGGCCTCGGTATTTCAGGTACAAAGAGGCTCAAACAGCACCCTCCAGCCCAATAAATAGTGGCGGTCTATGGCAACTTACAGCAGCCCCTGTGGAATTTGCCAGAACACACAGACTGTCAGTCCAGGCCTGTGTAAAACAGATGTATTGAACATCTGTTACCGTTGAGGATTTTTAAGTGACAGCTCTCCTTTAATGCATGCAGAAGTGACAAAATCTGTTTGCAAAGTGACCCACTGCATTATGTTTAGGACTGAAATTTAATTTGTGTGCAGTAGATGCCCAAACTATTCTGGGTCCCCATTTAGTTGAAACATGTATTTTCTGACATAGAAACTCCAAAATATTAGCAAACTAGGATCTTCCCTCTGACAACAACAGAATGTAGACCATTTATACAAAAATAAACGAATAAAGAATATATTGGCTGCCTGTGCAGAAGTAGCACACGGGCACATGCTTGGCCTTGCCATTGATCAACTTGTATGTATAGTTTGACATGGGACTTCCATAGAGGCCCAATATAAGTGCAACATTTTAAAAGCTCAAAGTCACATTCAGGGGCCTAAAAATAACAGGGACCAGGCCCGGACTAGCAATCTGTGGGTTCTGGCAAATGCCAGAGAGGCTGCTATAAGGTGCCATAGAAAGTCACTATTTTGTGGGCTGTTTGGGCCACTGGGTACCTTAAATGCCAGGGCCCATTTTGACTCTCAGTCCAGAGCTGACAGGGACCTCTTATTATAAAAACATCATTGTTTGGCTGCAGACAAGTGAAACAAGTGCTAAACTTAATCAGGCTGCATAGAACTACAACACTCTGCAAAAACTTCAAAATTGAAAGAAGCTGAAAATCTATTTCCACTGCCTTTTTCATCCATATATAATTGGCAATTCATGAAACTACTCACAATCCACATTCCTCAGCTTGTAGGAACAGCCACTTATATTGCACATCCGGGCTGGTACCGATCTCAGTGAGCCAAGCCTGGGAGCCCAGCGAGGCCATTTGGAAGGGAACACGGACAGCAGTAACTTGTTGTAGGCCCGAGACGCCATAATCACGTCTCCCCGGTTACTTCAATTAGCAAAACCAAGTCACAACAGCCGCAGCCTCACAAGCAACTGAGCCAGTCTGCACAACACGAATCACAACAACACACAGCAATGCCTATTTAAACCACGCCCCTATCAAACTCCGCCCACAGCTAGCTCGTCAACAAACTGGCACGGGCGTCTGACTGGCACTAGATGTGAATTTCCTGGTGCCGCTTCCAGGGTTGGGCGTTGTCCCGGTGCTTTTTTGTGCGAGGTACTCCGTTACCAGGCCCCACTGCTGTCAGTGAACTGCAGAATCAAGCGGGGAGTGTAGAACTGAAGTGCCTGCACGCCTCTTTACCCTCCCCAGCTTCTATACTATTGTTTTTTCCATTAAGTCTTAGTCCCGGTAGTGCTACATGGTGATTGGATAAACTAGGAGGGAGGATCCTGTGTATCCAATCACTGTGCTGCTTTTAAGAGAAACCCAGTACAGCTCTTCCCCTCCCACCTGATTTTGCAGCTCCCTGTCAGCAGTGGAGGCCCTGTCACAGAACGAGTACAGCTGCTGCCCCCCTCCCAATACCCAAAATGCATGTGGCAATGTTATTACAGACTAGGGTTGCCACCTTTTCTGGAAAAAAATACCAGCCTATATATATTTTTTCCCTATCAATAACCAGGGGCAATCCTGGCCCATCTGCCACCTGAGGCAGCAGTAGTTGTTGCTGCCCTCCCCCATGCGCTTACCTTTTTGAGCCTGAGGCAGTGCCGGGCCAAGCCGGCTGGACACCCTATGCAACCCAGCCGGCTACGCAGCGCCGGATTTCACAGAGGCGCGCCCCTAGGCCCAGGCCCGGATTTGCGGCAAGGCCGCATAGGCCCGGGCCTAGGGCGGCAAAAAAATAGGGGCGGCATGCCGCCCAGCCGCACTATGGGGACGCGTGCGTCCCCATTCAATTACAGCAGCTGCGCCGGCGAAAAAACGCCGGCGCGCTGGGAAGGGGAGGTGAGGTGGGCGCTAGGACCGCGCGGCCGCCTGGTCGGACCGCGCGGCCTAGGGGCGCCGCACACGAACAGGCGGCCGCGCGGTCCTAGCGCCCACCTCACTTTACCAGCGCGTCGGCGAAAAACGCCGGCGCAGCTGCTGTAAATCCGTAGCCGCAGGCCCGGATTTGCGGCAAGGCCGCATAGGCCCGGGCCTAGGGCGGCAGAAAAATAGGGGCGGCATTCCGCCCAGCCGCATTATGGGGACGCGTGCGTCCCCATTCATTTACAGCAGCTGCCGCGGCCGCGCGGTCCTAGCGCCCACCTCACCTCCCCTTCCCAGCGCGCCGGCGTTTTTTCGCCGGCGCAGCTGCTGTAATTGAATGGGGACGCACGCGTCCCCATAATGCGGCTGGGCGGAATGCCGCCCCTATTTTTCTGCCGCCCTAGGCCCGGGCCTATGCGGCCTTGCCGCAAATCCGGGCCTGCGGCTACGTCACCCCCGTCCCCAAGAGCTTTTGCACATGAGCGGAAGCACTTGCGTGCCATTGCGCAAAAGCACGTACATGCGCACAATTGCACGATGAGGATGCTTGCTGCCGACCGTGGAGACTCAACGCCCGAGCACAAGCACGTGTGCGAGGAAGAGCACAGGTACGCGCTGAAGAGGAGGAACTACTCATGAGGAAGCAAGGGTCTGAGCTAGGGGAAGGCGGAAGAAGAGGTATGTGCTTGGCACCCCTCCACCTTTGCGCCCTAGGCACGTGCCTCTTCTGCCTACCCCTAGTTCCGGCCCTAGCCTGAGGGGGTCCACGAGGCGGCAGAGAGGGCCAGGACGATAGCGCAGAGAGCCTAACTGCGCTCTCTGCGCTAGAAGAGCCAAATTTCCGGTTTGAAAACCGGAAATTCGGCTCTTAAAGTACCAGCATCGGAATTTCTTTCACCCCTGGTACCTAGTGGTGCGCTGCCACCTGAGGTGACAGCCTCAACTCGCCTCATTGGCGAAGCGCCCCTGTCAATAACATTGGGATCAACCATCATTTTTACCGGCCAGGCTGGTAAAATACCGGCAACCCTATTGCAGACACTAGGCAGGTACAGATGAGACCGAAAACAAGTGTCTTGCCACTAAATATTACTGTACAAGGGAAAGAAACCCGAATGTTTACTTGTTTGCTTGAAAGTTCAGCTGTAAAGAAAGGAATAGTATGTACATTTCCTAATGCTTTATCAGATAAGAATCTAGTTTAAAGGTGCCGAGCGACTAAGCTGGCCAAGGCGAGGCATTTATATGTCCTTTACCTATGCTTAGGAAGAGAAAAAGTCATTGTAAAGGAACGTTAGTGAAAGCTAAAATCCACACAGTCTTTAGTAGAAATAATTCTTAGAAATAGGTTGGTGTTTAACATAAATAAAATGTCTTAGTTAGGGCATTGTGTGGCCATTTTTTAATCATCCTGTTTTTTTAAAGTTTTTTATAAACCTTGGCAACTAATGTGTGGTTTGGATGGGGGGGGGGTCCAGTGATTTGTGAGGGCAGCCCTACTGCCTAATAGCTACAACTGCAGCCAATCAATGAAAGTCTTCCTGTTCCTCCTCCAGTGTGTCTCTCTAACAAACACAATCAATATACGTTATGCACCTTGACTATTAGGGAGGAACTACACCGATGATTTTGGCGCAATCCGACGCGCTGCGCAAAAATGCAGGCGTCACGTCGGATGCAACGGAAATAAGGTAAGTAATAGCATTGACGGATGGTGTCGCAGCATTGATCCGGCGCGAGACGACTGTCGGATGCAGATGCTGAACGCTGCGTCTGCATCTGACAGTTGTGTCGTGTCGGACCAATGCTTCGACTTCATCCTACATTTCCATCTCTTACCTTATTTCCATCGCATCACGCCAAAATAGTCAGTGTAGTTCCTCCCTTA
Organism: Xenopus petersii; assembly: GCA_038501925.1. NCBI lineage: Eukaryota > Metazoa > Chordata > Amphibia > Anura > Pipidae > Xenopus > Xenopus petersii. The sequence goes on from CM076678.1 coordinate 61,206,332, forward strand.
CAGAACAATCAAGGTAAATAACATATTTTTATTATAAATTTGGTTGATTTCCACCGAAGCGAAACAATTACCCAGGGTTCAAAGCAGTTGTGAAACTGAGCGTGTTGAAAAAGTGTCAGTTTGGCTTGCAGCTTGCAAGTTGTACTAAATGTACACATGAACAACAACATACTGTATGAACAATGTATGGAGGTAAGCATCAAGTTTGGTACAGGTAAGGGATCCGTTTACAACATCAAGGGCAGGATCATGGTGACTCAACCTCCTGACTTATAGGATAAGAATCCCTGGATGAAATAAACACTGCAGATTTATTTCCAGTATCCTCACTAAGGATCGTGAGACTAAAGCAGGACTGGGGTTTCTGGGCTGCGACCTTAAAGAAGAACTAAACCCCCCAATACAAAAAACCCCATCTACTACCCTAGATAGTCCCCCCTCCCTGCTTCCCACCCTCTTAGTGTATTAGTGTATTATTGTATTATCATTCCAGAAAGTGCCCCTGGACAGCATGCTCACTTATTTATGCAGAGGAGAGCAGCAGAGCTCATGGGCGCCATCTTCGGTCTTCTCCAGATCCTCTTCACTTTGGCAATTTTCAGAACTTTTCAATGCATGCGCAGTTGGTACAAATACAGGAATGCGCCAAATACAACGTTCCCTTATCGAAGGAGACCAAATACCCAGAAGATGGCGTCCGTGAGCTCCGCTGCGCTACTCTTCGCTTTTCTTATTGGAGGTTTAGTTCTCCTTTAAGGGCCCTCTTCCAGATGTCTGCCCCCTTGTGCCGGGATCAGGGAAGAGGAGGCGAGGGAGCATTCCCAGTGTCCAGGGGAAGTGGGTTTAGGTTGGCATGCTTGGGTCTGTTTTTTTCCCTAAGTCCTGCTGGCCCAGTCCAACCCTAGGCTCAAGTGTTCATGGGACCAATACACAAGATGGTTGTCTGCCATCATGCAGGGTAAATGCACACAAATTTCTAGTGTTTCCTGTGTAGTGACTGGTATATATCATTACAAATTAATCTTGTCCTTTCATGAGATTACATAGAGATTCTTGTTCATTAAGAATGTAAGGTGATTTCTACTGTTTTTCCCTCTCTAACACAGTGTCAAAATTATAGAAATGGAACAAAGAAACACACCAGCACACGAGACTTGTATCTGCAGGGCAAGCCCTTGCAAAAGTGGTGCAAAGTTTCGGGGCTCCGCCCCTTTGTCAAGCAAAGAAAATTATAGAAATCTCATTGTGTGCCATTACCGCAGGGCTAAAAACAGACTGGGAGCTTTGTCGTCCGAAGCTGTAAGGAGCGCAGTCCAGTGCGTCCCTTCCCGCCGGCGTTCCGTCCAAAATGGCGGCGCCCAGGGCGGTCCACGTGGGAAGTCAGCAATGGCGCCTCGTCTGGACGCAGCGAATTATCGCCAGCGTCAAAACGTGCAGCGTCAACGCACAACATCAGCACGTGACGCATGACGTCACTACGCACGTTTTGGCACCAAAAACCAGTTTAAAAGGACGTTTGAGACCTACTGCCTTTGCCCGTGAATAGGTTCTACTTCACAGTGTTCCTGGGTGCGACTATTGTGTTTTGGACTCTTGATCTCGACCTCTGCCTGTTCCCGTTTACGACTCCTTGCTGCCTAAACTGATCTTCTGCCCGTCTGACTACCCTTACTCTTGACCACATCTTGTACTGCGAATTGTGTTTGGAAACCTTCAAGCTTCCTCCTTGGTTCGCTACTTCAAACTGAGCCTTCGGGCCTGAGAGAAGGAAATTGTACCACATAGGCAATAAAATGTAGCATTTGCTCTATTGCTTGTTCATTTTATTTATTAGTGACTCATCAAAACACACATCAAAACACCAACGAAGAAGAGGGCAATCTGCTCCTGTCCACCCTGTTTGACAGGCATGGCATTGCACCATCAGGGAAACCGGAAGGAAATTTGGTGCAAAAAAAACAAATGCATTGTTAAGGTTTCTTTGATAAAATTCACCCAGTGCATGTCCACTGCTTTGCCTGTTAATGCACAAACAACAGTGGGCAAACAGGAGCAGATCATCCTTTTCTGGTAGTTTAGGGCAAGGGCACCCAGAGTTAGAGCCACTGCTCTCAGCTTGCATTTTTCTGCAGACGAAGAGAAGTGCATCCACATTTCTGTGTATCTGCAGTGAAAAGTACTGAGTGCAGCAGGTACATGGAGTGGAGCAAAAGTCGGCCCAAAAACTCGAAAACAGGCATTTTTGGATTGTTCATCTTTCCAAGCCCAGATACAAAGAGATGTGGTAGTCAGCAGATCCCCTTCTCTCCTTCTGCAGAAAATATTCAGGCTGAGATCAGTGAAGCTAATGCTCCATGGGCCCTTGGCCTTACACCAATGGAGGAAACACGATATGTGTGCCACTGGCCTAAGGCTTTGGGTGAGAAATGCAACCAACTTTGGATACTGAATATGAACAATATATACGGTAATGAACTCAGGTACTTGGGTGGTCAGACCAACTTTGCAGCATGCAAATGCGATTGGAAAGAGGCCTTAGAGATAAGAAGGGTTAGGTAACTATAAAGTAATCTCAGTTGTTGTCATGTTCATTGTGTCAAGGACACACGTAAAAAAGGCAGTGTAAGTATAGGTCAACATTCTGTATGATACCAAAACTCTGCAGTTTTGTGACCATAAAGTGAAAAACAAATTAGAAGATTTATTGAGCACTGCTGAAGGGAGTGTCTCAAAAGCTGAAGTTAATTAGAGGACCCAAGGGTTTTTTAGGTTTTGAACAAACAGCAATGCCTATTTAAACCACAACCCTGTCAAACTCCGCCTAAAATTAGCTCATAAACAAACAGGTAAGGCATGTCTAAGTCCTAGATGTGGATTTCCAGGTCCCGCCTCCTAGTTACAACTTCGCCGATCATTGAATGTCTCCCAGTTCTACCTCCAGCATGTCTTTCTAACAAATACAATCAATATACATTATACAATCAATGTAAATAATATATTATCATTATAAATTGTGTTGATTTCCACCAAAAGAAACCAATTGCCCTTTAAGGAGGGTTCAAAAAAGCTGTGAAAGTGAGAAAATATGCATGTATGCAGGCTTGCTGTCCAAACACGAATTCGGGTGTTGCACATGCAAATATACACTCGTTGCACTTAGGGCACTTCTAAAAAACAGTATAGAAAGGGGCTGTGTGGGGATCGGTGACAAATATTTGAATTTAGAAATCATGAAGGCTATTACCCCACAGCTTCCCTCCTTTACCTGCCATATTTCATTAAAGGAGCCACAGGAGGTAGTCTGTACATTTGCTACTAAGGAAGAAAAGATCCTTCCAAATTCTAATGTATTTCTTTGGTTTACAATCCCTTGTACTCAGGGCCACCATTAGAAATCAAAGGGCCCCATACAACACCACAGTTAAAAGACATCAGCGCTAAAATGGTAAACCCCCCACACACGTTATAAAAAGCCATTGATGGTCAGGGCCCCCCTATAACTTAAAAAAAACTGTGGCACCAGGGCCCCCATAAGTTAAAAAAAATGGCACAGGGCCCCTCTTACAAGTTAAAAAAATTGGGGCCCCAGAGAATATTTAAAAATAAAAAAAAACATTGGTGGCAGGGGCCTGTAGAGTATTAAAGAGATAATGACACCAGAAATTAAACTCTTTTTTACATCTTTCATAATATTGCCTTTGAAAGCAGGATACTTTTACTTTCCCATGTTCATGTATGAGGGGCTGCCATATTTATGCAGCAGGAGTCCATTAGCATTAGAAACTATAACTGACAGGCTGAGATGGGACAGTCAGGTTGGCAAAACAGTCAGGTTTAGAAACTACAACCAACAATAACTTACAAAAACAAACCTCTCAGCAAAAAATTATCAACATGACCCATAGGTAACTTTAATGTAAATTAATATTTTAAAAAGTAGTTTGTTAATGTCAGTATCACCTTAAAATAATACATTGGTGACTAGGGCTTTAAAAAATAAAAAAAACACACATTGGTGTTCAGCAGAATTGAATTTGTGGCTTCAGGACTTCAAGTTTGGCTCTTGTCATGACTCTGGGTCTTTTCGTGGCTTTAGGACTTCGGCTTTCCGGCGGTTCAGGTCTTTTGAAGAGGCGGCATGTTTTCGGTGATGCCAAGGGGGGGCTGGCTATTTCAAAAACTGCAGCATAGCTGGGCCCCCCTTTTATTGTTAAGATTGTTTATTGTGCATGCCTTTTGTGAAAGTAAAGGGACAGACAGCCAATACAACAAAGAATTGACCAAAGTCTCCTCATATACTGGGCTGGACTGGGAGTCAAAATAGGCCCTGGCATTTCAAGTACAAAAGGCCCAACCAGCCCCCCACCAGCCTACTGCACATTGACTGTCTATGGCATCTTACAGCAGCCCCTCTGGCATTTGCCAGAACTCAAAGATTTCCAGTTGGGGCCTGATCATATATCATCTTACATCTTACATCTGCTTACATCTTGTCAGTGCATGAGGGTTGATTTATGAGTAATGATGCTCCTGTTCTTGTAGTTTATGTAATCTCTGTGATAGTGATGTGCAGGTCCTGAAAAGCTCAACCCACACCTGACCATAGCCCACAAAACCATAACCCACTCACCTGACCATTTCCTGCAAAATGTTGCTGTTGTAGGCAGGCCCGGACTAGCACTCTCTAGATCCTGGCAAATACCAGATTGGATTATGTAAAATGCTATAGACAGTGACTATTTATTGGGCCTGTGGGGGCCTCTTTGGATTGAAATGCAAGGGCCTAATATGAATCCCAGTCAACACCGTGTTGTGTGACCTGTGTCCAACCCAAACTTGTAGATCAATAACACCAGTATAATCGAGTGGGGGAGTGGAGACATTTTACAGAGCAAGAGGAGAGACTAAGGGTAGGACTACACAGACGATTTCCGCGCTTCGTCTGCATCTGACAGTCGTGTCACCTCGGATCAATGCTGTGACACCATCCGACAATGCTATTACTTACCTTATTTTTGTCGCATCCGATGTGACGCCTGCGTTTTTGCACAGCGCGCCGGATCGCGCGGAAAACATACGTGTAGTCCTGCTCTAGGTGCCTATACATGAGACTCTCCCAAAAATGTAGCTTTGCTAATGTCTGTCCAGCTGCTCATGTGCAAGTTCAGCAATCACAGGGAAATGGGATTCTTGGCACAATAAACTTAAAGCAGTTTTACAAGATACTGTGTGTACTGCAGGATCAGTTTTACCTGCATCCAACCTGAAGCCCACCATATGTACCCATGTTTGAGGCCAAACCTGGCTGACCGATGGGTTCTTAGCTAGTCTCTGCATAGTACTACCCTAAACTGAAGACAGAGGAGCATGGATGCTGCTGGAGGATAGGGTCTGGGTAGTTTGACTAGAAGCTACATACAGTGGCGATTTTCTTATTATTGTAAATAGCGCGTATTTATAAAAGACCAACATGTGTTGCAGTGCTGTATAATGAATGGGTGTATACATTGAACATACAGATTTGCATAACAAATACAAGATTTAAAGAAGGCCCTGGTTAAGAATTTACAATCTAAAGGTATTTTAGGACATCCTGTAGCTAATTAATAGTGTGCCTTACACTCTTCCCCCATCAGACCTTCGTTATGCTTCCTCCTGTTTGTACTGTTTTATTATTATTATAAAAATGAGAGGTATTTGCTTAAAATGGACTGTATGGGAGATGGCCTTCCTGTAATAGAGAGCATTTTTGATAACCATTTTCCAGATAAAGGATCCTATACCTATACTTGTCAATGCTGCTACAATTAGCCCCTCTCCTTTTAAATTGTAAGGTTTAATGAGCAGGGCCTTCTGTACCACCTGTATCATACAATAATAATAAATCACGATATGCAAGATTGTTTACCATTTAACACACATTCCGGAATGTGAAATTCTGAAATGCATAAACATACATCATACAAGCACACTGTGACAATGATTTTTACACCCTGATGTGGCCTCTGTGCTGCCTCCCCCCTAACCCTGTGCTCACCTTTACATGGGGTCCAGGGACTGCGCTCTCTTGCACTAGAAGAGCTGAATTTCTGGTTTTAAAAGCCTGAAATTTCGGGTCTTAAAATTACCAAGTGCTTTTTTGCAGCCCCTGGTAACTCACAGGATCTGCCACCTGAGGCAAGATGAGAAACAGTGCACAGTGAGTGTGTTTGTCTTTATATTTACTTATACATGGGTTGTGTTTAAAATTGTAAATTCATGTACAATGCCTGTGTGTATTTTGTCTTAAAGTTGTAGTATAGCAGCAGCCAAAAAGCCACAAGCTGAAGATTTCTGAATTTCTTAATCAAGCTTTGTATTAGAATGGACACACCTCTTTGGATTTTAATGGGAACATACTGTACAGCAATACCCTAGTGTGTGCCATCATATTGGAGAACATGCCAAGAAAACAAATCAGCACCGAAAAGTTTCCATAATGATTTGATCCTGTGCCCAGCTGTCTCTCCATAACAACCTTTTCTCAAACATTAGGGAATTTATAAAAGAGCTTTCTTGTTTTCGGAATTAATTTAACCATTTATCATCAGCTCATATAATCCTACTGTTGCCTTTGCAAAACATATCAGGCTTTGTTTTTTTTTTCTCTACACAGGTGTTAAAGGGGTCCCTTGAGGGACAAATACGTTGACTGAATAAAACATTTATGAAGCACTCTATATGAAGACTATTAAAAACATTTGAACATTAAAGGGAACGTCCAGCAAGAAACTTTTTTTGTATATTAAAAAAAATATGATTCTAAAAAACATTACAATATATATTAATAATGAAAAATATTGAGTTGACCTATTTTTACCAGTTTATTGAATTTATCATATCAAATAGGTGCTCTTGGTTTCTGCCACAGCCTCACACTTTATCAACCAGATTGGCTTTCAGCATCCATGTTCCTGTTCAGCGTTAAAGTCAGGGATCAGAATGACACAAGGTAGCGACAAAACCCTACTGCGCTGCTCTGCCCGTTCTGATCAGGTAAATGGGAGTATGGCTGTTTTCTGCACTTTGGATATATATATTGTGACAGGGTGTTTGGAAAACACCACTGACTTGCAGGAAAGTACATGGAAAAGAGTACATTTAAACTGCAATAGGTGTTGCAGAGGGATACTTGGCTCAGGTAGGGTTAATATTCAGGGCTGATCCTATCAAATGTGGGGCCCAATTGGGACCATGTTGGCGGGGCCCCTAGACAAAGTGTTGCTGGCTACTGACACACCAAGTATTTAGGAAAATAAGGGCATACAGGCACAAAATAGAAAGGAAAGGGGCAGACAAGGTAAGAGAGTGAGAGGGATGAAATAGGGGCACATAATAGGGGCACACAGGGTAAGAGAGAGAGGGAGGAAATAGGAGAGTGGACTGGGCCAATTAGTTTGGGGCAGGCTGGGCCGATTCAGCTTGGGAGCAGGCTTGGTTGGATTGGGGGCAGGCAGGGCCTATCAAGGTTGGAGGAAAGCTGGGCCTATTAGAGTTGGGGGCAGGCTAGACCTATGGAGTTGGGGGATAGGCTGGCTTATCAGAGTTGAGGGTGGGCTGGACCTATGGATTTGGGGATGGGCTGGACTCTCAAAGTTGGGGGCAGGCCAGGCAGCATCATGTGCTGAGGGAAATATTATCTGTGCTGCCCTGTGGTGCGGGGCCCCCAGAGGTGCGGGCCCAATTGGTCCAATTGGCCTAAGGCCGGCCCTGTTAATATTCCCTCTCAGCCAGGTAATTAAGTGGCAGCTGAGAGAGGATCTAGCTGACAATGTAAAAGGGCTGTGTGAGCACAACTCAGAGCTCTCCAGGGAAGTGAGGGGCTGTGAGAGACAGAGCTGGGCAGAAGGAGCTTTGCTGCCAGCAAGAGAGTTCCAGAGCTTGGAGCCTAAATCTCTTGTGGGGAAAGAAAGAGAAAAGGACTGGCAGAGGCTAGTGGGTCTGAATCCCAGGAGGGTAAGCCAGCAGGGCTGAGTGTGAAGCCCAAATACTTCAAGGTGCAAGAGGGTGAGAGTTTCCCTTAATGGTGAGCGACCAGAGGGGGGAAAACCCTGAATGTTTTGCAGTGTGTTTACTGAACTGTACCCTGCATGTTCTACAGTGAAGTTGACCTGTAACCTGAACATTTTTCTGTTGCCTTTTTGTTGGGAATGTCCAGTGCTTAATAAAGCTGTGTTTTGTCCTAAACCTTGGTGTCCCTGTCTCTAAGCTCCAAAATCCTATGCTACCTGCCTACCAAACGCTAATTCCCCCATAAAAGTGCATGTGCAGGCCAGTGGCATGTCACAATATATATACAGTGCCAAAGGTGCACACCATTTACAGGATAGAGTACCTGGGTGCCCGAGCCAGCAGGGTAAATGTATAGGTGAAGAATGGCGGCACTCACAGGATTTTCAGGCGAAATAAAGAAAATCTTTTTTTTTAACTCAATATATATATTAAAGTTATTATAAAGTTATTGTAATTTTATTTTATAGTTTGGCCTTGTTAACCTAAGATTATAGAGCAACACAGAGCATGTTGGGAAGGCTTGGAAGATTACCCTGAATTGTGGTTAAAGGTCATAGAAACATGTAAAACTAGAAATATCTGAAATTTGTTTACCTCAGGGACTGAGAACTAAAATAACTTTGCATCAATTGAATCTCCATATATTTATTGTAATACAGGTAAAGGACCTATTATCTAGAATGCTCAGGATTTTCCGGATAATGGATCTTTCCATTGTTTGCATCTTCAAACCATAAGCCTACTAGAAAATCATTTATACAGAGCCAAAACTAAGGGTAGGCAGAGTAGGCGATGTGATTTGTATGGCTGCACCATTAGTGCAAGTGGTCCGGCTCCTGCAGCAACCCCCAACCTCCCTATTACTTGGCATCGGAGCATTTTTTGGCATCCAGCAATTCTTCTCAATGTGTGGTTGTGCATGCGCTGTAGGAAGCAGCGCGTCCAGACGTCAACGTCACCACGATCATGTCATATTAAGACGGCAGTGGGCAGCAGAGAGCGAGGCGGAGAGCTGGGCTGGCACGTTGGTGTGGGGCGGGTTAAAGAAAACTGGAGAAAAACAGACTGGCCTTTTTCTGATGCTTCCTGTTCCTATTTATGGCTGACCGCTGACACAGGTACAGATCTGGGGCAATATTTATGACTGACCGCTGGCAAAGGTACAGATCTGGGGCAATATTTATGCCTGACTGCCAGCACAGGTACAGATTTATGAGCAACATTTATTGCAGGCACAGGTACAGATTTGGGGGCAATATTTATGGCTGGCACACATACAGATTTGGGGGCAATATTTATAGCTGGCACATGTACAGATTTGGGGGCAATCAGAGCCGGGCCAACTCAGCCAGGCGCCCTAGGCAACCTGGCCGACCACAGCGCCGGCTGTGCGAAACTACGCTCAGGTGCGCATTCGTGAAACTGCGCTTGAGCGCGCAAAACTATGTGCGAGCATTGCTTGAAACTGTGTGCACGCATGCGCAGAAGCGCAATTACGGAGAAAACATCAGCGCCAGTCGGGGAGAGATGGGACCGGACAATGGGGTATGCGACAGAGCAGGTACCTGCCTGGCGCCCACCCAGCTTTGCACCCTAGGCATGTGCCTACTCTGCCTACCCCTAGTTCCGGCCCTGAGGGCAATATTTATGGCTGACTGCCAGCACAGGTACTGATTTTGGGGCATTATTTTTACTAAATACAAGCCTTGGGATATCTATCTTTTGATATAAAAACACGGGGCATATCCCTCTGGCTGTCGTGAAAGATATATGGAAATCAGATGTATGGACTCCCAATAATGCAATGATCAATATTTATTGCAGGTACAGATTTGGGGGCAATATTTATGGCTGGGAGCAATATTTATTGCTGGCACAGGTACAGATTTGGGGCAATATGTATTGCTGGCACACGTACAGATTTGGGGCAATATTTATGGCTGGCACACGTACAGATTTGAGGGCAAAATTTATAGCTGGCTTAGGTACAGATTTTGGGAATTTTTTACGGCTGGCTGCTGGCACAGTTACAGATTTTGGGGCAATATTTATGGCTGTCACAGGAACAGATTTGGGGCCAATATTTATATAAATGAAAAGTTTCAATCATGAATGTATTTGTTTATTAAAAGGTTTGTTTATTAAAAAAATGTATTGGTAAGACGGGAAATGGTAATACAGAATGGGGGGTGCTGATTGAAGCCCTTGCCTAGGGTGCCAAACTACCTTGGCCTGGCCCTGCATTTAAACATTAAATAAATGCCAGATTAGCTTCCAATAATTATTAATTTTATCATAGTTTGGATCAAGTACAAGATAAAATCTTATTACAGAGAACGGAATTTTTAAAAAATAAATTTGGAGAGAGAGATGAATTAATATATATTGTACCCTGGATGCAAGTGCTTATTGAAGGACCATATGTTAGAGTAAGGTCAGTCATGAAAATAATTATTAGTCTTTAGCAAGGTATGTGTATGTAGCAAGGTATGTTGCTATAGTTTTTATTTGACAATACAGTATATGAATAAATGTGATTACTATTGAAGAAATACCCACACAAATGGGCTGATAAAAGACAAGTATGTTTATAATTCAGTGAACAATTACCTATGCCTACATACTGTGCTTTACTGTCTACTTAAAGGAAACAAATGGCGCCTGCTCCTGGTTCAGTTTCTTTGTAATTAATGTGATTTTAAAAAGCTCTTTGACAATTTATGAAGTTTTGTTTTTTTTGAGAAAAATTCAGAATAAAGCGCTTATGCACAGTCTATGATGTAAAATGGAATATTGGCTGACTTTATTCATAAAAAGTTGGGTAACACGATTCATAAAATCCTACAAATTAGTCACAGTTTGTCATAAAAACAACCACAGTCTGAACATTGCTATGATCTTTAAATGAACAGTTATGCTTAAATACCAATTTTCTTAAATTGATTTATGACATTCTCAGATATATAAATATAGATATATAATATAATATAGATATATAATAAATAGATAGATAGATAGATACACACAGATTTACTTCCAGAGGTATAATAAAGACCCTCAAATTCTCAAGCAGTTAGATTTATATAGTCATAACATGTATTGATCATATTACAGCCATAATATGTATACCCCCATTTTGATTGGCTGAGTAATTAGGGTTTATGCTAAACATACTTAACAAATTATAGGGTGATAAATTCCTGTCTCTCTCTCTCCAGCAGTGCATTCAAATTCTTGTTATGGTCTGTATATATATATATATTGATGTGATATAGTTCCAACCAGGAATCTTTTCCCTGTGATTCTGTGAGTTTTCTCCCATCTATTGGCAAGACAATGTGCAGCGTTGGTCATGATATGTGTGTGGTAGCTGTTTTGACTGATAATAATTAAACTTAATTCTAATGTAAAAATGTAAATGTTATAATTGCTGGAATGAAACCCCCCCCCCACACACACACACCAAAGGTGCAAGCTAACAGAGCCCACACGCTTTTTTGTAATGGACCCCCAGCAAGGAACTCCTGGAGTGGACAACTATGCAGGGGCACACAAATGTACATAATGAGCGCATACCCTTGTTTGGTCACTATGTGCATGTGTAGCATTGGTCAACGTCTTCCCTGATTATATTTCACACACACACATGCACTGAGGAGTGCTGGGGCAGTCACATCTGTGTATGACATAGATGCACTTGATGCTGTTTTTTTGGGGATCAAGGTGCTTTCTGTGAATGGTTCTCCTCCCATAAACACACACATATATAGGCAGTGTATCCTATGTCTTTTTTAAAGAAAGAACCCTATACGTCATGCCTATGAATGAAGTCAAAATAGTTACAAATTTATATTTATATACACAACAGAGAGGACAAAAAAAAAAAATATATATTATTATTATTATTATTATTATTAATAACATGTATTTATATAGCGCCAACATATTGCGTATATATATATATATATATATATATATATATATATATATATATATAGAAACCAGCTGCCTGGGTGCAAAGAAAACATAAGCAAAAAGTTCACACACACACACACACACACATATATAGTATGTATTTGTAAATACCACATTGCACATTAATGTTCCTCATTGATTGGATGTAAAGTAAATAAAGAAAAAATAATGCAATACTCACAGTTTGCTCGATTGTCCTGAAGATTACATCCAAGCAGGCTGCAATGCCTGACTTGAGACACTTTTTGATTAATAAAAGCACGTCTTCCTAGTTGCTGTATGAGGGGTATAATAGATACCACTTTCATCTTCAGGAAACTAGCACGCTAATCAATTGGAGAAGTAAAACTCTGTCACTAATTGGCAAACAACTCCCTGCACTCTGACACCTGTTCTGTTACTAGATAAATGACAAAGTGACAAAGAAGTTCTGTCTTTTATAGAATTGGATGCTGAGTGCATGGCTGTTTTTTTCCATTTAAACAAAATAGTTAATATTCTACCCAGTGCTTCTGATTGGCTACAAGTTTATTGGGCAGGGACAGTCTCCACACCTTATTTTGCAACCAGCAGTAGCCTGGCTTTTTAACAGACTGCCCTAGTAAATGACTAAAGCCACTTTTCTACTAAGCCATCAATCAAAGCTTATTCTACATTAGAAGATCAATGTTTTCACATTTTGTTCTAGTTCTTCTGCTTGTACACGTCAAAAATGCACTTTAGAAATATTTACCACAATTTTACTAAATAATAGTTTTAACATAACCAGTTTGAGTACTTAAGTTATCCACAACAACTGCACTATATAGTATATCTTGTGCAATAATTTGGTAATTGAAACTTCTGTTACAAAATGTTATGCACTACACATCTGTAAATTCACCCTTGATGTATTATTAATTTATGCATTACATTTGACTATAACATTTGACTGATGCTTGATAGACACAAACAAGAACATACAAACTACGGTGAAGTTTAAATATACTAATAATATTTATACAAACCACTGAGCATTTTATTGTCAATTATTGGGGTCATCCTCTTTTCAGTTCCCCTATAGAGGCAGGGCAACTTATTGTGAAGTTAAAGCTATAGCAAACTAACTACAACAGTGACACTTGCCAATGTCCTCTATTGCTGCTGCCCACACAAAATTTCCACTGGTGTCCATGTGGGCCAGTCTGATGCTGGATCCAGCCTATCTCTAAGTTACAGCTGGTCAAACCTGGGATGCATTACGTCAGGCAATCTGAATCATCTGATGAAATGATATCTTCATTATTTTAAAAGTACCAAAATATATTATAAAGTTTACAGAATCAAAAGCAGGACTGCAAATATTTAAACAGGGATCAAGGATTTTTGACAAAACTATTGCAATCATTGTGCAAATTGCACAACTATTCTACCAACGTAATTGGAAGCTCCAGATTCCTCTCCTTTAAAAGTGAGAAAAGGAATCAAATGTTTAGGGAAAGTTCATAGAGAAATAGTGAAATATTTGTAAAATAAATGACTTGCTCCAAAGGAAAACATCTGATCTTGTCTGGACTAATCATAGGTGTAGCATTAGTAGGAAGGAGTCTGTGTGCTGTAAAATCTTGAGCAAAGCAACTGTAGCAACTAAGACAACTGTAAACAAGTGTACAAAGAAGAGTAAGAGGAGATTCCATAAACAGGCCAAAGGTCAGGCTAGGTGGCAAACAAGAAAAAGTTTGTGTGATAAGCCAAAAGGCCAGGGCTGGTAGCAGGCAATAACAAGTCCAAGAAACAGCTTTAATTATTGAGCAGTGCATGTAAACGGTAACTGATCTTGCTTTGCCTTGTGTGACAGTGGGCCTGAACCCCTGCCATAAAGCAAAATAAGATATATGTTGTTTGCAGAAAAGAAACAGTCACATGAATACTGGTCACTCATACATCCCAGTTTTCCCAGGAATGTCCACCATTTTACTGCTCTCTAAGCAGCCTATGTTGTTTTGCGGCCCCAAACAATTTAATTCAGTGCCCAACCTTTAAACAAACCTAAAATACATTATTTTATTCAGAGCCTTATATCTTATATACTATAATACGCATTCTCCATTATGTATGAGGCCCAACTTTGGATAAGTGTGACTGTCACTTAAACTGCTGAAACAAAAATAATTCTGTTAAATTTACTAATTATAGTTACCAAAGAGACATAAATGCTTTTTTCACTAAATACATAAAAATACATAAACAAACCTGCAGTAAACTTTTTCTTAGAACTTGATTTTAGCCTGCTTCTGCTGGACTAGTCCACCCTGTTTGACAAATGCAATGTGCACGCTCCAAGAGCTATATGTGATCCTATGACCTCCTGCATTTTTTCATGTTTTGCTCCAGACATTCAACTAAAAGAAATTAACTTCAAGTAAATGGAGAGCTGTCGCCAACTGTCCTTTCACTATTTGATAAATATTCCCCCTGGGTAAATTTACAACAAGTTTGTAAATTTTTTTTAAAGGTAAATTTTTATTGTTTTCAAAAAGATAAAACAATTAACAATAACAAAAAGAACACAGATAAAAACAAAAGTCTAAAAAAAAAGAACAAAATTACAATACAATGGCAGAAGGAGACTTTACAGTTTCTGGGTCACATGTGCAAGTTTGAGAGTTTTTTTACCTCTATGGTTAATATTATGCAAAATTATCTTTTTGCTTCTTTCCCATAACGGGAGGTAACAGAGTGGTGCTTCACAGTAATGATCTCAGTGCTCTATATTAGGTGGTTCCTCTCTGTTGTTATTAAGCTACTCTAGATCACACCAGGTGCCCCAGATCTTATCAAATTTGGTATACGATCCCCTGTTTTCATATTCATAGTTTCTACATAGTTCATAGTTTGTACAGAGGGGTCATGTTGACTAGTCGTTTCCAGGCCTTCAGCGTAGGGGTTGTGGTGCCCATCCAGTGCATGGCTACCATTTTCTTGGCATAGAAAAGTAAGTCTAAATACGAGTCTAGAGCATTTCAGCAGGATTATGTCATCCAAAAAACCCAGGAGGTATGTTGCTGGAGCGACCACTCTAGGGAAGGCTAAGTTGTTGCCAGGTGTTTTATCACTTTGGACCAAAATCTGTAGGTTTGAGGGCAGGACCAAATCATGTGAAAAAAGTCATCTGAGGCTGTGCCACATCTAGGGCAGGAATCACTAGGTATTCGCTCCATCTGACACAAGTGGTGGAAAATTTTGTATTGAATAAACCTGTCTCTTATCGAAACCAAGTTATTATATATATCATCAGTCGCTTCTTCCCAGTCATCAGAGGTGAGTTCAGGAATATGGGTGGACCACCATTCCTCTGCCGTTCTGAACAGTTTTGGGCATGTTAACATCAGGTTACAGGTTTGTAAATCTACTTGTTGTTAAGTATGTATGTATATTTTTATTTATATAGTGCTATTTATGTAAGCAGCACTGTACAGTAGGGGCCATTACAGTAATAAATACAAATTGATACCAAGTACAATTGGATTAAAGATTAAGAACTAATTATTAAAGATACAAAAGGAAGGAGGTCCGTTCCACAAAGAGCTTATAATCGAAGTAAGAATAAAAATAAAATAGGCTGTGTAAAATAAAAAAATGTTTGTCATATAGTTAGTTAGCCACAAATGTAATCTATAAAAGCTGGGCTGACTGGATGTCTAACATGACAGAATAGAACACAACTTCCTGCTTTTCAGATCGCTTTCAGTCAGCGACTTGAAGGGGTGCCACATGGGACATACAGTAACTGTTCAGTGAGTTTGCAATTGATCCTCAGCATTCAGCTCAGAGTCAAAAGCAACAGTTATGGCCCATGTGGCCCACCCTCAAGTGACTGATTGGTTACTGCCTGGTAACCAATCAGTGGAAACCAAGACAGGAAGTAGTGTTCTAGCTATTATGTTAGACATCTCCTCACTCCAGCCTTTATACATTATATTTTTGGCTAACTAACTATATTAGAAACATTTTTATTTTGCATAGCCTATCTATTTACCCAGTTTTAATTTTTACACTGAACAATTCCTTTAAGAGTTGGCATCATCGTGGGTATGCCACCAATCATCCAAGGCGGAATGGACATATACATGACGTCCATATTGTTCCTGTAAGACACACAGGGAGATCGTCGGGTCTACTTACCTCCTGGCGTGTCTCTCCTCGGATCCGTGTGCACTGACGTCACGGAGGAATTGACCCTGGCATGGATGCTGAGTGTAATGACGCTCGCGTTTCGACACCGAGCATCATGACGTCATCATTCACTGTGAAATTCCCTTTAAAAGGGCAGTGCCAAAGCTGGCTTCTGTTTACAGACCCTGCTGAAGCATGATGTTCTATTGGATTATTCCTTTTTTTTTACTCCTTCCTGTTTTGACCTTGATTCCTGCCGCCTGCCTTGACCCTTTTGCCTGTTTGACTAAGTTTTGCCTAATCTTTGTCGGTACCTCTTTTCAGACTCATTTTCTACCTAATGCATCTATTCTTTGTTGGTTCCTTGGGGCCCCAAAAGGACGTCTGTGAACACTGGAATCCACAGGGATTTCCTATGTGCATCTGAGTGTACCCGCTGCCTCAAGGTTCCCGATTGACGAGTACGTTACAGTTCCTATCATTCAGGCAGACAGTCCAAACAAGAGGAACAAGAGGAAGTGAAGAGAAGCTAACGTATGGCCAGCTATAGCTTTCTAATAATTAATAGAACAGATTTAAGGTCTTTTAAACTAAAAAGACTGATTAAAAATAAAAAAAATTGTCTTTAAATGACTCTTGAGCAGCCATCCTCCTCCTAGTCTTCCGGGGCACAAAATATGCTACCCCAGGGAGTGGGGTTCTGATTGCATGCTCTATACCCTCTCTATACCTCATAGTAATTAATAGAACAGATTTAAGGTCTTTTAAACTAAAAAGACTGATTAAAAATAAAAAAATTGTCTTTAAATGACTCTTGAGCAGCCATCCTCATCCTAGTCTTCCGGGGCACAAAATATGCTACCCCAGGGAGTGGGGTTCTGATTGCATGCTCTATACGCTTTCTATACCTCATCCCTGTAGTGGTCCCTTTGGGCACTCAGATATGATAGTCACTTTTGGCACTGCGTGATTCTTTTTAGGTGGGAGAAGAGGCCCTAGACAAAAGATAAACATAGACAGGATGTGGCCTGTTATTCTGCCTATGTGGCAACTGATTTATCTGAACTAGTTTGCACATGCTGAAGCCCTTGGGCATTTCTGCTACTCCAGACTCTAAATAACCTTTGACGTTATCTAGACACCTTCCCCTCTTTAATTAAGCCCTGTGCTATTTTCTGTACAGAATTCAATATCGTTGTGGGCAAAATGGGACAGCTGTCAGATTTGTCTATAGTAGCCACTTTGACTGGAAGAAACACATGCCTGCAACTAAATAGAGTGCATTATACATGATTCACACCTGCCTGCATTACAACACAAATTTGCTCCATTTTCTCTTACCTATTTCCACCTTCTTTACTTTGTACTTACTACTTTATTTTCTGAATGCAATTTGTTGATTTCAATCTTATTTCAAAAACGTTGTAGCATTGGAAGGAAAGCTAACTAAAATTGTATAACATGCCTTTTCTAATGTTTGCTTGTAGAAAGTGTTGGAATAGTTAAAAAAATATGAAAGTCATTAAATTAAATCATATTGCTTCTCTGTCTTGGCAAAAATGATGCAAATAGGAGCTTGAAAGAAAACATTTTAGTTGACATAGGTTTACTTCCCATTTGCAAATCTGGTAAATGAGCTCAAGTGTTTAGGTGAGTAAAAAAAATTCATCAGGCAAAATATCAAAAATCTTTACATGTGCTACTACCCTTACGACTCCCCCCAGCAACTAATTTAAAAGGATAGACACTTTATAAATTAGTCCCTTCCTTTCCTAGTTGTTGCTTATCTCATCTTTGGGCAGGGATTTCATATTATTATCATTACATATTTGTAAGGCATCAACATATTCCATAATAAAATATACACTGAGCTTCCAGATTCACATACAAACACAACCACTAAACTATACAAGAGGTAAAGAGGGCCCTGCCCACACGAACTTACAATCTTGTACAAACTGTCTATTGAAACCTAGCACTTGAGCATTTTTGTCAATGTATAATATAATACATTGGTTTCATGTTAACAGATAGAGTGGAGTTTATCGTTTAGTGGGTTTAACTGGGAAGGGTAATTTGACTGACAATCTTCTACTCCTTTCACAACTAAAAAGGTTTTAAAATGCTAACATTTTCACCAATCTGTGCTGTTTACTGCAAAAAAATAACAAAAAAATATATTTTATTAGATAATTAGATAATATGACTATATGAATAATTTATTTTCAAGGCAAGCTGTTTTTATTGGACTCATGTTGAACACAAGGGTAAAAAAAATGTGAATTTAGAGAAAATGTGAATTTAGAGAATATTTTTCAATATGAGACACACTAGACTGGTGCATCCTTATCTGTCATTTATGTTGCATGGGCAGGTAGTTAATCTTTATCAAAGATAACAGCACAGGTCCCATGACTGAGCTGGAACATGCAGCATTTAAATGGAGAGCATACAGAGTGAAAGACAAACATAAAAGGGCGACGTAAGCAATGTTCCTGTGGCTAATCCCCAAGGAAACCATCTGATATGACGTATAAAAGATCATATCCTAAATATTGCTTAGTGATCCACATGACAAAATGTCCTTGTTTAAACTGAGATATTTTCAGGCTGTTTCCCACCTAGGGATAATGAAATGGAAATGTACCCTGTTTATACATGGGGCAAGGGATTTTTCTTTCTTTTATCACAACTCCAATTTACTGTTTATCTATAAACACTATGTACACATACTGTATGAGGAACAGTGAATTAGGAAGTGTCTGCGACACATCAATACACATCTAATTTCAGCCAAAAATTATTTCTAATACAAACAAATGATTTCTGGTACTACAGCCACCTGACACGCTAGACTCTGGTTGGCTGTACCACCAAAAAATCTGTTCAACAAAAAATGTGTCATTCCCAGGCAATCAAGGAATGACTTGGTTTAAAAAGAAGTGATAGTCTTTAACGGTCTTCTATGAGATGTATTGAGGTTAGTTAATATGTAAAGTCTCACAAAACAGTTTGTGTGATACTGACATGCAGCCTGTAGATACATAATTCCAACTTTATTTACTTAGAATAAGATACCAAAAAATAGGCACCTGAGGGCCTGTGCCTATGGCAGCAGCTTTAAGAGGGCAGCCCCCGGTACCTATATACTTTGTTTTTTAAATAGAGACTGAAAATAAATCTCTCCCCAGCCACTGTTGGAGACTTGACTTGTAAATGTGGTTGCGGATCTGGGGGGTATGGTTGACATTGTGGCACGATGACTGCAACTTGGGGGTGCTCTAAGCTCCGGTGTCTAGGGTGGCATTGGACCTAAATACAGTGCTACATAAAAGTTGTCATTTACAAAGACCCTATGCAGAAGTGCAAGAGCACAAAAAAGCACAAAAGTACACTCATTCAAGGAGCACTTCTGTTGAGGGTTTGACTGTGCTGTGTTGCAAGTTGCAGAGCTCAGCACTGGTGGTCGCAAGGCAGCCCAGTCTAGTGACTTGCCAGGCAGTAAATACAGGACTCTATTGTGAACTGCTCTGCTGGTGCATCCTAAATTGAACTTGCCAATGTAGAGACTTGTGAATATATTCCAAAGAAACACCATATTTAGATGCAGCTAACTAAATACACACATAATTATATGAAACATGCAAGCCAGATTGTTAAGTGCAAAAACATGGTGGATTATACGCCTTTTCATAATTTACACCTTGCCTTGCATGTTGTATGACCCTGTAGTCTCTGCACAATATCATAGCAAAATTTTAACCATTTTCTCACTCATGAAATTAGTTAGCTGCAGCTAAATATTGTGTTTGATGTTCATAAATGTACATAACACATACTCTTTACACACCAATACATCTCACAAGCTTCTAGAAATAAATAAAGCAGACTAATGATGCCCTGTACACGTATCATGAATGCTGCCAAGTATTTCAAATAATTAGCTTTCCCTCTTCTTTAATACCTGGCTGTGTGCTGCTGATTTTCGGAGTGCGTACATCTTAAAGGGAACATTGCCCTGCATTAAACTACATTAAATCAGTCTAAATCTAAATTAAATCTTGTTCTTACATGAAGGCAGGGTGCAAAGTGCAAAAAAAGGGTGCATTTGCTGTTTTTCCTGCATTTTGCACCCTACTTTCCCAGGCTTGACAGATTGACACGTGTCTTACTTATGGCAGATGGTAAGTACAGGGCTTGCACTTCTGCCCAGGGTCATAGTAAATTACCCTTCATATACTGCAGAAGGGGGATGTTTATACAGTAATGATGAAAGAAATGCTGAAAGCTTAAAGATAAAAGGAAGGTGCAAGGCAGCGATACCATGGAGAAACTGTGACAGCTGAAATTGGGGTGGAGCAGGGAAAACAAAAGATGTAAAAATTGCATGCAAGAAAGGATAAACAATGTTGGAGCAAAAGCTTTGGAGAGGACTGAGATTAAAAATGATGAAAACCACAGGTCTGACGGGCGAGGAAGAGCACTGTGATACCATAGATTTGCATTGCACCGGGGGTTGGCTCTAGTTCCTAATGAACCTTTGTGTCCTAGTGTACCTTTACAGATATGGAAGTAGACCTTTTTAGATAGTTAAGATAAATTCTAGTTGGAAAATGTATGGTCATGGAAACTAGACAATATAGTACAGATATGATAGATTGCCGTTGCTTTCAGTGCCTACAATGTCTGGTGTGTTTAATTTAGCTAATGCTCAATGAGTAATTTAAAGGGGTGGTTCATCTTTGGGGTAACTTTTATTATGTAATAGAAGGCCAATTCAAAGCAACTTTTCAATTGGGTTTCATTATTTTTTATAGTTATTTACCTGTTTTTGTGACTCTGCAGCTTGGGCGTCGCTGACTCCCTTCTGAAAAAAAAACCAAATGCTCTGTAAGGCTACATTTGTATTGTTATTGTTAGTTTTTATTACTGATCATTCTATGCAGGCCCTCTCCTATTCATATTCCACTCTCTTATTCAAACCAATGCATAGTTGCTAGGGTAATTTGTTACCAGTTTGGTTACGATGCAAATTGCAGAGCTGCTGAATAAAAAGTTAAATAACTCAAAAACCTTCAATAATAAAAAAATGAAAACAAATGGGAAATTGTCTCAGAATATCACTCTTTACATCATTCTAAAAGTTATCTCAAAAGTGAACAACCCCTTTAAATCATAGTTGTAAAACAGGCTGTCATCATATGCGGGTTTAAAAGGCTGGATCCTAGTGAAATAAAGCATATTTGCACACTATAGATTTTAACTAGTCAATGTAAGGCTGAATTAAAAACTATAAAATAAAGTTGGAAACATACAAAATGAATAACATTAAGGTAATTTTATTTTTTAAATCATAATTTCACCAGCAATAATTAAAAGAAAATTATGACATTTTTAATTAATTTCTCTCACGCTCTGTGCAGTAGAGATTGGCTCATTTAGGACACTGCAAGCCATTAGGATATTGTGTATTTTATAGTATTTCCTAGTGGCCAACACAATATGGCATACTGTGAATGGGCATTACAAAAAAATCCCAGCACACAGGTTAAACACAGAACCCTGATAACCTCTGTGTTTGTGTCCAGCCACACATACTTAGAAGCCCTACACACTGCAAACCACCCTCCCAGTCAGAAATATACCTAGGTCCCCTACACACAGCCCCATGAATAGTTGCCACCTGGCAGGTAATTTACCATAATCGCCCACAAAACAACATGAGAATTCACCCCCAAGCGGTAATTGAAACGCGCTGTAGTGCTGCGGATGATCTGTTGTGAGCAGGATTTTTGTTCAGTAAAGCAAAATTCTTGAGGGAATAGCTTCTGTAGTGTAGTAGCTTCAGAGACACGGTACCAGGGCCGGTTTTAGGACGTCCGATGGGCCCGCAGTTACTGAAGACGTAATGGGGATACATTGTGTATTCCTACACAACACAGTAAGGGTGTCCTAAACTATAAAATAAAGTTGGAAACATACAAAATGAATAATATTAAACGGATACTGTCATGGGAAAAAAAAATTTCAAAATGAATAAGTTAATAGTGCTGCTCCAGCAGAATTCTGCGCTGAATTCCATTTCTCAAAAGAGCAAACAGATTTTTTTTATATTCAATTTTGAAATCTGACATGGGGCTAGACATTTTGTCAATTTCCCAGCTGCCCCAGTCATGTGACTTATGCCTGCACTTTAGGAGAGAAATGCTTTCTGGCAGACTGCTGTTTTTCCTTCTCAATGTAACTGAATGTGTCTCAGTGGGACATGGGTTTTTACTATTGAGTGTTGTTCTTAGATCTACCAGGCAGCTGTTATCTTGTGTTAGGGAGCTCTTATCTGGTTACCTTCCCATTTTTCTTTTGTTTGGTTGCTGGGGGGGGGGGGAAGGGAGGGGGTGATATCACTCCAACTTGCAGTACAGCAGTAAAGAGTTTTTGAAATTAATCAGAGCACAAGTCACATGACAAAAAATTTGAATATAAAAAAATCTGTTTGCTCTTTTGCGAAATGAATTTCAGTGCAGAATTCTGGTGGAGCAGCACTAATAACTGATTCATTTTGAAAAAATTATTTTTTCCCATGACAGTATCCCTTTAAGGTAATTTTATTTTAAATCATAATTTCACCAGCAATAATTAAAAGTAAATTGTGACATTTTCTGATTAATTTCTCTCACGCTCCATGCAGTAGAGATTGGCTCATATAGGACACTGCAAGCCACTAGAATATTGTGTATTCTATAGCAAGGGTCTATTCCTAGTGGCCAACACACTATGGATACTGTGAATGGGCATTACAAAAAAAAAAAAAAACCCAGCACACAGGTTAAATGCAGAACCCTGATAACCTCTGTGTTTGGGTCCATCCACACATACTTAGAAGCCCGACACACTGTCCACCACCCACCCTCCCAGTAGGAAATATACCTAGGGGCCCTACACACAGCCCCATCATGAAAACTGATATACCAGGGACCCACACATTGCCCCAAATCCCCCTATCTTGTACATATACCGAGTAGGCTTGGGCGAATTTGACCCATTTAGTTTCGCCAAAAATTTGCCGCTGGCGAAATGTCACCAACGCCCAATAAAGAAAATCCAAAGCATGTCTTTTTTTTTTGACGCGCGCCGCCATATGCCCATCCCAAATATCAAGTAGGGTTGTACCTTTTATGTAAAAAGAAAATGCCGGCCTTCCTATATATCTACCTTTTCTCCCTATTAACATCATTGGGATCAACCATCATACCTCCCAACATTTTGGAAGTAAAAAGAGGGACAAAAAATGTTTTCCGCACATAGCGCAGTAATTTTTTTGACCACACCCCTTTCTGTGGCCATACCCCCTAATTACCATGTAATTTGGCAGGTTATGAAAGTTTGAAAATATTTCTACTTATCTAAAATGTGTTTTTGTGTCTCACAATTGTTACAAAGTATCTTATTTGCACCTGTTACCTGTTCTGGCCTCTCTGCTAAAAGCCAATTAAGTGAGAAACTTTGTTTCTTTTTCTGGCTGTTCAGTTCATAGAAAATAGGGACTTTCCAGTACAAATGAGGGACTGCGGGTTGAGCTGTCAAAAGAGGGACTGTCCCTCCGAAAAAGGGACAGTTGGGAGGTATGAACCATAGCGGCCGGTGGAAACCCTAATACATAGTAGCCCCACACACACTGCCTCAAACCCCCCCCATGTCATATGACACATTTATAGAGACCCTTCTTACTGCCCCAAATCCAACTTGTGCAGGGGCCACAAACATTCTCAGCAGCAACTTCATAAAGCTTTCCAGCAACCCCAAACACCTCAACGCCCGATACAGCTCTTAGCAACACCTCACAAAACTCTCAGCTATCAGCACCGCCCATTCAACTTCTGCAACTCCACCCCCGTTCCGACAGCTCGCAGCACCCACAAATAAACTCAAAACACACAGTAAACTGACTCTAACTCTCCAAAAATATTGAAAAAAACACAAATTCGACAGCCATTATGAAAGATAGGGCTTTATTCAGTCACGGGAACTCTACAAACACATGCTGTTTCAGTGTTAAACATGACGTCGTGACGTCACCAGCGGACGACGCGCCTCTATGAACTAGCCGCAGCCATGTGCCGAATGTTCTGAGCAGCCGCAGAAGGCGCTGTGTTTAGTAGACGGAAGACGGGATTATACGAGGAGGCCTTTTATTCTCTCGCGAGGAAGGACGCCATTATCGCCCACAAAACAACACGAGAATTCGCCCCCAAACGGTAATTGAAACGCGCTGTAATGCTGCGGATGAGCTGCTGTGAGCGGGACGTTTGCGCAGTAAAGAACATTTCTTGAGGGAATAGCTTCTGTAGTGGGTTTCCTTCAGCTGCAGAGACGCGGTACCAGGGCCGGTTTTAGGACGTTACTAAAGACATAGATGGGGCTACATTGTGTATTTCTATGCGACACAGTAAGGCTGTCCCAAATTGCAGTCTTCACGATGGTAACGACTCACTGCAGAGGAAATTAAATTGCCTGAATAATTCTTTGAGTGGAGTTTGCGGTCTCTCTTTTGTTACCCAAACATTTGGGGGGGGGAGGGGGTAGATGTGTTGTTAGTATGAGAAGCTATTCAGTAGTGTGCCTTGCGTGAAGAGCATCCATGTTGTTTTTCACAGTAAGTCACACTGCAGCTTGAGCAGGCGATGGTGAAGTGGTGGTTGAGGTTAAAGAGGTTTCTTATAGAAGTGATGGGCATGTTGGTGGTTCTGTAACTAATTTGACAAATGTTCAGTTGCTCGGGTACAGGCAGAAGGGAGAGTATTTGGATGGCAATACAACTTATGGTAAGGAAGGTTTTGAGGAAAGGAGGTTCAAATAGAAAGGGTCTGCATTTTGGGCCAATGAGAAATTTAAAAGTTTATTTTAAGGTAACCGTATAAAAAACACAGTTCAGAGTTGATCCAGAGACTGATATGGGGGTGTATATGTGGGTTTAGAAGAATTTTTTTTGACCCTCTATTAGCAAAATGGAGTCCGCTTCACTCTCAGACGTTTCAGCCTGGTCGCAGGCCTTTCTCACTTTGAGAAAGCCCTGGAACCAGGCCGAAACATCAGTCTCTTACTTCAATAAAAGTGTAGTGTGTTCCCATGTGCCAATAAATTACTTGACACACGCTGGATGGTGTTCATGGACTGATATATACATATATACATACATAGTGTGATAGGGTGGCCACCTTACACTTCCTGCTTCCACTTTTATAGCTGTGCCCCTGTTTGCCTTGCCCCTTTTGTGACATCGCCACAGGGCGGGTCTATGAAAGGAACTAAGAAGTCGAGCTTGGTGCAAGTCGGGTTTTACTTGACCCGCACATGACTAATATATAGTGAATAAAGTACCCCCTCTTGTAAAATATAAGGATGTTATAAGTTGCCAAGGAGTTTCATGACCATATAAACAAGCCAATGTCATGTTTTTATACAGGTCATGGAACAGGTCATGACTGAAGTTTCAGTGAGTCATGTGACAGAAATTACATCACTGAGCACTTTTTATAAGGATATAATTTCCAGGATATTCATGGCTCTTGTGTATTATATAGTGAATAAAGTACCCTCTCTTGTAAAATATAAGGATGTTATAATTTACAGAGGAGTTTCATGACCATATAAAAACACAAGGCCTTCACAGTTTATAAGAATATAATTTACAAGATATTCATGGCTTTTGTGTATTATATAGTGAATAAAGTACCCCCTCTTTTAAAATATAAGGATATTTACCGAGGTGTTTCATGACCATATAAAACCACGAGGCCGAAGGCCGAGTGTTTTTATACAGGTCATGGAACTCCGAGGTTACCTCTAATATCCTCATATTTTACAACTGGGGGTACTTTATTTATTATAATACACAAGTTTCATTGAGTCATGTGACAGAATTGACATCACTACTCACCATTTATAACTGATGACATCAGAACTCACTGTTTATAAGGATATAATTTACAGGATACTCATGGCTTTTGTGTATTATGTGTTACTGTGAGTGTATCAAGCATTTGCAGTACAAAGAACCTATTGTAGACATTTTTTACCTCACCAGCAAGTAATCTATTGATACTTTGTTCATTCTAAAGTCATACCTTCCTTCAATGTAATGTGTAATGGTATTTATTCACAGATGATCAAATCCATGGTTAATATTTGTGTATTAACAAGGTTTATTAAAACTTGACTGGTGACCAGAAAGTTGGTGCAGTCAGCTGCAACTGCCCAATGTGTTTTGGTGCATTTGATTTTCATATCTGCACTTTGTCTGCCTTTAGGGCAGAACTCCATGGCTCGATGTGGTTTGATGCGTCCCACTGAGAGGAAAAGCAGGTGACAAGGCAGAGGTGCTGAATATAATGTAGGTTACACACAACACGACTGTCGGATGAAGACGCAGCGTGCAATGTTCACATCTGACATATTGTGTTGGATACATGTAGTTTGTAGCTGCAATGTTTCTATAACTTACATTTTATTCAGCGCCTCCAGCTAGGGTTGCCACCTGGCTGGTATTTTACTGGCCTGGCCAGTAAAAATGATGCTTGATGTCAGTTATTAAAGGACCAGTAACATCAAAAAATTTTTTTCAAAAATTCGTTAGTATACAACGAAAAAACAACACCAAGACAAATTAAAGTTTAAAATAGCAAAGCCTTTATTAAGAAATAACTTACATAAACTCCACTTCCTGTCCTCTTCAGAAACGGCGAAAAGGCGACCATCCATTCTGCGGTGCTTGACTTCTCCTCCCTGGCTATTCACTGACAGCCATCTCATTCTCCAGCTCTTCTTCATCCTCGCAGGAGCAGCAGTAGGAATGCAATGTCGGCGGGCTCCCCATTGGATTCACGAGGGGTGCAGGAAAGTAGAGGAGGGCAGTGCGTCCATTCCTGCCTTGAAGAACCGGTGCCGATACCGCAGGGTGTGTGTTCAGCGTGGTATATTAGCATGGAGTCCAGAAGCAGCCAGGAGAAGGGTCACATGAAGATGGAGCACTGAGCAGCCAACTCCGGGTTCGTCGCAACAGAGTCACCTGGTCGGTTATGTGCAGATCCGGGAAGAAAGGGATGTTCCTGGCCCACAGCGCTGAACAGTAACCGGCCGGCAGCTCGCAGATTTCCACAGCACTGAACAGTAACCGGCCGGCAGCTCGCAGATTTCCACAGCACTGAACAGTAACCGGCCGGCAGCTCGCAGATTTCCACAGCACTGAACAGTAACCGGCCGACAGCTCGTAGATGTCCACAGTGCTGAACAGTAACCAGCCGCCAGCTCCATAGCGGGACGTGGGATAGGGCTCGGCCGGCAGCAGCAGAGAGATGTATCCGGACATATAGCAGTGGCCATTCAAGGGGTCGCCGTTGGTGAGAGCGTATTGGCCTGGGTTTGGCTGGGTCGGAGGCATACTACCTCGCTGTACCGCTGACAAAAACAAAGTGATAAGGGAGGAAATGTGCAGCCAGGGCTGGGGAAATATCGCAAACACATACTATATAGATACCGGCCGGTTACTGTTCAGCGCTGTGGACATCTGCGAGCTGCCGGCCGGTTACTGTTCAGTGCTGTGGAAATCTGCGAGCTGCCGGCCGGTTACTGTTCAGCGCTGTGGGCCAGGAACATCCCTTTCTTCCCGGATCTGCACATAACCGACCAGGTGACTCTGTTGCGACGAACCCGGAGTTGGCTGCTCAGTGCTCCATCTTCATGTGGCCCTTCTCCTGGCTGCTTCTGGACTCCGTGCTAATATACCACGCTGAACACACACCCTGCGGTATCGGCACCGGTTCTTCAAGGCAGGAATGGACGCACTGCCCTCCTCTACTTTCCTGCACCCCTCGTGAATCCAATGGGGAGCCCGCCGACATTGCATTCCTACTGCTGCTCCTGGGAGGATGAAGAAGAGCTGGAGAATGAGATGGCTGTCCGTGAATAGCCAGGGAGGAGAAGTCAAGCGCCGCAGAATGGATGGTCGCCTTTTCGCCGTTTCTGAAGAGGACAGGAAGTGGAGTTTATGTAAGTTATTTCTTAATAAAGGCTTTGCTATTTTAAACTTTAATTTGTCTTGGTGTTGTTTTTTCGTTGTATACTAACGAATTTTTGAAAATTTTTTTTTGATGTTACTGGTCCTTTAATAGGAAAAAATGGCAAGAATATTGGAATATTGGAAGGCCAGTATTTTTTTCCAGAAAAGGTGGCAACCCTACCTCCGACTGGTCACCTGCATTTCGTCTCAGTGCGATGCATCGGATCACATCGCACCTTGGGCTTCTGCCTTTAGTGTTAAAGGAACAGTTTAGTCTAAAAATAAAAACTGGATAAACAGCCTGTGCAAAATAAAAAATGTTTTCAATATATTTAGCAAAAAATTGAATGTATAATGGCTGGAGTGACTGGATGTCTAACATAACAGAACTTCCTGATTTTCAGCTCTCTAACTCTGAGTTAGTCACTTTAAGGGGGGCCAAATGGGACATAACTATTCAGTGAGTTTACAATTGATCCTCAGCATTCAGCTTAGATTCAAAAGCAAACAGTTAATGATCCCTGTAGTCCCCCTCAAGTCACTGATTGGTTATTGCCTGGTAGCCAATCAGTTGAAACCAAGAGAGCTGCAAAGCAGGAAGTAGTGTTCTGGCGATTGTTAGAAACCCAATCACTCCAGCCTTTATATATTATATTTTTGGCTAAATAACTGTATTGAAATATTTTTTATTTTGCACAGCCTATCTTTATTTTTTTATATATATATGGTTATGCCCTAAGATGTAATACAAATATGGGATCTGTTATCCTGAATACTTGGGACATTGTTTTTTCCAGATAAGTGATCTCTTTAATTTGGTTCTTTATACCATAAGTCTTCTAAATCATTTAAACCTTAAATATACCCAATAGGCTTATTTTGCTTCCAAGGTGGATTAATTTTTTATTAAAGGGGTTGTTCACTTTTGAGTTAACTTTTAGTACGATGTAGAAAATTATATTCTGAAACAATTTGCAATTGTTTTTTTTTTTTTTTTGGAATTTTGAGTTATTTTGTTTTTTTTATATAGCAGCTCTCCAGTTTGCAATTTCAGGAATCTGGTTGCTAGGGTCTAAATTACCCTAGAAACCATGCATTGGTTTGAATAAGTAACTGCAATATGAATAGTAGAGGCCTTAAATAGAAAGAGGAGTAATAAAAAATAACAATAAATTTGTAGCTTTGCAGAGCATTTGTTTTTTTATATATGGGGTCAGTGACCCCAATTTGAAAACTGGAAAAATAGTCAGTAGAAAAAGGGAAACGGTTAAGAAAAACCTGTAAAAAAATAAATAATGAAGACCAATTGAGAAGTCGCTTACAATTTCACCTGACAAAGATGTTGTTTAAACACAATTATGATTGTAACTGAGGCCTTCAAACTAGGTAATGCCTCTGTGTGGTTATGACCTTTTTGAATATTGCTAGCCTATTTTCTACCCATTCATGTGCTATGTCAAGATATGATAATTATGTTTAAAATAAAATGTAAAAGAAAAAAAAGAGTAATAAAAATAGTCTATCATTATTTGTCTTTTTGAATTTTAATCTGGAGCTAGTAATACATTTACTCAGGCCAAACATTTTAGGAAAGTTTATAAAAGTAACACCCAAAGACAAAAGCCAAAGATTACAGAGGCATTTGTTTTCATCTGTGAACTCACCCCGTTGCCAAATTCAAATTACATTTTTTAACGTACTGGGAAATATTTGTTTTTGTTGGAATGAGGTTTACCTGAGCAGTGTTGAAGTTGGCTTGTTCTATTAGTAGGTTAATATTTCAGTTGAAAACAATTATTAAAGCATGCCTATGTAATTTATTGTAGCTCATTGGGGATGCTTCAATCAAAGAATCTTTTCACTGCTTCAGCACTTTGACCTGTTTATATTGGGGTTGGCAAAAAGCTGCAATTGAGTGACCTTAAGACCTTTTTTTCTGGGTCCCCAGATGTTGCTGGACTACAAATCACTGCTGATGTGATACCAAGTTATGTCAGATTTTCTCCTGAGAAACCTTATAGATCGAGAGAAGGGCTATAAAGCCACCCTTGTTTACTGTCAGATATTGTCTCTGGGCAAATGTTTATTAATTCATATCATACCTCCCAACATTTTGGAAGTAAAAAGAGGGGACAAAATTTTTTTTTCGCATGTAACACATCAATTTTTTGAGCACACCCCTTTCTGTGGCCACACCCCCTAATTACCAACATTTGGCAGGTTATGAAAGTTTGAAAATATTTCTCCTTATCTAAACTGTGTTTTTGTGTCTCAAAATTGTTACAAAGTATCTTATTTGCACCTGTTACCTGTTCTGGGCTCTCTGCTAAAAGCCAATTAAGTGAGAAACAGGGACTTTCCAGTACAAATGAGGGACTGCAGGTTGAGCTGTCAAAAGAGGGACTGTCCCTCCGAAAAAGGGACAGTTGAGAGGTATGTCATATACGTTCAGTTAAATATCACACTCTATATAAGTCAGTTTTAGCTTGTTTCAAGCTCACGTATATTGAAGGAGCAGTATAGATGATTTGTATTGAAAATGCCTTGAAAGAGCTTGAATAAAAGACTGGGAAAGAAATAGTAGGGGGGCTGAATAGAAATTGAAGTAATAAAAGTAGCAATAACAAGACAAATACCGGCAGTTCCCGGGTTACGTATGAGATTGGGTCTGTAGGTTTGTTCTTAAGTTGAATTTGTATGTAAGGTGAAACATCTACATTTACTTATTAAATGCAACAAGACAGATGTCTGTTTTAACATAGTATTTTGTGCATATTTGTTTATAGCTTTTTGTGCTCTACACACGCCAGAGGGGATTGGAGCAGGGGTTTTATTAAATCTAAATGCTAATAAAGGCCATTTAAACCCCAGTACATTACTGTAATAGCCTCCGTTTGTAAGTATGAGTTGTATGTAAGTCGGGTGTATGTAACTCGAGGACTGTAAAGCATCAGGGATCAATAGTTATTTTGGCTGCAGGAGTCAATGACCCCTGATTGAGAGAGAGAAATTAGCACAAGAGGAATGCAAATAATTCAGAGATTAAAAAAATAAATAATACGGAGACCAATCGAAAAGTTGCTTGCTACCACAGCATTGCACAAAGAATGGGGCCCCAGGATTTAACTAAACTGTAAGGGCAGCATCTTGAATGAGAAGCCAATCTACATCTAGAGAAATTGATCTCGCTGCATTTCTAGGCTAGTCTGAGAACTGATGGAGTGAAGTATCTTTCCTCCAGCGCAGTTTTGAAGCATTCCTGCCTCCTAGTATCAGGTCATATTAATGATCATATACCAAATGTTCTCATTCAGTTGCATCCGAAAAAGTATTTGTAATGAAAGATCACCATCGTGAGAACCAGAGCTTTAAACATTGTGCACATCATATTCAACTACGTGTGCTTATTTAGTGCTGTAATTCTGAGTCAACAATTTATTTTTGGGATAAACATTACTGCAAATTATGAATGAAAATGTAATCCGAGTGCCATTTGAATGTGTGGCATCTATATACTCAGAAGTCCTAATTTATATATTCTGGCATTTTGATGGGGTTCATTCTTTGAGTATTGGTGGAAAACTGCCGTTATCCTGCCATGGGGCCTGCCATTAGCTTCAGAAGAAACTATTGCTGACAGGTTGATTTTGGCCACAAACACTTGAGTGCACACATTCTGGCAATCTGCCTGTCCACTGCTAAAGACAGGTGGATTCCACTGTGTCCTGGCGCTTAATCCAAACATTTGTGTCAAATTTGCTCACATTCACAGTTAAAGGGCCAGGTGCTAATATAGAAAGACCTATGTGCTAAACTGCAGAGCCTTTCCATTTTCAAGTGTGTACATCCTAGGATAAAGGTATAAAATTACATTTGAGATGCAATTTAATCAGGTAGGTATAAGAATACTAACTGGGCTACTTCTTTGAATTGCAGGCTGAGGCTGACAGTTCATTCCTTTTAAGCAGCATTTTAATCTAGATATATTTTTGTCTGCAGAACCAGGTTATTCTGACGGTTTTTTTTCACTTACTAGAAGCTACTACCGGTATATTTATAAGATTGTATTGATTTGGGCCTTCGGAAAACAAAGCGCTCCGAGTGCCATCCTGCCACGGGAAGGCAGTTCAGGGACATTATTTGGCCAAAGAAGAGGCGATTTGTCGCAGGAGACTAATCTCCACGTGTCTCAGCCCTTATTAGGGTCAGGGCACACAGGCAGATTCGGGGAGATTAGTTGCCTGGTGACAAATCTCCTCTTCTTCTCCCCGAACTGTCTCCCCTGTCTTCCCGTTGGCTAAAATGTAAATTGCCAGCAGGATGACACTCGGAGCAATTCGTTTTTAGAAGTTGCCCGAAGTTTCCTTGTGAGGCAACTTCGGGTGACTAATCTCCCCGAATCTGCCTGTGTGCCCTGACCCCAGCGGCTTCTCCGTCTCTTCTCCAGTCTACTCTCTCCTCCCCCCCACTCTCCTGTTCAAGGTTCTTTTATCATGGTTTGTGACACCTGCCCCCACAGCTCACCTCCCAACTGACCAGATGCCGAGATAAACCCCCAACTTGCCTACATCCTTATCTTTTGCTCCTGTAGTAACCAACTACAATTCCAAGACAAACCTTTGATATGGAAATTTGGGTGAGGGTGTGACGTGGAATGTTAGCTACCTGGAAGACTAACTTTGCAGACAACGTATAAAACAAAAAATATGCACTAGGCCACAAACAAATACACATTTAACATAACATCACCATAAAAGGGTGCACAATAGTTTAACACTGTTGTAAAAATGTTAATGTTCTATAATTTGTTTCTATTGCGCTCACCTTTAAAAACAAAGTATAGAACTGCAACTTTTTTGCAAATACTATTGAGTGGCCTTATCTTTCCACGAGGTTCTATTTTTATTTGAATGTGGTATGAACTGTTTTTTCCATGTAATACGCAGTACTACTATAACTACAATTATATTGTTGAAATATAATTAGTGAAAATATCTCCAAGTGTTATTGTAGTGCA
The DNA here is from genome assembly GCA_038501925.1 of Xenopus petersii. Taxonomy (NCBI): domain Eukaryota; kingdom Metazoa; phylum Chordata; class Amphibia; order Anura; family Pipidae; genus Xenopus; species Xenopus petersii. The sequence goes on from CM076678.1 coordinate 61,239,586, forward strand.
GTTCTAACCTTTGTACAGGTATTATATGTAACATAACATAATGGCATAACCAAAATGGCTGTTTCTTATACAGACAAAGTGCAGGTTTATGTATAAAACACTCGGGGGGGCAATTAAAAAGCTGCCAAAGTTTTTAATTATTGAAACTTGCCAAGTTTTTTTTCCAGCAGGAAACCCTGCATAATTAGTGGACTCGCATAGGGTTTCCTTTATGATTGCGTGAGCACGAAAGCTGGTGCTACCATATATGGGACCATACTATTACTGTTGTCTTTTGGGATCCTATGAGGCATATTTAAGCTGTTTAACATATGAGGGGGCTCCCTTTGTGAGCGGCCATGTTGTGTAGCGCACATGTGCGTAATGAGCTTCTGACATCTCATAATCTGATGCATAAAGAGCGAGTTATGGCACTCACTCATTATGTGTATATGTATGCCCTAACATGACCTCCTGCACCCAGTGTAGGCAGCCTATTGCAGTTCCATTAGCCAGCACCTCTGGTGGGGGGAGTCTATTTAAGTTGACTGATGCCCTTTAATGAAAGCATATCTGTAATTAGAATAATTAGCAAGGAATTGTTACTAAATATTTTGACAACTGTCAATGGATTATGTGACAGTTTACACATTCTGCAGTTTCAAAAATAGAAAAAAAAAACTGATCAGACTGGAGACTAGGCAATAACCTTCTTTATCCAAGCAGTTTAATCGCTGGCCAAACATTTGGATGCTGCTAGAATGACTATACATAGCCTAAACAATAAGGGCAGATTTATCAAGGGTCGAATTTTGAGTTTATGGGAGTTTCTAAAAACTCCCAAAATCTCGGAAATCGGAAAAAAACAACCCGATGAAATGCATTAAAAAAAAATTAGAATTTTTTCAATTCAAGTTCCTTAAAACTCCCAAAATCTCAAAATGCAAAAAAACCAAAACAACCAGACGAAATCTATTAAAAAATAATACGATCGTCCTGCAAACTCAATTGGAATTCAATTCAAACTTTTTCACAAAAAAAAAAAACAAACAAACATTTTTTCACCAAACGACTCCAAATTGATTGTAGGACCCCCATAGGCTAAAACTAATTTGTCAGGTTTTAGATGGCAAATAGTCAAATTCTTAAAGGTTCAGTACATGATACATTTCGAGTTTTTTTTTTTTTATAAACTCTAATCGAATTTGGACTATTCTCTAGTTGAATTACACTAAAATAAACACGAAATTTGAATTTCAATTCGATCCTCAAAAAATCTGCCCCTAACAGTGTGAAGTAAAAAGAGCTTAGTTTTCAAACCTGCCTGAACAATATCCATAGTACAAATATTTTGGCCTGGCCCATTCAGGCAAATAGAGTGATTCCCACTCTGGCTCCATGTGTCAAATGGTACCTTTTGCTGTTATAAGGATCCACTAAACTATGAATATGGCTAAAAATGCCATATTTTATAACATGACCTTATTGCACCAGCCTTAAGTTTCAGCTTCTTAATAGCAGCAATGGTCCAGGATTTCAAACCTGTCACAGGGGGTCACCATCTTGTCTGCAACATTCACATGCTCAGTCGTCTCTGTGCACAGACAAAATCTGCGTTTTTTCACCTTTGTAGGCTGCGTTGGACAATTTGTCATGTTTGACCCTAGATTTACAAGTTTTTGTTCAACACTGGGCATTGTTTACTTTACCTACTGGTAATCAAAGGAAACTGCAGTTGTACCTTTGAGAGTTATATTCACTGCTACAGGCACAAGTATTGTGTATCTGACCTTAGTGGTGCAAGTTTGTACTCATTAGCCCTCCAGCAGTCGTGCCTGTACCAGTGCAAAGGTGCACCTCTCTCTCTTTTTTTTAATGGGACTTACCATTGATTTCGTACATAAAGGGATTATTGCTCTTGTTATGGATAGTCTCGTCCATGTGTTACTTCCAGCACTTTCCGTAGCTGGTAAAGGGCATGTTTCCCTTCATACTATGATTAATTATTTAACCTGTATTGTCTACAGAGAATGGTTCAGAAAACCGATGATTGCAATGACCTTTTCCAGCTTTCATTTTTGATCGTTTTTATAAGACTTAAGTTTAAAGCGTCACATTTGTCCCTCCCATGTTTCCCTGAACCTGTAGGAAGTAGATTTCTAAGATGTCAAAATGAATGTATTATTTGAGTTGGGCAGGTTTGGCCTGACTTATTATCAATAGTAGCAAGTTGTGGGTGGGTTATTGGTCAAACTCGCTCATGCTTGTGATGTCATTGCCCCTTTCCCATCCCCTTTGATGTACCCATCTTGCCCCACTAATCTGATGTCTTTGGATGGTGGATCAGGATTGGCTCTATAAAATAATTAGGACATTCAGTATGGTTTGCGTTTGGTCTTTTTTTTTCAGCCCTACTCAATATGATCCTTGAGCTTTATTAAAGTCCCCTGTTACAAGTGATGCATTATTTGCTAACCTTCCTCACATGCTGCTGAGAAATCTATAAACTAGTGTATTTCTGTTAATTATGCAAGAATAAAGGCTCACTTTTGTTAATTATGAAAAAAAAAAAAAACCCAAAAACACTCAATAGTTGCACTTTGCTTTGGACGTGACACGGCCATAAGAAGCCAAGGAGTAGGAAGTCGGTGACCCCCTTTATGAAAAGGTGCATATCACGTGAAACTGGAAAAAAAAAATCGAATCTATCTATATTAAAACAAGTTATTTGTATGGAGGTTCTCATCCCGTTTAACGGGATTTATAATTAAATTTATTATTAAAATTAGGGATGCACCGAATCCACTATTTAGGATTCTGCCGAACCCCTGAATCCTTGGCGAAGGATTCGGCCGAATACCGAACCCTAATTTGCATTGTAAATTAGGGGTGGGAAGGGGAAAACATTTTTTACTTCCTTGTTTTGTGACAAAAAGTCAACTGATTTCCCTCCCGCCCCTAATTTGCATATTTAAATTAGGGTTCGGTTCGGCCAGGCAGAAGGATTCGGCTGAATCCGAATCCTACTGAATAAGGCCGAATCCCGAACCGAATCCTGATTTCAGTGTATCCCTAATTAAAATAATAAATTGGATCACGAAAAAAGACGATAAAATTGAGCGAAAACCTGAATTGTACAATTTTTCTGACTTTTTTTCCCCCAATTCCCCTAAATCACTTTTTGACATTTTTTTTTCGGGTTTTTGCCCAAAAACCCATAATTTATCAGATTATCAGGCTAAACCCAGCAAATTGGGATAGGTATTGATTTATACAGGACCTTGACAGATCTGAAATGGCAGATTTTCGGAGTCTGGCTTTTTGCAGCATCAACTATAATAAATCTCAAAATATTCAAGTTTTTTTTTTCCATTAAAAATAAGTTTTGCCCCAGATAGTCCAAGTTTTAATAAATAAACCACTGAGTGTAGTTCAAGCTTAGTCATTAAAGCCAAAGGAAAGTGAATGTGCTGTAATGCGCTCACCCCCATAGCTCCATTGACAGGCCCATTGTTGGCCTGTGTGGAACTACACTAAGAGGATATCTCCAAGAAAATGCATACGTTCACGTTCCTATACAGTATCCACTCCATGTAGCTCCGTTGATAGGATGTTTAATGACAATTAAGATGACCATATACATATCAATAATATTGTACAAAACTTTATTTTGTATGTGTGTCTTTTTAATATCTTTGTACTATGGATATTGGTTGGTTCCAGCATCAGCTGCCGACACAACATGCTGGCCATTCATTGTGGATTGGCCAAGGGGGAAGTGAAGAGGAGCCGCAGCCACTGATCCATGTATGGCTGTCTGTAGACTTTTTATTTAGCCATCATTTTACTGGCTTGACTAGTAGAAATCATAACTGACGCCATTTTTATTTATAGGGAAGAAAGAAATCTGCTGTAAAGATCCGTATTTTGTTCCAGAAGAAGCAGCAACTCTATAAAAATGCTACTGTCCCTTTTATGTACACCAAAAACAAAAACTTTCCATTTGGTCTTTTATTATACTATGATTTATGCTGCAGCTTTTTTAAAATCCATTGCTTTTTACATGTATTAAAGCAGTACGTTCTCTAAATTAATCCCTAATGTGGAATTGAAAAAAAAAAAATCACTCAAATCACTCTCCGTCTGTTTTTGTTTATATAACACTATGACAGTGGTATCTGGATCGCTTTAATTGGGTAGAGCTTCAATGAGTAAGCCAAAGAAACTTCTGGGGACAGACAATATATTCATTTATATATATGACTAGCCACATTAAAGGAACAGTAACATAAAAAAAAAGAAAAGTGTTTTAAAGTAATACAAATATAATGCAGTGTTGCCCTGCACTGGTAAAACTGCTGTATTTGCTTCAGAAACACTACTATTGTTTATATAAATAAGCCGCTATGTAGCAATGGGGGCAGCCATTCAAAGGAGAAAAGGCTCAGGTAACACAGAAGATAAGCTCTGTAGAACATAAGGGTGTTATCCATTATTTAGCCTGTGCCATATAGTCTTTTTTCAATTTCCTCCATTGCTACACAACAGCTTGTTTCAATGAACTATATTAGTGTTTCTGAAGCAAACCGATCAGTGCAGGGCAAAAGTAAATGATAGTTTCATTACTTTAAAACACTTTCGTTTTTTTTGGTGTTACTGTTCCTTTAAGGAGCAGTCTGTATGTATTTACTTATTTCCAAGTGAATTTTATTCATGCAAAACTTCTGAATATTTCATTAACAAAAGTGACTGCATACCTAGATTGGTGGTGGGGGACTATTAAAAAAAATAGTCTATGTTTTATTTTAACATCTCTTAACATCTCATTTTACTGTTCATTTTACTGTTACTTTTATAAGCCAGTTAGTGAGTACCATTCTAGCTTACTTAATACAAAAAAGGATGCTTCTGTATTTAGTGTACATTTTCATTTGTCCTTTTTTTGCCAATTACCTGGAAATCTTACTCTTAAGACTTCCATTGCTATTGTAAATTATTATGCACACTCTTGTTTATCATGTTTTGTGCTGACAGCTTTTTTAAATTTTTAAAGGAGAACTAAACCCTAAAAATGAATGGTTAAAAATTTCATATTTTACATGCTGAACTTATTGTACCAGCCTAAAGTTTCAGTATCTCAATAGCAGCAATGATCCAGGACTTCAAACTTGACTGACACTCACATGCTCAGTGGGCTCCGAGTAGCTGTCAAGAGGCTTCGCTTAGGGGTCGTCACAAATTTAGAAAAATGAGAGTTTGAATTAGAAAATGAGATTGGCCTCTAATTTAAGCTGATGCTACAAGGCTGATACATACATTCTGCTGATAATTGCACTGGTTTCTGAGCTGCCATGTGGTAATTATCTGTATTAATTAGTAATTAGCCTGATATTGTGACATTTCTATTCTGTATATACAGTATATTGTGAGTGGATCCCTAAGATCAGGTAAGTGACAGCAGCACAGAACATGTGCAGTGAATCAGCAGACAAGAAGATGGGGAGCTACTGGGGCATCTTTGGAGGCACAGATCTTCCCTTCTAAAGAGCTGTGGTTGCCTTGGGCAGGCACAGAAGCACAAAACATAATGTACAACATTTCTACCTACTTCTTTAGTTATCCTTTAAGTGCCACAGAATACAGAATCTACATTCTGTGGATAAAAGGACTGAATTGTCAGTCCGTAGACTCTACGTTCTGCAGCAGATTTATCAAAATCGTTTGTGAAAAAAAAAAACACAGACGAGGGATAAAAAGGTCGACAAAATGTGTGTGACTTTTTTTCTCAAAGGCTAGCTTATTCAAGAAAAAAAAATTCTGCGTGCATTTTTCATGGAAAAAAAGTCACACGCCAATTAGAATCTCATGGTCACATTCATGAATATCTCAAATGTTTTAATAAACTGGGAAAATAAAAGTTATCAGAGATCATTTCCATTGTCTTCTATACTCCCAACCAGCTTTTACTTGCTGAGTTTTTTCTGGCAACTTTTTGAGGTTTTATTCATTAAAAAATGTAGACTATTCCATATTACAAAGAATATTCTCAAGTATATTCGTACTCGTGTTTTTCATTGTGTTTTTTCACGAATTGTGAAACAACAAAACCTAGATTTTTCATAAATGAATGTTGCATGGATGTGTATCTTCCAAAAATTTTTCTCTATGGTAAACACATTTTTTTATGTAGCTTTACCCCACATAAATGCACTAAATGTGTTACTTTTTCAATAGCTGATGTGACTTCCAGTTTTTGTGCACTAATTTTATTTCAGGGTCCCTACATGCTAGATACTTTGGTGAGCCTATACATAATATGCATCAAACTGTTTGGTAGCCTCTGGCATTCTTAATTATGCTCTTTTACAGAGCTGTCAAAACCTCCCCCCAATTTTTCGAGAGTTACCAGAATTTGCGGTCTGTCTGTGAATTTGTGGTCTACTGTCACTCAAACACATTCCCCCCTTGACATCTGATGATTTTCCAAAATTTTTTGTGAAAATCCAGTGGCACATACCCGCGCGTCACCAGTTCCCCCCGACTGTGCACTCTGCCAGGTTGACAGCTCTGGTTTTATCTTGGTTTTGAAAAAGTGCAGCTTGGTAAGTATGTCTCTTGGAGCCGCCTCAGGAGCCGTTTTTGGCTTAGGGACCCTCTGAATGCGATAGATTGTCAGGTCGATTTGTGTTGCTTCTTTTTAAATTGTGAAGTAAGTCTATAAAGTAGGCACTCCGGTTTAATACCTTCTGGGATTCTACGTATTCTTATACTGCATCGGCGGGACCTATCTTCTAGGTCTGCCACTTTATCGGTGAGCCTGGCCATCTCTTTCTCCATGCTTTGCTGCGTTTCAGCTACTTCATTATGGGCTGATGTGAACTCGCGTTCCATATGATTGGTGCCCTCTATGAGGTCTCTTACCTATTTTTAATTTCAGCAGAGAACAGCTTGAAATCATGTTGCAGCGATGTTCTGAGCTGCATCAGCATGGTTTTAATTTCTGCTGCTGTGACTGGAGAAAATGCGCTTGCAGATTAAATTCTGGTGCCTGCATGTTGGTCCAAGATGGCGCCTGATTGTTTCTTGAGTTGTTCTGTAGAGAACTCCGATACCTTTTTGGAGTCTTTTTTTCACCGGATTTCTGGATCCCATCTTTCTCCTGAGAAGTTAGGCTCTCAGTGGGTTTGTTAGTTGGGCAAATATAGTGTGGAATGCACTATTTGTGCACCTTTTTGGGCTGTTTAATGAAGAGCTCCGGGAAAAAGCTTCCACACACATGAGGAACTTGGCTCCACCGCTGGTTTTATCTTGGTACCTAATGATATATGGGAGATACTAGGGGGGTTATTTATCAAAGATAAAGTTGTGTTTTCATAGGTGTTAATAAAAACCACAAAGATCAGAAATGCCTTGAAGTGATGAGGAGTGAAAGACCTATTTACCTACAGTATTTTGAGTTTGGCAGAATGTTTACTTTAAAAATAATATGGTTTCCCTCGGCTACACCAAGAATCTAAAGTATGCCGAATTCTGCTGTAGTGCTTTAAAAATATCATAATGCACTGCTGGGAATTTTACATCTATAATAGTTTTATCTTCATAAATATATAATTATCTGGTATTGGCACATTCAAGACATACGGCTTTTCAAATCAGTTAAATATTCGTACATAAAATGAAATATTTTTGTGGTATAAATCACTATGAAATGTTGTAATTTTTTTTGTATCTGGAGCGCTAATTCATGTTTCAGAGGTAGAAATGCTCAAAAAAAACAGGAAATACCCATAAAGCGAGTGTGAGTGTGCACAAAAAGTTAAAAATTTCCTGTTCTTTTTTGAGCATTTCTACCTCTGAAACATGAAATTACGCGCTCACAGATACAAAAAAAATTACAACATTTCATAGTGATTTATACCACAAAATTACTTTCATTCTTATGCTCACGATATCTTAACCTGATCTTGCAGACAAGCCCAGATATGTCTTGACCTGTGTTTATACACAGCTGAGAAACAGTCCGGTGTGGCTTTGGCCTTAAAGGAAGAGTAATGCCAAAAGAATGAAAAAAGTGTTTTAAGGCGATACTGACACATTCCTATAAAAATCATAGGAACATGTCAGTATAAAGTAAATGCTGCACCCACAATCATTCCCCGCAAATCGCCCAAATATTTGGGCACAGTGAAATGATCTGCCACTTGATCTCTACTGCTGCCTGTGTGCTGATGGTGTTAGCAATAGACACGTACTGGCACGTAGTGACGCTTCACTCTCATTTACTTCTTTAGTTTACAGTACTGGTTTTCAGTACGTCTATTGATACCTTCAGCCCTAAAGTATGTGAAGCGGCACGTCACTACGTACCAGTACGTGTCTATTGCTAACACCTTCAGCACACAGGCAGCAGTATAGACCACGTGGCTGATCATTTCACTAATGTACCCAAATATTACTGCTACTGTTAGGCGATTCCTGATTGCACTGTGCTGGGGGGCCCATTATTATTAATTTCATGATGCAGGCTGACGGGCGGTGTAAATTTGAAAACATGCCGCATTTGACCCCAGGCCTGACTTTGGACATGCCTGCTTTATACTGACACATTCCTATGCTTTTTCTAGGAAAGTGTCAGTATCACTTTAAAGTTATGAAAATATCGTGTAGTGTTGTATCTGTTTGCTTCAGAAACACTACAATAGTTCATATAAACAAGCTGCTGTGTAGCAATGGTGGAAATTGAAAAAAAAGGCTATATGGCACAGGTTAAATAGTGGATAACCGATAACACCATTGTGTTCTACAGAGCTTATCTGCCATCTGCTGTGTAACCTGAGCCTTTTCTCCTTTGAATGGCTGCCTTCATTGCTACGCAGCAGCTTAGACAAATCACTCTGCAAAGTGGCAGCATCCCGCATGGAACCTATAGTTCTGCACAATTTAGTATCGTCTGCAAAAATAGAAACATGACTTTCAATGCCCACCTCTAGTCATTAATAAAAAGTTGAAAAGCAAAGGACCAAGTACAGAGCCCTGCTGAACTCAACTAACAACACTGGTCCAATTAGAAAATGTTCCGTTTACCACCACTCCAGTTCTCTATCCAAATATAAATACTATGTTCCAGGCCAACATTCCTTAATTTAAACAGTAACATTCTGTGTGGCACTGTATCAAATGCTTTAGCAAAGTCTAAGTAAATCACATCCACTGCCATCCCAGAATCGAGGTCCTTACTTACCTTCTCATAAAAATAAATTAAGTTAGTCTGGCAAGATCTATTAACTAACTGGCCTATAGTTTTGAAGCTGAGAACGGGATCCATTTTTGAATAGAGGCACCACATTAGCAATTCGCCAGTCTCTTGGCACTGAGCCAGATCTCGAAGAGATTTGGCAATCACAGAGCTAAGCTTGCTAAGTACCCTGGGATGAATACCACCCGGCCCCGGACCTTTGTTTATCTTAACTTGTTCTAGTCTCTTGAATTTCCACATGTGTGAACCATGCATCATTAGTTGTATTACCTCAATAAATGTTAGCTTGCCTTATATCTTTTTTGCATGATTTATTGTCCTCCTTGTACCTTATAAATGTTTCGGCTGTACCAGCTAATTTGAAAGCCTTAAAAGCACGTCTTTTCTTACCCACCTCAACACCAACACTTCTATTGAACCAAAAAGGTTTTGCTTTGCGACGACGTTCCTTGCTTACAAGTGGAATATTCTGACATGTATATTTATTAAGCAGCATTTTAAAGACTTCCCATTTTTGTTCTGTGTTTAACCCTGTGAAAAGCTTTTCCCACTTTATATGTTGCAGAGATGCCCTTATACTGTCAAAGTTTGCACGTTTGAAATGTAGTGTTTTAGTTACTCCCTTATAGAATTTGCTTCTGCAACAGAATCAAAAGGAGACCATGTTATGATCACTAGTCCCTAAATGCTCACCCACACAAATGCTAGAAAGTTCAGTATTATTAGTTATTAAAAGATCCAAAAGAGAGATATTTGAACATCTTTATAACAGGTGTGGATGTTTTAATGAAAAAAATAATTTGTGTTCTTTATTTCATTTGGAAAGGTCTTCCATTATAAAACTTTTTATGTGAAGATGACCGGTCTATTTTAAACAATTTAAGTTAATTTATTTATTTTTCTTGTGTATAGCTTTACCCCAAAGCATGCAGTAGAGGTTGGGTTTCCTGGGTCAAAGTCACAATACCTCATTCTCAGTTTGCTTGATAGGCGTATATTAAGCTTGGGTGGGTTTGTGGGCTCTAAAGGACAAATAAACTCATTTCAATATGGTTGTAGTGAAGTAAGTGCAACAAGGCATTACACTTGAAAAGGCTTTTGATTTGAGATCTGTAGGGATCACTCCCATACTTTTATATACTCCTGTTCCATTCACTAATGCATGCACTTAACATTCTACTCTTTAAACTAGATATCCTTATTTTCCTTCTTGTAGAGACCTTTGCGTATTGATAACTAAAATACATAGCCTTAACATATTTTTATTTACTGAGCTTGTTACGTAAAGCTGGTCAAAATGGTCAGTTCATTCCCTTGAAACGAAGAATTGAGGAAACGGCACACAGAATTGGATGCAAAAGGGGATATACCCCTATGGGTTTATTGTGTCAAACAGCACAACGTTTCGGGGGCAGGCCCCTTCGTCAGGTGATAATTGTTTGACACAATAAACCCATAGGGGTATATCCCCTTTTGCATCCAATTCTGTGTGCCGTTTCCTCAATTCTTCGTTTCCTGTGAACCCAGGGGAGTGCCGTCTCCCTAGAGGACTGAGCACCAGACTATTGCATACGAGAAGGCCTGGGAGTGCATACAATTTCTACTTTGACCAGTTCATTCCCGTACCATCCATTGAATCCAATTGTGTGCATCTTGGCTATGCTCATGGATAAACAAACACGGGTATAGCATCTATTATACAGCATGCTTGAGACCTGCGGTTTTATGGATAAGGGGTCTTTACACAATCTGAATCACCAGACTGACTGTCTATAGAAAATATTTTGACATTAAACAGACCCAATAAGATTATTTTGCCCCCCTCATGGCTTCATGCAGCTTAGTTTCCATCAAATGCAAGGTTCTGTGTTGTTGTTACAGAGAAAAAGAAAATCATAGGGCTCTATGGTAAATGCTTCAGTCTGCTAATAACCTACTGTACCTAATGACTGGAGGCTTCTTCTTTTTGTTCTGCCAAATTGCCTTTCTCTATATTGCCATATACAGTCAACTTTACATTGCTATCAACATCACAAAATCTTAAAATATATGTTATTATTTTGTATTATCGGCAGAAATATCCACATTTCTTATCAGAAAAGCCTCTCTTGCTGCATATCTCTGCTATACTTCCAATGATGTCAGGCCAAGAACTGGCTGAAGTGGTTCAAATAGCAGTGGAGGATCTACATTCAGACCATCATCCAGGTCAGTACTTTATCCAAAATAGGTTTCTTAACTGTATGCTCACACAAACAGATAAAAGTATTGCAAATTAATTGCTAGGGATGCACCGAATCCACCATTTCCAGTCGTTTTTGTGCTTTTACGCGTTCTCACCGACTATGAAGTCCAAAGACTCAAAGAAGTGCCTACAGGGCATGCTTACTGCCTCTGCTCTAATGGAAATCAATCAGGCATGCCAAATAGGTACCTCTTTGCGATCTTTATAGTTGGAAAGACATTTAAATTTCTAAAAATAGTTTGTAAGCTCCAAAACTGTGTAAATTTCACAGCCATAGTGCTGATGATTTCAGTCCCTCGTGGGAGTTAGTGGTATACTGTATATAAAATACATGTCTGCCTCGTCAGTGCACATGAAGCCCACTTCAGTCAGCAAGTGACCTTTTGGAATCTAATTCTCTCCTGTAGCTCTGTAGAAGTTTCTTCATTTTCTAGTAGCCGAGCAGCTATTGGTTGCAGTTAACTGCTGTTGGAAAGTCTGCACCATAGCAATTTAATGGATAATGGAATGGGTCCTGAGGGGACAGGTGAAATAAACAATACAGATGTGCTGATAAGAAAAATTATCCTTATCACTTTTAGGGCTAATTTAGCTCTAAATTTCTGTTTGTTTTTTTTTGTTCACCTTCTGAGTTTAGCCCAGGGGTCCTCAACCTTTTCCACCTGTGAGCAACATTCAGATGTAAAAAGAGTTGAGGAGCAACATAAACATGAAAAATGTTTCTGGGTGGCTCCAAATAAGGGTTGTGATTGACTATTGGTAGCCCCTATGTGAACTGGCAACTTATAAGAGGTTCTGTTTGGCAGTACACCTGGTTTTTATGCAACCAAAACTTGTCACCAAGCCTGGAATTGAAAAATAAGCACCTGCTTTGAGGCCACTGACAGCTACATCCAAGGGGTTGGGGAGCAACATATTGCTCACGAGCTACTGGTTGGGGATCCGTGTTAGCCAGATAGACCTTACAATGTCTTATCAAACTTCTTATCAAAAGTCTAATCATTCGTAATGAGGCCCCATTATTTATATAGAGTAAATCTTTAATACCTTTGATCTTTAATACCTATCATCTTTCAGTTAATGATTGAATTACAACTCCTACTACCACTATACTGTATTATGCAAAGAAGCAATCAAGGGTACTTGATGAATGGGGACTACCCCAAAATGTTTAGAGAGATCTGTGTTGCATGTTTCGTACAGTTGCAAGATTTAGAGTGCTTCTTTGGATGATATTGTGGTGGATTTATGTTATTCCCTTAAGTGTTTGGTTCAGACTGCTTACTGAACTATTTTTTTGTGTATAACTGGTACCAACCTTTGGAATAAAACTTGGGATCACGCCGTTTCCTGCATACAAAGGTATTGACTTTCTTATTGTAACTGGTACCAACCTTGACAACCTTTGGTTGCGGGAGTGTCCTTAGAGTTGTACTTGAACAACAACAACTTAAAGGGGACACACATTGGGTATCAAATTTTACTGTTTCCATCTTGCTGTGAAATTAACACAGTATGCTGGTGTTTTAAAGGAACCCAGGCAATATCATAAGAAGCTGTTTTTTATCAGACATCAGTCCTTTGTAATAAGATGCATTAAAATATAGAGGATATTGATCATGGCAGTGCGAAACACAATTAACATAAACCAGAATGAATATTATTTAAATATGTTTTTTTTTAAATGAAAATAGAGAATGCAGTGGAAACTCCTGGAAAAAATATCTGAATTGATGGACTGCTGCCTTGCATAATATTAATATTTATTTTGCTTATAGTTGAGCTGGAGAATCATGAAGTGACTGAGGAGGATTTGTCACCTACGCTGAAACGCCAGCGAATAGAAATCAATTGCGAGGATCCGTCCATTAAGGTTTTAATTTAATTTAATTTGTTGTCATTCCTTTGGCTTATATTGTTTCAATAACAAATGAAGGCAGAGGAAACACTGGAAAGCAGGGTGATGCACCTTGGACTTTGTTGGTGATGTTAATGTTGTTTTACAATAATTATGGTGTAAATCATTTTATGTAGGTTTGTTAGTAGGCTGTGACTGTGTGACAAAAGAACACTGTATACCCTGAAATGTAGCTTGTGGTTGCTTCAAATAAGAATTGCAACATTTGACAAGCAGTGATTTTAAAATGAATTCAAATAAGTTGGGATAAGTCATCACCTAAAACCAGTGGGATTGCAATGGATAATGCATCCAGGACCGCCATCAGGGGGTCACAGGGGGGGACAGTTGTCCCGGGCCCGCAGGATTTTCTGTCTAAGGGGGGGGGGGGCGACCATGCTCACTTACTTGATTTCAGCTCAGCGTGCTGCCAGTAGGACACTACAGCTCTTGCATGGAAGCTTTTCCCAATTCCCTGTACAGCTTTACCGGGACTTATTTTTAAAGGACCACGAGGGTACAGGAAATCTTAATTGGAGAAAAGCTTCCATGCACAGAGCTGCAGTGTCCTACTGGCAGCACGCTGAAAGCGGGGGGGGGGGGGGGGGCGGCTAATCAAGTAAGTGAAGCATAGCCGAGCCCCCCCTTAGACACAAAGCCCTGGCAAGTATTTTTTTAAAATAATTTGGGGATATCTAGTCAATTATTTTTTTTATACTTGCAGGAGGGCCCCTGATCACCAATGGCTTTTTATAACTTGTGGGGGGGGGGGCTATCAATTTATTTTTTTTACTTGCAGGGGGGCCCCTGGTCACCAATGGCTTTTTATAACTTGTGGGGGGGGGGGGGCTCAGGCTATCAATTTCTTTTTTTTACTTGCAGGGGGTCCCCTGATCACCAATGGCTTTTTATAACCTGTAACCTGTGGGGGGGCAGGCCATCAATTTTTACTTTTACTTTTACTTGTAAGGGGGGGCCCTGTCGCCAATGTTTTTTTTAACTTATAAGGGGGCCTGGCAATTAATAGCTTTTTATAACTTGTGTGTGTGTGTGGGGGGGTTACCCTTTTTTAGCACTGATGTCTATGTGGTCTTTTAACTGTAGTGTGGAGTGGGAGGAATCTGGGGTGGGGCTTGGGGGCCGTGGTGGGCAGGCCCAGGGGGGCCCTGAAAATGTTGTTGTACGGGGCCCCGTGATTTCTCAGGGCGGCCCTGAATGCATCCAAAAACTATGCTTTGACAACTGGTGGTACCCCTATATTGCTTAAAGGAGAACTAAATTTTAAATAAAGAAGTAGCTAGAAATGTTGTACATTTTGGGCTTCTGTACCAGCTCAAGGCAACAACAGCCCTTTAGCAGTGAAGATTTGTGTCTCTGAATATGCCCCAGTAGCTCCCCATCTTCTTTTCTGCTGATTCAATGCACATACTCTGTGCTGCTGTCACTTACTGAGCTTAGGGACCCACTCACAATATACAGTACACATAGAATAGAAATGTCACAATATAAGGCTGATTCGTTTTTAATAGAGATATTTACTACATGGCAGCACACAAACCAGTGCAACTAGCATCAGAATTTAATAATCTGCCCTTTAGCATCAGCTTATATTACAGGCCAACCTCATTTTCTGCTTGATAATTTGCAACAACCCCTAAACTTAGCTTCTCGACACTGCTCAGAACCCACTGAGCATGTGAGTGTTGCAGACACTTTCCAAGATGGTGACCCCCCTGTGACAAGTTTGATGCCCTGGATCGTTGCTATTGAGAAGCTAAAACTTTAGGCTGGTGCAATAAGTTCAATATATAAAATATGGCATTTTAGCCACATTAATTTTTTAGGGTTTAGTTCTCCTTTAAAGGGTACATTAACCTTTAAAATAAGTTACTGTAAAATTGATGAGGGTTCTATTCTAAGCACTTTTGTAGTTTAGATTATTTATGTTTTATTCCAAGATATTAACCCTTTAAGTGCCAGCAGAATTTCACATTTTGGTTACGCGAAATGCCAGCCGTTTTTGAAACATTTTGTGCTCTCTCACTTTAGGGGCATTTTCTGAGGGGAAACCTATAGTTTACCTAGGAAAACTATACATTGTTTTTTTCGGTAGAAACTGAGCTTTCTAAATCTGCCTGAGTTTTCATGTATTTCCACCTGTGCAAAAAAATTTATAGCGCTAAATACCAAAAAAAAATGAAAAATTACCATTTTTCATCGTATATCAATTTATACCAGAAAAATATTTCATTTTACGGATGAAAATCCAACTGATTTGGAAAGCCTTATGTCTCTCGAACGTGCCAATACCAGATATGTATAGTTTTAGGGAGATTTAGGATTTCTGTACAGCAAAAACTCCCGGCAGTATATTACCGAATTTTGAAAGCACTAAGGCAGAAAACGGCATGCTTTAGATTCCAAGGCAAAAAATCCTGAAACCGTAGGTTTACCCCAGAAAACCATACATTTTTGAAAAGTACACATTCTGCCGATTACAAAATGGGTAACTATGTCTCTCTACTCCCAACTACCAAACATAAAAGCTTGTCTGAACATAGCGGTTTTTCAACAAAAAATTCAAAATTCGGAAAAATCATTTCAAAGGTTTTATTTTGCTGCTCCGCATATCCCAAACTATATTAGGTACCAAGAAAAAGCACCTGAAATATGATTGCCAGGGGTCCACTGAACAATTTGATACCCATTATGCATAGGTTTACCAAAGTATCTGGCATTTAGAGACACCAATATGTAGTTAGCACATCCAAATTCTTCAGGACTTCAGCTACTGAGAAATCAACACATTGACTGCATTTTTTGTGGGGTAAAAACACAGAAATATATGTTTACCCCCCAAACCCATATATTTTTGGAAAGTACACATTCTACTGAATCTAAAATGGGTACCCATGCCTTTCTGCTCCAAACTACTGAGTCGCAAGGCTTTCCCACAATTGTCGGTTTTGGTGAAATATCTGAAAATTTCCTCAAACCTTCAACTTCCCAGCACCATATTGCCCATGTATCATTATGTACTAAGAAAAAGCACCCTAAATATGATTGCCAGGGTTCCTCTGAACATTTTGGTGGTCATTGTTCATAAGTTTACCAAAGTATCTGGCATTTAGAGGCCCCAAAATGAAGTTAGCGCATACAAACAGTCCCGTGGGTAACTTCAGCTAATGAAAGATCAACACATTGACTGCATTTTTGTGGGGTAAAAACACAGAAATATATGTTTACCTCCCAAAACCCATATATTTTTGGAAAGTACACATTCTACCGAATCTAAAATGGGTACCCATGCCTTTCTGCTCCAAACTACTGAGTCGCAAGGCTTTCCCACAATTGTCGGTTTTGGTGAAATATCTGAAAATTGCCTCAAAGCTTCAACTTCCCAGCACCATATCACCCATGTATCGTTACGCACCAAGAAAAAGCACCCTAAATATGATTGCCAGGGTTCCGCCAAACAGTTTGGTGGCCATTGTTCATAGGTTTACCAAAGTATCTGGCATTTAGAGGCCTCAAAATGAAGTTAGCGCATACAAATAGTCCTGTGGGTAACTTAATCGAATGAAAAATCAACACATTGACTGCATTTTTGTGGGGTAAAAACACAGAAATATATGTTAACCCCCAAACCCATATATTTTTGGAAAGTACACATTCTACTGAATCTAAAATGGGTACCCATGCCTTTCTGCTCCAAACTACTGAGTCGCAAGGCTTTCCCAAAGTTGTCGGTTTTGGTGAAATATTTGAAAATTGCCTCAAAGCTTCAACTTCCCAGCACCATATCACCCATGTGTCATTACGTACTAAGAAAAAGCACCCTAAATATGATTGCCAGGGTTCCTCTGAACATTTTGGTGGCCATTGTTCATAAGTTTACCAAAGTATCTGGCATTTAGAGGCCCCAAAATGATGTTAGCGCATACAAACAGTCCCGTGGGTAACTTCAGCTAATGAAGGATCAACACATTGACTGCATTTTTGTGGGGTAAAAACACAGAAATATATGTTTACCCCCCAAAACCCATATATTTTTGGAAAGTACACATTCTACTGAATCTAAAATGGGTACCCATGCCTTTCTGCTCCAAACTACTGAGTCGCAAGGCTTTCCCACAATTGTCGGTTTTGGTGAAATATCTGAAAATTGCCTCAAAGCTTCAACTTCCCAGCACCATATCACCCATGTATCGTTACGCACCAAGAAAAAGCACCCTAAATATGATTGCCAGGGTTCCTCCAAACAGTTTGGTGGCCATTGTTCATAGGTTTACCAAAGTATCTGGCATTTAGAGGCCTCAAAATGAAGTTAGCGCATACAAATAGTCCTGTGGGTAACTTCATCGAATGAAAAATCAACACATTGACTGCATTTTTGTGGGGTAAAAACACAGAAATATATGTTAACCCCCAAACCCATATATTTTTGGAAAGTACACATTCTACTGAATCTAAAATGGGTACCCATGCCTTTCTGCTCCAAACTACTGAGTCGCAAGGCTTTCCCAAAGTTGTCGGTTTTGGTGAAATATCTGAAAATTGCCTCAAAGCTTCAACTTCCCAGCACCATATCACCCATGTGTCATTACGTACTAAGAAAAAGCACCCTAAATATGATTGCCAGGGTTCCTCTGAACATTTTGGTGGCCATTGTTCATAAGTTTACCAAAGTATCTGGCATTTAGAGGCCCCAAAATGATGTTAGCGCATACAAACAGTCCCGTGGGTAACTTCAGCTAATGAAAAATCAACACATTGACTGCATTTTTGTGGGGTAAAAACACAGAAATATATGTTTACCCCCCAAAACCCATATGTTTTTGGAAAGTAAACATTCTACAGAATCTAAAATGGGTACCCATGCCTTTCTGCTCCAAACTACTGAGTCGCAAGGCTTTCCCACAATTGTCGGTTTTGGTGAAATATCTGAAAATTGCCTCAAAGCTTCAACTTCTCAGCACCATATCACCCATGTATCGTTATGCACCAAGAAAAAGCACCCTAAATATGATTGCCAAGGTTCCTCCGAACAGTTTGGTGGCCATTGTTCATAGGTTTACCAAAGTATCTGACATTTAGAGGCCCCAAAATGAAGTTAGCGCATACAAACAGTCCCGTGGGTAACTTCAGCTAATGAAAAATCAACACATTGACTGCATTTTTGTGGGGTAAAAACACAGAAATATATGTTTACCCCCCAAACCCATACATTTTTGGAAAGTACACATTCTACAGAATCTAAAATGGGTACCCATGCCTTATTGCTCCAAACTACTGAGTCGCAAGGCTTTCCCAAAGTTGTCGGTTTTGGTGAAATATCTGAAAATTGCCTCAAAGCTTCAACTTCCCAGCACCATATCACCCATGTGTCATTACGTACTAAGAAAAAGCACCCTAAATATGATTGCCAGGGTTCCTCTGAACATTTTGGTGGCCATTGTTCATAAGTTTACCAAAGTATCTGGCATTTAGAGGCCCCAAAATGAAGTTAGCACATACAAATTGTCCGGTGGGTAACTTCAGCTAATGAAAAATCAACACATTGACTGCATTTTTGTGGGGTAAAAACACAGAAATATATGTTTACCCCCCAACCCCATATATTTTTGGAAAGTGCACATTCTACAGAATCTAAAATGGGTACCCATGCCTTTCTGCTCCAAACTACTGAGTCGCAAGGCTTTGCCAAATTTGGCGGTTTTGGTAAAATATCTGGAAATATTCCTCAAAGCTTCAACTTTCCAGCATCGTATTGTCCATGTATCATTACCAGCATAAAGCATCCTAAATATAAACATATGGGTCTACTAAACAGTTTGATGCCCAATGTGCATAGATATACCAAACTATGTGGCGCACAGAGACCCCCAAATGACAATATGTATAGACATTTTCACGGCTGACGCGCTGGCTGCTGCAATATAACCACCCGGTGTGTGTATTATGCGACATTAGCCCACCTAACAGTTCAGAGACCCCAGAAAAACATATATTTTCAGAAAGTACACATTCTGACGAATCCAACATGGGTAAATAAGTGTTTCTACTGCAAACTGCCAAACTGCAAAGCAATGCTGAACATAACGGTTTTTATCAAATTTCGGAAAATCGTCACAAAGCTTGAATTTTACCCCATTATATGCTCCACATTTCGTAACTTATCAGCATAAAACATCCTAAATATGAACGCCAGGGGTCTACTGAACACTTTGATGCCCAATATGCATAGATATACCAAACTATGTGGCGCACAGAGACCCCCAAATGACAATAGTGTATATACAATTTCACAGCTGACGCGCTGGCTGCTGCAATATAAGCACCCGGTGTGTGTATTATGCGACATTAGACCCCCCTAACAGTACAGAGACCCCAGAAAACCATATATTTTCAGAAAGTACACATTCTGACGAATCCAATATGGGTAAATAGGTGTTTCTACTGCAAACTGCCAAACTGCAAAGCAATGCTGAACATAACGGTTTTTATCAAATTTCTGAAAATCGTCACAAAGCTTGAATTTTACCCCATTATATGCCCCACATTTCGTAACTTATCAGCATAAAACATCCTAAATATGAACGCCAGGGGTCTACTGAACACTTTGATGCCCAGTATGCATAGATATACCAAACTATGTGGCGCACAGAGACCCCCAAATGACAATAGTGTATATACATTTTCACGGCTGACGCTCTGGCTGCTGCAATATGAGCACCTGGAGTGTGTATTATGCAACATTAGACCCCCCTAACAGTACAGAGACCCCAGAAAACCATATATTTTCAGAAAGTACACATTCTGACAAATCCAATATGGGTAAATAAGTGTTTCTACTGCAAACTGCCAAACTGCAAAGCAATGCTGAACATAACGGTTTTTATCAAATTTCTGAAAATCGTCACAAAGCTTGAATTCTACCCCATTATATGCCACACATTTTGTAACGTATCAGCATAAAACATCCTAAATATGAACGCCAGGGGTCTACTGAACACTTTGATGCCCAGTATGCATAGATATACCAAACTATGTGGCGTACAGAGACCCCCAAATGACAATTGTGAATATACATTTTCACGGCTGACGCGCTGGCTGCTGCAATATAAGCACCTGGTGTGTGTATTATGCAACATTAGACCCCCCTAACAGTACAGAGACCCCAGAAAACCATATATTTTCAGAAAGTACACATTCTGACGAATCCAATATGGGTAAATAAGTGTTTCTACTGCAAACTGCCAAACTGCAAAGCAATGCTAAACATAACGGTTTTTATCAAATTTCTGAAAATCGTCACAAAGCTTGAATTTTACCCCATTATATGCCCCACATTTCGTAACTTATCAGCATAAAACATCCTAAATATGAACGCCAGGGGTCTACTGAACACTTTGATGCCCAGTATGCATAGATATACCAAACAATGTGGCGTACAGAGACCCCCAAATGACAATAGTGTATATACATTTTCACGGCTGACGCGCTGGCTGCTGCAATATAAGCACCTGGTGTGTGTATTATGCGACATTAGACCCTCCTAACAGTACAGGGACCCCAAAAAACCATATATTTTCAGAAAGCACACATTCTGACGAATCCAATATGGGTAAATATGTGTTTCTACTGCAAACTGCCAAACTGCAAAGCAATGCTGAACGTAACGGTTTTTAGCAAATTTGTGAAAATCGCCTCAAAGCTTGAAATCTACCCCATTATATGCCCCACATTTCGTAACTTATCAGCATAAAACATCCTAAATATGAACGCCAGGGGTCTACTGAACACTTTGATGCCCAATATGCATAGATATACCAAACTATGTGGCGCACAGAGACCCCCAAATGACAATAGTGTATATACATTTTCACGGCTGACGCTCTGGCTGCTGCAATATAAGCACCTGGTGTGTGTATTATGCGACATTAGACCCTCCTAACAGTACAGGGACCCCAAAAAACCATATATTTTCAGCAAGCACACATTCTGACGAATCCAATATGGGTAAATATGTGTTTCTACTGCAAACTGCCAAACTGCAAAGCAATGCTGAACGTAACGGTTTTTAGCAAATTTGTGAAAATCGCCTCAAAGCTTGAAATCTACCCCATTATATGCCCCACATTTCGTAAAGTATCCGCATAAAACATCCTAAATATGAACGCCAGGGGTCTACTGAACACTTTGATGCCCAATATTCACAGATTTACCAAACTATGTGGCGCACAGAGACACCCAATTGGATATATAGTAGATAAAATTTACAAGACATAACAAAATAATACAGAAAGTGTGAAATTCAAATAAATTACTAAAATCCAATAAAACCACAAAAATCTATGCTTTTTTTTTTTTCAGACTAGTGTAATCAGACATCAGAATTACAGTTTGAATATTTTAGCTTGGCAAAATATTTTTTACGGACAGAATAAAGCAAGCAACAGTTATGCAGAGCTGAAAATGCAATAAAATGGCTAACAATGCACCAAAATCCCCAAAATTTCAAAATAATCACCGAAATAACATACAAAAGGTATTGCACAGTACGGTTAGCGAATACGCTATTCGCAAAGGCAATAAAACATTTTTTTCAGCCAAAAACACAACAATGCAATATGGAAAAAAAAAAAAAAAGCTACACAACAGCGTATGTGTGTGTGCATGTGTACAATTGGTAAATTGCATGTTATGTGTGTGTGTGTTTGTGTGTGCAAGTGTATGTACCCCCCCAAGTGTGTGTAACCCCCCTGATCCCCCAAAAAAAGTATGTGAGTGTGTGTAAGTGTAAATCTAAGCATGTATTAGTGTATAAAGTGTGTGTAAGTGTATTTTGTTTGTGTGTTACACTAACCTGGGGTGTGTAGCTGCAGATCTGTGTCCATGATGGCAGGAGGAGTGGAGAAGCAGGAGGGAGTCGCCAGATCCGTTGATCAGATCCGTGGGCGTCGCTGGAGGAACCCGGAAGTGCAGGCAGCAGCAGCAGCGCGCAGACACGTGTGTCTGTTGCGTCTTTGGGGCCCCTGGACAATCGCGCCCCAGGAGCCCCTTTCCCACCCGCTCCGCTCGTTGCCTAGGGGGTTCTGAGCGAGCGGGGAAGGAGCGAGCAGCATTTAAAGCCGCTCCTGAGCTTCCCCGCCCGCATATGCTGCAGAATGTAGAATCTACGTTCTGTGGCATTTCAAGATACTTTCCCACAGAACGTAGATTCTACGTTCTGTGGCACTTAAAGGGTTAAGGGATACAGGTACTGTTTATAAATAAAGTTTGTTACAACAGTGCCACCCGCTGGTCAGTTTCCAACCCTCCTGACCACCAAGTAGTTACAGAAGTTGTCAGGAGAAAGAAAGAGGCTGCTCTGATGTTCTTCTGCTTAGAAAAAAATTTTAGAAAATTTTTTCACATCTTTCCTAAGCAGAAGAACATCAGAGCAGACTCTTTCTTTCTCCTGACAACTTCCTTGACTACTTGGTGGTCAGACTGGTCAGAAACTGACCAGCAGGTGGTCGCTGTTGTAACAAAATTAATTCATATTAACAGTACATGTATCCCTTAATAGCTTGGAATAAAAAAAAAATGTACATTGCAAAAGTTAAAATAGCACAATAATCAATGTTACATTCACTAATTTTAAAGGTTTACTTATGCGTTAAGTACATGTCCCAGCTGAGGCCTGTTGTGGGATGTTGAATATTTACTTAATCAACACCTTAAATGAACAGTTCAGTGTGAAAATAAAAACTGTGTAAACAGGCTGTGCAAAATAAAAAATGTTTCTAATATAGTTAGTTAGCCAAAACCATGATGTATAAAGGCTGGAGTGACTGTCTAATATAATAGCCAGAACATTACTTCCTGCTTTTTAGCTCTATAACTCTGTGCTAGTCAGCGATTTGAAGGGGGGCCACATGGGTCATATCTGTTCAGTGAGTTTACAATTGATCCTCCGCATTCAGCTCAGATTCAAAAGCAACAGATATGACCCATGTGGCCCCCCCTCAAGTCTCTGATTGGTTACTGCCTGGTAACCAGGGTAACCAGTCAGTGTAATCTGAGGGAGCTGAAAAGCAGGAAGTAGTGTTCTGGCTATTATGTTACACACACAGTCACTCCAGCCTTTATACATGACATTTTTGCCTAACTATATTAGAAACATTTTATTTTTTATTTATTATTTACCCAGTTTTTATTTTTACACTGAACAATTCCTTTAAAGAAGTAATCTAAACCAAAGTAATAATAATAAAGAGCACATTGCAAAATGTGCTTTCCAAGACAGCCCCATAAAATGCTTATTTTAAAGTGTGTTGTTATTACAAAATTTTACCACAAGATGGCAAGCTTGTCATTCAACAGATGTGTAACTTTGCATTCTACACAAAGCACACAATCATCCTTTTCCATCTCTCTTCACTTACTACATTTGTCTTACCAAAGCATCAGTACAGACTGAAGGGTCTGGTATTAACTGAATATATAACTGTTTATATAAATGAGGCTATTTTAGTAATATTATGTTTTTTTCTACATTGCAGGATTGTGAAATTTAAACGTTTATCTTTGTTTTATGAACATTACACTTTCCAAGATTACATGTAACAGATGTTATGTATATGACATTGCATACTTAAGGTTGCTAGTGTTTTATTCCAGCATTATGAAATAAGCATCTGACGGAAATAGACAGTTGAATCCCATGATTGAGATGCCATTCAGTCAGGTCTAGAAAAAATAGAACATACAAGTTTATTCACATGGAGTTGAAATGTAGCACAGTTAATTTGCACCCACTTCTCAATTTAACTGTAATTTAAGTGCAAAGCTTAAAATCCTAATGCCTGTATGGAATAAAGTACCTATCTTGTCTCCTATGCCACTTTCACTTGCAGATAAATGGCACAATGAACATAGAGATATCAGGACCAGTCATTCAACATACAAGTAAATGCTGTGAAATATCTTGCAAGTTTATATTTACTTTAAATGTTAGGGATCCACCAAGACCTTTGTTCACGGAAGCACTTTTAGGTTAGAACATGTTTTATCCATATATCTAATACAAACCCATAACCTAAAATAGACTGTTACTTGTCGAATTGATTACTTAACTCTGGAGCACCTGCTTCTGTTATAGATTTGCCAGAACAGGTCTCATGGGGTATATATGAATATTTTTACACACACACATATATATATATATATATATATATATATATATATATATATATATATATATATATATATACACATATATATATATACACACATACCCCATGAGACCTGTTCTCCAGAGTTAATTAACTAACTATTCAATGCGGGTGCGGGATGAGAATTTCTCGACCTGCACATAACTTGTGTACATTGTGTTACACTTAGGGGAGAATTTATCAAAATGTGAGTTTAGATTTTAATAAATATAAACTCACCTATGTTCTATTCATTCCTACTGGATTTTTGGAAGCATATTTATCAAATGGTGAATTCTAACTTTCACTTATTGATAAATAAACATGAATTGGACGTGGATGAGTTTGTTTATTAAAATCTAAACTCACATTTTGATAAATCTGCCCCTTATTTTGTAATATTATGTTTGTAATATTATTTAAATGTACAGTATATATGAAATTCAATCATATATGAAATGCCCCAATGACATCACAGGTGCTTTTTTTCCATTGGCTTGTCTTTTTTACTTCAGATATAGACACACTATATGAGATATGGAATAGCATTAAATACCATGCAATTACTTTTAACCCTTCAATACAAATGTAAGAGTTAATTTCCTATGGTGCAGATGAGTAGCTGTTGTCGAGCTGTCACTATATTTTACCCTTTCATATTACTTTTTAGTTTTAAGAATTACAGGTGAGCTTCTCTCTCTCTCTCTCTCTCTCTCTCTCTCTCTCTCTCTGCTGACATGTCATCCTCGTCATCATCACAATGCATCCAATAGCATAACTCAAAATACATCAATACTAAACATTAAGAAATACAGATAATCATATCACTGTTAAAACACCCCTTGTTTACGAGAGGAGGATACCTAAAAACAAACTTTGTAACAGTTGTTAATCTCACTCGCAACTATTTAAATGTATCAAATGTATCAAGTATCAAAAATATATATTTATTTTATATATACTTAAGTTATGTCCTGTCTCCGTTTTTTTCTCTTCACAGTCATTTCTGTTTTCAATCAACCAGACGATTTGCTTAAGACTAGACAGCATTGAGTCCAAATTGCAGGTACTTGAAGCAACATGTAAGTCATTAGAAGAAAAACTGGACCTCATAATGAACAAACAACCAAATCCAATCCAAGTCCCAATGGTTGCTGGTTCACCACTTGGAGCTACACAGACCTGGAATAAAGTACGATGGTAAGAAGATTAATATACTTATTTACCCAATTACTTTTATCAGTATTAGACCATGCCTCAATATTACTTTATTTTTCAATTAAATCGATAGTCCCCCAACCAGTCTGTTATATTTTACTTTACTAAAGGGATCATAGAGACCCACCATAATCATGGGGATTCTACTTTGGATCACATCCCACAGGTTTTGAATCACTTAAAAATGGTGTCTTTAATATCAGCTGCTTTATTAAATAAACTTTAGATGAACATGAAAGTCTTGCCAATTTTAGCTCTGAAGTTTATGGTAAAATGAAACTCCTAATGCATTGTATCCGGGTCACAGATGCGCAATTGTTTTATCTTTAATTTTAAATGGAATCTGAATGATTCATATTCCCTGAGGTTAAGCATTTATAGCACAGTGATTCGTACACGATTTTACATTTGACCTGCATAATGATGTTGCAAAGGGGAACCCTTTTTATTTATTCCAGTAGAACCTGGCATGTTGGTTGGAGATAAAAAAAAAAATCTCTGTAGTCAACAAAAATGAATTTTGGCTCTGAACTGTAACATTTTAATCCTCAAACTTTTCTTGAATGACTATTTTTGTTACTTTTCTTTTTAATCCCCAAATACTATATATCTTAGAAACCAGTTTATGTTTCTCCCACTTTGCAAGTGAATTAATTGCTCTTGTCATCAGTTGACATTTTGCAAACACATTGGAAATTTAGCAACTAAATAAGGTGCAAGGTCTGCTCTGAGTTGTTCTGAAGTTTTATAGGTTTTATGTCTAAAAAATGCCAGAAAACTTTTTATGAGCAAAAAAAAAAAAAGAATCATTGGAAGGCTTTCTGGGGAATAGATTAAATACCTTATTTTCGTTTAGGTTTTATTCTTAGTGGATATTTTGGGAAAGCTTTATACAGTTTGAGGGATGCTGCAGCCATGGCCTGATGTTTATTAAAAAGTTCTTTAGAAATGAAGTTGCTTGCAAAATAATGTACAAATATTTTCAAAAAATGGGTTATATGCTCTTATCTGTTCTTATTTTATGAAGTCTGGCATTTATACACGTGCTCTTTTGGTAAGTATATATAAGAGAGCTGAAAAGAACTGAAGCATTTAATGTTTGTGCTTAATCTGTCTACAGCATTTTGTTCCAGGTGTTAGTAGGCAAATTTTAGTCTTACTCTGTAGACCCTTGATGAAATTCTGGGGTTTTTAAAAATGTCTTTCAGCATCTTGCATTCTGATCTTGGGCAAGCTGTCACTCATTCAAACTCCCCCCTCCCCCACTTGTCCATGATCATCTGGGTAGTGCAATGATTAACTTTAAATTGTTTGACAATCTTTTTAAATCCCTTCCCAGACTCCTAGGCTTCTAGAAACTTTCTAATTTACTTAGAAGGCTCACTCAATCTAGGCATTGTGATACCACTCACACTTCAACAAGAATCAAACTAAATGCCTGAGGTTTAAGTTTGACAAATTCTCTAGTGAATTTCAAATTATTTTCACTTGTTTTGGTGCACTTCTAATGTTAGATATTTGAGCTAGTGTTAAATATAGGGATGTAGTTACTTTTGTCACATTCAAAATGTGCATTGATGTACATTTACATTACCCTATGGACCACATAATGTAGCTGGTTCATAATATTTCACCTTTATCAATATTGTTGAAAAGTAGATCAATTGTGTGGAAAAACTAATAATGGGGTGCTTTTTCACGTGACTGTATGTAATATTAGAACAATATCTACTTAATTTACAAGAAAAATAATTATCTAGCCATGCATTGTTATAATGTTTCCAAGTTAAAGGAATAATTGGTAATCTGGGTATGCTTTTTGGTGTACCTGAATCAAATCTTTATATATAGAACAACATAACATTATTTAAATGCACTTCATAGCATTGGCAAAAAAAAGGAGATCTTAATGTATATCGAAAGGTCTCTTTGGAAATATCGTTTAGGAGACTGACTGGGACTGAGATTTGGAATCATTTCTACACAGACCCTGCACAAGTTCTTGTAAATCATAGTGACTAATCAGAAGGGTTACATTTATTGATCACTTCTTTGAAATCAAGCACCTGATTGCATGCTGTGGGTTATAAGACCAGTTCATTACCGGCAAATATAGAGATGCGATAATGGCGGAGCTCAGCATGAGCAAACAGCCTCTCCTCGTCAGTCACAGCTCTTGCGGGATTTTGCCAACTTCCACTGAGGACTCCAACTCTCACAAAAAATGCTACCCGCTATCAGCACTGACTGACATATCCACGGGAGGCTTAGGTATTTATATCAATGCAGCTTTATTTGGACATATTAAGTGACAAAGGTTCTGTAGTGGGTGTGCAAGAAAACCAAAGCGTTTCGTGCCTCTACAACTCGGCACTTCCTCAGTGTTCAGTGGACATGACGTGTTAGCGTGTTTAAAATTAACATATACGTGTCAATCAATATTTAAAGGTAAATTATAATTGCGTATAAAAAGTGACAACTCATTAGCTTAATAAAAACCAATGATCTCAATCATCTATATAATATATATAGTGTCTTAAGTATACTTAAACATCACATTAAAAAAAAAATTTATATTATAAATGAGTGTATTCATAAACGTGAAATGTTAATATCAAAATTACTTATATCAAATATGCAGTTTAAAAACAACCAAGATTTCACATGCTATATTACTCTGTATATAATCTAATATTATTATCAAATAATTCTGGTGGTAAGTATATTATTCTTAGACACGTAAGACCAATAGTAATAATACATTTACAGGGGTATAAATAATACAGGCCATATTGCCAAACTATCAATATTATAATAATTGACACATTAAACAAGGCACTTATGTCAACAGACAGGTCAATCTATATATATATATATATATATATATATATATATATATATATATATATATATATATATATAATCGATTTTAATCCATATAGAATTTAATATCACATGCCTTATTCAACCCCTGTGGTGTCACTGTTTCCAATTAAGGAATATTGGAAACAGTGACACCACAAGGGTTGAATAAGGAGTATGATATTAACCTTTGTCACTTAGTATGTCCAAATAAAGCCGCATTGATATAAATACCTAAGCCTCCCGTGAATATCAGTCAGCGCTGATAGCGGGTAAAGTTTTTTTTATAAGACCAGTTGCATACTTTTGTGTCTTTATTACATTAACAATTTAACCATATCTTCATGGTAATAAAACATTTGAACCATGCATTTCCTGTAAATGACATCCTTAAAAATGGTGCTTCGTTATATAATCAGTTATAATCTGATTATAGTGAAGACATTTGTGTCACATGACTCACTGAAATTTGTGTTCTAAAAAAAGCGTAATGTATCTTCTGTTATAAAATATAAAGTTATTAAAATTTACCTCCAGAGTTCCATGTCCTGTAAAAAATCTTTAAATCATCATGAAACTCTTTGTTGACTTGTAATATCGTTATATTTTACAATAGGGGTACATTACTCCTTATATATTGCATAGAAATCGAGTGGCCTTAATGGGGTTGCTCACCTTTGAGTTAAAGGGGTTGTTCACCTTTGAGTTAACTTTTAGTATGATGTAGAGAGTGGTATTGTGAGACAATTTTCCATTGGTTTTAATTTTTTATTATTTGTGGTTTTTGACTTTTTATGCAGCAACTTTCCAGTTTGCAATTTCAGCAATCTGATTGCTAGGGTCAGAATTACCCAAACTGCTATACCATGATTCGAATAAGAGACTGAAACATGCATAGGAGAGGACCTGAGTAGAAAGATGAGTAATACAAAGTAGCAATAACAATAAATGTGAAGCTATACAGAGCATTTGTTTTTTAGATGGGGTCAGTGAACCCCTATTTAAAAGCTGGAAATAGTCAGAAAGAAGCAAATAATTGAAAAAACTATTAAAAACATTTATGAATTGCCCATTCTGTAACACACTAAAACTTAACCACCTTTAAAGGATAGCAGAAAATTGATTCATAAAAAAAGGGGAATAGTTGCATGGTATAGGTGTGTTTTCAGTTGCTGGGAAATAATGGCTTGTATTTTTCACACATCTGGATGGCCATGAGTTTGACAATCCCGCAATGGGCTTTCTACAGATCTAAGAATATTTGGAAAATACTCAAGTCTGTGCAGAGCCAAAATTTGGGCCTGAGAAAGTTTTAAGAATGTACAGGCTAGAGGTTCTTATCTACTGTCAAATATTTTTATTTTTCCAAAGGGATCGTCCAATGGTGCTCAAAAGTCATTCATTTCCTTTATTACCTCTTGAAATCGCAGAAAATAGAGTAAATTGCAGTAGTTTTGAGCTAATGAATTTCTGAATAACCACATTTGGAAGAATATGTTTTATATACACTTTTAGCCATTAAGTAGTTTTACCTTCACAAATAGCACACTATAAATAATGACCTTTTCCTTGCTATTTTTTTTTCAGCAGTTTTTCTAAAATGTATAGCGAACACCTTTCAATAACCTCCATATATTCTGTTATATTCTGAGTGGATTCGCTCCATTCATTTACTCTGCTTCTGCTTGTGTGTAGTCACATGCAGCAGAGGTCGCCCAAAGATGCCTCCTTTCACGTATTGGGCTGACCAATGCCGAGTGTGAGCGCACACAGGAGGATCTAATTCAGATCAATAAATATGGGGCGTGGAGTTGATCTGCTTCTCTCAGCCTGCAAAAATACGCAAGCTGAGAGCAAAGTTGAGGGAAAAGAAATTACTGAAATAGTTTATTTTATTTTGTACTGTCATGGGGTAGACAAGTTCAATTATATGTCAGTAAAATATTATATTGAGGGGCCCATTCGAGTGAAGGAATAGAGGAAAAATAGTTTGAATTTCGAATGTTTTTTTGGCTACTTCGACCTTCGACTACGACCTTCCACTTCGAATCGACCTATTAGAACTAAAAATCGTTAGACTATTTGATAATCGAAGTACTGTCTCTTTAAAAATGTCTTCGACCCCCCCCTTGTTCGCCACCTAAAACCTACCGAGGCCAATGTTAGCCTATGGGGAAGGTCCCCATAGGCTTGCTAACAATTTTTTGATCGAAGGATAATCCTTCGATCGATGGATTAAAATCCTTTGAATCGTTCGATTGAACGAATTGCGCAAAATCCTTCGACTTCAATATTCGAAGTCGAAGGATTTTAATTCGGCATTCTAATATCAAGAGTTAATTAACCCTCGATATTCGACCCTTGATACATCTGCCCCTAAGTCTTTTTTCACTCACACAGCATGGTCAAACAGCAATGTTTGAATAAGGAGCTACTAAGCTAAATTTGTCCTTGCATGTTCCTGCTAGCTCCTCTTCAAGATGAACCACCTATTGCAATTACGTGTTCCCATGTCCTCCCCTGTAATCGTCATTCTGAGTGAATGTGTCACATGGTATTACTGAATTAGTAAAGGCAAGGCATCTATCTATCTATATGTGTGTTTGTATTAAAATATTGTTTTAAAATTGTTTGTTTATTTTGTTACGAAAACAAAATAAAAACATGTTAAAAATATATATATATATTGTTTTAAATTAGAGATTTATACTGAAAAAAAGTATAACTCAATTGTAAATGCAGAATTTTAAGCTTACATGTTTCAAATGTTAAGTTTTTTTTGCCTTCCTTTTCTGCTTTTTTACAAAGATGACTAGTTTGTGATGCTACAAGTTTGTTATATTTATTACTAATCTTTCTGTTCAGACCCTTTTCTTTTAATTGTCTGTAGTTCAAACTACTGCCTGGTCTCTAGGGTAAATTAAACTGCTGAAATCCTTGCATAAAAATGAAGACCAATGGCAAGTTGTTATAAAATATCATTGTCTACAGTATGCATTTACAGATGAAATTTCCCTTTTTTCCTGCTATTCTAAAGACCTCAGTGTGTTTTGCTGTAAAACTGTATTTGAGAGTAAATATGCTACAATGCCAGTTAGGTTTTATATTGTGTTTCAAATTAATATACATACCATGTGGGCATAACTTTATGAGTACATTGACATTTCATATTTAAAATTCTAAATTTGCTTTACTGCCCTTTAAAAAGCAATATAAATGGAATATAATTATACCCTCCCTGAAAATGGACATCCATACCAGCTGACCCTGTAGATAATGTCAATATATAATTTTCCAGCATTATCCTGTATTCCTGTTGGGGTAACAGATGGCAATATCTGAGTTGTTAGTTGACAAAGCCAGATTATAAGAACAAATCTTGGAGCCAACCTCTTGCATTTGCTATAACCACCCCCATCTAAATGTTGTAACCTCGTTACTGTGCGTTATTTTCTCCAATCACTTCTATTATATGATTTATTAGCATTCCATATTTTTTATTGCCAGTTCAGATTCCAAGTTTTTAGAGTTATCATTTTTTAGTGGGTGCGGTAGGGAAACTTGGCCTATGAGCCAATGAGCGTCTTTTATATATTTCACTCAACTATGAAAAATGTTATGCACATCCCAAATATTCTGTAGGACTGCAGTGGTGCAGACAATTTAAGAGCAATAAAGCATGTTTGTTCTACATACAAATGATGTTTGACCATTTCCCATATGAAGTATTAATTGTATATAGTATTTGTATTGATCTACCATTTGGGGAATCCCCTGCCCCATTTCTGTTTCTCGTGGTGCATGCTCTATACATCTGAGTGAAAAAAACCTTTGGTAATGGCAAACTTCTTTAGCTTTTGGTCAGTAACCTTTTTGCATAGTAATCTAAGACGCATTGTGTTCCATAAATGACACCAATACCTTAATGTTATAGGCAAATTATTGGGTAATCTCATTCTAGCTGTTATCTACAATGGCGTTTCTCCACAGGCAGAAAATCCGCTGCCCGCTGTACTTCCGCTCCTGGTCTGTCTGGACCCGGAAGAATTGTTTCGGCTTTGGTGTAGGCAGATGCTGCAGATGTCTGCGGCAAGGGGGGGCAACAGGGCAGTGAATTCTCAGCCTGTGGAGACTCCATTATGCTAAACATCGTCTGGCCCAAGCCCAAGTGCGAGGTCACGTGGCAATTTTACTTGCGTTTTTAATAACGTACAGCCGAGCGTAAATACGCAGAATGGAATACGCACTATAGCAATTCACAAGGGGCACTTGCGAGCCAACATCCGCCACAATACTCCAGTATTTGCGTTTTTTTAGCAGAAATGTTAATACGCCAAGGAAATGCCATATTGTTTAACTCTATGGGATCTGCAGGTTTAGAAATACAATTTCTGTAATGCGCTACGTAATTTCAACATGGAGGCCATACTCTCGTGAGATGGATTTCACATATACGTATTTACGGCATTGTATGCTGGTGACGTAGTTACGTTGTGTATTGACGCAAGTACAGCTACATTCTGCATGTCAATTGTTTTCCACTTGGCTTTTTTCACAAAAGTTTACTAAAATTCTTGTCGGGAATGAGAAAAAACAGAAATGCATTTTGGGAAAAGAAAACCACAGGCTTAAAAACACATGTTATCATGCGTGTGTGGTTTCACTATGCTCGGCCGAGCTGATGAAGGGATTCAATAACCGAATGAAGGCACATACTGAATGAATGCATGGGTTTAATCTGGGCAGTTCAGTAAGTCAGTAAGTACTCTGCTAGGTACTCTGGCTTCCTCCACACTCCAAAAAAAACATACAGGCATGTTAATAAAACAGTTTTGTTTGATTATTCAGAAATAATATAATTACAGATACTGTAGAAAAATGTTTTCTTACAGACTTTACTCTAATTAGATTTGTTTTCATCGGAATTACTAAAAACATAGACTCAACGCTAAAGAATTTAAGACTATTTTTCTTTTAAATAATCTACATGGAGTCCAGAAAATTACCAATATAACCACATCTTTATTGCATTTAATATTAACAAAAACACACATTTCTGCACTTCTGTTGCATCCTATCATTGAGTACTAATTCACGTTTTAGTAGAGACTTCAGAAAGTCAGACATACTCGATAGGGACCTACTTTTCTAGGCACCATTTGGGTAGGGTTTGATGTAAATTATGTATATTCTCTGAAAAACGCTGCACAATAAGTTGGTGCTATATAAATAAAGATGGATCTCCATGAGGAGGACCACTGATTGGAAACAGCCCCCCCGAGGATTTTTATGAAGCACAACATTCCTAAGTGGATTTTGGACTTTAACTGTTCTTATAACATGTAGTACATCATACTTATTGTAGTGAAAAAGTTGGATGGCACTGCCTAAAGACACACAGGCTATTTAGGATTGTTTGTGTGCCTTTTTCCAGAATATCATAGCACTGATACGTCCTTAATCTTTGTAGTTCTTCTATTAAATTCTTTGTATTAAATACCCAAAAAGTTAAAAAAAAAATCCTGTGCTGAAAGATTACTACATATCATCTAGTTACGGTAGCAAAAAATATATGGTGCACATGTCGAGCTACTGATTAACCCAATTGGCTGATCATTTAACCCTTTGGGAATATTAAAGTTGTTTTGTACCATAAAGTGCTGTTTAAAACAAGACAAATGGTCATCCAGGTCCCACTTACTGTATTTCTTTTGTATATATAAATCTTTAATTATGACAAAAGTGTTGTCGACAAAACTACTTAAATATATCTCAGGTATATACCCAGGCCTATTTCCTAAAACTGGTGCTATATCCAATCTTTCTTTCAATTACTCTTGCTTTATTCCTGCTATTATGATTGTGGTCCAGAATGATCAGGACCAAACTATTTGTTGTGACATTTTTTTTACACGTGAATCTTGGGACAAGATGGTATGTGTTTGAATACAGACTTTAAATTGTTAATAGCCATTAACGTAACACCCTACCACTTATGTATTCATATCTTAAAGGAACAGTTCAGTGTGAAAATAAAAACTGGGTAAATAGGCTGTGCAAAATAAAAAATGTTTCTAATATAGTTAGTTAGCCAAAAATGTAATATATAAAGGCTGGAGTGAATAGATGTCTAATAAAACAGCCAGAATCCAACTTCCTGCTTTTCAGCTCTATAACTCTGAGTTAGTCAGCGACTTGAAGGGGGGCCACATGGTACATTTCTGTTCAGTGAGTTTGTAATTGATCCTCAGCATTCAGCTCAGATTCAAAAGCAACAGATATGACCCATGTGGCCCCCCCTCAAGTCTCTGATTGGTTACTGCCTGGTAACCAGGGTAACCAGTCAGTGTAAACCAAGACAGCTGAAAAGCAGGAAGTAGTGTTGTAGCTGTTGTATTACACATCCAGTCACTCCAGCCTTTATACATTACATTTTTGGCTAACTAACTATATTAGAAACATTTTTTTATTTTGCACAGCCTAGCTATTTACCCAGTTTTTATTTTTACACTGAACAATTCCTTTAACTAGATAATCTGTTCTTTATAACATCTACATTCCCCAATATGAAATAATTATTGTGATTTATGATGAAATAAAATAAATTACCCAGTTAAATTGTGTAATAAAATAAATTATCCAATTAAACTGCCCAATTAAGGATGTCTGCCCAATTAAAACTGCAATCCCATCTTCATGTAGGATACTAGTATACATGTATGGGACCTGTTATCCAGAATGCTCAGGGCCTGGGGTTTCCTGAATAATCTTTATACATCTACCAGAAAATCATGTAAACAATTAATAAACCCATTCTGCTGGGTTTGTTTCCAATAAGAATTAATTATATCTTAGTTTGGATCAAGTGCAATGTAATGTTTTACTATCACAAAGAAAGAGGAAATCATTTTTAAAAAGTTGGATTATTTTGTTAAAATGAAGTTTATGGGACATGGCCTTTCCGTAATTTGGAGCTTTCTGGATAACCGATCCCATACCTGTGTAGCATTGAACATGTCAGTTAAAAAAATAAAGTAAAAAAAAAAAAGCAACTGCATAGTATCTTCAATATACGGTGATTATATTTTTACCATAGTAGCCAAAAACGAATGAACACACACAAACAGATAAATTAGCTGTTACAGTACATAAATCGTATATGATGTATTTATTGTGGACTTTTGGTTGGTGATAGATAATAGAATGGGGTTCCCATGCAATATTGCATGCAGCAGCAGACCTGAAAAGATAAGCATAATTGTGGCAAGGCTGGGGAGTGTGCCATAGTTTCCATACAGTATGTAGGGACCAACAC
The DNA here is from genome assembly GCA_038501925.1 of Xenopus petersii. NCBI lineage: Eukaryota > Metazoa > Chordata > Amphibia > Anura > Pipidae > Xenopus > Xenopus petersii. Next base: position 61,275,559 of record CM076678.1, read on the forward strand.
TGGATGCAATTGGTGTACCAACTGGACAGCCTGCTTTAGGGTATGGTAACAACTTGGGGGCTTTTGGTTCCAGTAGATCAGACGTTGCTGATGCTCTGTCTGTAATTTCTACAGTGATTTTGTGTTACTCTTTTTCCATCATGGTTTTCAGAAAACAATTTAATCATAACATAAATAATAATGTAGTTTGGTGTATTGAATGTATTTTTTTGTAGCTGTAATAAAAGTCTAGTTTGATTATTCAGATAGAAGAGCATTCAGATCAGAGATACATTGGTTGTACATGTGGAAGCAGTGTTTCATAACATCTCAGGGTAAGGGCAAGAGGAGCAACCAGCACATGAGCAAACATTTTTTAGTGATAATGTATAGAAGAAATTAAAAAGAAGATCGTAGGCATATCTTAACCGTGTCCTGGGTTGGAGATGTGAAAAATCCATCCATCCATTGCCCCCGAATTTTTCTTGCCGGATAGTCTCTGCTCAGATAGAACTGCTTATAGAGAGGTAGGGACTCGTTTGTTAAAGCTTTCCAACAGCAACAAAAAATTGGAACAAAAAACTTCTGATTCCCTAAGGGTATGCCATACTATTTGCCATTGGCACAACTTCTTTGGTAAGTTGAAAGATACTGTAGGCAACTTTTAGGAAATCCATGAAACACAGTTCTGTACAAACCTCAGAAATCCTTTAACCATTGTAGTTCACATTAGACATGGTTTCTTAAAGTGGACCTGTCACCCAGACACAAAAAATCTGTATAATAAAAGTCCTTTTCAAATTAAAAATGAAATCCAATATGTATTTTTTTTATTAAATATTATTTATTAAGCCTTAGGCATAAACGCAGGGCAGATAATTACTCTCCATTCATCATTTCCTAGATGTCACTGCTCTCCACACATTTCCCCAGTTCTCTTCACCATTTAATTGTGTAGCCAGGGCATGGGGACGAACATCAGGTCCCCCATTCTGGTGCACAAACAAGATTCTGAGATGATACAAGGCTTGTCTCAATAACAGTGTCCACAAAATGACTCCTGCCTGCTTGCTATAATTATGAATTCCCAGACTGATGGAAACAAAATTCAAATAATTTATATTGTGTAATTAAAGTTCATATTGCTTGACTAATGTGATAAAATATGATTTTGAATAATATTTTTGCAAGGCACTGTAGCTGCTGTAGGGATCTTTTACATCATCGTTGTCCAGTGGGCCAGACTTGGCTCACCAAGAGAGTGTTATGGTCTGCAGCCTACCAGAGGATTCCATAATTAAAATCTATTTCACCTTGTATGCTGAATCCAGGATTAACTTTCAGAATGGTGCATGCTATCTTCTGCAATTCTGCTATATGCAGGTGAACTAATCCTTATTTTCTATGTTCAAACCAACTAATATATGCACAGCATTTGTAGTTGGTTATGAATGACAAGTTACTCTTGCTGCATAGGCTATCATTACCACTTATTGCATAGGCTATAGTTATTTAATGGGTGAAATTATTTTAAGTTTCAAAGGGACTCTGGTGACACTTAACCCATTTAACCTCTTGTGTAAACTCGTAATTTCATTCGCTTTGTGTACAGTACACTGTTTAAACTAGAAAAGGGTGTTTGCACCCCCACTTTCTAAGAGATGGTTTAATTATGAGACTGTGTGTAATCATTGTTCTTATAAGCAATTGACCTGTATTTTGCCAGATACTAGCAGAGCCAGAAAAAGAGGTCACTTGTTTTAGCAATCATCCGTGTTTTATTAACAGTTGCAGAACTGTTGTTGTATAGTAAAATAAACCAATGGACTAGTAAATGCAAGACATTATCTACTTTTATTCATCTTAAAATTCTAGATTTTGCTTATTCATCAATTTGTAAGCCCTTTAAAATTCAATGAAATACGCAAAACCATTTTTTAAAGAAAAAAAAAAACTTGTTCTGACTTGTTGAGCTGTTGTGTAGTTCTCATTAAAACATCTTTTTCCAACAACAACAAATAAATTGGACATTTTAAAATTACACCTGATCCCTAATGGTAAATTTCAAAGAGCATGCCCTACCTTTAAGTAAGTAACTAGTAAGTTGAAAGGTTGAGCAACTCTTAGGAAATCCTAAAACCACAGTTTTACACAAACCTCAGAAATCCTTCCTAGTTCAACCCACATGACGTGGACACTGAGTTTACCCAGGGGCAGCAACCCATAGCAGGTAGAAGTAACCTGTTTAAATGTAAGCATTTTATTGTTTGCCATGGGTTACTGCTCCTGGGCAAATTTAATACCTTATATTACATATGGGGGTTGGTGTCTTAAATGCTTTATTAATATATGCCCTTTTAATTCTGTTATATAAAGTTTTAGCCTAAAAGTACACTACACAAAGTATACAGTAATCAATATTCTTTCTTTCTTTCTTTCTTTCTTTCTTTCTTTCTTTCTTTCTTTCTTTCTTTCTTTCTTTCTTTCTTTCTTTCTTTCTTTCTTTCTTTCTTTCTTTCTTTCTTTCTTTCTTTCTTTCTTTCTTTCTTTCTTTCTTTCTTTCTTCAAATTTGCAATAAATCTATGATGATTGTGTAGCTGTTTTAGGGTCACTTGCTATGACTTTGCTGTTGGGAAAGTAAGAGAAATACTCCTGGGTGGGTTACTCAGTCAGCTGTTAGCCCAGACAGATTAATTTAGCTGATTGTGGTTCCCCCTAAATATTCGGAAGGGGTTTTTTACAGTGAGAGCTGTGAAGATGTGGAATTCTCTCCCTGAATCAGGCGTACTGGCTGATACATTAGATAGCTTTAAGAAGGGGTTGGATGGCTTTTTAGCAAGTGAGGGAATACAGGGTTATGGAAGATAGCTCATAGTACAAGTTGATCCAGGGACTAGTCGGATTGCAATTTTTGAGTCAGGAAGGATTTTTTCCCCCCTCTGAGGCAAATTGGAGAAGCTTCAGATGGGTTTTTTGCCTTCCTCTGGATCAACTGGCAGCTAGACAGGTTAAAATAGAGTTCAAAGATTGAACTTGATGGACATGTGTCTTTTTTTTCAACCTAACTTACTATATTACTATTATAATTTCCCATTGACACTCAATATTCATAAATCTTAATGGAAACTTCATATTGATGATTAGGTGTGTAATTTCTAAGCTCTACTAAAAACTTGTTTGTAAGTAAATATTCTGTAAAACTGAAATACAGAAAATATTGGTAAAACACAATGTAGCTCCATTATACTGAATATCAGCTGGTATTAATTAGCCGTAACAAGTTGTTTTTGCAAAATGTGTTGTTTTAGCAAAATGTGTTGTTTTTGCTTACTCAGTTAAATTTTCTTTAGCAGTTACAGTGACTGTTCTTTGGCTGAGGAAGGAATTCAGTTTTTGATGGCTGCACATATTTAAGCATTTTCTTTTATTTACATCACTACTGAGTTTTTTATTTGTCTATCAGAATGTAAAAATGTACTACTCGGCACCATATGGAGTCTGGGCCATGGTCTCAATTTAGCGAAGCTTTCGCGTTGGCTCATCTTTTTAAGTACTTTTGGATTTGAAATAAAAAAGAGTATTTAAGCATAGGCAGATGGAACAGTTTGGATATACTTTGTTAGTTGAACAGAACCCAAGGTCTATGTTTAGTATGGAATATTAAATAAAATAAGTAGGTTTGCTAACGGAGAAATGGAGAGGAGGTGAAACTAGGTCACTAAAAAATTATATTTGTAATTTCAAATTCGAATAGTTAGGAGACTGTTATTTCCAGAAACATTCAAGCTGTAAATGCTGGGAGGGTAGAAAGTCTTGTCCAAAAGACGTGACTTCAGAGGCTTTTGTGTAGCTTGGTTAAGCGCTTTGGTACAGCTAATATATTACTATGTACTCAAAACCTATAAAAATAAGCATTTGTGAATACTGTACATTGTTATATTACCTAAACCCCATGGGAAGTTAAGCAATAGGTGTAACCTGACCGATTTTAAACAAATGTCCTTATTTTTGAATATGAGACATGCAACTGAAGCATAAGTTGGTTGTGAAGAAAGATAAATCATAAGCTAGGTTTACAACCACTGGTTAATTCTTGTAAAGGTTTTTATACCCTGTAGAGTTTTACATTCCTGTGTTATGTCATCTAGATTTCAAAGAGCAAAAACTTGGTTTCTTGGTGTTCATATCTTACAAGTGAATACCAAGCAACGTGAACAGTCATAAAATTTAATATAGCAGCTAGGCACCAGGCGTTTGTTTATACAGGGCAAGTCATGCAAGATCATGCTATCAGAAAGTTGTTGTTGTTGTTGTTGTTATGTGCCCTATCCATCACAGCTGCTTACATAGAACAATTGTGCTTTCTAGAATAATATAATTGAATATACTGACGTATTCAGCAGTATGTAGCATACATCAGAATACAATTCAAAGCACATTTATTCATTCGTCCTGATGCAATTCGTTTGATGTTTTCATATTCATTTCATATTTTAGTGAACTGGTCAGGCAACCATGGAGTTGCCAGAAGTAAAATGTGGTGTGAGCATGAGGGTTTTGTGCTGCAAACTCTTTCCTATCTCATTCTCTATGGAGAAGGTCAGTGCTTTGCTTTATGTATGCCTTTTACATGCTTTCTGGAGCCAGCCACACATTTGTAATATGCTACAGGACTCATAAAATATGTTTTTAATTTGTCTGGCGTGTATTTTAATCAGCATGAGTTCAATGATGTACGTCATCCTGATGGCCCTTGTTTTACCATAACTCAGAATTAAGCACTTTGCTCATTCTACAGGCAGAACCCCAAGATCTAGTTCATTGATCATACATAAGGTCTTTGTTTAGATTTTCAGTTCATATGAGAAATATACACACATAATCAATTTATTTTAACGATTATATGATCTTTAATGCTGTACAAGCAGCAAAGCTGTTGCTTTCCTCTATTGGGCTATTTTCTGTATTGGCATTTATTCTGTACATACCGGTAATTAACTTTGGTTGAAAAAAAAAAAAAAAAGACAAAAGTCCCTAAAGTTCACCCCTTCCAAATTACCCCCCAGTATGTTTACAGGTACGGGATATGTTATCTGAAAACCCGTTATCCAGAAAGCTCTGAATTAAGGCCATCTCCCATAGACTTCATTTTATCCAAATAATCAGGATTTTTAAAAATGATTTCCTCCTTCTTTGTAATAATAAAACAGTACTTTGTACTTGATCCAAACTAAGGTATAATTAATCCTTATTGGAAACAGAACCAGCCTATTGGGGTTATTTAATGTTTAAATAACTTACTAGAAGACTTACTGTATGAAAATTACAGAAAGATCCATTAACCCGGAAAACCCCAGGTCCCGAGAATTCTGGATAACAGGTCCCATACCTGTGTATGTATGTATCCTTCTGCCCGACCGAACCGAATCCTTATTTACATATGCAAATTAGGGAGGAAATAAAAAATGGTTTCCCCTTCCCACCCCTAATTTGCATAAAAAATTACATTGCTTGTAGCTTTATAACTTTCTGTGAGAAATAAGAAAAGCTTGAGCACCGTAAAGTCATATTTTTTATATATATATATGTGTATATATATATATATATATATATATATATATATATATATATATATATATATACACATATACATACAGTTCAGGCTGTGGTGCACTCCAATCCAGCAGAGTTTTACTGCCTGGGTGCTGTCATATATAGTACAGATAGTCGTGTTCCAAGGAATGACGCACTCCAGGACTTCATAATGAGATCATGCAAAGTGAAGTTAATTTGTCAATGTTTCGGTCCAGTCTGGACCTTTCTCAAGACATATATATGTATATATATATATATATACTGTATGTATGTATATATATATATGTATATATATATATGTATATATATATATATATATATATATATATATATATACTGTATGTATGTATATCTTGTGTAGATTACATTTTTTATTTTTGTATGAATCCTGGGTGATGCAAAATAAGTGCTGTGATTGGCCATTTGGTAGTCCCTATATAGACTGGCAGTCTACAGGAGGCTCTGTTTGGCAGTACATCTGGGTTTTATGCAACCAAAACTTGCCTTCAAACCAGGAATTGAAAAATAAGCACCTGCTTTGAGGCCACTGAGAGCAACATCCAAGGGGTTGATAAGCAACATGTTGCTCATGAACCAATGGTTCTACCTGTAGACCTTAAGCTGGTGATCAGTAGATCTCAAGACACTGTCAACAAACAGCTTGTCGAAATCACCCTCCTATTTCATGCTTTTCATTCAGATTTTTATTATGTTAAGGTTACATAAGAAATAGTTGTTTCTTTAATAAAGCAGTATAAAATATATATAGCAATATAAATGATCTCATAAATCATTATAATATTTAAGTAATGTTTTCCATGGAACAGAATGCTAACAGTGATATTAAGGATGTAGATCTTAATGGGACAACGTTGCTAAAAGTACACCACACATTAGTAAAGTATGGGCACTCCTGCCTTAAATAATGGACTCCTGCTAATAAAACAGTAACAGTAGGTAGTTTTAGTCTCCCTGTTAAGTTCCAGAAAAAACAACAAAAAGCCCTGTTCATTGAATAATGAGTAATACTCTTCCTTTAACAAAAAGCTTACTTTTAGCTGCCTTCAAATTAAAGAAAAGTTAAGCATATAGCATCTTGAAATTGTCCAGATGCGTTCTTTTTTATAAAGAAATTCACCCTCTTCTCTACCCACAGAGTGACTAAAGCTTTATTTCACCCTTTAAACAAGTGAAAACTTTAGAGACTACAGATTCCTCCTCTGCTCTCGTCCCTGTGCAGAAGCTAAAAGGGTTGATGTTTTCTCCTGTTCAGGAAATGACTGTTTTAAGTCTTGCTCACATAGGTATTACAACCTCTGATTGCCACAGGGAGCCCTTTAAACTTATTGCTTCCTCTGAGACACTAATACACAGGCAATAATTAAAAGTTAAAATTAGGCGTGAATGTAGTTGCACATTCAATCTGTGCATAAAAATGTTGAGTCTCTGTTAGGAAAGTCTTGATAGGCATCGGCTGGAAGATTGGAAAATGCATAAGGGTTCAAACAAGGTCAGGTCCTTAATGTTTCTAGATTGGGCACAAAAAAATGATTTTACTGTGCCAACTACACACTGGATATAAAATGTGTCATTTAATAAATGTCCACTGTGACCATGCCAGCATTAAAACAGCTTTCCTCAAAGTAGAATAAACCACAACAGATTTTCTTTAAACAGTGCCCTTATTGGTCTGTAAAGTTTACTTAACTTTGGTTAATCACCTCTGTATACTAGTCTGCCGGGATCAAAGCCTCTCTGTGTACGGTTCCAACATTTTGAAGCACTGTCCTTCGTGCTAGGCTGGGTATAGATGTCTTTTGTACCAGTGAAAAAATGCACTTCATATATGAACTGAACGTTTAGCTCTGTGCTTTGATAACTCTGTACTTCATAAACTTAAAAATTATTTTCTGCTTTATAAATATTACAGAAGTGTGAATTATGTAGGGTGGGGTTTTGTCACCCCAAGAAACATAAGCTAAAAACAGCCTAATTACATGGGCTCTCTTTTATTTTTTAATTGCAGAACTGTACCTTTATTTGCTTGGGTTGTTCTTGTATTTATAAAGCTTATTTGTGCCTTGCATCACAGTCACAGATGTAATCAATTAAATTATATTTTTTAATTATTATATTTAATATTTAGCTTACTCTATCCTAGCTGCTGTCCAACTGGTGGCCTGCAAGCCACTTCCGGCTAGCAGGACTACCTCGGGCAGCCCCCTACATTAAAGAGGTTGTTCAACTTTGAGATAACTTTTAGTATCATGTAGAGAGTGATATTCGGAGACAATTTGCAATTGGTTTTCCTTTTTTATTACTGAAGGTTTTTGAGTTATTGAGCTTTTTATTGAGCTGATCTTCAATTTGCATCTTAAGCAATATAGTAACTAGGGTCCAAATTACTCTAGCAACCATGCATTGATTTGAATAAGAGACTGGAATATGAATAGGAGAGGGGCTGAATAGAAGGATCAGTAATAAAAAATAACAATAATAATACATTTGTAGCCTTACAGAGCATTTGTTTTTTAGAAGGGGTCAGCGACGCCCATTTGAAAGCTGCAGAGTCAGAAAAAAAGGCAAATCACTATAAAACTGTAAAAAAAAAAATAATGAAACCCCAATAAAAAAGTTGCTTAGAATTGGCTGTTCTATAACATAATAAAAGTTACCTTAAAGGTGAACCACCCCTTTAAGGTTGAAGATTCACAGAGCTGCTAGTAGCAGCTACTTGTCACGGCTGTAAAATAGACAATATTGAGAATTGGCTTTGCTAACTACAGAGGCAGTTCTTAATATTGTCAATGACAGGGTATTTTGTAGCCACAACAAATAGCTACTATCCTGCCATAGACAATACTGAGCATTTACTAAAGGTTGAAGTGACTAATGCTGGCGAAAATTCACCAGCGTGACGTCATTTTGGAATTTAGCTGATATACTAACAGTCGCTGGTGTAAATCAATGACAATACATTTGTAGCCTTACAGAGCGTTTTTTTTAGATGGGGTCGGTGACCCCTATTTGAAAGCTGGAAAGAGACAGAAGAAGAAGGCAAATAATTGAAAAACTATACAAAATAAATAATGAAGATCAACTGAAAAGTTGCTTAGAATTGGCCATTCTATAATATACTAAAAGTTAACTTAAAGTTAACTTAAAGGCGAACCACCCCTTTAATTGTTCAGACAAAAGTTGATAAATGCGTCTAGTCCAGTACTGTCCAACTGGCGGCCCGCAACCCCCCCCCCCCGTTATGTGGCCTCCCACATGAAAGTCTGCCTGCTGTGACTGCTTACCTTGTGTAAACTTTAAAAGATATCCGTACTGAGATTAACTGGCCCCCACATCAAATTTAGATAATAAGGTTCACATCTCTAATCCCCTCCAGCCAATAACGGGAAGCAGTGGTCAACACTGCCTCCCGTTATCGGCCCTCCACCACATAAGCCAGAAAAATTCCAGCCCTCACTACCACAGAAGTTGAACAGCACTGATCTAGTCCATTACTTTACCATGTATCTCTATAGGACTCCATCCTTTCTTAATGTTACAGGGGCTTGTGGCGTGCTGTCTCTTTCACAGCAGTGGTACCTCAAAGTCTTCAAGATTCTGTTTGGGTTGCCCTCAATCACAGCTTTAAAAAGAGTAGGGTGCACCAGAAAGTAAAGTGAGATGGACTGTGGGGCATGACTGACAGATCAGAGACAATGGTCTAAACTGTACATTCGGAAGGTTGCAAAGAATAGCACTCAAGCTCGACCATATCTCTATTCAAGTTAAAGGAACATTCAGTAGCGTAACTAGAGGGGGGCGCTGCGTGACGCGCAGCTGGGCCCCACCCCCTCTGTAGGGCCGCATTTTCTGTGGCGCACGGGCTGCTGGGGGGGCTCTGAGGGGGTGCGGGCCCTGGCCCGCTCGCACCCCCTGCTCCCCCAGTAGTTCCGCCACTGGGAACACTAACAAATTTTTTTTTAAAGCATTTTAAAGTAATTATCATATAATATATTGTTAGCATGCACTGGTAAAAGCTTTTTGTTTGCTGTAGAAAGACTACTATAGGTTATATAAATAAGCTGCTTTGTAGCTATGGGGGCAGCCATTCAAGATGGGAAAAATGAGAAAATGCACAGATTAGATAGCAGATAATATATTTTGCTATGTAACCTGTGCCTTTTTTCCCCTTTTTCCTGCTTCATGGCTGCCCCCCTGACTACACAGCAGCGCAGTGCAGAGCAACAGCACTTCTATTTTAATTACTTTCATACACTTTCAGTTTTTGGTATTACTATTCCTTTAAATTGCTTTGAAAATGAAATCTTTATCTGATTTCGTCTGTCAGATAAATGCAAAGTACAATAGTATCTATACGTCACAATTGTGCCTGTAAAATGTAGTCGTATATGATCACCCAAATCGTATTTTGTCTGTATGTATTAGATTAGGTCTGCAGCTGCTCCCAAAAACACAACAATTTTAAATATCTAGTATAGGTCAATCTAAAAACAACTGGACTTGCTGAGTAATCAATGAAGACGTTTCACTACTCATCCGAGCAGCTTCTTCAGTTCAACGGACTGGTGTGGGAAGTTCTCGGCATATAAACTCTTCCACTAATCCATTTACAATGGCACATTGTAACTCTTCAAAGAGGCGACATCTGAAGAAACTCACAGAGGTGTTGATTCTGTGTAGTTGTGATAGGATTATCCAATGTGTCATGCAACTCCTAGATACAGGTGTTACTTGTGAGTTGCATGAATGGATGTGTGAAGTGTTCTGAATCAGCCGGGGTATAGATGTTAGAACAGCATTGTATGTAGCGAATGAAAATCTTCATAGTCACAACAATTTTAAATATTAAATTCTGGTAAGCTGTTAAAAATTGGAGGTGTTGTATTATAAAATCAGAATACAAATAAACATTGAGATGGCAATATTGGGAGCCTCTAATGATTTTGCATAAGAATTAAAAGTAAGTCAGCCTAACTTATCTCAGGCTGAGATAAGTCCATAATGTAAACTCCTTTTCTGTATGTTCCAATAGTAAATTTTCCCTTCATATATACACTACCGGCATCCTTGATAAATATCCAGTCACCTTAAATTCTTTCTGGAGGACAAGCCTGTTGAAACAAGCGTCAAACACTCTCTGTCTTTCAGTGTAACGTTTCTGTTTGAGGAGCATTTTATTTTATTACCTTTTATACAAATGGATTTAACACCTTGGGTGATGAAATGAAAGCACCATTTAAATATGCCTTGTTCATCTGTAATGTTCAATATCCTGAAAACTTACTCTTGTTGGTTTCCCAAGAGAAAAGTAAAGTGTTCTTTTTTACTTTCAATGCGTAATTCCACTAATGGAATTTACAGAAAAGGGTTCCATTGCAATCTGATACCAGCAACATATAAATTGCTGCTGACAAAGAAATTACTAGTAAAAAATGTGAACCCTAGCCAATAAATTTATATCCTATTTTTAGTATACTTGTCATTTCTGATATTTATGGGCTTCATTACCTGCAAATGCTTTCAGTGGCTTTACAGGAGTCCGTCATTTCTTAATGTCTTTTCTGCTACAGGTTCAATAAATCTTTATTTCTGCTTAAACTTTTCTACATTTTTAAATGCTTGAAAATGAACAGTAATCCTCCTTTACAGCTGCAAGTGCAGTTTTGGTCCCACAAAAATTGATGCAATCTTTGTGCATTGAAGTTAGGTGTAGTTCCAGGTTCCGACAACAGCCGGCATCATTAGCCCGGACTGTACTTGTGCCTAAACACTCATTTTGACTTTGCACAGTGGATATTAAACTATTTCAACTTGACTGCAATGTCCAATTTACATGAATGCACAAGCAAATTGTGCATCATGTTGTGATGCTTAGACTTCATTGCACCAAGTGCATTGCCAACCTCGTGGCTGTAATTATTATGGATATTGGGGAAAACACTGCATCGGGGTTAGGATATGCCTTGTGTTCAAAAACAGCTTGCTCACTACACCTGCTTTCTAAATAACCCTTTAAGAATGTGGCAGCAGATTAATACCTAATTTGATTAATTTCTCTGTAATGTAGATTTCCATTGACCCAAGATAATGTCATTTCAAGTGATACAGCAAAAGAATATTGTTTAAAATATAAATGTACATTAAGGGGGTTATTTATCAAAGGTCGAATTTGGGAGTTTTTTTCTACCTGGAATAAACACACAACTCAAATGTTTGCTCATTTATGAAAAAAACAAAATGTTAAAAAACTTGATTGAAATTGGGGGAAAAAACTCAAATTGATTGAGTTATCAACTAAAAAAACTCAAATACCTTGAATTGATCATTTTTTTACAGTGGTTTTCGCTCGAAAACTTGATCATCGTTAAGGCAAAAAATATCTTCAAATGGTTCAAGGGACCTCTGCACTTGACTTCTACATGACTGACATGTTTTAGCTGAAGTATTTTTCGGATTCTGGCATTTAGCAGCTTCGATGCATAATAAATCTTGAAAATTTTTAGTTTTTTTACTGCAAAAAAATTTTTTTACTTTTTTTACTGAAAGTACCATTGTAAAACTTTTCGGGGAAAAACACAACTCAACCTTTTATAACTAACCCCCTAGAAGTTACAGTTCATTTTGATCGTTTTTTGATGATAGGGCTGCTTTGTAAATAATTGTTACTTGAAGTTCCTTACTTCAACCTTTCCTTCTGCTGCTCAAAAATGGCAGCCCCCTCATAGAGTAGAGTAATAGACATTGTATAATGTGATTACAGATGCTGGGATCCTTTGTGAGGAATAAGTCACTGACATGACTAATTGTTGACCTTTTAAGGAACCATGAACATGTGCACCTTAAAGTATGCAGTGTAACAAAAGTTTTTTTTTACACTCGAAACCGTAAAACAGAATTCATATTAGTCACCAAACTGTCAGCTTGCTGCCTTCCTCCCATTTTCCGGGGCATTAAAGTGTGACAAACCTATAGGCTTGTCAAGTAAGCAGAGTTTCTGTTGTCAATAAAAACGTATTTCAGCTTACTTCTGAGCCTTGCTTTAGTACTTTTTTCCACAATCTATGCCAGTGTTTTCATGTGGAACAAAATACTTTGTACTACTTTGTGGTGAAAACTTAACAATGCCAAGCTATTCATTGTTGGGAAGTTTGTTTTGGGGAAGGGTTAACATGGGAATGTAAGAATTAATATATTGGTCCAAAGTGGAAGAACTCAAGAAATGACTGCTTTATACCTTTTACACCTGTCTAAATAATCAATTGGTTTTTGAAATGCACTATTTCATTGTGTTCCAATGTGTTTAAGTGTGACCTAGATCGCATCAGCTTTAAATGCATTGGTTTTGCCATGCCTGTATTTCAATAACAAGTGGTATCGTAATATAACTAGACCCCCCCCCCCCATTGAGGTCTATTTTCTATTAAAAATAAACCTATTTTATCTATCTTTGAGTTACCATTTCTTTTCCTACAGGCTAAGGAGTATCAGTAGTTATATAGGCTTTCTAAAATGTATAGATTTCAATTCATCTAGATTAAAACTGTGAAAGAGCGATGGTAAGATTTGCTTCTTTCCATGTATTTGTTAAAATAACAAAAACTGATGCTTTTTTTCTGTTTTCCATTAACGATAAGGTAGTAAGCTTATGGCAGTTGCCTCTTTCTAAATAATACAATAACTAAAATCTTCTAAGACAATTATTTTCCTTTTATGTTAATTTAGATCAAATGAAAGATGTGCAGATTATATGTGTAAAATGTTTATTACAGAGGAATTCCTCGTATGTTAACTGGATTTGATTTTCCAATGTATCATTTGTGTGGCCAGCATTGTTCTTTTGTACCCACACAGACTATCTATCTCAAGCTAAATGATGGCAGTAGTTGATCCATGTCAAAGAGAACAGAGGGGCTCACCAATATGCATGGTTTGACATACATAAAATATTGTCACCTTTAAATTGTATTCAAGTATGCAATAATTTACATTTATTTATTGTAGCCTTGTTGTCCCTCCATATCTTTGTAAATGTCATGTATTTTTAGTAAAATGTTATTTCATGACCAACAAAGATATTTGGATCCTGTGATATGAAAATGTCTTTATTTTTGCTTACAGTGTTGTACCACAGACTACGGTAATACTGAACAATGAAAGACAGAGCACAGGGGTAACTAAACTCGAGAGTCATGAAGAATCTATAAACAGGACAACAGAAACTCTGGAAAATATGCTGAATAGGTAAAAAGATTATTATTTATCTTCATGCCTGCTCTCCCACCAAAAGATGAATCTATCCATACCCTTTGTTAATTTTTTCTTTTCAATGTATTTTTATTATAAGTGTAACCTATGTTTTTGCAAATTACTTATATTTGATGGCAGATGTGTCTGTTTTCTTGGGAGAAGTGGGAGTCTGCGTTTCTATTTTTAATGGGAATTAAATGAAACCCTTTGTATTAAACTGGGTCTTATGTCTAAGTATGAAATGTGCACTGTATTGAAGAGAGAATTTCTTTGAAATAATCAGCCATGACATTGTAAAACAGTTGGGATTGAAAGCCCGACAATGATCAGGTAAAAAATGCTGTAGCTTATTTTCTGTACCATCTCTATCTACTAACCAGATCAAATATGTAACGGTTCAGCATCTGAGAAATTACTAAGATGGATTGCAGGATCAGTTTTTGAAAGACTTCTTTCTGAAGGCCATTTATTTAAAAAGCCTATATTTAACCTTTGGTGTATGGCTAAGTCATACAGACTGGTGACTGTGCTTGTTTGTGTACATCTATGATAAGAATTTATAAACAACCCCCCACTCTATTCACTGAAACATTAATTAATGGAGTGCAGATAAATGAAAGGGAGTTTCATTGGCAACCAGAAAATATTGCGCCTCTTTTTACAAACGATGGGACCCCATTTAAAACAACTTTTATTTAATCTATAATTAATAGAAAATGACAATACATATGGAACAAAAGTATACAGATCAGGTGTCAGAGTACATTTTCTTAAGTAATAAGAGCAATGTAAGAGGAGAGGAGTACTTAGTTGCTATTTGCCCCCAGAATATTAGTTGCTGACACTTGGACAAACACAGATATTGATTGCTATGAATAGGTATATACCACCAAGTAGTCTCTTTCACTGCCAGTCCACCAAAAATTCATCAGACAGATTAAACTTGACTCCTTCTTATACATTCAACAGCACAGGCATCATTGAGTCTGTAAGCCTATCTGTGTCTATTATTAAAATTGTGCCTAATGCACATTTCACTCAGAACCCGTAGCCTAAAGGTGGCCATATATGGGCCGATAAAAGCTGCCGACAGACCGTGTCGGCAGCTTATTGGCCCATGTATGGGGGCCCCCGACGGGCTTCCCCGATCGAGATCTGGCCGAAAGTCGGCCAGATCTCGATCGGATGGGTTTAAAAATCCCTTCGGATCGCGGGCGCATCTGTTCGTTGATGTGGTCCCGCGATCCGACCGCCCGTTTGTGAATGCTAGGATCCGATCGTTGGGCCCTAGGGCCCACGATCGGATCTGCCCAATATTGCTCACCTCGCCAAACGAGCGGATCTATCCATGTATGGCCACCTTTATTAAAGGCAAACTCTCTAGTGCAGCAATTAATTGCAAGTTAACTTATGTACCCTGCAAGATTTGGATGTGTTTAGTTCTAAGTCTCTTTGTGTAGTCAAATTTGCCTTGGATACACAAAACACATTCTTCATATATTGTAGTCAAACTGTTGCTTGCAGAAAAGGCATGTTATAGGGAAGCATTGATTTTTCTCCATTTAAACAACATAATTTTTTTGGATTCTCCAATTTTAAATGCATAGTGCAATATGAAGCACTAGCTGTTCCACTTAGTCCATTTAAAACCAAAAAGAAATAAAAGATTGACTGCTGAACAGCACCTAAAAAATATTACAAGTTTTACAAGGCAGGAAATGTTGTAAATGATGAGCAATCTTTGTATAGGGCTGCAAATGATGTCGCTGCTATATAAATTAAATTATTTACATTTCAGTGCAGTTCCTGGAAGAAGGCACAACACAATTTTAGTGAAAGTTCCTGCCCCTGAGGACAGCCATAATGATGATGACAATGACAGTGGTTCTGAGGCTAGTGATACACTGTCAAATTGTGGGAATTCAGGAAGCTCGAATATGGGCAGCAATGTCACACTGATCACCTTAAATGCTGAAGGTATGTCATTATGTTCTGCTTTCATTAAAGGGGTTGTTCACCATCAAATATGAGCATCCCATATCACAAAAAAACATTTTTTTTAAAATCATTTTATTTCTTATAAACAATCCTCTGTCAAGATAGAAACCAGTGTTATAAGCAGCAGATTGCCGACCCCTAAAATGTATCTGGCCTCTCCTTATGCTGAAGCATGACAATCACCTGCCTGTGTGATTGTGTAGGAAGCTTGAAGGAATAGTTCTACTATGCATGACTTTCAGCTTCATTTGTATGTCACTGAGCTGATTGGCTGAATCATGGCAGATGGTTTTAAAGTCACATAGGTGCAAGGACAGCATCAACAAGCCGATGTGGTCCTCACTCCGACAACACCTGTCATTGTGACTGTGATCCAATCAGTTGGTCCTAGGGACAAAATTAAGTCATATTAACATGCTTGAATCTATATGCTTCCTCCTCCCCTGTGGACAATACAACATCCCCCCAGCACATGATTAAACATTTTAGGGGCCCCTAACAATAATTTTCAAATGCTAACAAACCCCTATCAGGCTTGTGTTCCACAGACAGAGCAGGGCACACATAGGGAGCATAGGGCAGGCAGAGTATGGCACAGACAGGGAGCATAGGGCATATAGAGTATGGCACACACAGAGCATAGGGCTTGCAGAGTATGGCACACACGGGGCACAGAGCAGGCAGAGTGTGGCACACACGGGACATAGAGCAGGCAGAGTGTGGCACACACGAGGCATAGAGCAGGTAGCGTATGGCACACACAAGGAGCATAGAGCAAGTAGAGTATGGCACACACAGGGAGCATAGAGCAGGCAGAGTAAGGCACAAACGGGGCATAGAGCAGGCAGAGTATGGCGCAAACAGGGGGCATCGAGCAGAGTATTGCACACATGGAGCATAGAGCAGGCAGAGTATGGCGCACACAGAGACACAGTGCTGGAGCCCCTTCAAATGAGGTGTGGGCAGTTTCAGTCTGGGTCTGGAGTGTCAACAGTACAAGGCTTTAGGGGTGTGAACAATAGAGGTGTTACCTGTGTGAACAATGTAGGAGCTGAATTTGAGGTGTTAGCAATGCAGGGGCAAGTTAATCTCTGTAGTGATACATTTTAAAGCACACAAAGTACACAAAGTAAGCAGACACAACAGGCAGGCTTTCATGTGGGGGGGGGCACACAAGGGGGGTCACAGGCCACCTGCGGGCCGCCATTTGGGCTGCTCTAAATGAACAATTCATGCTTCACAATATTTTACATTAGGCCTTTGATCAAGCGGAGAACCGTCAGCCATAGTGGTCTGATGACTTTTATTCAGCTGTCATGTGCCCCAGGGAGAGCACTCCAATATAGTTATGTATGTATCTGATATGCCTTTGTTTAGCAGTTTGGGGCACAGAATAGTAAAATGTCAAGCTTTATGGGACTAGGTCAATGCAAGGTCAATATTAAATTATCTGTATTATGGCTGGACCTGCACGGTGCACTGAAACACAATGGGTTTCCTCAAGTAATTTTATCTATTTTTATAGCAGCTATAAAAATAATTGTCATGAAAGAACTGGGATTCCCTCAAAACAAGTTAAAAGATGACTCGATAATGAATAGCAAGCCTTTTTATAATGTCTTCAGTCCAGGTGGGAATGATGTAGAGGTTCCTTGGTCAGCATTTCTTTTTTTCCCCCTTAGTCCTTAGGCATAGTGTGTGCGGCCACATCTGTTCTTGTCTGGTTTCTTTTTTTAGTTTTCTTTCTATATTCTTAGGATAGTAAAACCACTGTAAGAAGGGATGCAGGTGGTTGCTTACAAACTGGCTTTGCAATTCTGAAAAGGATTTTTGTTAATTTTTTATAATGTAATATGTAGAATTATTTTACTATGCAAGTAACATTATACAACTCCGTATTTGTAAGCACAGGAATGCTTATTTCTGAGTTCATAACTTATTAGAGACCTGGTTGGCATTGTACTGTCCTGATCCGTAAACATAATGATTGATGCCAATGTTATTGATAAAGAAAAATAATAAGAAGGCTGGTATTTATTTCCAGAAAAGGTGGCAACCCTAATTAGAACTCTCACAAGATCACACGTATTTAGTGATTAGCTGTTTTGTGTTATCCACAGCGCCGATCCTGGGGCTGCTGCCGCCTGAGGCAGCAGCCCAGATGCCGCCCCCCTCCTCTCCCGCTCCGCGCTTAAAAATTAGCGTCGGAGCGGGTTTCAGGGGGCAGTATCGCTAGTGCATTGAGCGCTATAGCGCTCTTTGCACTAGCTGAGCCGAATTTCCGGATTAAAACCCGGAAGTTCGGCTCTTAAAGTTACAAGAGGCGGCTTTTTGCCGCCCCTTGTAACTGGCCGCTCGCTGCCGCCTGAGGCAAGGGTTTCACCTTGCCTCATGGCAGAAGCGGCCCTGGTTATCCATATAAAACACTTTTCAGCTAATCTAGTTTTGATTGTGAATTTTTTTTTCATGCAATAGCCTTTGCACTCACTATTGTACTGGTTAGAAAGTTCATCACACATTACCACTGGCAGAGATATTGATGTGTTCTTCCTCTTCGGAAAAGTTCATGATTTGCTTTCCCCGTTACTCCTTCACGTTTACTGGTGTATTTGCAGATAGCTGGCTCCAAACATAGAAAGTCCCTAGTGCAGCTGTCCTGTTGTGTGAAGCATTCCAACCACAATTTAACATTTCTTTGATATGATCTGAACGGAATGTTTTCAGAAAAAACTAAATACACTTGTATTTGAGAAAGCGGGCATGGTCGTGGTCATGGTCAATAGCTTGTGTAAGTGTAAACATGGCAGCAGTACAGAGCTGTATTTTTCATTATTTGTTGAATATACTCGTGGGTCTCAATGTGATTACTTGAAAGCTTATACCCACTGGCTTGGAGTAAGACATTTGTATGGTGGTTAGCTATTGGAAATGGGTGAAAAAATCCTTGGATTTGGAGTCCAGCGGCTGGTTGCCTAGCTAATAACGCCATTAAATTGGCACACACGGCTGCTGAGAAAACAAACACTTGCTTTGGCAGTGATTTGTATTTCTCAGAGCAGGAAATTCATATCAGAACTGTATTCTTGTTTACAGCCATGTCAGCTGCTTACTGGTTTTAATTCATTTTATGGAAAATGTGAGAGACAGGTCTATAAATTATGACTCGCGGAATATCATAATTTGAAGGAGCAAGAACATTCCTCAGCAATGAAATTCTAACGACTCTGGTCTTTTCTCATTTTTCAACTCATATTTCTTGGACAGAATTCACTGTATAGTAAATAAGAGAGGACACCAAGTGTTGCAAAGTGTATTCACAAATTTTCTCTATAAAAGAGAACATATCTGCATCTTATTTGAATTATACAAATTCAACAGCACATATGTAATTTTAAAATCCATCAGCTCTCTCATGGAATACACATTTTAATGCTTAAAAATGACCTTGGACTAGCAAAACTCAGACTCAAACAATTTGCTTCTTCCAAATTTTTCAACAACTGGAAGACATTACCATTCCCTGGTGTCCCTCGATCAGCAATATTGTGACCTAAATGGTGAGAAAGTCAGTGCATCTGCCTACTCCAAATACAATAAAAGATGTGTAGCATCATTAATATACACCCCCTTCTTTTTGGACAAGAGCTTTTTGGAATAAGTTTGCTGTCAGTTGTAGAATAACATCATAAACTTTTTTTTTCTATTTTTAGATGCTTTCCACTATCTTCTCTTCATCCTCTCTGTTCTGGTGGTCACTGGGGAACTTTTTACATTTTGCTTACTGGTTAAATTATAGACCTCACACGTTTAGCTGAACTAAAAACCTAGGGGCAGATTTATCAAAATGTGAAAAGCTCACCACTAGTGATGGACAAATCTGACGCTAAACGGCGAAAATGAACCGAAGTCTACAACATTTTTTTAGCACTACATTTTTTTTCACCCTTTGGAGTCTATGGGCATCATATTCACAACGAAACTTCTCATCACTACTCGCCACAGAAAAACTAAATGGGTGACCGTTACAGGGGAAGGAAACCTAGTCGGCGCAAGCCCCCCACCGCAGTAGGATCATTTCGCCGGTACGATCTACTGCGCATGCGCGTGACTTTTGGCGTATGCGCAGTAGATCCGTACCGGCAAAATGATCCTACTGCGCATGTGCCAAAACGCCGTTCACAGCAGGAAGAAGATCGCGTGGAAAAAGATTTCGTCTGTGAACTCCCTGGACTGGACCTGCGCAGAAGGGTAAGTAACAAGTAAGGGGCATTTGCCCAGCGGGACTGGTAGGCCAGGGGGGAGGAGGGAGTGTGTGCAACAAACGGGAGGGGGAGTGGGGGGTTTGCGCCAACTAGGTTTCCTTCCCCTTTAACCATTTGATAAATACACTTCTAAAAATCATATAGGAAAGAGTGGAAAGTGAGTTTTTTTGTGGTAAACTCTAATCTCACTTATTGATAAATCTGCCCCTTACTATCTTAAAGGGGGGTTATGTATGCCAATGTGCAAAGTTTGATACAGATCTAATCACCTGTAGCAGCCAATCAGCAGGCAGAACAAATTGGTCACTCATTTAATAGCAGACATCATTGGTTGCTATGAGTAGCAGCGCCTGTGCAAACTTTGTCTTTTATTACATATGGGACAGGTTGGCCTTTTAACTTGCAATAAGAAAATGGAATTCAGTAAAGAAGTGCTCAGCTATAAATGTTCAGGATAAATTATTATTATTATAATTATTATTTAATTATCTATGGAGATATATTTTATATATCTATATTTTAAGAACCTTGCATTTTTCAAATAAAAGATATTTCTGTAATCTTTCTGCAATTTGAATCTTTTCTATCATTTGCATTACCAAATAATTTTTTTCTAAATGCTCCACTGAGAGCTAGGCCACCCACACTGGGAGAAAGCTCGTTGTGCAAACTGTACAGAGAAAAGGGCCAGTTCCTTTGCTCATTATTCAAATTAATGTGAAGGCAAACGCATACATACGCTGAGAGAAACATCTGTGCAGATTATAATATTGATCTCTCTCTCTCGATAATGTGATGATGTGTATATTGCGTTAATATTGGTAGTAGTTTTTTCTGACATTAAGGGGCCGATTCACTAAATTCGGGTGAAGGGTTAGAATAAAAAAAACTTCGAATTTCGAAGTTTTTTTTGGGTACGTCGACCATCGAATTGGTTAAATTCGATCGAAGTCGAACGAAATCGAACGATTCGAAGTAAAAATCGTTCGACTATTCGACCATTCGATAGTCGAAGTACTTACCCTTTAAAAAAAACTTCGACCCCCTACTTCAGCAGATAAAACCTACCGAAGTCAATGTTAGCCTATGGGGAAGGTCCCCATAGGCTTGCTCAGCTTTTTTTGATCGAAGGATTTTCCTTCGATCGTTTGATTAAAATCCTTCGAATCGTTCGATTCGAAGGATTTAATCGTTCGATCGAACGAAAAATCCTTCGATCGTTCGATCGAATGGTTAGCGCTAAATCCTTCGACTTCGATATTCGAAGTCGAAGGATTTCAATTCGAGGGTCGAATTTCGAAGTATTTTTAACTTCGAAATTCGACCCTTAGTGAATCTGCCCCAAATACTTTTCTCCAACCTAGCATTCCCCAGTTTACAAAATGTAACAATAGTTGTAATGCCCTGCATGAGATTGCTTGCATGCATCAATCCATATCCCTTTATAATACACAAGAGCCATGGATGTCATGTAAATGATATCCTTCTAAATGTTGCTTAGTGATGTCATCAGTTATAATCGGTATCTAAGTGATGTCATTTCTGTCAAATGGCTCACTGAAACTTGTGTATTATAATAAAGTACCCCCTGTTTCAAAATATAAGGATATTAGAAGTCATCTCGAAGTTCCATGACCTGTATAAAAGCACTCGGCCTTCGGCACTCGTGATTATATAAATGCACAAGGCCGAAGGTAACTTATAATATCCTTATATTTTACAATAGGGGGTACTTTATTTACTATATTAAACTAACTAAAGTTAACAATGAATTAGGTGAAAAATGCTTATTTACACCACATGCTCTAGGCTGCTGTCGGTTACCTGTATCAGTTAACAGACTTGCAATATCCAATATTTATACACTATATTGTAACAAACATACCTGGTGGTCTAGGGGTGGGACGACAGGGACGCCTGTCGCCCCCTCGGCGGGGACGCCCGCATGCAGGCCGCAGGCGCCGGCATCTTAGGGCGCGCGCGGCACGCTCTGCAGTTTTTTGCAGGCGCGCTGACGTAGTGACGTCAGAGCGCAAGGGCGCGCAATTCAAACAGTATTTAAAGCCCATTAGGGCTGTGGGAATTTACCCGTGATAGGATTGATTCCTGGTGCTTTTGTGCTGTTTATTCTGAAACCTGTCTGATTCCTGTTTTGACCCCTGCCTGGCTATTTGACCATTCTGACTTCTGGATTCTGACCCTTGCCTGATTATCGACTACCCCTTCTGATTAACCCTCTAATTAACCCTCTGATTGACTTCCTGGTTTGACCCTTGCCTGCCTGACTACGTTTACTCTCTGCCTGCCTCGACCCGGCCTGTTCTGACTACTCCTTTGCCTAACGTCTTGTACTGCGATCTTCTGTCCAAAGACTTTGTTTAACTACAGTTGTGCCCCTTTGCTTGCCAGAACTCCTCGCCTTACTCCTCTCGAAAAGTCCAGGTGGCATCTGAGTACGCTGAGGGCTCCTCCCGAAGCCAAAGGCAGTCACACTAACTGGTGAAGCCGAGCCGAGACCAGGGAGCTTGGCATTAGTTCTGGTTTAGGGTGCCGACCGTGACACTATATATACTCAGAGTTCAGTACTGATTAGTAATTAAATAAAGTTACATAGTAGTACAGTTATTGGACCTATTATCCAGAATGCTATGGACCTTGGGTTTTCCACATAACAGGTCTTTCCCTAATTTGAATCTTCATACCTTAAAGGAGAAGGGAACCCTTTTGCAAAAAAGCCCGTACGGAATAACAGTTCCCATACCTGTATAGAAACCAGTGATTTTCTGCATTACGTTATTGATTCATTATCAAAACTGTAGCATGAGCTTTTAAGTAAGTTGAAATCTCACTTTTCACTTTAATGGTTTTGATAACCCATAATCTTAGCTTCTTGACAGCCCAGAGCACAGTGAGCATGTGCAATGCCACTGGCACTTAAAACATGACTTAACAAGATCCAAGATGGTGTACAATTTTAAAACAGTGATTATAGGTCTGCTGATCCTCTGGTCTTCTACAGTACATTCAGCTTTTAAAATAAATGCATGTTTAGCCATGTTTCTCTTTTGACTTTAGTTCCATTTTAACGAGAAGTTTTCATTGCAGTGAAAATATTTGGTATAGTCTATTCCCGTCCCGTTACTAGGCATACTTTATGGTTGAAACAGATGTTGCTGAACTTTTTTTTTTTTTTTTTAGGCTTCACATGTAAATTCTGAAGAAACTGCCAATCCATTAATATTTCTTGAGAAACGTTTGCTTTGGCTACTTGTACAACTAATCTATGGAATATCATTTGGGCACGTATGGAAATAAAATGAACGCTGGCCAGCAATACTTTGAAAGCAGGAGAAACAAGATATGAATAGGAATAAAAAAATACTGCATTACTTTCTAAATCAATTCGGACTTTTAGAGGCAGTTGTAATTTTTAGAGCACCGTTCAGAATAATTTTCCATTTGTACTTTTTTTTTATTTGGATTTTTTAATGAATCTCACAACATCCATGGTTTGAGTTTGTAAGTTTAGTCATGGTTTCTAAAACCACTAAAATTTGACCTTTGATAATTAGGCCTTGACGTGTTGTGGTTTTATATTGGCACACAGCTATTTCTATTCCTCACCTGGAGTTTTCCAGTAGTACTTGTCATGTAGTGCTTTGAGCCAAAAGCTATGAGCTACACCTGACACTATGAATGCTACTAACTTACACTGGCTCCTTCCAGCTCATATGAACCCGTTAAGTATAAAAATGTACCCTTATTTATACATTATCTCAAATGTTGCAGTCTATCTATGCAGATTATTTCCAATGGCTTGTCATCTGCAGAGCAATTTAAAGCATTTGATTTTAACTGCACATTATGTGTGTCTGTTCAACTTGTTCTGAGAGCTGGTAATCTTGAATTTATAAGAAATGTAGTGCTATATATCTGTTATCTAGAATGCTCAGGACCCGGGGTATTCTGGATAGGGGGGTCTGTCCATAATTTGGATCTCCATACAAAATATCCCAAGGAAAAAGGATGGAAAAAAATAACATAAATATTTTATATATATATATATATATATATATGTCTATATATATATATATATATATCTATATATATATGTCTATATATATATATATATATATATATATATATCTATATATATATATATATATATCTATATATATATATATATATATATATATATCTATATATATATCTATCTATCTATATATATATATATATATATATATCTATATATATATATATATATCTATCTATATATATATATATATATATATATATATATATATATATATATATATATATATATATATATATATATATATATATATATATATATATCATGCATGGTTTCACCTCTGATCACAGCTGTGTGATATCTGTTTCTCTCTAAAAGTAGGGCTATAATTTGTTGGACCCAAAGGAATTTTGAGAAATGATTGGTTTCATTTTTGTGTTTATAAGTAATAAATGTGTATGTTAGGCTTCTTTTTCAGTATAAACACAAAAAGAAGGGATTTATACTTGCTGAATATTCTTCAGTAATGGGCAGGAGCTTGATGATTTTTGAAACGAGGAATATTAATCTGTCACGTTTCACATTATATGCCCTTTTCCTGACCTCATTCTTCAGTTCTAGAACTAAGGCTTTTTTTATACAGAAATGTTTACTGCTTATATTTCACACAATCATTTAAAATAATCCTTCCCAAATGAAGATTATGATGTGTCATGTAAGCAGCAAGTGTACATCATTCCAGCTAGAGTCACACCCAAGAAAAGTAGAGAAATTGAAAGAATGCTTTAAGTATATTATCAATACAATGCTGCATAAACCCAATAAAACCTTCAAAATGATGAACAGATATTACTATAGGCAGAAATTGTAGATATATTTAGTGTTACAAAAGTCTGTTTAATGTAGCCCAACTGTATATGATGTTAAAACTGTACTTTAAAAGTAAGCGTTTAGAAGGTTTTTCTATTTTATTGCATCTGAATTATGCAACAACACATAGTTCTCTGTGTTATTGAAGCAAGCCCCAGTTCTCTGTGTTATTGAAGCAAGCCGATAATTACCATACTGTTATACAGTTTAGTAGTGGCTGTTCAGATGAATGATGGGAGTATTTACAGTGAAAGATTTATTGATCTTTGTGTACCTTTGCATACCTCCCAACATTTTGAAAATAGAAAGAGGGACAAAACATGTAGGGCAGGGGTTTTTTTTATTAAGGGTTTGTTTCTCCTTTAAGATGTGAGTCAAAGTTCTCCCAAGAGACCTGCTTATCTTAACTAGTTACAAAAGTATCTAATTATCTATAATAGAAACTTTGTATCTTTTTCTGACTGTTCAGTGAAAAGTAGGTGTTAAAGAAGAAATAAAGTTATAATCACTGTGTGTTTCCAAATGTTAGGCATTCTTTAGAGATTATAATCACTTGCCTGTTATCTTGGGCTGATGCAGAGTGATCATATACTTCAGCTTCTTCATTCTTCTGTGGCCTGGCCAAGCACATGCACAGTAGAGTAACAACAACAGATGTTTGCTTTAAGTTTGACTTTTCATTCACTGCACATGTGCACCCGGCATAAAGAAGTTTAAGCTCATCACTCTGTGGTGCTGCCCTGGACAGGTGCAGCCTGGGGTATCAGGAAAGCTTTTAGAATTACGGAGGGGTGATACTGGTAACATTGGGCACCCCCAGTGATTATAACATCTTCTTTAACACAATTAGATCATTTAGGTAGCTAAAGTGTTATAGTATATAATAAAGCTGTATAGAAACACGTCAGTGGGAAATATGAAGCAAATTGAATACTTGTAGATTGATTCAAATTTAATCCCAAACTAATTTATATCAAAAGAACATTTTTAATATTATTTTCCTTTGTACCCATCTTCATGCTATATTAACGTTTTCTCGTCAAGTTTCACTGTAGTGCGTTTGGGTAGTTCAACAGCCTGCATAAAGATGCTACATAAAGAAAGTGCTTCATAATCAGAATTTTTAACACAAGCAGTGTTTATACAAAGGCTATGTGATGGTTTATTTCTCACAGTGTGCTGAACTTTATTTTTCTACAAATAAATGATTTCTATGAGCATGTGTTTTTGTGGTATTGCTGTTTTGCCAGTTTGGAAATTCATCATCTCATTGCTAGGATCTAATTCACTAGCAACCTGACAGTGGTTTTGTATGCTGGCGTCAGCAACTCAGATTTTAAAGAGGCAGAAAAATAAGACAAATTCAAAACCTATTAAAAATAGAAAATATTATTATCTGTTTCGTGCTGTTGCTTTTACCAGTGGGAGCAGTATGTTCCTTGTGATCTTATTGGTCATCTGCTGCGTTTGTTTTTTTTAAAAAGGAAAAAAAAAGTATATTTTAATCTTGAGATCTTACAAGCTCTTATTGCCTATTTCAGTTTGCTTGATTGTTTTTAAAATACAATTTAGGAAAGGAGAATGGAAAACTCTTCAACTTCCTAAATAAATTAATCATAATTTCATAACAAATGACCTGACAATTACATTTATAATTTGAAATGGGAAAATCCAAAAACAAGTTGTGCTGAAATATATACACTTAAATATATTCCCTAATAAATCAAAACAGAAATTATTTCCATGTAAATGAGAAATAGTAATGATAATCAAATCAATATACTTATTGTGAAGAATCGGATAGAAAACTTGAAATGATAATAGGAGGGAAGACTTCCAAAGTCTAATCAAGCACATTTTTAAGTTATCTGAAGGTCACCACACAAAGTTGTAACAATTCCAGCTGCACTCACTATGATTTCTCTTCTTTTAATAAAGCCGACTTTTGCTTATGGTACCCTGCAATAGAACAAATTGCTTTTGTATAAAGTAACACTGGATGTATGCATGCAGTGCTGGACTGAGGGGCCTGGGGCCTCTGTCTCAGGGCCCCCCTCCCGGCAGTCCCCGGAGCCCCCTCCTGAACTCCAGACCCCTGCCTGCGCTGCACGCCTCCCTGCATGCAAAAGACGCACCTTGATGTTAACAACTTTCCTTACTGTGGCAGCTAGATGGGCAGGTTTTGGTCGACGGGCGCCCATGAGGGCCGGGGCCAGTCCGACCCTGTATAAATGTAACTTGGATGTATGCACATATCTACGATATTACACTGTGGAATATGTAGCTGTTTTATAAATACATGTTAATAATACCATGCATAATAATTAAGCCCTTTTCCCCCAGACATGTTTATTATGCTGTATAAACAAAATTCCCCTAAAATAACGGTGCATGAAGCTGTATAAAAGTGTGTGTAATTTTACAACGTGAACATCAGATTTGAGTGGGCGTGATCTGAGCAAAACTGAAGTCCACTTTTACATCATTTCCATATTAATTTCTGATTGTTCACTCAGGGTATTTTATTTTTATAACACCAATTCATTCATTCATTCAAAATACCTTTCAGAAACAGCAACAATCTGTTTTTCATTATTTAGAGTTTATTATTTATTTAGCACAAATGTTTATTTCCGTGGAAGGACAACTACCATAGAAACCATTTTAAGCAAATAATTCTAATTTTTAGGTATTTTTATTTTTTAATAATTAATCGGTACCTTTTACTTTACCCTAACTAATACATTGGCAGAAAAACAATCCTATTGTATTTATTTAATGTGTTTTATTAAATGTTTTTAGCAGACTTAAGGCATGGACATCCAAAATATGGATCCCCAGTCCCAAGCATTCTGGATAATAGATGTCATACCGTTTGTCCAATATTTTGTAGCTTATTGTTGTCTGCAGTTGTTTTTAGTGTGTATTCATAGGTGTTTATTTGTTATTATAAACTTGATCATTTTTCTTACTGGCAGGTTAGAACTATCAAATAGCAAAGTATGTTGCCAGGGCTTCCTGTAGCTGTAACCATCTTGTAGAGTGAGCAAGCATGAGTCGGGGTTGCCCCTAGTCATTGCTACAGAAAGCATGTGTAACTGGGGAAGTAGTTGTTTTCTTTCTGCATGTCAGATACAATTTTCTTTCCTACCGAGATCTACTATTGCAAGCTATGGTTTTGTCACCCATGTGGCCCTAATATAAAATCAATAAACCAGTATGTGTATGTATATATGTGTGTGTGTGTGTGTGTGTGTGTGTGTGTGTGTGTGTGTGTATATATATATATATATATATATATATACACCAATAGTTTCCAAACCAGCACTCCCTTTAGTGAAAAAATTATCCTCGAAAAAGGTCCCAACGGGGACCGAAACGTTGGAAGTAGATACTATGTAATAATAAAAATTAAATTATTTCACTAAAGTGATTGCTGATTTGGTAATTATTGGTGTATGCAAAATTACCGTGCACCCCTCTCTTTATCTATATTGCGTTGGAGTGCGGGTACTAATTGGAGAATTATATATATGTATGTATATAGAGACATATAAGTTAAATAATTTGATAATGAAGGAAGATACTTTATTAAATGTACAACTAATGAGCATATTTATCAAAGGTCGAGTTATAGACTTTTTTTTTTTGCCTCGGGTGACCTTAAATCTCGAATAGTATCTTATTTAAGAAAAACGTCTGAAACTCAAATCGAATTCAACTAAACTCGAATCAAATTAGGTGGTGAATAGTCAAATTCGAGTTGTTCCCAGGGTCAAGGTATGATAAATCTCGAATTCGAGTTTGGATCATTCTCAACTTGAATTTGTGAGGTTTGACCAAAAATCCAACTCGAAAATTCGAATTTGCAATTCGAACCTTAATAAATCTGCCCCTAAGAGTGTAAAACTGCAATCATTTTCCAGTTAGAGCAAACAATTCTCCTTTCATTTCCAAAATAAATCATAGCCGTTTTTTAAAGTAAAGGTCTTGGAACAGACATAATGCAGAAGTAATTCATGCCATGAAATTCCATCACATGCTGATAAATGATTTATAGTGTATAACTGAATGAACAATGTTTGTGTTTTTCTTCCAAAAATAGCTTCATACACGGTCAGCTCCAGAGAAGAATAAATATAGTTCAGGATGCACCCACTAAGAGATCTGACTGCATATACCTCCCCTTGAATTAAATCATTTAAAAAGAGCAGATGTGTATGAAAGGCAGAGAAACACTGGCATATCACCAATCGGAGTTAATTTTGCACTTTGGATCTAAGCAATGTATTTCAGACTATTGCACATTTTCAACTTCTTAGTGTTTTTATATTTCAAAATATTTATTCTGAGAAACTGCCATATAGATCAGAGTTCTTATACAGTGTTTCCTATTATAGTGAATGTAAAGAGAAGGACATGCCAGCTACTACCCTAGATGCTGCTGATTGTGTTTTTGTAAGAGAAAGTCGTTTTTCCATACTATAAGTTGAGAATTTGTGGCATTAGCTCCATATGTGCAACTGTCGTATGTTATGATGAAAGATGCAGTGAGCAGACTTATGTAAGTGTTCAGTGACATGGAATGTGCAGGCTACAGTGAGTGTGTTTGTCACTTTTAACATGATCTATCAAGTTTATGTTAAATACATATACAATTCCTCACATTTAGAAGGCATATTGTAAACCTTTGGGGTTTTCTCTCCTTCAGGTACAATGTAGGGGTAACTGTTCTCAAAAACAGCTGGGTACTTTTTGTGGGGGCGGGCAGGACTGGGGTTGAGGACCTGAGAATCATTGTCTAGCCCTGATATTGCTTTTATTGTGCTCCTAGCACATGCACAGTAGATGTAAAAAAAAATCTCTCATATGGGCGACCCGCATTGAATTTAATCATTCACCTGGGACCATGTATTGATGCTCCTCTTTTGTGAAAAAAATGCACCAGGCCAGGGTACATTCCATTTTTTTGCCACCATGTATTTTAATTTTCCCCGCGATTCCCTGTCCTAGCAAATGCACCACACAAAGGATCCACGTGGAAATAAAGAAACATTGCAGCGCATTGTGGTTCCAGGTTAAAGGGCACATGTTGGGCTGTACTCCGGTTCGGGGTAATAGCAGTTTTTGGGGGAAAAAGAACCATTGGCCCTGCCAGAGCTAGGACATTCACACTGTGAGGGAAAGCCCAGTGCGAGCAACAATGTTGTGCAGATCGCATGCATATAATGAGCATCTGATGTCATGTGCATAACGAGCAAGTTGCGGCATCCACTCATTATGCTAATGCGTGTGCTCCAACATGGCCACTCAAACCGGGAGCTCCCTCTCAGTGCGGGTGTCCTAGAGCTGGTGGGGTGATTAGATTCTCTCTGGTGGTACCTAACAAATTGTTACCACCCCCAATTCATTTGACTTAAGTTAGTAAAAATGAATCCATGTATTCTTCATAACTGTATGGGTGCTGCACGATAACTTAATTCAAACTGTAATTAAGCATGGTTAATAGAGTGACACTGTATTTTTCATTATGCTGAATAATACTCAGGCTCTACATTTGCAGATTTGTGTCCGCAAACCCTGTACCCACAGCAGGGCATATGTTATTTTTGTTGAAAAACTTCTAATAGGTCTTTCTTTGAGTCAGCTTTGTATTTACCCCTGTCTATCCTACACATACCTCTGCTCCTACAGCACACAACACAGTGAATTCACCTAGCAAGTAAGTACCTTCAATTGCTGCCCTATGGGTAAGGTTAATATACAAAATATAGAAGGTTATTGATCAAAAAGGCTTTTATTTTGCAAAATAGTATTTCATAGAACAGCTTAAAAATGTTTTGGAACAAATGCATCATTTTCATGATTTGTAACTTATGATGAAGACTGAAAATATCAGACAAGTATATTTAGACATAATTTAGGGATAACTAATTCAGAGATGGTTGTATATCACTTCTTTGAAATGAAGATTACCTGCTCAGGCATGTTTGTGGCCAACTTTGTGTATCAAGATAGGAAACATGTATCAAAAGATTTATCATTTTATTATGCTAACTGTACGCCAACGTCCTGTTTTGTGACTGTAAGACAGCTGCATTTCCAGATGGATGCTTCAGGGAAACATGTAAATTATCTAGCGTGCAAGTTCTTTCTAATTGACTGCCTTTCTAGAATACATGTTTTACTCATTGGTTGTCTTGTTTGCTGTTAATTCTTATATTAGCTCACTAAAATGTTTTTAAATTCCTTTTTCATTTGTCATTGTATGTATTTTCCATCATTCATTTAATTTATTTCCTTTAAAGTGACAACAAACATTATGTATTGATTATTTTCTTTTCAACAATCCAAACCAATGATGTTCCGAAGTATCCTTTAACCCTTCAGCTCAGTTTCAATTTTTTTTCAATTACAAGGATTTCCTAGGAAAACGTAGTTTAAGCATTCTAAATGTAACCGAATTTTATTGTGCAATTCTTCAGTAATTGAGCAAAATTTTTCATGTAAAGGTATTATTTTGTATGCATGAAATCACAACTGATTTTGAAAGCCACATATCAATTTGTATTGATCAAAAGCCTATTGAAATACAAGAGAGGATCTTTGCTCCACAGTAAAATACAAAATATGCTCCAACAACCTATACTTTGTAAAACCAGACGTACCCATGAATTCAGTAACACTGTAATGAAATATATATCACACAATTAGTTTTAATTTCATTGATAATAGGTGAACATGTTAACAAATTGCACATCTTTGCTTAAAAAGTGTTGTTTTTCTTTTTTTTTTTTTAAAACATTTTATCTCCAAGGAAAAGGAAAGGTATTTTTACACCCCCAAGTGATTGTATTTACTTACCTGACACCCCGGGCCAGTGCTCCTATCAGCAAAAAACTGCACTGACCCAGGGTTATAACATCGAACACCACGGAGCGATAGTCTTCCTGCTTCTTCTAATTCTTCTAATTCACTAAAGTTCAGCTTTTTACTCTACTACACATAAATACTAGGTACCCTTTTATTACAGGGTAAACAGAAATAATATTTCCCTTCCTTTTTTGATAAAAAAAATTTGAGTGATGGAGTCTATGGGAGTTG
The DNA here is from genome assembly GCA_038501925.1 of Xenopus petersii. NCBI lineage: Eukaryota > Metazoa > Chordata > Amphibia > Anura > Pipidae > Xenopus > Xenopus petersii. The sequence goes on from CM076678.1 coordinate 61,307,666, forward strand.
GCATCCTGTAATTCGGAGCTTTCTGGATTACTGGTTATTGGCTCCCATACCTGTATTCCAAAATATGTAAAATGAATACAATTGTTATCATGCACAAAATCAACACTGTTAAACTCTAAAATAAATGGTTTCTACAATATTAATGAAAATGTACTCCACTTTGTGGAGTCGTTTCTCCTGCTAGCTTTTGAGTACAAAATCAAAGGATCATATATATTATGTCACCTGTTGTCAGTAATTTTATACCACATATGCATTGGATTACCCATCTACATGACAAGTACACAAGTGATGAATAGTACATTATATTTTCTGAAGCTGACACTGTGGCACCTGCAAACTAAGCACAAACACTGTCAATAGGTAAATATGCCTTTGTTCACAAATCTTGGGATTTTTGCAGTATTCCATTCAAAAGAATTATTCTACAGCACCTTTTCTTTCACTAATATTCTAAATAGGAATTTCTCATCTCTTGGTAAACATGTAACTCACATTTGTTAGGTGCTAAAATATAAACTGTAGATTTATATTTTTGTTTGTGACATTTCCACAATCACTTTTTTTGTGGTCCCACCAGTATATAATGCATAATGCACTTCCTTGATTTTACATTTTCCTCTGGTCTACATTTATTTCAGGCCATTTAAAACATGTAAAATAGGGGCTCTGCTGTAATTATGGATATTATGGAGTAAACATGGGATTACTTAAACCATGTGGCACATAGACAGCCCAAAACGAACTGTCCCTATAATATTTCTTGGCTGCCCAAAACAATCATGTTTTATTTGTTGAAGCACACCTAATAGTGAAAAAACTAGCACTCTTCCTTTTACCTTACCATGATATGTTGCTGTTTGTCAATTTCTTTGTGGTATAAAAATGTTTTATACAACTTTGCTTTCTAGAAGACATTTAAAAGGTTAAGAGCTTCATGTATCTGCATCTTTAACCAAACTGTTGAATTGAGGGTCCCAGGTGTTATCACCCACAAAAAAAGACCAGAACTAAACACAAAAATTGTTTGCTTTTATTTTTAAAAAAAATTAGGGGTAGGGTAAAAGCCCAGTGATTATGCATTTTGTTTTGCTGGAGGATTGTGAATGCTAGTTCAAAAGTGGTCTATTTTTTTAATTTGTCTAAGGAGCCAAGTATATGATTATGTGGATTAGGTGGCCATGGTAAAGGCAGTTGGCTTTTCTCATGTAAAGATTTAATTACTACTTTGGATCAATAGTAATGGAATTTAGCAATGTTGTGTCTGGGCATACTTGATTGTAATGGTTTGCTTAAAGCACAATGGACTTCAGCCTAATTACAGCCTGGATTCAGGGATGTTTGGAGTAATAGTGTGGAGGATGTTGAGAATATGGGTGGTACTGTGGGCCTCAGAAAGCTGTCTTAGACCATACCTCCCAACAGTCCCTCAACACGCAGTCACGGGTTTGTACTGGAAAGTTCCGATTTGCTCTGCACTGAACAGCTGAAAAAAGATACAATGTTTCTAACTTAATTGGCTTTTGGCAGAGAGCCCAGAACCACTGCAGATAAGATACTTTTTTTGAGATAAGCAAATAAGTAATTGTAACAATTAAGTAACAGGTCCCTTGGGAGAAGTTATACTCACAGCTTAATGGGCAATTCACTTTCATTAGCAAAACTGCAATAACTGGAAAAAAAAACCCCAGAAATATGTTCAAACTTTCTTAACCTATCAAATTTTGTAAAATGAACATGGTAATTAGGGGGTGTGCCCAAAAAATGGGTGTTTTCAAAAATTGTCGCGCTAAGCGCACCAAATTTTTACCCCTCTTTTTATTTCCAAAATATTGGGAGGTATGTCTTAGACTGAGTAAAAGTCAATCCCTTCATGGGAGGTGCAGATGTCACCTTTCCTTTTTTACATTGCCTGATTTGGTTGCCTCAGGGGTTGGATAACTTAACACTATATAATGGCAAAATACAAAAGGTGGTTGTTCTTCAGTTGCCCATTTAAAATTCTGATCTCTGTGCAACTATAATTATGTGGTACTCGTAGGTGAATTACATAGCTGATTTACATAAAAGATAACGTGGCCTTCTAAAATAAATTGCAGGCTCTTGATGCACTTAGAGTTGGTATATGTTATAAACCCAAAAAAAAAAAGCCACAGTGGACAAACTGAAAGTTTAGCTCTGTGTGCCATTACCCTTAAGCACTGACTCCTCACAAGTCTTATTCTCAGAAAAGCAGTTGAGGAGACAGCAGATGCACCAGTTTTCTCTAGAAGCGTGAGAATCTGTGACAAATGACCAGCTTTTTGAAAATGACAGCAGTATGTAAACATATGAGCCTGTTATCATGTGTTTTGGTAACACAATCCTTTACCAGCATTCCTAACTTAATTCTCATCTGAAACTATATCCGTTTTCTGCTAGGACATTTAATTCCTCTAGGATTGTTCTTCCACTTTCTACCCAATTAATTCTGGCCTAAACTACTACTCACTTACCTGTCCCTGTGACAAAACCCACTCTGCTGCTAACATCTTTCTTATATTATATGTCAATAAAAGATAACAAATAAAATGCTTAGGCTTACTTTCATATCCTTCTACACCCTACTACCCACCTTACCTCACTAAATCACTTCTCCAACCTTTGAAAATAGCATTAAATTACATTTAAAAATCTTAGAGGCTGAAGATTAACCAGAAACCTCCAAGTTACAGGAAGATCATCTCTCATAGAATCTGTTTTAAGCAAATAATATATTTTTTTTAACTGATTTGCTTTTTGGAATGGTGACCAAATTAATGTATCTCATATCTGTACTGTCATAATTGTAATAATTATGCAAAACTTTTTAATCATTTTGGCCCTTTAGTTGGAATGTAATACCTTTAGTAAAAATGATAATACCTAGATTAACTAGAAATACCTAGATTTTACTGACCCTCATTTGAAAGCTGAGAAGAATGAAGAAGGAAAATAATTAAAATAAATAATGAAGACCAATTGAAAAGTTGCTTAGAATAGGTCCTTCTATATAACATAATTACAGGGATTCTGTCATGATTTTTATGGTGTTATTTTTATTTCTAAATTGCACTGTTTACACTGCAAATAATTCACTCTACAATATAAAATTTAATTCCTGAACCAGCAAGTGTATTTTAGTTTTTTTAAGTTGTAATATTGGTGTGTAGGCAGCCATCTCAGGTCCTTTTGCCTGGTCATGTGCTTTCAGAAAGAGCCAGCACTTTAAGACGGAACTGCTTTCTGGCAGGCTGTTATTTATCCTACCCAATGTAACTAACTGTAAGTGTTGCAGTGGGACCTGGATTTTACTATTGAGTGCTGTTCTTATTTCTACCAGGCAGCTGTTATCTTGTGTTAGGGAGCTGCTATCTGGTTACCTTCCCTTGTTCTGTTAGGCTGCTGGGTCTAAAAGGGAGGGGGTTATATCACTCCAACTAGCAGTACAGCAGTAAACTGTGACTGAAGTTTATCAGAGCACATGACTGGGGGCAGCTGGGAAACTGACAATATGTCTAGCCCCATATCTGATTTCAAAATTAAATGCTTTTGAGAAACTGATTCAATGCAGATTTCTGCTGGAGTAGCACTATGAACTGATTCATTTTGAAGAAAACTTTTTTTCCCATGACAGTATCCCTTTAAAGTTAACTTAAAGGTGAACCACCCTTTAAGGAAATGCAAGGCAGAGGTTTTTTTGCCCTACTTACGGCAGTTTCTTTTTTTCATTCAGTAGATATGCTTCTGGTGGATTCATTCATTCTGATTACAGTGACTATACCTGGTCCTAAGTGAGACAAACAATGGCCCTAAAATATGCCAAAGAAATTATTTTTATAGATACTTCATTAATTAAGAAAATAGCACCTTTTTCTTTGGTTCCTATTAATGGCAAAATTAATGGCATCTAGACTGATGTCATTCTGGCTCCTGACATAGGAGGAGGAAAGGCCTGGATGCACTTCAGTCATCCGTGACAAATTTTAATGTTTTAGATAAAATTGAAACTTGTGACAGTACATAATAAAGAGAATACTGGTTATGGAACGATTTGTTCCAGATTATTTTTATATCTGTTTGCATTATTCTCAAGCCAAAACTTCGAAGATCCAACAAAGAAATGGATGCAGCCAGGAATGTGTATCACTGGAATTGATTCTTTAAAATGTCATCATGCTATAAAATGGCAAAACCAATATATGGTAGTGTTTCTGTCATCTGTTATTTTGTGCACAGCTTTCATATGTTTCTAATGATCTAACTTTGATGAACTTTTATGTATGAGCACAGAGCCTCATATGCGCCAAAGAGATTTTAATACTGATATGGCAGTGTTTCATTATGGGATTATCTAGTGGTACACACTTGACAGAAAAAAACATTGCTCATGCAAAAGTATTATTAATATGAGCGTGTGATAAACATGGCCTCTATGTGATAACATTTTATAGAGAGCAGTACTGTTTATGGGTATAATTTCCATTTAAATGCTGTGGTGTGAACTGTGCCTGGAATTGAATATAGTGTGCAAATGTAATTTTTTTTGACTGTATTTGTCCTGGATGTGCTGGTAAATAGGGGAAAGTGTTATGCTTCAGTAAAACATTCTGTTTAGGAAGCAATTTTTTTTATTTATTTTTTTTAGCAAACTTTTTTGAAATGCCTTCTTTGAACCTTTAAAAATATGTTTTTGCCTGCTTTCCAACTAAACCATCTAAAAAATGGGCCTTTATACAGATCATATAACCCTAATTGCTTCTATCTAGTACTACCCATCGCTGGGCTTGTAGAAACAAATGATATAAGAGAAGAAGAAACACTTGTCCTGTTTGTCTTCCCTTGCAGCAGCATTCCTTATCACATACACCTTTCCTTTCATGGCATTTGCCATTGTTTGTATCTGCTAAAACCTTTAGACGCAAAGATCCGATTGTACAAATGCTCGGTTCATGCGATTTTCAGACTGCGTGTGGAGAGTCCCGACATTTTTCGTCCAAAGGAGATCGGTCGTTAGGTTGATTGGCCAGGTTAAAAGATTTCTGTTGGCTGCGGGTAATATCTCTGCATGTATTGCAGATCAGATGATTTTCAGTGGGAGACTGTCACTAGCTTTGGTTGGACGTAACTTTCATACAATTGCTGTCAGGGGCAGAACATCGGCTGATCTGTTCTTTTCTACTTTATTTGATCGGAATCGTTAGTGGCAGGTCGGGAGATGGGGAAGTCCGATCGAGGATTTCGTTTGAGGATCTTTGCATCTATGGCCAGCTTTAGGGCTCTTACTCACGAGCGTTTTTACCTGCGCTCCCCTGCGTTCCGTTTTTCGGCGCCGAACGCAGGAAAAATGCAGCATGTTGCGTCTCAACCTGCGTTCGGCGCCTACATGCGCCTGTGTGAGTACAGCCCTATTTGAAATAATGAAATGTGGCTATTCCTGCGCTCCCCTGCGGCTGAACGCCAAAAAACGGAACGCAGGGGAGCGCAGGTAAAAATGCTCGTGAGTAAGAGCCCTTACTGTGCATTGGCTAGTTATTTCAGGTGTCGTGGAAATTCAATTACCAGATATCGCTTGAGGTAAAAAGATAAAGTTTATTTGTCACAAACTCCATGGATTCTGAACTCACTAAGTGGGGTCAACTTTGGAATTTATGTGAATTTTTTTTTACTCTAATAACTTGAATGGGTGGTTATTTATGGAAAAAAACTCTAAAATCTAATATTTGATCTAATAGTCCTGACCCAAAATTTGAATCAAACTCAAATCCAATTTTCATCCAAAAAAAAAAAAAACTTGAATGTCAGGAAGGCAATTAACATATAGACAGACCTCTGCCATTGACTTGTAAATTAATTTGGCAGGTTTTAGGTGGTGAATATTTGAATTAGAACTGTTTCATTAAAATGAATTCCAGTACCCTGAGCTCTAACTTTCACACAAGGATCTGTTCCTCTGAGCTGCTGGAACCAGGTTCCCTTTGAGCAAAATAAAATTTTCAAGATACAAGGCTTTACCTTCCAGCTCTCAGGGTCAGGCATCCACAGATTTCAATTGGACTTCTGAAGTGCAAAATTTGCTGTGGTTTTAGTCACTTTTGACATCTTAGCAGGTCACCTGTTTGCAGTGTCAGACTGGAGCACTTTGGGCACCACAGAGAGCCTGCCTACAGAGTAGTCCATGTAAAAGTGGCCAGGTCTGTTTCATATTTCATATGCAAGCTTGCACACTCAGGGAATGCACCTTATAGGGCAGTAACAGTTTGAAAACAGCTTAGAGGATATTACCATCAGACTGGTCAATAATCAAGTCCAATTAGCTTTGCCCAGTAAAGTGGGCTATGTGCATATTTCCCAGAATAGCTAAAAATACCATTGAGAAGTTGGCTTTTTTTATTTTTAAAGGACATGTCAACCCCCACATCAAGAATTTAATCAGTTAAAAGCCTAATTACATTCTTCACATACCGAGTATTCGAGTATTCCAGTCCTTCAAAAGCAATTCGCTAAGAAGCTTAGTTGATTTAAGCTTCCTGCTTCTTTCCTCCACGATCTGCCTCTCTCCCCCCTCTCTTCAGATAGAGCGCTGCTGTTTGGCGATATGCACAAGCGCACTTCGTCTCAAACAATCTAGCACATGCGCAGTAGAGGGGAATCGGCTTCAGCTAAAACTTTCAGCCGCGTCATCAGTGACCTGAAGGTAACCTATACAGGCATGCCAATACTGAAAAAAAGGTTAACGTCCTTTATTTTGTAAATAACAGGAAAAGATTTACAGTTGCTTAATGCCGTGCATTGCTCTGAAATCATATACTGTACATATCAAGCGTTGTTAATAATACAGGTTGCACGGTTGGCTTACTGTAGGAAAAAAGAATGACTGGAAACAGAGAGGAAAGGAAAAGTAAAAAAAAAAAAACAGAACAAAGGAAACCAAGGTAGTATCATATAAACTATATTTGTATTTGTAGGACTGTGTGTATTTATTTCCAGTACATTTATAAATTAATCAGCGTAGGGCAGGACAGTCTAGTCATTATTCGCCCTGACAACTAGTACACTTTTCCCAGGTTAACCAGCTGTCAATCCCTTTATTGGATCCAGGGATCCCATATCTTTTTAAAGGTATCTGATTCGCCCCGACTATACTAGTGAGTCTCTCCATCACTCGGTAGTTAACCAGCCTGGTTTTGGCTTGTTGAAGGTCAAGAGAATGTGTTTTCCAGGCCTTTGTTATAGTCTGCTTTGCTGCTGAGAATATGTATCTAATTAGATTGTGACAATTTAGAAAGGGAGATGCTTTTAAGGAAAGCATTAATTGCCTGCGGAGTAGAGTTTGCCGTTTGCTCATAAAGCATTCTATAGAACAAAGCAAATGAGGCTACTATTTTGACCGGATTTGCTGTTAAAGCTCTGTCTCTTGTCCTAATTTGCATAAAAGAGGTATAAAAATGTATTATTTAACTTGCAGGCTAACAGTGTATCGGCTTTGTTTGCCTTTTGAAAGTATTTTTGCTTTCCTAGTGTAGTTTTTTAAGTTCTTGCTCAGTCATTGATAAGTTCAGGTCTGTTCTCAGCTTTTCTATTGCACGCTAAAGTGTGGCAGTGGACCAAGTTTAATTTGCTGACTCAAGTTGTGATAAATGGGACATCAAGGATGATATTTTTCACTTTCTGCGTATCTCTGGAGCTTGAATTAATAGACAACGGGTATAGGCCTTATGGGCTGCCCATAATATAGAATTTTTGATATCTGGAGATTTTTTTATTTGAAAAAAGGTCTGTATTTCTTTTTCTACTTGTTGTGTTGTGATCTAGGTGCTAAATTTCAGAGTTGGAGCTTAATTGAGTGGACCAGGGACAGACATGTATTGAGGCAATATCGATAGCAGATTCTAAAGATTTATTTAAGAAGAATCAGTCTAATCTCGAATAGGATTTATGTGGTGTGGAAAAAAATATAAATTCCATTTTAAATGGATGGTACTCCCACCATGTTTCAACTAAGGAGAAGTTTTGTAATAACTGTAAATAGTTTTTTGGGGGATTTGGAGATGGGCCTTGTCGGTTCATTGTTGGGTTTGCCACCTCATTAAATCCCCCCCCCCATTATAAGCTGGTCTCTCTGGTGTTTGAGAAGTTGGCTTTTTACATTTATCTCTAGAGAACCTACCACTACAGGGCAGTTATGCTGTTTACTGTAGTAGGACTAAGAATTATAATGATGTTTAGCGTCTCTAAATCTTCCTTCAGGGCACAGGATGACTGGAAGATCAAGCACTGCTTTTAGCAGCAGTCTTCTTATTAAATGTAATTATTGTTAGATTGCTCAGTTAGGAACCTGTGTATTAAATCAGCGCTACATTTTGCCATTTTTCTTATTTTATTTAATAGAGTTTGCTACGATAATTGAAGAAGGCAGAAACAGTATTCTGCATCACATAATCCCATTATTATATTATTATATAACGTTATTCTTAGTTATTTTACTGACTGACTTTTCTGGCCATTGTTTTGATATTTGTGCTACCTAACTAAACATAATGATTTTTTTGTACCAAAGATTGTTCATAAGGAGCCATATCTGTTTTAAATTAAGGCTATCCTAGCTCCAAAAGGAAGTCGGTGTATAGTCTACAAGAAGAAAGTAACTGTTTTTTTGTTAATATTTATAAAAAAAAAAAAAAGATTCCTGCATCGCTTTTACTGGTCCAGCTATTACTCTCTTGAGCTCAAGATGAAGTCCGTGTATAGTCTGCAGGAAGAAAGAGACTGTTTACTTGTTTGATTGATTTTAATGGTGCATTTTTATTTAATATTTATTTTGCTTTCACCACATTTCCAACTAGTGGAGATGTTTATTTTCCTTCCTTTTTTTTTAGCAAGATTGTTTCTTTCTTTTCAAAATAAATGTTGGTTTCAAAAGTTTGCCACTTTTTTCCTACATACTCTTGTAGAAATTACCACCACATAAAACTATATTATGTGACCCCGGTCTTACTCTTTGCATTTAATCACTATTTTTAATTAATTAAAATATAATGATTTTCTTTGACTTAAGTTTGTATATGCCCCAATACTAGTTTTTATGCCCCAATACTAGTATTAGGGGCACATTTACTAAGCTCGAGTGAAGGATTCAAATACAAAAAATTCGAATTTCGAAGTTTTTTTTGGGTACTTCAATCATCGAATAGGCTACTTCGACCTTCGACTTTGATTTGAATGGTTCGAAGTAAAAATCATTCAACTATTTGCCCATTCAATAGTCGAAGTACTGTCTCTTTAAAAGAAACTTCGACTACACACTTCACCACTCTAAACCTACCGAGCTACAATCTTAGCCTATGGGGACCTTCCCCATAAGCTTTCAAACCTTTTTCTGATCGAAGAAAAATCATATGAAGTATTCGCGGTAAATCCTTCGACTTCGATATTCGAAGGATTTTACTTCGAGGGTCGAATTTGAGGGTTAATTAACCCTCGATATTCGACCCCTTAGTAAATGTGCCCCTATATGTATAGCTATATATACAGCACCGAGCTGTTTTATGTATAATCAGTAGTAATGTACTTTAATATACAAGTTTGCTACTAGGAAGTTAAAGGGGGGTTCACATTGAAATTTATTTTTAGTATGATGTTAGAGAGTGATATGCTGAGACAATTTTGCAATTGGTTTTCATTTTTTATTATTTGAGTTTTTTGAGCTATTTAGCTTTTTATTCAGCAGCAATTCCAGCATTCTGGTTGCTAAGTTTCAAATTACCCTAGCAACCATGCATTGATTTGAATGAGATTCGACTATGAATAGGATAGGGCCTGAATAGAAAGATGAGTAATAAAAAAATATCAATAACAATACATTTGTAGCCTTAGAGATCATTTGTTTTTTAGATGGCTTCAGTGACTCCCCATTTGAAACCTACAAAAAATAATAAATCAATACCTTTAAAAAATTATGAAGGCCAATTGCAAAGTTGCTTCGAATTAGCCATTCTATAAACCCCCCTTCATTGATGGCCCAGGTGAGACCTGCAGAGTACCTGGCCATCACTAGCTTTTCCAGTGTTTTCAGTGCTAGTAGCTGTACATCTCTACTGCTGTATCTAACAGTAAATGAGTATATATATATATATATATATATATATATATATATATATATATGAAAATTGAGTTTTGGTGAGATTCAAGCATTGAAGCATCATGAGTTCTTATGCAGTCAACATCTCCCACATCCACTGGGAGCAGCAACCTATCGTGTTCCTTATCAGCCGAGCTTGAGGGTTCTTTTTATTTATGTATTTAATTATATAGGAACCCTCCAAAATATAAGTAATATATGTAATAAGATACAGCCCTGGTCCTGGTCATTTCACAGTTGGTTTTAGGAGATACCTGCTCACATACCTGTATTTTTAGATACCTATTCCGCAGCATCAAAAGCTGAACAGTTTATGGATTGTCCCTGATCCCCAGGAATGTTGCAAGTAGGGATTTCAACACTCTTTTAGGAAGTATTTAAGAAGTCACAAAATAACTAAAAATGTAGCGCCACTAAGCAAGCTGAGAAGGGGAATATTAATACTTTTGCTACAACAATGTCTTCTTTTGTTTAGTGTTTGAACAAAAATAAATGCATGAGAAGGATTGTTGTTGAATTAAAGGCAGAACTTCTGAAAGAAGGGCACAGGATGCAGATCCAAAACTCAATGCCAGCATGAGGTTAACCTTTCGGGCTAGAAACTTCTCTAAATGCTGAGAATTCTATAATTTTAGTGACCAACAGCAGCACTGACACAGCGCCTGTTTAGATATTAATACATTTTTTAATATACTGCTTGAGGTTCTCAAGTTCATTAAGTCTGGATTCTCACAGAGAAAGTTTGGCCTTTCTGAACTTTTGTGACTATAAAAAAGGTTTGCAAAATTAATAGAAGCCTTTTTGTATTAAGCAAATGCTCAATTCACTGACAAATAAGCCAAAGATATTATTTAATTGCTCCAGAGACCAGGTTTATTTTTGTAAGCTAGGAACGGGTTGTTTTTATAATATTAATGCAACTCTGTGTCCTGGTAACACAGCTACCAGAAGTTTTCATATTATCCACTGAGCCTGAATAGCACCCAGATTTGTAATAAAAATAAACAGTCAGACGTTAAGAATAAAATACTGAGATTCCTTGAATATTTTTTTGGGCAGGTGTTTCATTTTGCGTTCTCTGTTTTACATAATGATTGACAACAATTTAAGAGAACGGAGTATAATCAACTTCTCATACCTTATCTGGTAATAATTATGATTATTATGTTTAGTGTTCTCTATAAATGCTGATAATGGGTAAGCCTTCAGCAAATGCTTAGTATTTTAAATTCATATTCTAATAATTCATTATAAAGCAGAATCAGATTTCTGAGCATAGTTAAATGTTAAATTAAGGCTTTCTTGATAAGTTGGGCAAACAAGGAGCATGTTTTAAGTGTCATGTAGGACTGTGTTATAAATCCAACTGCGTGGAAGTGGAGCAGGCACATTATCAAGACTTCTTAAGAGGCTTTATTTTTCTTTCCAGTTGTTTTTAAAGCCGGTATAATCTTTATTTTATGATGTCACGGAATCTGCCTTCTTGGATGAAACTGTGATTAAAGAAAAAAAAAGAAACATTTATATATATATATATATATATATATATATATATATATATATATATATATATATATATATTAGGGATGCACCGAATCCAGGATTCGGTTCGGGATTCGGCCAGGATTCGGCCTTTTTCAGCAGGATTCGGATTCGGCCGAATCCTTCTGCCTGGCCGAACGGAATCCTAATTTGCATATGCAAATTAGGGGCGGGAGGGAAATTGCGTGACTTTTTGTCAGAAAACAAGGAAGTAAAAAATATTTTCCCCTTCCCACCCCTAATTTGCATATGCAAATTAGGGTTCGGATTCGGTTCAGTATTCGGCCGAATCTTTCGTGAAGGATTCGGGGGTTCGGCCGAATCCAAAAAAGTGGATTCGGTACATCCCATATATATATATATATATATATATATATATATATATATATATATATATATATAGTTTTTCCTTAGCAAGCAGCCATATCATACAAAACAGAAATGCACATAAACATTTTAATTGCATACAGGAAAACACAGAAAAGTAGAGCAACATATTAAATAATGGGTGTTTGTTATTGTGCATCAAGATCAGTGATGTTGGTGAATGTAGTGTATTCCCATTTATTTTATAGTGTATATTTCCCATTTGTTACGATTTTTTTTACAATACTTCATAATATAGAAATATTTAGATCATTTGTAACTGGATATCAGTTTACCTTATTTCACCAAAATCACCACGTGTGTCTGAAATGCGGAGGCACATTTATTAAAGGTCGAATTTCTTTTCGAAAGTTTTTAAAACTCTATAAAACGTAATATACTCGAAATTTGACTGGGGGTTATTTATAAAAAAAATTTGAATATCTAAAACTCGGATAAATTTTACTGACTCAAAACTCGAATCAAATTTGAATCAAAATCGTCTAAACTTGATTAGAGTGTTTTTTCTCCGAAAAAAAACCCCTCAAATGTCAGGAAGGCTACTAACATGTCCAAATTGGTCCTGGACCTCTCCCATTGACTTATACATAAACTCGGCAACTACAACGCTGCGACTTCATCCGACATTTTTATCTCTTACCTTATCTTCGTCGCATGCGATTTGTCACATGCGTTTTGTCGCAGCGCGTTGGATCGCAACGAAAACGTCCGTGTAGTCCTACCCTTAAACTCAAATCGAGTTTGGATAATTCACAATTTGAAATTGGAAAGTTTTTACAACAAAAAAAAATTAGAGAGCTGGTTTTTGATTTCGCTAGGAATCAAAATCCTTTTAGAAACGCACCTTGTTGGATCCAAGACCTTAAGTCTTAAAAAACCGTGGCTGAGTCATTCATATCACTCCACATACTCCACATATTCGAGAGGAGTCTCCATCCTTATCTCCAGATCATGCCCTTTTACTGCTAATTCAGTGCTGACTGATCACTTTGGTAGGTTTGTGATTCTGCACGGGCTAATATATGGTCGCCTATATACTATAGCGGGGGTATATGTCCCTCCTCCCTTTGACATTGCACTCCTGCAGGAGATCATGCGTAAGATTCTTACATTGCCTCTGGCACCAGTCCTACTAATGGGGGATTTTAATGTAGCGCCAAACCCAGAGATTGACAGATTGACGACCTCGAAGGCCCGTAATCCTAATTTTGCCAACTGGGTTTCTACTTATGGCCTCAGTGACATCTGGCGCGCCAGACACCCAATAGCCAAACAATTCACCTGTTACTCCCCCGGGTACCACTGTTTATCCAGAATTGACCTTGCGCTGGGGACATCGGATATGACCAAACTAGTCTCCTCTGCTGAGATTCTTACAAGAGGCATATCTGATCACTCTCCTCTCGTTGTCACTATCATGGGGTCCGTTGACCCAAGCGATAGAATATGGCGCTTAAGCCCCTTCTGGGTGAATCACACAGCTTTGAAAGAACCCATCCGAGACAGTATTGCTTCCTACATTTCGGTCAATCAGGATTCTGCATCCGCGGATGTAGTCTGGGACGCCCTGAAAGCTTATGTTAGGGGAGAATATATTAGAAACATTAAAGCATTCAATGCAACTGTAGGTGCTGAGATAAATGCACTCACACCAGAAGTGCAGGTGTTAGAGTCTGCTTATGTAGAGAATCCCACGGACCAGGCTAGGAGAACATGGTTAAATGCACAGTTAGCTCTGAATCTTGCCCAGGCTGAGTTGCCAAAAAAACACATCCTCTATCAACAAGCCAATATATTTGAGCACGGGGATAAGAATGGCAAACTATTATCTTTCTTGTCTAGGAATGAGCAGGTTTCATCTACCATCCCAGCTGTGAAAGTTTCTCCAACAGAATACACCTCAGATCCAAACAAGATTAATGATGCTTTCTGTGCTTTTTATAGGGATTTATATCGCTCAAAAATCCAAAAAGGGACCCTAGAAATAGATGAATACCTACAAAACACGGAGATCCCGGTATTAGAGAACCAATACTCCCAGTCCTTAGCTGAAGGTATAACAGTAGATGAGGTGAAGGAGGCTATTACATCTTTTCCAGCGAGTAAAACCCCAGGGCTAGATGGGATACCCATGGATTGGTTTAAACTGTATAAAGATCAAGTGGCCCCCCTTCTTACTAAATTATATAATGCTGTTCTTTCGGGTTCTCCCCTCCCACGCTCCATGCATGCAACTCTAATAGTCTTGATCTTGAAACCAGGCAAGGCTGCGCACGATTGTGCAGCTTATCGGCCCATATCTCTGATAAATTCTGATGCGAAAATTTTGGCCAAGGTGTTAGCTTCTCGTCTAGCACCATTGTTGGGTATGATAATTTCACCTGATCAGACGGGTTTCATGCAGGGAAGATCAGCGGATGCTAATATCAGACGCCTATACACTAATCTGGCTATTACTCATGATAACTCGGGGGGAAAGGGTAGTTGATAACGAGAAGGCCTTCGACTCAGTGGAATGGCCTTATCTATGGTCCACGATGAGGAGAGTGGGCATCCCAGCAGCTTACATCCGATGGGTGCAAGCTTTATATGATAACCCCGTGGCTAGAGTCAGAACAAATTTTAATATTTCACAGCCTTTTTCCATTCTTAGAGGTACCCGTCAGGGATGCCCCCTCTCCCCCCTGCTTTTCTCCCTAGCCATGGAACCTATGGCCTGTCGTATTAGAAATAATCCAAGGGTAGTTGGACTCCAACTGGGTCGAGTCACGGAAACGGTGTCCATGTATGCGGACGACACATTGCTATATTTAGCTAACCCTGGTAGGGCGCTTGGCGCAGCACTAGACATTATTAATGGCCACACGGCATACTCTGGCCTGAGAATAAATTGGGCGAAATCCCTCCTTTTTGCCATTGACCCTCAACATCATGATGTACCCACTTTCCCTCATGGTCTGTCTTGGGCAGTTTCTTTTAAATATATTGGGATCTGGATCCACAGGGATTTAACAAAATTTGTAGACCTTAACCTGTCCCCGATTATAAGCTACATAGAGTCCAAAGTTGAAACATGGTCGTCCTTACCGTTATCCTTATATGGCAGAATTTGCCTCTTCAAGATGGTTATCCTCCCTAAATTAACTTACATATTTCGACAATCTCCCCTAAGGATCAATAAGGCCATGTTCCGAGTCTTACGGAGCCTCGAAATTTCAATGCTGTGGAACAAATCGCAACCTAGGATTGCCCTTGCTACTCTCCAACTCCCTGTTAAGGGTGGGGGGTTGGCAGCACCTAACTTATTCCTGTATTATCTGGCTGCTCAATTGGTCAACGCATGGCGTTGGGCCTCCCCCTCCCCGCAAGATGCCACCACACAGTTGGAGGCGCAAGTGGTGGGTTCATTTGAGGGCCTTAAGAATCTCCTGTATAGGGGCATCACATACTCTCCGCATATCACCCCTCTCATGAAGGCTACAGTGGGGGCTTGGCAGGTGGCTCTTAATTTTTCACCCTCTATTCCCTCGCATTGTTCTAAATTTACCCCCCTTTGGTGCAACCCTAAGCTGAAACACCTTGCTACGGTTCCTGACCCTCAGTTATGGGCGAGATATGGCATTAAGTATGTCATGGATATTATTATTGATGGCAAGTTACCCCCCTTCCAAATTCTGAAAGATAAATTTACTTTGCCTAATGTAATGCTTTTCCGCTTTTTTCAAGTGAGACATGCCATGGGTTCACAGTTTCCGAGTGGGCAGGTGGACACCACTCCTAGGAGGCTAGAGACCTATGTACACAACCCTGAACTCCGTAAACCTCTATCAGTATTCTATAGTCACTTAATGTCACTGGGTAACTCTACCCTTAAAAAAACCCAATTGAAATGGCAAGTAGATATACCCTCGCTAGATGATGAAAAATGGACCGATGCTCTGGAGTCCTACTCAGATGGGATGATATGTAGTAGAGACAAACTGACTCAACTAAAATACCTGCACAGGACTTATCTCACCCCACAAAGGTTACATAGGATGAACCCCACTTTAGCATCGGCCTGTCCCAGATGTTCTGAACCGGTGGCCAATTATTTTCATATGGTGTGGACCTGTCCTGTGATACTTTCTTTTTGGCAGCAAGTGGTACAGTATATTCAAGGGAAAACTACTTGGTTAATCCCTTTGGATCCTCTCATAATTTTGCTGAACAGGGTAGAGGAAATATCTGTTAGAAGTGCAGAATGTACTCTCCTTTCTATCTTACTAATGCTTACAAAAAAAGCTATAGCCCTTAAATGGAAAGATTCCTCTGGCCCAACTGTCCCTTTATGGTTGGACCTCATTAGGAAAGCAATGCCCATGTATAAACTGACATACATGAGAAGGAACTGCCCAGAAAAAATTCTTAAAATATGGGGGATCTGGCTGGATGAGGAGGAGGGATGATGATTGTGGTCCTACACTAGTGTTAACACCTTGCCAACTTTGTAGCAGTTTCGTGGCTTTTATAACCCCATATTCCCCGGACGCAAGCATATTGTACATGTATATCTCTCATATGTCTGTTCCTTTTGTATAACCTTCTGTAGCGGTTCACGGTCTAGTGTTTTGATCACAGGTTGGACCTCCTGGACACACTAGCAGTCATATGGATATAGGTTCGCTGCCTGCATTAACAGTGATACCATTGAAACCATGATTTTCAACATGTCAATTTTTATTGTTTTTGTTGTTAACTGCATTTGCTCCTGCATATTGTCTGTAACCTCTGAAATGCATCTAAATTGCCACTGTACGTTCATGCATATGGTATACTTTCAATAAAGCAGTATTGTTAAAAAAAAAAAAAAAAAAAAAATTAGAGAATTCGAATTTCCAATTCAGCCCTTATTAAATCCTCCCCATAATGTAATGATCTATGTTATAATTCCACATTTCTATCACATTTGTCAACAAAATGTTGGAAGAATATTCTAAATAAATCATAACTAACTTAGAGACCTGCCAAGTGCAATGTTGTTTATGATATATAATATGATCTATGAAAAATTACGATTAAGGCATGTACTTACTGGGTATTTTCCAAGACCTATGATGTCCCATGGCTTTAAGAACTCAAGCAAACCTGATATATCTGCTATAACGGGTTCCTTTTTTTTTTTTTAAAGAGGCGTGGAACCAAATATACATAGTGACATGACCATGATTATCATTTGGTTTTCTCCAAATAATTGCACCAAATACCCAAAAGGTATGGCATCCGTTATCCAGAACCCCATTGTCCAGAAAGCTCAGAATTACTAATGGCTGCCTCCCATAGACTCCATTATAATCAAATAATACAAATTTCTTACAATGATTTCCTTATACTTGATCTAAACTAAGATATAATTTATCCGAATTGGAAGCAGAATCAGATTATTGGGTTCATTTAATGTTTGCATGATTTTCTACTAGACTTTAAGGTATGAAGATCCAAATTATGGAAAGATCAATTAACCGGAATACCCCAGGTCCTGAGTATTCTGGATAATAGGTTCCATACCTGTATATATATTTGGTTTCACTCTCCAATCTACCCTGTTTATGATTATTTATGACCAACCACACAACCAGTCCATCTTAAAAACCATCCACTTTACAGGAAGTCTCACCCTTTTCTAGCAGTATTAATTGGGAAGTATGTATTTTGTATACATGGTAAAGTCTTTAATGGTAATGTGTACTCATTTTGCTTTTTTAGAGGATTATCCTAATGGTACCTGGCTGGGGGATGAACATAATGCAGAGACGAGAGTAAGATGTTCTATATCATCAGCTGATATGCTGCACATCAGTACCAACTGTCGAACAGCAGAAAAGATGGCGCTTACTTTACTTGATTATCTTTTCCATCGAGAAATCCAGGCTATTTCCAACTTGTCAGGCCAGGGGAAACATGGGAAAAAGCAACTGGACCCATTAATGATCTACGGAATAAGATGTAAGTAAAATGATTCATGAACTAAACTAACCATATTCTTGGTTTCCTTTTTCTTTTCAAATAATCTATGCACGTGGTTGTGTATGTATACAGTATAAACACTGTCATTTTATCTCTGAAAAGTCAAGCATACAATAGCAATCGCTCAGGATTCCTTGTATGCAGTAAAAAGTAACAAATATGTTTCCACAAATAAGATCACAATATTATTTAACTGAATTTTCAGCTTCCTGGATACAGACGTTTGTTTTATTAGCTGTATGTTTATTAATTTTTTTTAGCCCTTGTTTTTTCTATACTTGACTATATGTCTGGTACGTTAGAGCAAAAAAGCACATGGGAAGTTTTGGTCTCGTGGTAAATCTGCGCAACAAAATTCTGTCGTTGCCTTCCCACTGGCAGTAATAATGGGAAGCATAACTGCACTTTTCGTAGTAGACAGAAGTTGAAATTTTGGTTACTGCACAATCCATATGTTTTCCCACTAGCACAGACTTACTGCAGTACCAACAAAACATCTTGTTTGCCATTGTCCACTCTTTTTTTTTTTTTTTAACTCTGTTTATGTCACTGGGGATTTCATAGACTTTATAAATGTACCACATGGGCGTCCCTATATATGCTGTTTGTCATAGATTACACAGAATGGGGTTAAAAAGGTGAACTAAACCCTAAAAAAACGAGTTTGATCAGCATTTTACACAGTAACTAGAGGGGGCGGGCCCTGGCACGGGACGTGCAGCCGGACCCCCGCCCCCTCCGTACGCCTGGAAACACTGAAGAAATCAGTGGCGTGTGAGCTGCCGGGGGGCCCTGAGGGGGTGCGGGCCCTGGCCCAATCACACCCCCTGCTCCCCCGGTAGTTACGCCACTGATTTTACATACTAAACTTAGTGCACCAGCCTAAAGATTCAGTAGCCCTGTAGCAGTAAGGATCCAGGCCTTCAAAGCTTTGCATAGGAGCTCACCATCTTGGATTTTGTAAGGAGTGTCAGTGACACTGCACATGCTCAGTGTGCTCTGAGCAGATGTTGAGTAGGGGTCTTCAGAAATCATCAAGCACACAATGAGGTTTGCCTGCCATAGGAGCTCATGCCACAGTGCTGTTTATTAAATTCTGAGCCACTATGTAATAAGAATATGAATTACTGATCAACCTTGTATCATTAATTCTATATTCTGTATATGCTGTGCTAAACTCAAGAAAATTACAGCAGCACAGAAGACATGGTGGGAGTCTGCAGAAAAGAAGATGGGAAGCTACTACAGGCATATTTGGAGGCAATATCTTCTCTGGTAAAGGGCTGCAATTAAATTATAATGACCAGCATTTCTACGGTTACACTTTTAGTTCTCCTTTAAGTTAAACACATTGGGGGTCATTTATTAACACTGGGCAAATTTGTCCATGTGCAGTAACTTGTGACAACCAATCAAATTGCTGCATTCATTGTTCTACTTGCAGCTGGTTTCAAAAAGCTAATCACTGATTGGTTGCTATAGATAACTGCCCATGGGCAAATTTGCCCAGTGTTGATAAATGAGCCCCATTGTCTGTACTGATTCAGATTAAGCAGTATGAATCTGAGGGCCCAGACTGACTGTGTGCTAATTCAGAGTATATGCACAATTTTTAATGTTTATGGTGACTGACCAGTCCTAGTTTCCATTGTGCCCAGAATTGTATATGTTAGATTGTTCTCTTACATCTCCAGTTGGGCTATTAATACACTGGACTCTGGGCATGACATCTCCACAGGGATGGATTGGACTTGGAGCGCTTTGTTACCTAGTCACTGGTTTTTCTGTGTGAGAATTTTCTATAAAAGCCATGACGTGTGTTATAATAATTGTTTTAAATATGCATCTACCCCCTTTGTCTATATGCTGTGCTTCTTTCAAAATAGAATTCTGACTGTGACATACCATAGTTAATGTTCAATGTTTTGGGATGTCACAGACAATACACCCTCTTTCGTTATATATAAAATCAATGTTTGATCTTATGTAGTCTCACAGTGAATGTAGCGATAGGTAGTGGGCAATGTTCCCTCTAAGGTGTGCACTCATGCATGTGCACACAAAATTTGAGGCCAGTGCTCACAACAAATTGTGTGTGGTGCACACAAAGAATTTTGTGTTAAAACACATAATTTTGTGTCAATTTTGACCTGAGCACAAAAGTTTGAAATGTGTGCACAAGATACATTTTTTGTGCACATAGCCAAGAAGGAATTGGAGGCAACACTGGAAGTAAGTAGGAAGCTTTAGTGAGGACAAAGTAGATTTAGTGAAGACAAAGCTTTTTCCGTAAAACACCTCCCCATGATCATAGTTCCCTCGTAGTTCCATAAGCTATGGCTGCCGCTCTACTGTTGGCTAGCTGGGTCCTCTATATATCTGAAGTCCTGGACCATGAGCTGTCAGATTAGGACAGTGAGCTATTAACAAGTGTAGACTACCCAACAAAGACTCCAGTCATGCCTGTAATATGTAAGGAGCTGGGATTAGAGGACGGTGCCCTACAAAAAAAAAATGCCTTTCCTTGTCCTTTTGAAGGGGACTTGTCACGTTAAGAAATAATTCCAAAGCAAAATAAACTTCACTTATTTACATTTTGTTTTTTAGTCTTGAAATTCAAATTCTTGACAGCAAGCAGCTATTTTGTGAACCCTGTTATTTAGGCAAACTTTGCATCATGCCAAAATCTTGTTTATGTGGCAGAATGAGGGGCCCGATACCCTAGTCCAGTGCTGTCCAACTGGCACCCCCAACCTTGTGTGGCCCCCAAATGAAAGTCTGCCTGCTGTGACTGCTTACCTTGTGTAAAGTACTGAGATTAAATGACCGCTGCATTTTTTAAGATTCGAATTCAGACTGTAATCCCATGCATTGTTCACACCTGTAACACCTCTATTGTTCACACCCTTAGACCCTGTACTGTTCGTTCCTTAGAGCCAGACTGAAAGTGCCCACATTGTTCACCTGTCCACACCTACTTGTGGGGCCTGATAAGTTTCCCTGTCTCTTGCTTTAGACTGGCTACCCTCTGCTCCCTGTGTGTGCCATACTCTGCTTGCCCTATGCTCCCTGTGTACCATACTCTGCCTGCACTATGCTCCATGTGTGTCACAAGGTAATTCAGTCAGCACCTGTGCCTTTCAAATTGCTACAGTCCGGTGCAAGTCTGACAGTATCCACTCTGAACTTGTTTGCCAAATATTCATATCATGGACAGCACCACCACAATTTTCCTTTTAAAAGCCTTTATTAAGCCATGGGCTCTGACCCAAACAATTCGCCAACGTTTTAGACCGCCATCGGTCTTTTATCAAGCTACCTCAGCAGCACCTGTGCACAGTTATTTATACATTACATCACAGTGACCCACCCCTGTTGGTGTATTTAAACATTAACAACCACCTAAACAATGTATCACATATGCAGTCTGCAACATTGTTTTGATTTCAATACATCAAAATTACATGTGGATACTTCTGTCTACCTTAGTGCAACAACCTTTTCCATAGTGTCCATAAGTTTTCTCTTGAAAAAGCTTAACTGTAAAAATATACAAAAGATACACATAAGTAAAATATTCTCAATAAATATACAGATTAAAAATTATGTGTTAAAAATTATTTAACGGTAAATCTTACTTAAATCGTATTCCCTGTTGAGGCCATGGGGAGCTAACGTTTCCAATTTTCTAATCCATCTTGCTTTTTTGAGTAATAATTTTACTCGGTCTCCTCCTCCCTGTAATTTGTTTACCATGTCTGTTATTTTATATTTTAATTGTTGAACCCCATGGCCCGCAATAAGGAAGTGGTTTGCAACAGCTTGATCACTTTTCTTAGTATTGATAGCGGACTTGTGTTCTCCTATGGGTTCTTTTTTTGGTACATAATTGTCGCTCTTGGGAATGGGCCCCTCCTACATCGGCTCGTATAGCCATTAACCCAATGGTTTTTGATTTTTTATAAGAAATATTTGGGGTGTTCTTGAAGTGATTTATATCAAGTAAGCCTTCCCCTAGTATCGACCAGTGTTTTTTTTATGGCCTTCTCTATATAAGTACTTACTGTACTATAGCGGGAATACAAATGGGATTCTATCTTTCTGACTTTTTTGGGTTTTGCTGTCATTCTGTACTTCTGATTGTTGTTTCCTTAGTCCCACCGGGTATCCTCTCCTTTCAAATTTTGTTTGCATTCGATTTAGTCGGGTTTCTAATGCACAGTCATCAGAAACTATTCTTTTCACTCTACTAAATTGAGATTTTGCTACGGACTTCTTGATTTGTATTGGATGAAATGAATTATAGTGTAATAGAGTGTTTTTATCAGTAGGTTTTATGTATAGGTCTGAGGACAGTGCATCTCCACTCCTACTAATTCTGGTGTTCAAAACAGAAACATTGTTTGGGGGCGGAGCCAAGACACGCATGTGAGCAGTCGCACATCACGAGAGCTCTCCGTTTAAAGGCCCTAAAAGGTGTAATTTAAGCATTTTCCCGACCCTGGCTGGCGGTGAGTTACCCACCACCTATAGCTGGACTGAAGCGAGTCGATATGGGACCCAAAAATCCATTGAAGAAAGACTCGAAGAAGGTGTCGGAGTTCTTTATAGAACAACACAGTAAGCAAACGGGCGCCATCTTGGACCGCAACGACGACGAGGCTGGGGCCGAGGTGGTGGCCGCTCCGCTACCTGTAACAGCGGCAGAGCTCAAATCTATGCTTACGGACCTCCGCTCTTCCCTACAATTTGATTTCCAACGCCTCTCGGAGGATATTAAGAAGGAGGTGAGGGAACTCGGCGATCGCACTGACCGCATTGAGCGCAAGATGGGAGAATTTTCTGCTGCGCACAATGCAGTGGTGGATTCCCAACAGGCCATGGAGAAGGAATTGTCCCGGCTGACTGACAAGGTAGCTGACCTCGAGGATCGCTCCAGGCGCTGTAATATCCGAATCCGGGGTATCCCGGAGGATGTAAAGAGGACCTAGAGGCCTACTTTGGGGAGCTGCTCTTGGGCATTCTCCCGAATACACCGCCTATTGAGCTGACTTTGGACCGCATTCATAGGGTACCGAAGCCGAGATGTGCACCGGAAAAGGCCCCCCGTGACGTCCTCACCAAAATTCATTTCTATAAAACAAAGGAAAGAATACTGGCTCTCGCCAGGAAGAAAGAAGGGTGGCCCAGTAAGTTTGCCGCTCTCGAACTTTATACTGACCTCTACATGGCTACCCTGGCCAGAAGAAGGGCTTTCCAGGAGACGACTAAAGCTCTCCGAGATCACAAGATTCCGTATCGCTGGGCCTACCCTACTAAACTGCTGGTATCCAGGAATGGCACGGTCTTTACCTTTGCTTCTCCAGAAGACGCCCGGATTGTTACGGCTAAGTGGCTCAACAACGGGGCGAACCCTGCGGCTCCAGGAATATCGCCTACCATCGACCGAGCCTCCCCTCCACAGACCAGATTGGAGGCTGACTGGAAAACGGCGTGATGGCACCCTCTAGCTATTCTCCCTTCATGGGAGCATGGTCCTTATTCTTTTTTGGGGAAAATCTGTAATCGAGATTGGGCCTACGGAGACTTCAACATCCTCTCCCCCCACTTTACAGGTTTTGTGAACTGGCCCCTTGGCGGTTTTTAGCCTGCTGGCAGCCACATTTGGACCGTCGCCACAAACTCTCCCTTTGACCTACTGGTCTAGTTCAGGTTTTTTTTCTATATACATAACTGTGTTATTGTTTTGTCTTTATGCTCTCACTACTGCATCCTCCTCTCTCCTCTCATCTACAGAAGCTTGTCCGATATTTTTCTCTCCTGGGTATGCCGCTTTTATTTTATCCCCCTGCAATCTTTCCCAAGTCTGGTGGTTTAAGTAAGCATGTCTTGAATTCTGATCATGGTTAGATTTGTCTCGCATAATGTAAGGGGCTTAAATACACCACAGAAACGCAATCTAGCGTTACGGGAGGCGAGTAGACTACGGGCAGATGTGCTACTGGTTCAGGAAACTCACTTTATGTCCCGTAACCCTCCTAAATTTTTCAACCGAAATTTCCCTCATAGTTTCCATTCCTATGCGCTAACCAAAACGAAGGGAGTGTCTATTTTGATTTCGAAGCATGTCACGTTTGATTTGCACAAAGTTATTACTGATTCCAGTGGTAGGTATCTGGTGGTGGTCTGCTCGCTAAATGGTGTTCTGTATACAATCGCTAATGTCTATGTTCCTAATGTCAATCAGGATGTATTTGTTAGTAATACTCTCAACAAATTGCATGATCTCAAGAGGGGGCGCCTGGTGGTTGCGGGAGACTTTAACATAGCTTTGGATCAGGTTGCAGACACTCTCAGACCGCTGGGGAAGGGGCCACACCCAAATTTAGTCCGCATGGCTCAGAAAATTACTACTTGTATGCACGCGAATGCTCTTATTGATCTCTGGAGAGCACACAACCACAATTCCCGAGACTTTACTTATTATTCCCCGAGGCATGACTCCTTTTCGAGGATTGACCTTATTTTGGCGGACCCCCAAACTGCGGGTCTGCTACAAACTGCCTCCATTGGAACCCGGTCTTGGTCTGACCATGCCCCGGTTGCAGTGGACTTTAGTGACCCCCAAGGCCTGCAAGGCCCAATGGTCTGGAGGCTAAACGACTCAATTTTGACCCGAACGGAACATAAACAACAAATAGAGCAGGGACTTCGCGAATACTTTCACCTCAATGTGAGTCCAGAGATGTCCCCACAGACGCTGTGGTTAGCCCATAAGGCGGTGACTAGGGGTGCCCTGATTAATCTTAGCAAGCAGGTCAAACGCGCTAGGGAAGCCCAACAAAGTACTTTAGAGTCCCAACTGAAACAGTTTGAAGCTTCTCTTCAGAATCCTCTGGGCCCTTCCGAACAGGCTGCAATTCGGCAACAAATTGCAACATGTAAGGAGCAGCTCAACAGGATACTACTTGCCAAAACTGAATTCAGACTCAAGCTGCTGAAATTGAAATATTATACCAAAAGCAACAAGGCTGGCAGATTGCTAGCCAACAAACTTAAGGAGGTCCAGGCGCAGTCTAGAATTAAGTACCTTACGCATCATGGTAACCATATTACCAATCCCAAGGACATTGCTGCTGCCTTTTCGGACTACTATAGGGGACTCTACAATCTCTCTGATCAGGCTCACGAACACAACCCCACATTAGCTGATATACGTACGTTTCTTGCCACTATTACACTCCCTTCTATCTCACCTCACCAATTGGAAACTTTAAATGACCCGATAACAGAACTCGAGATCTTGGATACGATTAAGAATCTTAAAGTGGGCAAGTCACCGGGTCCGGATGGGTTCTCTAACACCTACTATAAATTGTTCTCATCTATTCTAGCTCCCCGACTTGCAAAATTGTATAATCATTGGGTCTCGGACAATTTGATTGACTCTGAATTCCTAACCACCCACATAGTTACTATCCCAAAACAAGGCAAAGCTCCTGATAATTGTGCCAACTATAGGCCTATAGCGCTTCTGAATACAGATGTCAAAATCTACGCCAAAATTCTAGCTAACAGATTGTCCCCATTTCTTCCGGGACTTGTAAAGAATGACCAGGTCGGGTTCGTTACGGGGAGGCAGGCCCCTGATAATACTCGGAAACTGTTAAACCTTATCCATATAGCGGAAAGGGATAGGCTCCCCCTGTTAGTGCTTTCGTTGGATGCGGAGAAGGCGTTCGACAGGGTTAATTGGGTGTATATGAGGGAAGTTCTGGAGAAGGTGGGTCTCCGGGGGAATATTCTAAACGCTATCATGCTCCTTTAAACTGCTCCTTCGGCGAAGGTCCGAGTCCCGGGGGCCCTGTCGAGCGCCTTTGATATAGCCAATGGGACCAGACAGGGGTGCCCGCTGTCGCCCCTTATCTTTGCTCTTATGGTTGAACCCCTAGCAGAGAAGATCCGCTCTCACAACGATATAATGGGCATTGAGATAGCAAATGAACAGCATAAGATTGGTTTGTTCGCGGATGATATAGTCCTTACCCTAACGAGCCCGACCTCGTCTTTATTTAATGTAGTGAAGGAACTGCGGGATTTCCAAAATGTTTCTCATTATAAAATCAATTGTAGCAAGACTCAAGCCCTCCCAATTGGTATCCCCCATGACATGGTCGCGACCTTAAAGCAGGAATACCAATTTGAATGGCGGGACGTCTATATATCTTATTTGGGCGTCAAGATTCCCAAGACTCTGCACAACGCTTACCAGTTGAATTTTCCTTCACTTCTGAACTCTATCAAGTCTGACTGCACCAAATGGCAAAAGTTTGAGCTTTCCTAGTTAGGTCATATAGCTACGATTAAGATGACCATTCTCCCTCGTATCCTTTATCTTTTTCGCACCTTACAGGTCCACCTACCGCCCAAATACATTAAAGATCTCCAAAATGCTCTTCAAACTTTCGTGTGGAAGGGAAAGAAACCCAGATTGGCTTTGCATACATTACATTACCCAACACACTCCGGGGGGTTAGGGTTCCCCAATGTCTCCCTATACCACAGGGCGGCCCTTCTTGAAAATGTGGTTAGAATGCATAGCGATCCTGGCTGTAAATCTTGGGTGGATTTGGAATCCCATTTTCTGGCTGGCCATTCTCTAGCGAACTTAATCTGGCTTCCTCGGGCTTCCAGGCCAGCTACACCTGCAGCCTTACCGACGACTAAACTTCTACTTCATACCTGGGATGCCCACTGCAAGAAATTTAAGTTTGGGACTTTCCCCTCTCAACTCACCCCTATTACAGCTCTTAAACGTTTGGTTCCGCTCATTCATTTAGGGGACTGGCAAACTAAGGGTATTAAGAATTTGGGCGACCTCTATTTCGCCAACACTTGGAGATCCTTTGAGGACTTACAAAAGAAATATGGCTTGCACGAGCAGGCTAGATACCCATGGCTGCAAATCTGTCACTTGATGCAGACACATTTACCGACCTACAGGACGATCAGACCTCTTACCTTAATGGAACACTTATGCAGATCGAGCAGGTATGGCAAAGGAGTGCTATCGGACTGTTACAAAATGCTTATACAGAAGGTCCCAGATCAGAAACTATTGTTTCAGCTGCGATGGGAACAGGATCTCAATATCAGTCTTGCGCCAAAAGATTGGGACTTGATTTTTTCGGCTTCTAAGGGCGCAACTCGGTGCACCAACCATATCGAACTCAGTAAGAAAATTCTCCTCAGATGGCATCTGACACCTGCTAAGATTGGTCGCATCAACCCCACCTATAGCCCAAAATGCTGGAGGGGGTGTGACGACACAGGTACTCTGCTGCATATGTGGTGGGAGTGCCCGAAAGTACGTAGGTTTTGGGCTTTGACTTTTGATTGGATCAAGACCCATTTAGGTTGGACAATACCCATCAAACCGGAGATAGCACTCCTTCATGCAGCCCCACCGGATTCTACTCCCACTATGAGAAAACTGCTGTTCCACATTTTTACAGCAACTGCTACGATCATTGCTAGGAAATGGAAACTTGATTCTGATTATGATCTTGCGGACTTTATCACCCTGCTTTCTTCCAGTGAGCGTATGGAAGAGATGGCTGCTACTCTGGAAGATAAAAGGGATCTGCATACCAAAATTTGGCTGCCGTGGCAGCAATATAGGACTAACTCTAGTCAGGTAGACACGCCTAAGGCCCTTTCTGCTCTTGTGACCCTCCATTTCTCTTTTCCTTCTCTTTTCCTTCTCTAACCCCCTTTTTATGTTTTGTTCTTCCTTTTATGCGGCTACCCAGTCAATTCTAGGCACCCTGTAGAGCTGTTATTCGTAATGAGGAGACACAGTTATGAGAGATTTACAGTTTTCTGTTTAATGTTCACAATGCGTAGCAATATTTCAATGCTGGTCATTGTATGTACCATTCCACATTTCTTTTCAATATGCGGTGTGTGATGATTTTGTGGATGTGACAATAAAGCATTTGTGTTAAAAAAAAGAAACATTGTTTAAATCATTGTGTAAAGTAAATTTCAATTTTGTTCTGGTATAGTTCATTTGATGATGAAATGCTTCAAGGGTCCAACGTGGCTCCGTCCAAATTGCAAAAATATCATCGATGGACCTGTACCAACACAAACAATGCGCCTTATATAACTCATTGGTGCACACTAAAGTTTTTTTGTGCATTCATATAAATATTTGCATATGACGGGCCACGTTCGACCCCTAGCTGTACCACTTATTTGCAAATAGAATTGGTCCTTAAAAAAAATAAGTTATTATACAAAACCAATTTCAGACAGGATAGGACAGGAAGTCCTTTTGTGAACCATCCAGGGATTCATCACGGTCCAACTCAATCGCCTCCACATCCCCATCATGTGGGATGGAGTTGTAAAGGCTCTCCACGTCAAGAGTGACCAAGGTGATGTTCTCAGTTAAACCTTTACATTGTTTTATTTTGGACAAAAAAATCTCCTGTATCTTTTATATAGGAATGGTGTTTTAGACTCTATGCAGGAAACAATAGGACGCCCTGGTGGATTCTCTAAACAATTTTGGTAACATATGAAAAACCGATGTTATCGGGTTATCAATTTGTAGGTATTCCCCCAGGGGTCCATCAATAATTATGCTCCGTGTGTGCCATACTCTGTCTGCCCTATGCTTCCTGTGTGCCATACTCTGCCCGTGTGTGCCATACTCTGCCTGCCCTATGCTCCCTGTGTCTGCCATACTCTGCCCTATGCTTCTTGTGTGTGTCATACTCTGCCTGCCCTATGCTCCCTGTGTGTGCCTTTCTCTGCTTGCCCTATGCTCCCTGTGTCTGCCATACTCTACCTACCTACTCTGCCTGTTTGTGTCATACTCTGCCTGCCCTATGCTCCCTGTGTGTTCCATACTCTGCCTGCCTGTGCTCCCTGTGTATGCCACACTCTGCCTCCCTATGCTTCCTGTGTATGCCACACTCTGCCTCCCTATGCTCCCTGTGTGTGCCATTCTCTGCCTGCCCTATGCTCCCTGTGTGTGCCATACTCTGTCTGCCCTATGCTCCCTGTGTGTGCCATACTCTGTCTGCCCTATGCTCCCTGTGTGTGCCATACTCTGCCTGCCCTATGCTCCCTGTGTGTGCTATACTCTGCCTGCCCTATGCTCCCTGTGTGTGCCATACTCTGTCTGCCCTATGCTCCCTGTGTGCGTCATACTCTGCTTGCTCTATGCTCCCTGTGTGTGCCCTACTCTGTCTATGTGTGCCATACTCTGTCTGCCATATGCTTCTTGTGTGTGCCATACTCGGCCTGCCTTATTCTTCTGCCTGTGTGTGCCATACTACCTGCCATACACTATCTGTGGTAGCCTGGTAGGGTTTGTTCTGGGGGTTGGTTAACATTTGAAAATTATTGTTAGGGGCCCTTAGGTGCTAGAGTGGGGTTCTGTGTTATCCACAGGAGCAGGCATATGGATTTAAGGGTATGTTTTAATATGACTTCACATGATTGATGAGTAATATCCCTGCAGTGAGCACCAACCATTTGGGTTTTTGGTGTGCTACCACCAATGTGGACATGGTCTTAAAAGTTCTTGTGGTTTAAAGTGGGTGTGCTTTAAAAAGGGGAGTGGTGAACACTGGCCTCCATTGTCACCCTCCCCCATGGAGACCAGAAAAATTCCGGCACTTTGTACCTCAAAGTTGGACGGTATTGTGGCCTAGTCCATGCTCTGGCTAAACAATTAGATGGTGACAAGGAAGGGGGATGTGAAGAGTGCTGTGATATCTAGGAAGTGCAGAATGGAAAGTGAATTTCCTGCCCCGCCGCTATGCCTAAGGCTGACTGCTGAGATTTTAAAAGAGTTTATAACCTTTATGGATGTTTTAATAAAAAAAAATGTTGGTTTCAATTTGAAAAGGATTTTTATTATACAGATTTTTATAACTGGGTGATAGATCCCCTTGAAATGTGGTTTATATTATCTTGTTGTAATTTGATTCTACATTACATCTATTGTCTGATTCTTCTAGTTCCTGTTTTGATTTTCTGTTCACGGAAACATGTGGGTTGCTTAGTTTTGTTCATGCTCTTTTTGTTCTGCTTGTGTGGGAGTCAGCAAAGGTCTAGAAAACACTCCGTGTTAGAGGTCGTGCCCCTAATTGCTGATTATTCTGTGTTTTATTTCTTCTGAGGATATAGTTGGATGTAATTTGGCTAGGCATTTAAAATCTGTAAATGTGAATGGGTGTCA
Source organism: Xenopus petersii (assembly GCA_038501925.1). Lineage (NCBI taxonomy): Eukaryota > Metazoa > Chordata > Amphibia > Anura > Pipidae > Xenopus > Xenopus petersii. The sequence continues at coordinate 61,338,019 of CM076678.1, forward strand.
ACCCCATATTAATGATAAATCCTCACCCCAATGAACCATAATGGATATGAGAACTTTCTCATATTTAAGCTCTCACATATCTACCAAATTATATGAAACAGCGTAGTGTTTATTCATTTCTTGGAGTGCTGCACCCAGTTATTAAAAATGCCCTAAAGCTAAGTTAAGACAGCCTCTACCTCTACTAAATATGCTTGACTTTCCTCTCCAAAGATTCAAGGGTTAACTTCCATATCATTCAGATTTTGTTTTATACATTGAAATAGTTTGTACAGGTATGGGATCCATTATCTGCAAACCGATTGTCAGAAAAGCTCCAAATTACAGAAAGGCCATCTCCCATAGACTTCATTTTATCCAAATAATTCACATTTTGAAAAATGATTTCCTTTTTCTCTGTAATAATAAAACAGTAGCTTGTACTTGATGCCAACTAAGATATAATTAATCCTTATTGGAAGCAAAACCAGTCTATTGGGTTTATTTAATGTTTAAATTAATTTCTAGCAGACTTAAGGCATGAAGATCGAAATTACATAAAGATCCATTATACGGAAAATACCAGGTCCCGAGCATTCTGGTCCCATACCTGTACACATATTGTGGTTTGAGAGGCACTCTCTAGAAAAACTTTTTCAAAGGAATTATACTGCAAACCTATTTAATGTGTAACCTTAGTGAAAAGGATATCCGCATGGCAGCCTTTGTACAGGTATGGGATCCGTTATCTGGAAACTCGTTATACAGAAAGCTCCGAATTACGGAAAGGCCATTTCCCATAGACTCCATTTTATCAAAATAATCAAAATTTTTAAAAATGATTTCCTTTTTCTCTTGTATTTGTATTTTGCCTGACGAAGGGGCCCATGTGTTCCGAAAGCTTGCAATTGTTGCTTATTCAGTTAGCCAATTTAAGGTATCTCCAAACTTTACATTTTCTTCCTTTTTCTCTGTAATAATAAAACAGTGCCTTGTACTTGATCCAAACTAAGAGATAATTAATCCTTTTTGGAAGCAAAACCAGCCTATGTGTTTATTTAGCCAGTAGACTTAGGGCAGAGACACACTATCAGATTCGGGGAGAATCTAGAATGTTGAGAATCGCCGGCGGGATGGCACTCGGAGCACTTTGTTTTCCGAAGTTTCCTCGTGAAGCAACTTTGGGCGACTTCGGAAAAAGAAGCAATCCGAGTGCCATCCCGCTGGCAATTTGCATTCTAGCCGGCAGTTCTAGGCGATTAGTCGCCCAGAAGAAGAGGAGAATTGTCGCCGGGCGACTAATCTCCCCAAACCTGTCCATGTGTCTCTGCCCTAAAGGTATGAAGTTCCAAATTGAAGAAAGATTGTTATCTAGAAAGCCTCAGATCTCAAGCATTCTGGATAACAGGTCCCATACCTGTATAAGTTTGTCAGTAGCCATTCAACAAGAAGGATCTGTGGTAATAACCCTAGCACGGAATGTACAAGATGTCCTGTGGTGTTATAAATTCATAGCACAGACTTATTCATACTTTGTGGTAAACCTTACAAGAAATTTAAAATGTGATCAAATATGGTTATGTCAGTGTTTCTTTTTCTTTTTTTTTAACCATTTTATAGAGGGGGAACATTTAACACCTAAAAGCAGCTCACTTTTGTTGCATTTTATTTGTGTGGTGACTTTCTTTGTATTGTCTTGTAATAACAGTCTTTCCACAAGTCTAAGTCTAGTATATATAAAGTGAATGCTTTGTCAGCAGGATTTCATTTGCTTTCAGGCTGCGCATAGTCTCCGAAGCTAATAAAAACCACTTAGCTTTAAGTTTACTTTGGTGTTCTGTGGTGGCAAGAAAATACTGAGTAGGCATTAAAGTAAATGCTGAATGGAAACAGACATGAACTGCATGAAAAGGAATCTCTATCAGCCAATAACCCCACCAACACAAACCGCACAGGCAACTGTGGATAAATGTCTGAACAGTGATATAATCAATAGGATCATATCGGGCATTTTAGCTAAAGGAAATGCTTTTTTAACATTGTCTTAGTCCTCTGCCAGTTTGTTCTTTTTCTTGTACTGGAAAAAAAGAGTAAATAAAGAGCTAGTGGTATGTTCTGTACTATATAGAGACAGTTTAAATAAACATTTTCTTTTTAAAAGTAATGATTAATCTGCAATATACTGTCATAATAATGATTAAACATAAGGGCAGAGAAACACGCTGCAATTCGGGGAGATTAGTCACCTGGCAACAAATCTCCTCTTCTTCGGGGTGACTAATCTCCCCAAACTGCCTCCCCTGCCTTCCCGCTGGCTAGTATGTAAATTGTGGGTGGGATGGCACTTGTGGTGCTTCGTTTTCCGCAATTTACATTCTAGCCGGCGGGCAGGCCTGGATTTGTGGAAAGGCCACCTAGACCTGGGCCTAGGGCGGCAGGATTTTAGGGGGACAGCATGCTGCCCAACCACACCCACATTGGTTCAAAAACACTGGGGATGCGCTGGAGGTACAATCACTTTTTAAATTTCCCGTGCGCCAATCCCCATTGCTCTAGTCCAGAATGAAAATTTGCACGAATAAAGGGGAGGGGACAGGGGCGACGAACGGCAGTGGGCCTTGGGGCGCTCACTATGTAAATCCAGCCTTGCCGGCGGGAAGTTAGTTCGGGGAGATTAGTTGCCCAGAAGAAGAGGAGATTTGTCGCCGGGCCACTAATCACCCCTCATCACTCTGTCTCTGCCGTAAAGGATTTAACAATCTGTTAACAGCAAATTCCTTATTTATATATGTCTTTGCATTCTGCCTGTGCCTCATTAGAACAGTGCCATATATTTAAGATCACTAGTAGGTGCTCCTTTATTGACATCTTCACATGAAGAAAAGTCAGGTTGTTGCGTTCTTTACAACTCATGGTGTGTAAAGTCAGTTTGTTTTGATGGTGATGTTGCACTGATTACTTTGGTGCAAAGTTACTCCCTACTATAAAAACTAATTTGATATGTTTGAAGTACCTTCCAAATTAATTCTCATCTGTGATTATTCCTTGCGTGTCCCAGCTTTGGCTTTGTTCAGAATCTGTTTCTAACACTACAGAAAAGTTATATATATACTGTATATATAGTGTATAAATGTTTGCCAACCAACTATGTCATGTATTTATCATTGTGCCAAGCCAGCCAGTGCTTATCCTAACCAGATTCATTTGTAGCTTATGATCTCACTGGTGTGATTTTACCATTAGCGCACAATACATTTTTGCCATCTATTTTTTTCCTCTCAGACATATGGAAAAATCCAGTTGTAAATATGTCTTGCTGCTTTAATGGGATGCATACACAGATATTTAGCTCAATAAAGTTTTTGTGTAATTTATTATTTTGCTTTTTTCCTATAATGATCACTCATTGATGCCAGGACCTGCAGTTATGGGATGAATATTCTGTTGTTATACAGATTGGGGGCAGTTGAAATGCAACTGAAACACCTTTTATTTTATTTTGTTCATTTTGATACTTTTTATTCTTATTCCTTTAATTTATTGTGCCATATTATTATTATTATTATTGGCATTCAGAGGCATGCTGCAGCGCTGCCAACTCTTAAGGGGCTCAGTAGATAGGTATGCTGCAGCACTATCTTACCCCCCAACTCTAATGCCCCAGTGAAACCCTAAATGCCCAAGGTGCTATGTACCACACAGTCCCAGTATCAGCAGCGTGGGGACAGGAAAGTAAGTAAGCCATTTGGTGCCAGACGCAAAGGACGCAGACCACACAGAGGAGCTTCCGTTTCCGCCTTTCTCCGACTGGTTCCACAATGCGCCGACTATGATCCGGCAGCTTCAAAGACAGGATCGCGGACACTACTGTCAGCTCCATAGCACCACCATCCGCGCTCCCTTATCTGGACTCTCTAGAACCCTCAAGTAACAATAGCACAGCTGTACACATGCTTCACTCCACTCTTTCCCTCTCTCGCTAAGCCTCTCTAGCTCATTGCCACCTGCAGTTCTCCATCACTAACCGTCTTAACATGGCATCAGGGTTTGCCTTGCCACGAGGCTTTAGAGCAGGCACGGGTACCAGCCCCTAACTCAAGAACCTTCAAGTGTGTACCTAAGCACTCATAGGGTAAAGAGAGTGCACATGGACATAAGAAAAGCAGATTGTCTGCATAAAGAAGATAAACCTAATGTCATTCTGAATTGGTTCCGACCCTTTCTGGCCACTCTCCTAAGCATGTCTTCTTCACTAGAAAAATTGTCTGCTGTGAAATTATCACAACAAGCTACATCTTCTAAGAGGCAAGCTACCACCGGCTCACCATCACAGCCACCACAAACAGACGATTTTGCGCATGAAGAGGAGAGGTCAGGTCTGGACAATATTTCCATCTGGGAGAGCACGGATTCCCTCATTGGCTCTGCTGAAATATCTCATAAAGGACAAACGGATGCAGTCAGCTCCTTACTAACTAACAGACATGTTTAAGGGTTAGGCCACACTGGGCGTTTTGGGGAGATTTGGTCGCCTGGCGACTAACTGCCTTGTCTTTGCAGCGACCAATCTCCCCAAATGAATTCCCTGACTCTGCACCGGCTAAAATAAAAAAATGCCGGCGCTAAATCACTCGCGGCCATTCTTTTTCCGAAGTCGCCCAAAGTTTCCTCGTGAGGTAACTTCAGAAAACTAATCTTTCTTCCAACTCTGTTTCTTTTTATACAGGCAGGCTAATTGGCTCTTGATAAAATTGACCATAGTGCGTGCGTGATGTATAATATCTGTAAAGCTATATAAATACTAGGAAATAAATTAATAATTTGGCCTCGCTCTTAAAAAAAAAAAAAAGAAGTGAAATGGGATAACAGAACTGGCCACCTATGTAGTGTTAAGGTCGATCTCTATAGGAAAGCCGGGGAACACACACACCACTGATAACTAAGGAACAAACACAACATTGAAAACTCATTAATTAGAACTTATGGAGAAAAGTTCACACAGCACTTTATAGTGAATCTCCTACAAAATATCATCAACCTGCAAAATCAATCTGTTTCTGGGAAGAAAGTCTGTGTGGTGTTTAGCTAATATGAACCATTTCCCAAATGCTAAGCTATAGGAATATTATATCAGCAACTGGTCATAATACACTCCGACAAGAAATAAAGTATTTGTTGTCTATCTGCAGATCACCCTGTCTTTTGCCAGCAGTGAGCTCCAGTTCAATTAGTGGTAAGCAGTGTAGGTTTGTTTTTCAGCTACAATTTCTTTAATAAACTTCACTTAAAAAAAATCACATTGTCTTGTAGTTTCAAAATGCTTAGAATTATGTGTCACTATATGGTAAGCCCCCTTTTGTTGAATGCTTTAGAACAAATTCCAGATGTGACACCCTGGCTTTGCTTGCTGGGCCACATACTTGTCTCATATGTTGTTAGCATTTTGTCCCACCATTTTTTAGTAGTGGTTATTATAGCATGGTGTCTTTTGTTCCACTATACAGATGCTGCTCCAGAGTTTTGACTGGCCAAAACCAAATGGCGGCCAGGAAGAGGTCAAACAGGGATAAAGTGAAAAAATAGTTGTGAATGCAGGTTGTTGATAGCTATTTTGACAGATCACATTAAAGAATTTTAAAGGAGAAGGAAACCCCCAGGGTGCAAAACCCCTCCCCCCTACCCTGTGTTGCCCCCCCTCCCTCCTCCCCCCTGGCCTACCTGTCCCCCTGGGCAAATGCCCCTAACTTGTTACTCACCCCTCTGCGCAGGTCCTGTCCACAGAATTCACAGTCGCCATCTTCTCCCACGCGCGTCTTCTTCCTGCTCTGACCGGCGTCTTCTGGCGCATGCGCAGTAGGAACAGGTACCGGTACAGCTCTACTGCGCATGCGCCGAATGTCACGAAGTTTTCCGATTTCACTTCGTGACATTCGGCGCATGCGCAGTAGAGCTGTACCGGTACCTGTTCCTACTGCGCATGCGCCAGAAGACGCCGGTCAGAGCAGGAAGAAGACGCGCGTGGGAGAAGATGGCGACTGCGAACTCCGCGGACAGGACCTGCGCAGAGGGGTGAGTAACAAGTTAGGGGCATTTGCCCAGGGGGACAGGTAGGCCGGGGGGGGCAACACAGGGTAGGGGGGGAGGGGTTTTGCGCCCTGGGGTTTCCTTCTCCTTTAAGCAGGTTTCTGCATTATAACACCTGTTTTTTATTTTTTTACCTCTGTAAAGTCAGCGAAGGATGGCATGTAATCCCTAAATAAACTAATGTAGTGGCATGAATTATTATAACGGCGTTCATCAAAGTAGCTTTTATAGTAGGAATATTAAAATATATATGTACTAACAGTTTTTAAATATTTGAATTTTAACTCAAATTTTGATATTGAATTGCTAGTAATAGTAGTTCTAGCTAAGCGGGTTGTTTATGGTAGGTGTGATGCAATGTGCACCCTTTTAGGGAAATTTTTGTATGAAGTAAATGGTCATAGACAGAACATCTCTGAAAATGATTTTCTGATTTTGGCAACTATGCAAGCACGTAGCAATCCAGTAATCTTTTGAAAACGAGTAGAGACACTGCTTAAAATTGAGAGAATGGATTACATAGTTACATACAATTAAATCAGGTTGAAAAAAGACACAGTCCATCAAGTTCAACCCCTCCAAGTGAAACCCCAGCATCCATACACATACCCCTCCCATCCTTTCACATAAATTATATATACCCATAGCTATACTAACTATAGAGTTTAGTATCACAATAGCCTTTGATATTATGTCTGTCCAAAAAATCATCCAAGCCATTCTTAAAGGCATTAACTGAATCAGCCATCACAACATCACCCGGCATTCCACAACCTCACTGTCCTGACTGTGAAGAACCCCCTACGTTGCTTCAAATGAAAGTTCTTTTCTTCTAGTCTAAAGGGGTGGCCTCTGGTACGGTGATCCTCTTTATGGGTAAATAGGACCCTTCTATTTGTCTATAATGTCCTCTAATGTACTTGTAAAGTGTAATCATGTCCCCTCGCATGATTTGCAAAACTAAACATTCTTTTAAAAATTGTCACAAAATTTTTTGTAGTGCACAAAAAGAGCATCCCAGAGAGACTGAGGTCTCAGAAGTAAGTGGTACACCACTCTGTGAAACATTGTCTGATATTGCTGCAAATATTTCAGCAATTCAGTAACATTCCTGAATTTGGAGATTTCATAACACTACATATTAAAATTCCGGGAATCCAAAGTAATCTCTGTATGTAAGGGACAATGTCAAAAGCCTGTATTAGATGGCCATAATCTTTGACCACTTAAGTGGCACTGCATTAAAACACACAATTCTGTAGTGTGAACACAGATTGACACTTCATCTGCAAATGCAAGTTAGAACTCTACCATGCAAAGAAGGGGTTGGAGCAACATATGCTGCCTTCCAGAAAACATATTTTTCAGGGAATGTCTTTATTTACTTAATTAAATAATTTGCAAATCATTGCATTCTGTTTACATTTTACACAGTATCCCATATTTTGGGGAAATTCCGTTGTAACTGCCAGACTGGATATACAGATACCTTAGCAGTAATTCTTTATAGGCTTCCCGGTACTTAATAAAAGAAATAGTTCATGTCATTTTACTCTTAGCATTATTGATAGGAAAGCTTTCAATATTTTCACATTTTCTAGAAATGTAAATGAATACAGAAGAGCAATCAGAATAACAATTAAAAAGCACATTAGATCTATAAATCCAAGGATGTAGTTCATATAGGAATCATCTAGCGTTATCCAAACATTATAAGATAATTGACAAAAGTGAAGTTACAGAAAGGGGAGATGGGTGCAATAACACCTCCATGGCAGTGTGCAACTTGACAATTGCAAATGAAAGTAAGCTTTGTTTAGCAAGCAAGAAATTGGCCTTTAAATTAGTATGTGTGCAAAGGGAAGCATGGCAGAAACAGTGTGCCACAAAGAAAAGAAAACGAATGGATACAGCAGTTAAAGAGGGGGGGGGGGGTTACACAAATAACCATAAGGGCTACAATGTAGCTGGAACTTCAGAAATAAGTAGAAAAGTAAACTTTGCAACATTTGTGGCCGGTAGTTGCCAAGGAGAGCAGTGAGACATATTGTAATACTTAGGGGCAGATTTACTAAATTCGAGTGAAGGGTTCGAATTAAAAAAACTTCGAATTTCGAAGTGTTTTTTGGGCTACTTTGACCATCGAATGGGCTACTTCTACCTTCGACTACGACTATCGAACGATTCGAACTAAAAATCGTTCGACTATTCGACCATTCGATAGTCGAAGTACTATCTCTTTAAAAAAAAAATTTGACCCCCTAGTTCGGCAGCTAAAAGCTACCGAACTCAATGTTAGCCTATGGGGAAGGTCCCCATAGGCTTGCCCAAGTTTTTTTGATCGAAGGATATTCATTAGATCGTTGAATTAAAATCCTTCGAATCGTTCGATTCGAAGGATTTAATCGTTCGATCGAATGAAAAATCCTTCGATCGGTCGATCGCATTTTCAGCGCTAAATCCTTCGACTTCGCTATTCGAAGTCGAAGGATTTCAATTCCTAGTCGAATATCGAGGGTTAATTAACCCTCGATATTCGACCCTTAGTGAATCGGCCCCTTAGACTAATTGTGCATGCGGGTTCTATAAATACTTGGGTTTTTAGCTCAAAACCTTGGCATTGAAGTACTAGAAACAGTCATTCATAGACTTACTATGCATTTGCCTGACAATTGATCATACCAGTGTTTGTCAGACATAGTTTGAAAAAGTACACAGCTATCAAGCAGCTGCCAGTTTTCTACATAAAGGTAACGCCTATGTGTTCTTATATAATAGTAGATCCCATAGTAAAGCTATGTCCATGTTACTTTTTTTAGGTTTAAATGGAACGTTAAGATGTCAAAATGCACATTTAATAAATTGGCTAATATTCTCCCCTACTGTAATTTCTAAAATTAATATTGAAACTTTATAAAACATCACCAAGGAGTCTGATGATCATATAAAAGCTCAAGGCTGCAAATCAAATGATTTTATGCAAGTCACTGAACTTCAGAATGACTTCTAATATCTTTATCATTTTTGTTTTGGAGTGCGTTATATATTAGAATCAATAGCATTAATTCTGACATCCTGTCCCTTGCAGACTTCTTCTGGGTTCAGGTGTTGCAGGAGGCTTCTCTGTGTCTGAATTCTTGAGTCCATTTCAGGAAGAGGGGCAGCATGACTGGAAGCAGGTTGAAGTGACAGCAAACACAAACTTGTGCCTGTTTGTTTTTATTACAACCTTATTTTTAAACACTGCCTATCCTTCAATATACCTTATAAATGTTTTTTAAGTTTTCTCTGATGTGTGGGTGTCATAGAGCAGCATAACAGTGGAAATTTTAATTATGTGTAAAACAATTGGACTAAATAGGAGGTATCCTTAGGCAGATGTTCATATGTAAACTGTTCTTTGTACTTTGACTGCAAACATTAGTATCACTTTAAATGCTAAGAGTGCAAAGAAGATGACCAGTTGGCAAAACTCAGACCTCTGTGGATTTGAATACAGACCTGTTGGAGGCCCAGATTGTTATTATGGCACTCCAACCTGGATGAGACTTCCATTAAATTTTTGTATCACATAATCATTTCAAAAGGATTTGGCAAGTATGCATCTTGGTCTAGCATATAACCAGCCCTCCACATGGAAAAATTGGATAACTCCAGAATTTATATCTTCTGGTACTTAATTGGGTCTTTAAAAGACTCCAAAATTGAGCATGTAAAGGTGTTTATAATTTAAAATATATGATGTGTTGTATTTAAACAAGTATTTTTTGTAGACAAATTTACTTTAATTTACATTTTTGCAGTTAAAAATGTAAATTAAAGTAGAGAGAGAAGCATTCAGCACAGAAATTCTTTAACTTTTTCACCACATAAATTATTTACTACCTGCCAAATGGGCCTGGACGGGACCCATGCTTCAGTAGAGAGAAAGCTGCTTGTACATGGATCAAAGAAGCCTGTGTAAAACAGTAGTAGAATAGGATGAGACACCCTGAAAATAATAAAACTGTGAATTAAAATCAAAGAGCATAGTATACTTGCAGGGCACATGAGGGCTAATTTTCTAAGAAAGGTGCACCAGGACAATGCAATTTTTACTGTAATTTTTGGTAGTAGTAAAACTGATTGTCCGCTATGGATAATGTGCAATTTAGCACATCTTAGTGAATTAGCACTCCAGTTTTTAACTTCAGCCATAGCTAGCGAAAATGGAACCATACAATCAGTCAAAAAGAAGTACTCATGTGATTTTAACGTCATGGCTATTTGTTTATTTTCTACTTTAGAAATATCAAGTCACAATCAGTAATATCCGCACAACATGATACATTTGCCTCCAGACAGAAAATATACCTTAAGGCATACAATTCCATTTTTTAAGAAAACTGCACATACAATTTGGTAATGCTGCCAGTGGATTAGCAATTCATTAGGGCCACACCCAGTTTGATGGCTTCAGCAAGAGTCTATGCACTTTGGCATCCACAGAGAATTGGACTTGGTCCTGATATTTGGTTTGCTTGATACAGACAGTGGAAATAATGAACAGCACAAAGTCGGGTGATGTGGATCATGCTTTGTGTTTCTACACTTTTTTTCTTGGCAGCTATACGTTGTCCTGTAGTTTTTAATTCAGAAGCACTATATATCAAATAAGCATTTTTGCTTTTTAAAAATAGCTTACTGATACTTTACAAAAAAAATTTCTTTCTCGCTTATAGATTTTAAAACAGTTTTTTTTCTTTACTGTACCTGGTTTTTGGGTTCAAAATGTGTGTACCCTTTATTTTACCGGCTTTTCTTTAGTCCAACACAATGCACTCTCATCTCTATACTAATCTCAGAATTTATTTGAAAGATGGGTGCGTTGAAGCAACGGGCATGGTAATTTCTATACTACAGGAACTTCATCACACCTGCAGGTCATGTTTGTGATCCAGATTATTTGACTGAATGGGCTTATGTCAAAAAGCACTTGGTGTTTTTATAAGTACGTTGTGAGAACATTGCTGGAATTTAAGCACCTACTAAAATGCTGATCTGGAGACTTGCCACTTTAGAGCAGGGAATTTGTGTCTTTCTGGAAATTGGCTACAACGTGGGCCAAATATCAATCTAAAAAAATGTTTTAGTAGTTGAACTTTATAAATGAGATAATGTACTACAAAGCCATCAAGGGAGGGAGGCAAAGAAATTCTCCCCCAGAGAGCCCCTTCTGACCAGTGGACCTTGATATGGATTGCACTTTACTTAAATAAGTACATTTTAAATTGAGAAATTTTAAACCTAATGGATGTTAGCTATTTCATCACGGACAACTGTGTTAAGATGTCACTTTTATATTTGAGCCAGATATCACTAAATAGACTTGTCTTATAGGAACAACTTATTACTTTGCTCAAAAAGTCACCTACAGCAAAGTAAATTACAGAGTATCTCAATAAGAGAAAGCTAAGAGATATTTCAATATCTCTTGGTTGGTGGCAAATAAGTAAACTATGAAAAAATCTCAAGATTGCCTAAAATTGTAAATGTTTATGATGATGATTTGCAGATGTCCTTAGTTATGTGATATGTTACTGCATTACCAATTTGTGACAAACATATGTATAAACTCAGAGGCTTGATTCTCAACCAAATTAAATATTGAACTCATTGCTAGAGTCAACACAATAATATGGTTCATGTTACAGCTTGGATCAGCTTATCTAATTGACTATAAAACTTTTATTTACACTGGATTTTCCTCCGTTTTAATTTCAAGTACATACCAATATATTAGTGTGAGAAACATATTTCTTATAAAGTATATCACTATTAATCCTTCTAATGAATCAACTGTTGTTGGCTTTCATGTGGCATCCATAAAGTTTTTCAGCATTATATTGTAAAATATACAAAGATCAAGAACTATAAATATTAGGGTTTACAGCCGCTTAACAGCTTTAACTTTTTTTCCCTACATAAAATACCTAAAATGCAATATCCCATGACAAGGGTAGGCAGCCTGTGTTCCTTAATGCAACTAAAATCAGATGTTTGGAAACTCCCTTTTTCAGGCCAGATAAATCAGTGAAAATAACTTGGCCATTTCTGTATAATCTTTAGTGCAGCGTTTCCTGTGGAGTTGGCACCTCTAGGGTATTTTTGGTGAATATTAATTCTGTATACTCCTTGAACCATGGTGTCTTTAATGGCAGATTTCGAGTATCTTTGTACAAGCTTCAGTAAACCCGAACAAGCGCTGATCTGTAATGATGGGACTGAACCCAAAACATCCAAAAGCCTCTGGTTTAGAAACAGGTATGGAACCTGGTGCTCAGAATGCTCAGGATAACATATCTTTCTGTAACTTGGATCTTCATACCTTAAAGGAGAACTAAATCCTTAATTAAAAAACCCTACCTCACATAGACCCCCCTCCCTGCTCCCCCCCCCCAGCCTAGCTGTTACCCCTGGTAAATGCCCCTAACTCTTTACTTACCCCTCGGTGCACATTCAGGGCATCGGAGGTAACGGGGGCCATCTTCTTCTCTTTGGTAACCTTCAGGTCTTCCAGTGCTTAGGCAATTTCCTTAAATTTCGACGCATGCACAGTTGTCGAGAACCCGAAGACTGCTCCAACTGCGCATACGCCGATACGACACTTCCGAAAAAAGAAAAACCTATTAGAAAGTTAGAAGACCATGTTTGGTGAGGATTGCTGCATTCATGTGACTCTTTCCTGAGGGACCTGCTTGTTCTTCATCGTGTTCCAATCATTGGACTGGGACCAAACAATCAAATCCGTATGATTTGGCCACCACCATGTACCTTAACATATGTAATTACTCTACAGCTGAACATTGTTCTACACAGCTGATTTGTTTTCTGCTATATAAACATACAACTTTTGTCCTATTCAACTTTTGGGTCATCTACACATGAACATTTTGTCCTGAGTTTCCCACTGGTGTGATGTATGCGTTAACACAGGATATTCTCTCCTATAGTGTTCATACTCACTGCACTGCTACAACTGCTGAATGCAGATGGTACATGCCAGTTGTGATAAAACACTTTTATATTCATATAAAATATATTTTATGTTGCTATAGGTAACACTAATACAGCAGCAATGGTTTTTTTCCTTTAAATACATATATATCCTCCACCAAGATTTGCACCCCCTCCCTTCTATAGCAATATGGCAAGCTATATAGTGGTTTTATTTAATATGTGCACAAATCCATATTCAATGCTTCAATCTGGGAGTGCGCATTGAATATGGACTTCTTTCTGTGTAAATAGAGAGAGTTTTTCTTATTCTGCCAGTCTTTCCTATACTTTTACAGATTTAATAGTAAGTTTCGTGTGTGTTTTGTACAAAGGACCATGTCAAGGATAGTTGCCAAAAGGGTGAGGAAGTTAGGGGAGGGGCTTTGGTTTCCCATACATTTTAAAAATCCTTGAGCAACAATTTACAGGGCAGGGCCTTGACTTAAGTTAGAGGTGATTCTGGGAAGCATGGCCCTTAAAGGAATTGTTCAGTGTAAAAATAAAAACTGGGTAAATAGATAGGCTGTGCAATATAAAAAATGTTTCTAATATAGTTAGTTAGCCAAAAATGTAATGTATAAAGGCTGGAGTGATTTCATGTATAACAAGTCAGTCAGATCACTACTTCCTGCTTTTCAACTCTCTTTGTTTACACTGACTGGTTGCCCTGGCTACCAGACAGTAACCAATCAGAGACTTGAGGGGGGGCCACATGGGTCATTTCTGTTGCTTTTGAATCTGAGCTGAATGCTGAGGGTCAATTACAAACTCACTGAACAGAAATGTACCATGTGGCCCCCCTTCAAGTCGCTGACTAGCTCAGAGTTATAGAGCTGAAAAGCAGGAAGTTGGATTCTGGCTGTTTTATTAGACATCTGTTCACGCCAGCCTTTATATATTACATTTTTGGCTAACTAACTATATTAGAAACATTTTTTATTTTGCACAGCCTATCTATTTACACAGTTTTTATTTTCACACTGAACTATTCCTTTAAGTATGACATCTACAAAGCATGTAACGGTAGATGTTTTGCCAAACAATACCAGAGCCAAAAGCAGCAAAGTACATTTTCCATTAATATGCACATTTTTTTATTCCTTTATATCCAGTAGACGTTTATATTCTGTTTGTTTGAAAGATGTAACTCAGCTGTAAAATTATGGATGTTAAACTTGGATTAAAAATGTTCTCCTCCTCATAAACTATCTTTTTGTTTGCTTTCTAATTATGTTATGATCAATTTTGTTGCACAGTGAAGCATAGGAAGAAGACACTTTGCCAAGAACAATCTTCATCACAATATTAGTTTGCTTTTTCCATTTTTAGTATAATCTCTGCTTTATAAAGCTGAAATAAAAACAAAATACTTACACATACATTTGTTTTGCAGTCGCTATTAATGTTTCCCTTTTGTGACATTAAGGTTTTACAAGTATCAATCATTAGATGCATATTTTGTTTGATATGATGCCTTTATCCTTCAGATGGTAATGGAATATGTACTTTTTTATCATGAAATATGTACTTTTTTTTATCATAAGCACATGTTTTGCCAAGACTGAATTTAACCTGAATTACTACATTATATTTATTTTGTTTTATTTTGAAAATGTTCACGTTGACCTGTAAAATTTAACTTTGGCAGGTCCAGCTCTTATTGGACACGACTAGTGATGGGCGAATCTGTCGCGTTTCGCTTCGCCGAATAATTCGCGAATTTCCAGCGAAATTCGCGAAACGGCGAAAAATTCGCGAAACGAGTCGCGCGGCCCGATTTTGTCGCGCGTCAAAATATTTTGTCGCGGACGCGAGTATGTGTTTTAACGCGCGACGTTATTTTTGACGCGCAGTGCAATTTGATGAAGCCCATCTTCTATGGGTGTTTTGTTTGTATAACCTTTTTTCATCTTTGGGCCTACAAATAAAAATTTTCCCCTTAGTTTCAAGCTTTGTAGTCTGTGATGATAAATGAACATGGTATCTTTTGCTTTGTGTCTGAATGTGCTGAATTGGATTGGACTCCATGGGAAGACCAATACACATGCGTGTTTCACTTAGTATACTGCTACACACATGCCCTGCATTGTTAGAGGACTCCTATCTTGAAAAAATGGCTCCCATTTTGCAAGTTTCTTAAACTTTTAACGTTTGTGGATTTTTTCACATTACCTCTGGTCAACTGGTAATGGTATCTACTACTACTCTATATCTCTGTTTAACCAAAAAGTATCATCTGTACTTCAAATATCTAATAGTAGATTACTAACACAAGTACAACTAATAAATCTGAACAGATAGTATCTGGATGCTTTGTATCTCAGATAAAAATGAATAAACCATATGTTTATGTGAATGAACCTTATATTTACATCATGTAATTGTAATGATTCTGAAATACTATGTAATGTAATTTTAATGACTCCGATTAAGAATAGTCATCGTTGTGTTATTAGAATCCAAACAATTCCAAGTACCATGTGAGTATTAGTTTAGTCAAATGAAAAATGAACTCAAAATATAGAGATATAAAAATTTTTTTTAATTCACAACATATAGCACAACTGGTGCTGTAACAAATAATAAATAAATTAAAGTGGAGGAGGAGGAGGAGGAGCAACAACCCTCTGGAGGTTGTCAACAATGTCCCTAACCTCACCCAGCTCCTGCCGCATGGCATTTACTTGATGAACTAGGGTGACCAGGAGCTCAGTCTGGTCGTAGTAGGCATGCTCTGTCTGAGTGCCTACACTGAGCCCCTGGTCGTCCACTGGTGGTGCCGCCTGGTGAGGTGGTGGTGCCGCCTGGTGAGGTGGTGGTGCCGCCTGGTGAGGTGGTGCCACCTGGTGAGGTGGTGGTGCCGCCTGCTGAGGTGGTGGAGGCGGTGCTGCCTCATCAGGTACAGGCGGTGCTGCCTGGTCAGGTGGTGGTGGTGCTGGTACTTCCCCATCATCATCATCATCAGGATCATCTTGGATCCACTCAGCTGGCAATGAATAAATTTCAGTTTGAGTAACACACCAATTGCATTTGTACAGTATACATTATACAGGATAAGGTGTCATGTTGTAACTACAGGAAAATTAACTTTATTGTAGTTAAGAAGGGAAACCTATTTATTACGTTTAAATAAATCTACCTTTATGTGAAGTAAAATTCTTATTAGCCTTGTCACAGGCCTAAACAAATACACATTTGCTCCAAAATACCAAAATAAATAGGAATCAAGTGCAGGGCAAGATTTACATAGTAGGCATCCCTAGGCCCACTGCCATTCGTCGCCCCTGTCCCCTCCCCTTTATTCGGGAAAATTTTTATCATCTGGACAGGAGCAATGGGGATTGCTGCGTGGGAAACTATTGTATCTCCTGTGCATCCCCAGTGTTTCTGAACCAATATGGGTGTGGTTGGACAGCATGCCGCCACCCTAAAATCTTCCAGCCCTAGGCCCGGGCCTTGGTGGCCTTTTTCACAGATCCGAGCCTGATCAAGTGGCTTTATTGTAGTTAAGAAGGGAAACCTATTTATTACGTTTAAATAAATCTACCTTTAAGTGAAGTAAAATTCTTATTAGCCTTGTCACAGGCCTAAACAATTACACATTTGCTCCAAAATACCAAAATAAATGGGAATCAAGTGGCTTTATTGTAGTTAAGAAGGGAAACTCATGTATTGCATTTAAATAAATCTATTATAATCTGTTTAAATAATCTCCATTTGACAGCTCATTTACTTGTTATTTAACTTGTCTGCAATTATGTCAGTCAGTCAAAGTCAACTGTTCCAATCCTAATTACAGTATTCACTTAAATACATTTTTGCTGTAAAATAGCAAATCATTTTAAGATGTTTTCTTTTTAAATAACTCTACCTTCCACTTCCACGCGCAGCTCATCAACAAATGCGCTGTGGCGTCTTTTGAGATCGCTCCAGATCCTCTGGAGCTCCCTCAGACTTAAGCGCAGGCGGTACTCCCTCCGCAGCCTGCGCCTCAGCCGTTCCATTATGCTCCTCCGGAGCGCCTGGATTCCTCTCACTCCAGGAGGGATATTGTCGTATCCCTCCTGGTGCAGGTACCTGACGAAGTACCGCAGCTGGTCTCGGTTCATCATGCCAGGTCCTGCCATTTTCAAACTGCACTCCTAAAAATGTAAGCACGGGCGGGGCTATTTATAGTGGCGACGCCCATTTTTGACGCGCGCATGACGCGCGTCACATGACGCGTGCGCGCACACGACGCGCGTCACATGACGTACGCGCGCGCATGCGCAAACACAGTTTTGATATGGCGCGCGACGAACCTCGTCGCGCGGCGACGAACCTCGTCGCGCGGCGACGAACCTCGTCGCGCGGCGACGAACCTCGTCGCCCGGCGACGAACCTCGTCGCGACGGCGACGAAATTGATAAATTGACTACTATAACACTCAAATACATTGATTTTTTAAAATAAATTATGATATTAAGTCACACTATATTTTGCAATTAGGCACTATTAGAAGTAACATTATTCCCCTAGCAATCATACATTGATTTAAATAAGAGACTGGAATATGAATAGGAGAGGCCTAAATGTAAAAAAGTAGCAATGACTAACAATACATTTGTAGCCTGACATAGTATTTGCTTTTTAGTTGGGGTAAACTCATTGACCCACATTTAAAAGCTGCAAAGAGTCTGAACTTAGAAGAAAAAGGCAAATAAGTAAAACCAAATTAAAAGTTGCTTAGAATTTGCCATACTATTGCATACTAAAAGTTACCTTAAAGGTGAACCACCCCTTTAAGGGCTTTGCACTGGATCTATGAATACGTTGTGTAAAGTGTTTGGAAACAAAGGATGGCGTGTGTTCTCTTTGAAGGTTATGGACAGCAAACTGGGACAAGACTGCTTGTGAAGTTGAAAGTTGCAAAATAGCAGATGCAGCTGAAAGTGGGATGTAAGATGGACATCATCTAGGAATGAAATTCCTTTTTCCATTAAGCAAACTGTGTTGTCTCGTTTATTTAACTCAAGGACAAAAGCATTCATAGAGGACAAATTCAATCTAAATTATTACTTACAGCATGAATTTAAGTAGAGTTTATGGCTATGTTTGTGTCACCCAGGGTTGCCAGGTTGGTTGGTTTCCAGTCAAATTTACTGGGCTGATGTTTGGGGCCTGTTTGGGCCTCTGTGTAATTTGAATGCAAGGGCCTATTTTGACTCCCAGACCAGACATGGCTTTGGGACTACCATTAAAACATTTCCCTTACTTTTGTACACAGTGATGAATGTATATATGTCATGTTTTGCTTTGGAATCAATGGGAAGAGCAATTCACACCTATGTTCCACTCAGTTACTGCTACACACACATGCCCTCCCTGTATACATTTTTTAGAGCACTATCATTTCAAAAGAAAGAATAATGACTGAGGCAAAGGACTTTTGGCCGCAGTCGTTTCAGGGGTAATAATAGTGTGAATACATTTGACAACCAAGCAGCAAGCATTGTTGTAATCAATTGTATTAGAGCCAGAAGAATTAAATGAGGCAGGCCTCAACCCCCAGAAGAAATTAGCCAAACAATGGGGCTGTATTCGAAGAAACATTTTTATAAGCCATGATAGGCCTCAACCACCAGAAGAAAGTAGCCAACTTAGCGGCAAAATTACAAGCAACCTATTTAGAAGCCATGATAGGCCTCAACCCCCAGAAAAAATTAGCCAACAATATGGCAGTATTCGAAAAAACATTTTTAGAAGCCATGTTAGGCCTCAACCACCAGAAGAAATTAGCCAACAATGTGGCAGTATTCGAAGAAACATTTTTAGAAGCCATGATAGGCCTCAACCCCCAGAAGAAATTAGCCAACAATATGGCAGTATTCGAAGAAACATTTTTAGAAGCCATGATAGGCCTCAACCCCCAGAAGACAGTAGCCAACTTAGCGGCAAAATTACAAGCAACCTATTTAGAAACCATTTTAGGCCTCAACCCCCAGAAGAAATTAGCCAAACAATGTGGCAGTATTCGAAGAAACATTTTTAGAAGCCATGATAGGCCTCAACCCCCAGAAGAAATTAGCCAACAATATGGCAGTATTCGAAGAAACATTTTTAGAAGCCATGATAGGCCTCAACCACCAGAAGACATTAGCCAACTTAGCGGCAAAATTACAAGCAACCTATTTAGAAACCATGTTAGGCCTCAACCCCCAGAAGAAATTAGCCAAACAATGTGGCAGTATTCGAAGAAACATTTTTAGAAGCCATGATAGGCCTCAACCCCCAGAAAAAATTTAGCCAACAATATGGCAGTATTCGAAGAAACATTTTTAGAAGTCATGATAGGCCTCAACCCCCAGAAGAAATTAGCCAAACAATGTGGCAGCATTCGAAGAAACATTTTTAGAAGCCATGATAGGCCTCAACCACCAGAAGACATTAGCCAACTTAGCGGCAAAATTACAAGCAACCTATTTAGAAACCATGTTAGGCCTCAACCCCCAGAAGAAATTAGCCAAACAATGTGGCAGTATTCGAAGAAACATTTTTAGAAGCCATGATAGGCCTCAACCAACAGAAAAAATTTAGCCAACAATATGGCAGTATTCGAAGAAACATTTTTAGAAGCCATGATAGGCCTCAACCCCCAGAAGAAATTAGCCAACTTAGCGGCAAAATTACAAGCAACCTATTTAGAAACCATGTTAGGCCTCAACCCCCAGAAGAAATTAGCCAAACAATGTGGCAGTATTCGAAGAAACATTTTTAGAAGCCATGATAGGCCTCAACCCCCAGAAGAAATTAGCCAAACAATGTGGCAGTATTCGAAGAAACATTTTTAGAAGCCATGATAGGCCTCAACCCCCAGAAAAAATTAGCCAACAATATGGCAGTATTCGAAGAAACATTTTTAGAAGCCATGATAGGCCTCAACCACCAGAAGACATTAGCCAACTTAGCGGCAAAATTACAAGCAACCTATTTAGAAACCATGTTAGGCCTCAACCCCCAGAAGAAATTAGCCAAACAATGTGGCAGTATTCGAAGAAACATTTTTAGAAGCCATGATAGGCCTCAACCCCCAGAAAAAATTTAGCCAACAATATGGCAGTATTCGAAGAAACATTTTTAGAAGCCATGATAGGCCTCAACCCCCAGAAGAAATTAGCCAAACAATGTGGCAGCATTCGAAGAAACATTTTTAGAAGCCATGATAGGCCTCAACCCCCAGAAAAAATTAGCCAACAATGTGGCAGTATTCGAAGAAACATTTTTAGAGGCCATGATAGGCCTCAACTACAAAAAAAATTGCCGACAATGCAGCAGTAGTGTCAGCCACAGCAGTAGGAGCCTTGATAGACACCCACCAGAGTTTTGCCAAATAATGAGGCATTAGTAGCATCAGCAGCGGCAGTCATGTTGTAACTTTCAATCAACTCTATATTAGAGCCAGAAGAATTAAATGAGGCAGGCCCCAAACAGAAGACGTTTGCCAAATAATGAGGCATTAGTAGCAACAGCAGCGGCAGTCATGTTGTAACTTTTAATCAACTCTATATTAGAGCCAGAAGAATTAAATGATGCAGGCCCCAAACAGAAGACGTTTGCCAAATAATGAGGCATTAGTAGCAACAGCAGCAGCAACAACAGTCATGTTGTAACTTTCAATCAACTCTATATTAGAGCCAGAAGAATTAAATGAGGCAGGCCCCAAACAGAAGACGTTTGCCAAATAATGAGGCAGTAGTAGCAACAGCAGCGGCAACAGCAGTCATGTTGTAACTTTCAATCAACGCTATATTAGAGCCAGAAGAATTAAATGAGGCAGGCCCCAAACAGAAGACGTTTGCCAAATAATGAGGCATTAGTAGCAACAGCAGCAGCAACAACAGTCATGCTGTAACTTTTAATAAACTCTATATTAGAGCCAGAAGAATTAAATGAGGCAGGCCCCAAACAGAAGACGTTTGCCAAATAATGAGGCATTAGTAGCAACAGCAGCGGCAGTCATGTTGTAACTTTTAATCAACTCTATATTAGAGCCAGAAGAATTAAATGATGCAGGCCCCAAACAGAAGACCTTTGCCAAATAATGAGGCATTAGTAGCAACAGCAGCAGCAACAACAGTCATGTTGTAACTTTCAATCAACTCTATATTAGAGCCAGAAGAATTAAATGAGGCAGGCCCCAAACAGAAGACGTTTGCCAAATAATGAGGCAGTAGTAGCAACAGCAGCGGCAACAGCAGTCATGTTGTAACTTTCAATCAACGCTATATTAGAGCCAGAAGAATTAAATGAGGCAGGCCCCAAACAGAAGACGTTTGCCAAATAATGAGGCATTAGTAGCAACAGCAGCGGCAACAACAGTCATGCTGTAACTTTTAATAAACTCTATATTAGAGCCAGAAGAATTAAATGAGGCAGGCCCCAAACAGAAGACGTTTGCCAAATAATGAGGCAGTAGTAGCAACAGCAGCGGCAACAACAGTCATGTTGTAACTTTTAATCAACTCTATATTAGAGCCAGAAGAATTAAATGAGGCAGGCCTCAAACAGAGAAGACTTTTGCCAAATAACGAGGCATTAGCAGCAACAGCAGAGTCAGCAACAGTCATGTTGCGACTTTTAATCAACTCTATATTAGAGCCAAAAGAATTAAATGAGGCAGGCCCCAAACAGAGAAGACTTTTGCCAAATAACGAGGCATTAATAGCAACAGCAGTGGCAGCAACAGTCATTTTGTAACTTGTAACTTTCAATCAACGCTATATTAGAGCCAGAAGAATTAAATGAGGCAGGCCCCAAACAGAAGACGTTTGCCAAATAATGAGGCATTAGTAGCAACAGCAGCAGCAACAACAGTCATGCTGTAACTTTTAATAAACTCTATATTAGAGCCAGAAGAATTAAATGAGGCAGGCCCCAAACAGAAGACGTTTGCCAAATAATGAGGCAGTAGTAGCAACAGCAGCGGCAACAACAGTCATGTTGTAACTTTTAATCAACTCTATATTAGAGCCAGAAGAATTAAATGAGGCAGGCCTCAAACAGAGAAGACTTTTGCCAAATAACGAGGCATTAGCAGCAACAGCAGAGTCAGCAACAGTCATGTTGCGACTTTTAATCAACTCTATATTAGAGCCAGAAGAATTAAATGAGGCAGGCCCCAAACAGAGAAGACTTTTGCCAAATAACGAGGCATTAATAGCAACAGCAGTGGCAGCAACAGTCATTTTGTAACTTGTAACTTTTAATCAACTCAATATTAGAGCCAGAAGAATTAAATGAGGCAGGCCCCAAACAGAAGACATTAGCCGCAAAATTGTAAGAAAAATATTTAGAAGCCATGTTAGGCCTCAACCCCCAGAAGAAATTAGCCAACTTAGCGGCAAAATTATAAGCAACATATTTAGAAGCCATGTTAGGCCTCAACCAGAAGAAATTAGCCAACAATGTGGCAGTATTCGAAGAAACATTTTTAGAAGCCATGTTAGGCCTCAACCAGAAGAAATTAGCCAACTTAGCGGCAAAATTATAAGCAACATATTTAGAAGCCATGTTAGGCCTCAACCAGAAGAAATTAGCCAACATTGTGGCAGTATTTGAGAAAACATTTTTAGAAGCCATGTTAGGCCTCAACCAGAAGAAATTAGCCAACAATGTGGCAGTATTCGAAGAAACATTTTTAGAAGCCATGTTAGGCCTCAACCAGAAGAAATTAGCCAACTTAGCGGCAAAATTATAAGCAACATATTTAGAAGCCATGTTAGGCCTCAACCAGAAGAAATTAGCCAACATTGTGGCAGTATTTGAGAAAACATTTTTAGAAGCCATGTTAGGCCTCAACCAGAAGAAATTAGCCAACTTAGCGGCAAAATTATAAGCAACATATTTAGAAGCCATGTTAGGCCTCAACGAGAAGAAATTAGCCAACATTGTGGCAGTATTTGAGAAAACATTTTTAGAAGCCATGTTAGGCCTCAACCAGAAGAAATTAGCCAACTTAGCGGCAAAATTATAAGCAACATATTTAGAAGCCATGTTAGGCCTCAACCAGAAGAAATTAGCCAACAATGTGGCAGTATTCGAAGAAACATATTTAGAGGCCATGTTAGGCCTCAACTACTAAAAAAATTTGCCGACAATGCAGCAGTAGTATCTACGATAGCAGTAGGAGCTTTGATAGGCCCCCACCATAAAAAAATTGCCGACAATGCAGCACAGCAGCAGTACTACTAGGGCTAGTAGCAGGCTACAACAGCAGCAGCAGCAGCAGCAGCAAGGGCAGCAGGTGCAGACAGATGGGGAATGGGCAATACTACTGAGGAGGAGAGTATGGGCAGCAATGGAGAGAGGAGGATAAATCTGTGGAGGAGAAGGAGGAGAGGAGGCTAGTCTCTGCTGTCTGCAATGGGCACTTGGATATCCCCGCTTATCCATGCCTCATTCATTTTAATGAATGTCAGCTTATCCACGCTGCCAGTGGATAGCCGTGTCCGCTTCTCAGTGACCACCCCACCTGCGGCACTGAAGACACGCTCTGACAGGACACTGGCAGGGGGGCAAGCCAGCACCTCCAGAGCGTACTGTGCCAGTTCTGGCCACTGGTCGAGCCTCGAGACCCAATAATGCATGGGGTCATCGTCAGGGCGAATGGCATCCTGCACGCTGACTGACCCCATGTAGTCAGCCACCATATGCTCCACCCGCTGCTGGTGGTGGCTTTGGGTGCTGACTGGGCCTGCTGCTGGCCGTTGAGGCTCGAAAAAGCTCTTCCACACACCCATGAGATCTCCGCCCTTGCTGCTGCTGCTGCTGCTGCTAGGCCCCTGTCTCTGCTGGGTGTGTGGAGTAGTGGAGGCCTGAGAAGTGTCAGACTGGGGGAAGGCCTCCACTAATTTTGAGCACAGAGCCTTCCTCAATTGACCCATCCTCCTCTCTCTCTGGCTGGGTACAAGGAACTCCCCCACCTTTCCCTTGTACCGTGGGTCAAGCAAAGTAGCCACCCAATAATCCTCCCGGTCTTTGATAGAACAGACCCGGGGATCGCTTCGGAGGCAAGTCTGCATATGGGCAGCCATGTAAAAGAGGTGCCCCCGACCAACCTCTTCTTGACTGCCCTCCAGATGCAGCAGGTCATCTGGCTCGACCTGCCCCTGCTCTGTACCCTCCCAGCCGCGGACAATAGCTGGGGTGGTTGGGTGGCATGTGCCCTGCTCCCCATGCTGCACAGGCACCCAGTCCTCCTCTCCCTCATCCTCCTCATCAGGCACCATCTCCTCCTCAGCCCCCTCTGCCTGCCTACGGGGCCTACTCTCCTCCTCCTCCTCCTCAGGCACGTCACCCTCCTCTAGCAGCCCATCCAACGTGCGCTTGAGGAGGAACACCAGGGGTATGACATCGCTAAGACACGCATTGTCCCTGCTAACAAAGCGTGTCGCCTGCTCAAAGGGGGCAAGTACTTGGCAGAGCTGCCTCATTTGCTGCCACTGCTCTGCACTAAAGTACCCCAAATCCGCCCCCTGAGTACCCCTGGCACTGTGCTCCAGCAGGTAATTGCTGACCGCCCAGCGCTGCTCTACGAGGCGCTCCACCATGTGCAGGGTGGAATTCCAGCGCGTCGGCAGGTCACAGATGAGCCGGTGGGGTGGCAGACTATGCTGCCGCTGCATCCGTGCCAAAGACGCGCTGGCGGTGGGGGACCTGCGAAAATGGGCACATACCCTACGTACCTTCTCCAGCATGTCACCCAACCCTTGGTAGCTCTTGAGGAAGCGCTGCACCACAAGGTTGAGGACATGTGCAAAGCAAGGCATGTGGGTCAGGTGCCCTAGGCGGATGGCGGCCAGCAGGTTGCGACCGTTGTCGCAAACAATATTACCTGCTTGGAGCTGGCGGGGAGTGAACCACCGCTGCACCTGAGTCTGGAAGGCAGCCATGAGCTCAGGTGCAGTATGACTCCTCTCGCCCAGGGAGAGGAGTTGCAGCACAGCCTGACATCGCCTGTGCTGCACTGAAGCGTAGCTGCGGGGACGCTTCAGGGGTGGCTCATCCATAGTGGAGGAGGAGGAGGAAGTGGACATGTGGGGTTTGCCCTGTACCCCACGGGGAGGCACCTGTAGCCTGAGGGGAGCGCCCCGGCTTGCACCCTCCCCAGCACTCATGAGGGTGACCCAGTGCGCAGTGTAGGTTATGTACCTCCCCTGCCCATGCCTGCTGGTCCACGTGTCAGTGGTGCAGTGCACCCTGCCGCCAACAGCATGATCCAGCGACAGGGACACATTCTCAACCACATGCTGGTGGATGGCAGGGACAGCCTTCCTGGCAAAATAATGGCGGCTGGGGATCCGCCAGTTAGGGGCAGCGCAAGCCATCAGCTGTCGGAAGGGGGCTGCTTCGACTAGCTGATAGGGCAGCAGCTGCACTGCCAGAAGCTTTGCCAGGCAGCCATTAAGCCTCTGCACTTGGGGGTGGCTGGGGGAGAGAGGCGTCTTGCGGCTGAGGAACTGGGGGAGGGAAACCTGGCGGGACAGGGGCCGCATTGAGGAGGAGGAGGCTGCAGAAGAGGCTGAGCTACACAGTGGCTGCCTCCGACTGTGAGCCCCAGAATCCTCTTCACCTGCTGCAGGGTCTGGGGAGCTAGCACCTCTTCCCTGAGGAATGGGAGGAGGTGGACAGGAAGCACCACTGCCACCCGGTGCCCTGCCACTTTGGTGCTGCTCCCACGTCATCCTGTGATGACGTTTCATATGGGAACTTAAAGCTGATGTTCCCATATGTGACCCTGCCTGCCCCCTTCGAACCTTCTGCCGGCAGAGCTGGCACACTGCTATTGCCTGGTCCTCTGCCTGGCACGTGAAAAAAGCCCACACTGCTGAAGTGCGGGCCACTGCCTTGCCTGCTGTGGAGGGTTGAGGATGGTCCCCACCCGTACGCACATAGGCTTTGGACCTAGGCGCAGTGCTGCCCTGTTGCCTGCCCCCCCTAGCAGTGGTCGGTGGAGCCGGCTCTGCATCCTCATCAACAACAAACAGTTCCCCCCCTGAACTGCTGCTGTTATCCTCTGGAGCCGGCTCCCAGGGTCTGTCCCTGTCATCGTCCTCCCCCAGACCAGACCCTGCCTCATACATGGCATCAATACCCACATCCAGCATGCTGGTGTCTGACCCCACACCAGCAACTTGCTGCCCTGCCATAAGGGGACCCTGCCCAATATCCCCTATTGATGTGGGCTGTGATATGACCACCTCCTCCTCTTCATCAGACATGAATGCCCCCCCCATTCCTGCCTGATCATCAAAAAGATCCTGGGTGTCTGGGCCCAAGTCCACCTCAGGATCAAATAAGAGGGATGGGGTGTCATCCCACACTGAGCTAGCAGGTGATGCCACCTCCTGCCGCTCACTGGTGCCTGCTGCAGATGAGGTAGCCTGGGTCAGCCAGTCTACCACTGCCTCTGCCTGCTGCGACCGTATGGGTCGCGAAGCAGTGGCAAAAAAATCGGGCACAGTCCTACGTGGACCAGTTGCCCCGCTGCTGCGACCCACAGCCACCTGCTGCTGTGGCATTTGCTGCTGCTGTTGTTGCGGCTGCTGCTGCTGTTGTTGCAGCTGCTGCTGCTGTTGTTGTTGCAGCTGCTGCTGTTGTTGTTGCAGCTGCTGCTGTTGTTGTTGCAGCTGCTGCTGTGATGGCAGCTGCTTTGATGGCAGCTTGTGCTGCGACTGATTTACAGTGCCCAGACTGGGCATGGCACATGGCTGTTGTGGGGTTGGATGCCCACGGCCAGCACCACGGCCTCTTCCTCGGCCACCCCTCCCTATCCCACCCTTCTTCCCACCACCACCACCACCCATCCCTAACCCACCCTTCTTCCCACCACCACCACCCATCCCCCCTCTCCCACGGCCCGTCATATTGGGCAACTAAACTTAAAAAAAAAAAAATATATATAAGGGGGGGTTTGGATATTTCGGGGAAGGAAAGGAGAAAAAAATAAAACCCTCAACTAAATCCCCTCAGCAGAAGTGTGCACCCACAAGGAGTACACACACCAGCACAGACAAAGACAAAGACAGTTAGCCCTAAAAAGGGCTATTGGGTGGTGAGCAGGCAAGCAGAAGAGGGAAAACAGTAAACTGAAATCCACAACCTCCACTTGCACTGACTCAGAAAAAAAAAAAGCTCTCTACACAAACTCCACTAGCTAAATCACACACAAATCTCTCACTATCCTGCTCTCTCTACCTCTACCAGAAACGCCACGAGTAATGGCCGCCTCTGCAGCTCCTTATATAGCCAGTGGGTTGGCTCAGGGATGGCTCACATCTTATTGGCTGCTGTGGGTGATGTTTAGTTTGTCGCGCGTCTTTTTGTTTTGACGCGCATTAGCGGCGTCGCGGCTCGTCGCGCGACGAAAATTTCGACGCGCGGCGAAACGAGTCGCGAGGCGAATTTTTGCCGCAATTTCGCGAAAAATTCGCCCGCGGCGAAACGCAGAAATTCGCCGCGAATTTAACCATGGCGAATTTATTCGCCCATCCCTAGACACGACCAGTGCATAATAGTTAGCCATAGAAATTGGGATTTAAGGTTGGAACAGTACAAAGGGCAATAGTTAAGAGCTCAAGTCCCTATAGGGATAGACTAAACTTGGTTTTCAGTCTGGTCTGTACATGGCTTACTGGTCCATGCATTATACTGTAGTGTTGTCTGAAACAAGGAAACCCATCTACAATAATTGTGTGATCACATTACCACATTATGCAGTGTCACCACATTGGCCAGATATGGGATGACTTTGACTTAGTTGGCCAGCTTAAATATATTGCTATATATGGACAAACAATCCCTAAGGTAAGGCACTTTTTGTAGCTGTATGCACAAAATGTCTCACTGTCTTAAATATATTAATAATGGGTTGAGGACCTCTTGTATTTGTCTGTTTATATATACAGAGGTGCTTCGTCAATAACGCGAGTTGAGGCTGTCGCCTCAGGCGGCAGCGCCCCACTAGGTGCCAGGGGCAGCAAAAATGCTGCTCCTGGTACTTTAAGAGTGAAGACAGTAATCTTATATACACCAATAGTTTCCAGACCAGCACTCCCTTTAGTGAAAAAAATAAAATTTTTCAGTTTCTGACGTTTCGTTAGGAAAAAAGGTCCCAATGGGGACCGAAATGTCGGAAACTGATACTATGCAACAATAAAAATTAATTTTTTTTCACTAAAGGGAGTGCTGGTCTGGAAACTATAGGGGTATAGTTAATTTAGTCTTCTGCCACACACTACCACATGCTTGTTCCATTGAAATAAATGGTGTGGCAAAATAGGGACAAAATAACGCATCTGCAGACTTTGTCCATTGAGTTTTTTCAAGAAGAAAAAAAAAGACTTGAAAATTACTGAATGGGCTTTGAGTTACTTGGACTTTAATTGAACTTTTTCTATTGCTTACTTAAAGGAACAGTAACACCAAAAACTGAAAGTGTTTTAAAGTAATGAAAATATCATGTAGTGTTGCCCTGCACTGGTAAAACTGGTGTGTTTGCTTCAGAAACACTACTATAGTTCATATAAACAAGCTGCTGTGTAGCAATGGCGGAAATTGAAAAACGGCTAAATGGCACAGGATTGATAATGGATAACAGATAACACCATTAGACAGACAGAGCTTATCTGCTGTCTGCTGTGTAACTTGAGCCTTTTCTCCTTTGAATGGCTGCCCCCATGGCTACATAGCAGCTTATCTATATAAACAATAGTAATGTTTCTGAAGCAAACACAGCAGTTTTACTAGTGCAGGGCAACACTGCATTATATTTTTATTACTTTAAAACAATTTAATTTTTTGATGTTACTGGTCCTTTAATTGCATTGGTGGTTACTACATTGAGGGGATGTGGAACTACACCTGTATATGTCACTTCCTGTAAAGCACTTTAAATTTGCATTTCCTATTGGTTGTTTCACACTTGACAAAGAGCCTCACAAGCTTGAAACATGTTGTGTGGCAATAAAAGCACTATTTATCAATTAATCTGTTGTGACGTGCCAAATTCTTGTAACACTTTTATATTGAATCCTGATTTTTGCACCCACGGTGGAGGTGCACACAAGAATAGAGGCACAATACCATCTACCAAATTTCCAGGATTAACAGTCTCCCCTATAATTATTCTAATTTAATTAGGAACTTGTCACAGCCCTTGAACCTGTTGTAAAATATTAAAATTTTTAATCCTCATCTGGTGAGGCCTTACAAGGTTTTTAATGTTATATAGTATTCTTTCTTATGTATGTTGTTCCATTTAATCTTTTCATTACCTATAGTAAGCATCAATAAGTTAACAGAGGAGCTTTTTCCATGTATGAGCCTTGTATTCTAACACTTGTGTCTATTTAAATATGATCTCTTCCTTTCCCAGGCTCTGGTGGCTTTTCTCACTGTGTCTTGGAATAGATCCAGAGTAACTTAGAAAGAACAACATTCAACTATGTCTGTCAGTACAAAGGAATATAGATTTTGGATTGTCCGTAAAGTTTTGATGGGGGCGAGACAAGCTCTGCTCTCTGATGTGTAGCTGCTAAAGTTTCCAAAGATGATGATATTATGTACAGCAAAGCAAAATACATCTGTAATGTACTCTATTAAAATGTAAGCATATGTTAACATTTGGCACGATTAGCTAGTTAAAA
Organism: Xenopus petersii; assembly: GCA_038501925.1. NCBI lineage: Eukaryota > Metazoa > Chordata > Amphibia > Anura > Pipidae > Xenopus > Xenopus petersii. The sequence continues at coordinate 61,367,805 of CM076678.1, forward strand.
GCAAAAGAAAAGGGTTAATGCAAATCAGAGCTTGCTTTAAATTCCAAGAAGTAACTGTTGGCCCACGATTTGGATTGGCTGGACATATATCTTGATTAGATGAGAACTGTATTTGTTTTGTTTGCAGAGATTGGGCATTTGACTGTTGACTTAGATTTCAGCTATCATGCTTGTAGAGTGTGTAAAATCATAATGTCGAAAGCCTGTTTCTTATAATATACAGTTAGAATCAGCTCTCATGGATCTTATGATTTCATCACTGGAAACTTAACGATAATTATGGGCCATTATAGGATTGTAACAAAAGATGATGTGGTGTTCAAATAAAATGTTTGATCCATTATGCATGGCAAAAATGAACAGTTAAGAGCTGAAACATGCACAGCTAATCCTGAAATGTTATGGTCCATAAAGTATTTACATTTTGTGATCTGCGTTACAGATGCTTAAGCTCTTCCCATTTATTTACTACCCTAAAGGGATTTGGGGGTAATGTAATTACTTTACCCCTTTAATAAAATGCTTGTGACAAGTTTTTTTTTCTAAAATCTTTGGCAGAAAATTACTTTGACATTGTCCAACTAGCATTTTTGGTCTCCAAAAATGTTACCTCACCTTTCACAATTGTTTTCTTTTTTGATAGAATTTACACATAGTTTCTAGTTGTATATATTAGCATATAGGGAGTTGGCACAAGATCTTCAGATATGGTTGGCTGGTGAGCACACAGTGGTATAAACGTGTCTTTATTTAAGTTTTATTGTTCTTGTTAGGCGGCAAGTCAAACATATAAATATTTAATAAGCTATGTATTCATTTTATGTTACCTTCCATTAATTAAATAAGAGCACAAATAAGGGTACAAAAATGTTAAAAGTATAGTGAATGGAAACTCAGTGGGCACTGTGAGTGGAAGTAACAAGACATTGTGTATGTGTAGAAAAAATAACACATCTATATGACCCAAGTAAACAAGCAATGTAGAATATATCAGACAAATACATTGTACCTCTTGGGCTTCATACCCAGTTCCTAAACCGGTTCCTTACAGTATATGTGAAAACTCACATTAAAGAATAAAAGAGGAATAAGAGAGATTAAGCAAGTTTAAGTTAAAACCTGGATCCATTTATTTAAATTATTTTAACTTAATAAATTGGCTTGTAGGTGCTACCTCAAATTATTTTTTTTTATTTTCTTTTTATATTTTTTAAAATTGAGAAGTTGGAGTTCCTACCTTACAATCTATTGTTGTTCAGGCAGTTAAGGACATGGCATCTTGACGCCCTGCACACTGGTTCTCCCAGATTTGCGTGTCTGAATGAAATCCCAGCACTTATTAATGACAACTATGGTACCATGAATTTAATATTGTGTATTTTTGTCAAGAGCACGTTGGTGATAAACTCACATATATTGACAGTTCTAAAACTTTTTTCATTTATTTTCATTAATTATGTGACATTATGGTACATTTATCTGAATTTTTGCGTAATAGATGTTTTACTTACAAGCTAGACAACTAAATATGTTCAGGTTCCTGTATGGGGATATTTTGTATAATGTCACATTTTCTCACTTCTTTTGCTTTGCAGGCCATCTTTTCCATACGTTTAGAATCACAGAGTCAGACTGGTATAGAATCAAGCAGAGCATCGATTCAAAATGTCGGACTGCCTGGCGTAGAAAACAGAGAGGTCAAAGTCTTGCAGTAAAAAGCTTTTCACGAAGAACACCTTCTTCCTCATCATATAGCACCACGGGTATTTATTTTTTTTGCTCAGCTATAGAATATTCCATTACAGATTTGCAGGCCTTTCATTTCTCATAATAATATTTGAGATAAAAAAAACAACTAGCAAACAGATGTTTTTTTATGCATTCACTTTGTGATCTTTGGAATACATCATTGCAGCAATTTATAAAAATACTGCCATTAATATTTATTGGGAAAGGATGCACTGTACAGGGGTGATTCTAGCCCCTCTGCCGCTCTGAGGTGGTTGCTGCTTCAGACGCCCCCCCCAAGCTTACCTTAATGGCACCGGAGGGGGTCCAGGGGGTCTGGAGAGTCCATGATGCTCCCCCCTTGCTCAGAAATTCAGCGTTGGAGCTGGTAAAAGGGCGGCTGCATCTGAATTCCAGGCATTGATAGTCCTCTGCATTTATTAAACTGTACAGAATTCAATCAGTATATCCCCAAGAAAAAATTAAGGAATAAAAATTGGCCTGATTTTTAATCTGCTACTAGCATATTGTTTCTCTTACTAATGGAAGAATAGTAGATTCCTCCTTAAAGGACATGTAAAGCCTACATTTTCCTACCATGTATATAAGTTGGGCATATCTTCCAACCCCAAGCCACGTCATTTGTATAGCACATACCCCTTCTAAGTAAATTCCTGTGGGAGGGGCAGAGTGGGTTAGAGAGTAGAAGGAATTCTAAGTGATTAAGGAAATGTTATCTAAAGATTTTAAAGTGGCTGTTCACTGATTACACTTTTGTTGAGAGGGGTTACATGTCCTTTAACTCACCCTAACTTGCAAGTCATTGGTGTTCCAAGTATGTGCAGAACACTGAGAGACAGACAGGTTCTATCAGTTCAGGCAGTGGATTTCTCCAGGACAGCTATAAGGTAAAACTGATATCTTGCGGTTTTTATTTATTATTATTTGGACAGGCTGAACTCATAGAGCACTGTTTACATAATGTCAAATGCTAGGCTTGCTTGGTTTTAAGAACCCTAAAACTATAGCTTAAAAAATTCATTAGGATGAGGGGTTATAAGGAAACATTGTCAAAATGTCAAAATCAAGAGTCATATTAAAACAAATATTTCAACCTTGTACTTGATAATACCAGAAGATAAAGAAGCAGGGTTGACCGGCACTCATACGGATCCACAAGACCGGAGATATTCAGTTAAAAGATAAATTTATTCGTAGAGAAATTAAATTATTAGCTCCATCCACCCTACGCGTTTCACACCCCTCAGGGTGCTTAGTCATGGGTCATGGGCTTGATAATACCAAACATCCTAGGTCCCAAGCATATAGATCCCATACTTGTTCCATAGAATTGGACAAACAAAAGAACCCAGATGATATCCAAATATGCCTCAGCCTGAATAAGTTAGTATGAAATTAATAAAACCTTTTTTTGATATCCAACAATTGGGCACTAGAAATCAATTGAAAATGCATATGCAAAGAGTAACAATAAAAGTGGATAAACCAACAGGTAGCCCCACAAGACATTTGTATCTGTTATATAAAAATAAACACCTAACTACATAATACCCTTTAATGAAGTGCACTGCAATAGGCTAATTCAAAATGTAAAAGTAAACCTGTTTCAGAATTTTAATGTACCTCAAATATGAAAATCAGTACAGTGTAAAATAATCATTAAATGTATATATACATGTCCATAATAAATAAAAAAAATAAAATGCATTATTTACTAAAATGTCCTGTCCCTAAGAACACAATGGAACAATTTCTATAATTATAAATGTTTAATTAATTAATTAATTAATTAATTAAAAGGAACTTAAATGCAGGTTGAGCAAAACAAAGGTGTTATTAGAAACTGCTTGTAAGAAAAATATTGGATTTTGGAGTATTGCATAGGGCATTGCTGATTGTCACTTGTATTGTTAAATAACTGTACGGTTTATATTAAAAACAGCATTTTGGATTGTAGCCTGGATAAAGGGGAAGCAGAATATGCTTGCACTGGGCTTTTGGCCACTTGCTAAAACTAACCACGGTATCTTCTATGGAGAAGGCCAAAATCTGATTTCAATGGAAAAATTCAGTTCTCCAAATGTGACTCAATCCAGAGTGTCTCAAATAAAAATAAATAAGTAAAATATAATAATTATAACCATCTTCTCTTTTATATCGTTTTTACTTGTGGAAAAAGGAATATAATGTGTACATGTAAGCAGTTCTGTCTTATACTGTCTGATTGTAGTAGAAATAGTAACTTCCTAAGTTAGGTTTGAAAAAAAAGATATGTCCATCAAGTTCAACCTTTTAAATCTATAGATAACCTGCCTAACTGCTAATTGATCCAGATGAAGACAAAAAACCCAATCCGAAGCCTCTCCAATTTGCCTCAGTGGGGGAAAAAAATTCCTTCCTGATTCCTTCAGACCAGTCCCTGGATCGACTAGTTCTATAAGCTATCTATCTTTCAAAACCCTGTATTCCCTCTTTTGCTAAAAAGCCATCCAACCCCTTCTTAAAGCTATCTAATGTATCAGCCAGTTTGACTGATTCAGAGAGAGAATTTTACATCTTGACAGTTCTCACTTTAAAAAACCCCTTCCGAATATTCAGCGGCAACCTTCTTTCTTCTAATCGGAATGGGTGCCCTCTTGTCAGCTGGAAGGACCTACTGGTAAATAAAGCATTAGAGACGTTATTGTATGATCCCTTTATATATTTATAGATAGTTAGTTATCATATCTGCCCTTAAACATCTTTTCTTCCACATGAACAAACCCAACTTGCCGAATCTTTTCTCATAGCTGAAATTTTCCTTACTTTTCATCAGCATAGTTGCCCTTTTCTGGACCCTCTCTATTTCAATAATGTTCCGTTTGAGTGCTGGAGATGAAAACTGCAGGCATATTCTAGATGGTGCCTTACCAGCCCTCTGTACAGTGAAAGAATAGCCCATTCCTCCCACAAATCTATTCCCCATTTTAATACAGCTCAGGACCTTGTTTGCCCTTGATGACACTGGCTGGCATTGCTTGCTACAGCCAAGTATATTATCTACAAGGACTGCAAGATCATTTTTCCATTATGGATTTGCTTAGTTCAGTCCCATTAAGGGTATAAGTGGCTTGCATATTTTTACATCTCAGGTGTATGACTTTACATTTATCAACATTGAATTTCATCTTCCACTTAGCTGCCCAGATTGCCAGCTTGTCAGGATCCTGTTGCAAGGATGTTGCATTCTGGATGGAATTAATTGGGCTGCATATAAGTCATTAACTACATAAGTCATTAATGAACGGGTTAAATAAAAGTGGGCCCAATACAGAGCCCTGAGGGACCCCACTAAGAACTTTACTCCAAGCAGAGAATGTACTCTTAACAACCACCCTCTACACCCGATCCTGTAGCCAGTTTCCTATCCATGTGCAAACGACTTAATTTAGCCTAACAGACCTTAGTTTAGAAAGCAGTCGTTTGTGGGGCACTGTATCAAATGCTTTGGTAAAATCCAAATAGATCACATATATACCTCCCTCGCTGTCCAGCATCTTACTTTCCTCATCATTAAAATCAAAACCAAATCAAATTTGTCTGACATGACCTATCCTTCATAAATCCACACGTATATGCCATTCACTAGAACAACATTTTGAATCCGATAAAAAGCCTTCAAATAATTAGCCCACCACAGATGTTGGCAAACGTACTGGCCTATAATTGTCAGGCTGAGATCGTAATCCGTTTTTAAATATAGGAATGACATCAGCTTTCCTGCAATCCATAGGTACCATACCAGATGAAAGCGACTCAAGCCTAGCCTTGGAGCCTTGTTCAGATTAATTTTTAGTAAAACTTTATGAACCATTTCCTGAGCCAGCCACAGACTAGATTAAGCTGAACCAACAGTGCAACTACGAGGTAGGCTGAGTGACACCTCTATTGTATACACTGAAGAAAAGGACTGATTTAACACAATTGCCTTTTCTCTATCTGTTACAACCATACTGGTACCATTATTAAAAGGAGCCACACTTTCAACCCACGTCTTTTTACCATTAATATACTTTAAAAAACTTTTTTGGGTTAGACTTAACCCTTGCTGCGTCGCGCCCCCTCATTCCCAATCTTTGCCTTCTGGATTGCTGATTTACAACATTTATTTTATATAGTTTATATTTGTTAAATGCAGCTTCTGTCCCCACAGATTTGTAGTTTCTAAATGCTTTTCTCTTCTTTCCAATTAACTTCTTTACTTCTATATTAGGCCACATAGGGTGTTTCTTGGTGCTTATACATTTACTTCTTAAGGGAAAAAATTGAGAATAGTAACGATTTAATATCATTTTAAATGACAACCATTTATGTTCTGTATTTTTAGCAGAAAACATAATGCCTCAAGCTATGCTCTGCAGGGCAGCTCTTAAGTTGCTAAAATAAGCTTTTCTGAAATTCAGGGTTTTTGTTGCCCTAGAGTTTTTTGTACCAGACATTAAATGAGATCATATTATGGTCACCATTACCCAGGGGTTTAATTACTTGCACATTTGCTATATGTTCTGGTTCATTAGAGATCACTAGATCCAGTATAGCATTTTTTTTCATGTCAGTATAGCATTTTTTTCATGTCATAAAATTGTCATGCAACTTGTTCCCATTAACTGTCCTGGCAGTACTGTACTGTTATATTTGCATCAGGAGCTTAGTCCCCTCTTGTTCACTTACATAAGATGATCTATAGCATACTCTTACAGTTAAAGGCATACTGTCATATTTAAAATGCATCAGTTAGTAGTGCTGCTCTAGCAAACTTCTGCACTGAAATCCATTTCTCAAAAAACCTATTTTGATTTTTTTTTTTTTTTTAGATTTAATTTTGAAATCTGACATATTGTCAGTTTCCCAGGTGCCACCAGTCATGTGACTTGTGCTCTGATAAACTTTAGTCACTCTTTACTGCTGTGCTGCAAGTTGGAGTGAAATCACCCACTCCCTTCCCCCATCAGCAGAACAACTGGAAGGTAATAGGATACCAGATAGGAGCTTCATGGTAGCTATAAGAACAGCACTCAGTAGTAAAAATCTATGTTCTTCTACAACTCCTTCTGTTACATTGAGTAGGTGAAACAATAGCCTGTCAGAAAGTAGTTCCATAGTGCAGCACTGGCTCTTTCTGAAAGCACATGACCAGGCAATTTGAGCTGAGAGGGCTGCATACACACCAGTATTACAACTAAAAAAATATTCTTGTGTAAGGAATGAAATTTTATATGTTTTTTTTATCATCACCTACTCCTTTTTATTCACGTTTAAACCCTGCCTAACATACAGACATAAACCTCCTCATTTTCTATTGCCTCTGTCTCAGGTCATATTTTCCTTAAATGTCAAAGTTTGCCAATGTGTAATATACAGTGATGGTATACTGTCCAAAATTTTAAACCATGATTTGGGACACAGTTCTGCAGTTTTGGAACATCTGGTCTAACAAAGGACATTTTCAAGCTATGATCTGTGCCCAGTGGGGTGTTAATAGGACTTTACTAGGATGTTCAAACTTTTGTATATACCCAATTACTTTTTACCAATATTTTTTGAAATATAATGTAACTGTGCGTTTACACTTGCAAATATGTTTCTGATTTCTGCAATAGTTGATATTTTTAACTTACTATATTAACTAAAGATCTAATTTGGGAGGGGTTGCCCAAACTTTTTCTATCAGCTGTAGCTCAAGATTTATGTGAAATAGAGAGCCCCGTTATACCACCTTTATGTGCATTGGTCATAAAAAATGTAGTTGTGCTACATTTGTAATTATGCTGTCATATATTCAAAGAAAGCCATATCAAAAGGATATGGGCACAGGAATACAGCAGTTCTACAACTAGTGTTTTTACAAATACAAGCCAACGTGATCTTTGCAGTAATGCATTTTTTTAACCCTTGTACCCCAGTATTTTGTTTGTTGCTACATATAAACATCTGGTTAAAGAGATACTGACGCCAGAAATGTAACTCTTTTTTTTTTTTTTACATCTATCATAATATTGAGTTTGAAAGCTACTTATAATTTTGCCACAAAGTATTTGCAGGATGCTTTTACATCACCTGTCTGATGCCCCCCCATGTTCCTCTATGAGGGGGCTACTGTATTTGTGCAGCAGGAGTCCATTAGCATTAGAAACTGTAACTGACAGACTGAGATGGGACAGTCAGGTTGGCAAAACAGTCAGTTTTAGAAACTTCAACTAAAAATTACTTACAAAAACAAACATCTCATCAAAAAACGATCAACATGACCTATAGGTAACATTTAATGTACATTCATATTTTAAAAAGTAGTTTTTTAGTGTCAGTATCACTTTAAGCACTTTTGATGTTCATCTGTGAAATTATTTAGCAAGAAATAGGTGTACTTTATTTGGATCCTGAAAAAAAAGAACAACTGCTGTGCCGCAGACATAATATATGTTGTGTATTCTCTGGGATGTTTTGGATCAGGCTGAGCACTAACTCACTGTTCCATGGTGGTTGGAAATCCTCTTTATGCTTCCCCACGGGTTATTTGCAGCATCAGCAGCTTTATTCCCTGTTCAATATCTGATGAGTCGCCATAACAAACCGTCATTTAAAACCTCCACCTCCCAGTTGGTTCCATGTGTTTTTTCACACTGAACATTGCATATGCATACATGTACTATTTTACCGCATATGCAGCTAATATCCTTGCATTAATATGGGAAAACCATATTAAACTGCAAATTGGTTTCACAGCTGCGCCATTTTGAATGGGTAAAGCAAGCAGAACGACAATTGCTTGCAATGTAAAATGCTACATTTTAGCATATACAGAGTGAAAATGTCCACCAAATGAAAAAGCCATCAAGATTCACAAGGGCTAACTTAGTGACTATCTGTTAATGATTTGTACATTTTCTTTACTGTCAGTAAAGTAAATCAATTATTTTAAAATTTGGCTTGCAAAACAGTTGTCAAAATCCTTTCTGATTGAGTGTGATTTGCAGTGGGGAGTAATGATTCAAATGGCTGAGAATTCAGTCAGAAAATGGTGTTGAAAACCTGTTGTGTGACATTACTCTTAGAGGCACATTCATCAGAAAATGTGGAAACTTCCAAATTACATATCAAACCATGGAGTTAAATACGAATTACGACATGCTTGATTGCTTTATGAAATACTTCTCATCGACGTCTATGGTTTTGATTATGTAAACATGATGAAAAATAAGATTTTTAATAAATCGACCCCTTGGTGTATAAATATACACTCTGGCCTTGGCTTATTATAATTGGTAGAGAAGTTTACACAGTATAGCAAAATGAATGAACCAAAACCAATACTTTATATGCAGTATGTAATATAAGCAGCCTACAGCATTCATATCCACAATTCGATAAAGTCATTTTCGGAGTGTTACTCGTACAATTCAAATTTAGTGCTATGTTTTTTTCACTCCAACTTTTTCGAGAAGAATTATTGATAAATAAATTGAATTTGTGGATGGGCGTTTGCTAGACTTTGTTTTGATTAAAACAATTTGATTAATTTGAGTTTGAGGACATGACCACCAAAATGTTGCTATGTAGGATAAAGTAAAAGCCATATTCTTTGGAATACCTGTTAACTTCTACCTCTAGGGATATATATATATATATATATATATATATTCTCAAAGTTGTGGATGTATACAGATTCTTCTGTACATGCAGCCACATTATTATTTTTATTTTATAGAAAAAAAACCCAGAACAATCATTTGTATTTCATTTTTACATGATTTTATTTAATAGCTTTTAGGTGTGTTGATCCAAATTACAAAACTTCCCAGGTCCCAAACATTACAGAGATTAGATCCTATGTCTGTACTTCATTCTTGAGATTTGGGATTCAAAAATCACTAAATCTTTGATATCTGATATCTTTGAGTTCAAGCATTGCATATATCAACTGAAAAGGCCAAGGTGAATGACCATATTTCACTCAGTATGGTGGCTGGATATTAAATAAAAGATGTCTATCATATGCCCTGATGACTGACTCATAGCATCTTGTGTTAATCTACTGTCTTATTTATCATCTTGAGGTCAAGGCTATTTTCTACTTAAAAAGGTTAATGCACGTCTTACCATTCATTAGAGAATTTTATTACCTTTCAGCTCCATTTAGAGCTGAATAAAAAGCAACAGATAAAACCAGAATTGGCATGTACAAATGCTGGCTATTAGTTAGAAAAGATTGGTACAATATGTTTTCAGCTTTTGATTGGCAAGAGTTTGTTCGTAATATTTTGTTCTACACATTTGACCTGTCAAGCCACATTAGAGTTGCAATTCCGTTTACTCAGAAAAAGAAACGTATTTTCTGTGTAACGTTACCGTGTTGTTTTGTTGGGCCAGTTTTGGAGGTGGCTTCAACTCAACTCTGCACTGTTAAAACAAACCAAAAACTTTTCCAATTCAAAAAAACTCACATTTAGTTGTCTTTAGAAGTAAAAGTTCAACACATAAACCAATGATACATGTAACATTGCTGCTTACTGGATGCCTACACAGGAAAGGTGCAAAGCAAACCAAAATCTAAATGTTGATTTCACAGTGACATGTTTCTCGCACAGAGCCATTGGAACAGATTGTTGAGATCACAAAGAAGTTGCGTTGCAGAATTTCCTCTGGCACATTGAGCTGGAAACATCACACTTGATTGTGCAATGGATTTTTAGCTCCACAGTCAGTGTTGTTTTCAGTCAGCCAGCTTTTAATCTCCACAGCATATGCTTTCTGTTTTCAATTTTGCTTCTCAAGGGCTGTGCGTCTGGGCTTGTCAGTATAAGTTAGATGTTCATCCCTTCTTACATTGAGTAGCACTAGCAGTAAATGTCTGTGTGCATCTATTGTGTAACAACATTTTGCCTCATACTTTCAAAAAATGTCCCATATTTGGCCAAGAAATGAAATATGAACACTTAAGTCAAAATGGGCTATTGTGCCAAAGCTTTACTGCAATTTATATAGCAAATTGCTTTGAGTTTTTTGCTGTTCTCCTGAGGGTTGTTGGATACTGCTCAAGGCAACAGAATTAGCGACCCCATTGTCCATAAGGGACAGGAATAGTTTATCCATAAGTGCAGTGATTAAGTAATATTTGTCAGTGCTTTTGAATCAAAGAATTTCAGTGAAATACATTTGCAAGCACTGTTAATGGCTTCCCTTGGGCTGTCTCTGCTCATTAGCTATTTTGTGGTAAGTGATGGATCACTAAAAAATGCAAGTATCCACAGAAATATAAGAATCTAATGTTAATGCAGTGCATAATTCACCATACCCTGTATAACAGGACATTGCAAACCAATTTCCTTAGTAATAGATCCCATACCGTTACCATGTGAAGTTTTTTGCCATCCATATGACACACTCTAGTGTAGACCATCAAAGTGGAGCAGGAAATTTAATATGAACCAAATGTTTAATAGGAACATATCCGTTTTGCATGGTTTCAAGTTTATAGCTTTACATTACAACTAAATCCCACAAAAACAGTTAGTATAATGTAATATACATGGGTCAGAAGTAGGGTTCTGGGAAGATTGGGGCTTTCTGGAAATAATTGGGTATAGCCAGATCACTAGCGATATTGTCCTTTGTAAAGGGACAGCTCGATATGTTTAAATGCGGAAATTTGAATAATTTTTAAATAGTGCAGGTATTTACTTTGTCATGATTTAGAACAAGAAAAAACAAAAGGGGAATAGGAGAGAAACATAATGAATAAACAATGGTTAAATCATCTCATACAATATAGGGCAACGCAGCATTGAATATTCTATTTTAAAGCTGGCTTGTGCGCAAGATGCAGGTCATGAAGCAATGACATCATACAGCACTGAAATGTATATAGTTTTGTTTGAATGATGTTATATTACCACCATTATAAAAAATAACCAATGCAAAACCTGTACAGTAAGTGAGCAAAGTTACATACTATTCATAGTAATAAAGGCATGCATGAATAATGTTCTAAATTTGAGTAAAATGTTAGTGAGTGACTTATAGCCAATATATTATAAAGTTTTTAGAGACTTGCATATTGTGTTACCTAAATTGGACATCTCACACCTCATTGTTATGAACCAGGCAGAGTTTTATTCACCAGCTCCAACAAAGAGGATGGCACTGTACAAAAATGTCAATATTGAAGCACAACTGACCCAACTTCAGTATATCTACAGTTACAAATCACTAAAACACACAGGCTTTCAGTGTTACGTCTCTCTGAAATGTCCAGTACCTCTGTGCTGTGGATGAACACTAGCAGAATGTAGTTAAAGGAATACTGTCATGTCAATTTCCCAGCTGCCCCAAGTCATGTGACTTGTGCTCTGATAAACTTCAATCACTCTTTACTGCTGTACTGCAAGTTGGAGTGATATCACCCCCTCCCTTTTCCCCCTAGCAGCCAAACAAAAGAACAATGGGAAGGTAACCAGATAGCAGCTCCCTAACACAAGATAACAGCTGCCTGGTAGATCTAAGAACAACACTCAATAGTAAAAACCCATGTCTCACTGAGACACATTGTTACATTGAGAAGGAAAAACAGCAGCCTGCAAGAAAGCATTTCTCTCCTACAGTGCAAGCACAAGTCACATGACCAGGGGCAGCTGGGAAATTGACAAAATGTCTAGCCCCATGTCAGATTTCAAAATTGAATATAAAAAAATCTGTTTGCTCTCTTGAGAAATTGATTTCAGTGCAGAATTCTGCTGGAGCAGCACTATTAACTGATTCATTTTGACATTTTTTTTCCCCATGACAGTATCCCTTTAACCACTCCAGTGAACCTTTTCCTCTACTCCCTAGGCTTTCCCTTCTCTGTTGTGGCCACATACAGTGTATAAGCTTCAACTGGCTGTCCCCCCACAGCCCGTAGGTTCTCTCTCTAACCTACTCCCTGAATGCTCAGTCCCTATCTGTCATATAATCTTTTGGTCAGGCCTTGCTACCTAATGGCTATCCGACAACTTCTGAGGCGGTCCTGACACAAGCTCCTACTTGCCCTAATCCTAACCAAAAAAATCACAGTTGTAAGTGCTTGTGAGCAGGGCTCTTTGGTTAAGCTTACCAGCAATCAGTGCACCCATTTTAGCTGGATATTCTACATTTACCTTTGAATTTGCTTGTTAAATTATTGTAAGGCCCCTGTTTGTTAAATAAAAAAAATGCAAATTGAAGCATAACTTGCTGGCATTGTATAAATGATGAATGGCATGGCCTGCTTACTTCCTTTCTATATCAGATATATTGCTAACTCTCCCCAAATGAAACCCATTTCTTAAATATGTTTTATCTACATGTCCTGCAGAAAAAAATATACAGGGTTTGCCCCCTCAACTGTATGTTTAAAAGTCATGACTATAGATGTACATTTTCAAGTTTAGTCATGTAATGATGATTATTTTTACAGATTCTTTGTATATACCGCTTGAGATAACCTCTCTTTTATTTATACAAACTTTGTATCTGAGCATAAGAGTAATAATAAGGTTATGTTAATGAAAATTAGGCATTGGTAACTCTTGGGGCTACACCCATAACAACCATTCAGTAATTAACTTTGTTCAGCAGGTAGTACAATCAGATAAAAAATGTGAAAGTGTAAAATGACCCATTGTTTGAATATGAGCCCTAATATATGTGTAAATGCTTAACCTGTATTCCCCTTCATTCAGTATGTGAAAGGCCCTTTTATACTGCTTGACACGGACACTAAATAGTAAATGGCATAATGGTTTGCAGTGTTACTTTTTTTTTTTTTTGGATTGGCAGTCATTTACTGTGACAGCACAAATATAGACAGAAACACACACAAATTGGGCTTATTTATCATGCTGTGTTAAAAGTGGAGTGAAACTATACTGGTGATGTTGCCCAGACCAACCAATCAGCAACATAGATTTCAACAGTTTCACAAGCAAAGATCTAATTGGTTGCTATGAGCAACATCACCGGTAATGTTTCACTCCACTTTTTACACAGCATGATAACTAGACCCCAAAGTGTTCAAGGCACCAGACAGGCAACATTGTAAATGTAGAGCAAAAGAGTTTATTTTATGGTGACTTCATGTTTGTGTTTTGTTAATTATTTTTTTTAATAGAAATAAAAGACAAATATTGTTTTAGTAGTCTAAAGTACAAACTTCCTTTCGTATGCTCCATTGAGTTCTGGTGTACTTTGCTATGCCTGTAGAATACATGGCAGATGCATGGAGAGTATACAAAATATTAGAGCCTAGATCATCATCTTAATCCAAATTGTAAATTACTGGCATAGACCTGTTTCTACATCTGCTTCATCCTCTTGTTGATGTAGTACATTGCTATTAGTTAATATGATCCTAAATCTGTAGCACATTTCTTTCTATAATATCCACCCATCACTAGAGCTTACAAAGTACTTTGTAGCTTGTGTTTTGTAAATTAAATTATACATTTTATCTGATGCTTGTGATTGATCGATTCAAAATGTCATTAATGTGGGATTTATTCTCTGTTTTCCAGAAGGTGTACAGAACACTGTGTCCTCATCCAGTGACTTGCAGCAAACCTCCCCTCAGGCTCTGCACTATGCACTAGCCAATGCTCAGCAGGTTCAGATCCACCAGATTGGAGAGGATGGACAAGTACAAGTGGTAGGTGCTCACCAAACATTTGTCGGTAACTCATTGCTAACATTTTCCATTCGACTTATTTGACCTTAAGGAAAGGTTGTGTTGGCATAAGTTTCATTCAGCATGAGCAATAATTCAGCAAAAACTAGCTCAGTAGAGTTTGCACCTCTGTACTTTACACTGAAATCAACAGGGCCTCTGCTGTTTTTTTCATTTAAGCTTTTATTAAAGGGAGCCTGTCATGTGCTTGAATTTGTATCAATAACAACATTAAAAGTAATATGATTGCACAATTGTCATTTAACATTCTTATTTTAATAAGAATACATCCTTAGTTTGATATCAGTATATTTATGTCCGCTTTTTTGTTACATATATATGTTGTTACCTGCAAATCTGAATCACCTGTGACACCTGTCATTACCTTAACAGAGCTAATATGAGCCAGGTTATAGGAGTCAGCCATAAGGGATGTAGTACAACACCTAATAGTAGTCAGCCATAAGGGATGTAGTACAACACCTAATAGGAGTCAGCCATAAGGGATGTAGTACAACACCTAATAGGAGTCAGCCATAAGGGATGTAGTACAACACCTAATAGGAGTCAGCCATAGGGGAAGCATGCTGGGCCCATAACCTGTTGGCAGAGGTGGTCTTTATGATGATCATGCAGGGAACACTATGCACAGCAACTTGGGAAATGATTTACTTGTGAATCACTCAGGGATAATACAGAGTACATTTAAGGGCTAGTCCACACGGGGAGATAGCCACGCGTTTGCGGTCGCGGCGTCAAAGCGTCGCGACAGTCGCCGCGACCGGCGCAGGCGACAGTTTTGTATGGGCGCCTATGTAAAAACGCCTGTGCTAACCACACGAGGCGATGCGCTTTTCAACAGTCGCCTGAAAAAGCCTGGCGAGGCATTTTCAGGCGACTGTTGAAAAGCGCATCGCCTCGTGTGGTTAGCACAGGCGTTTTTACATAGGCGCCCATACAAAACTGTCGCCTGCACCGGTCGCGCCGACTGTCGCGGCGCTTTGACGCCGCGACCGCAAACGCGTGGCTATCTCCCCGTGTGGAATAGCCCTAACAGTGTGGAAGATCAAGGACATTATGGTGGAGACACAAAAAGGAAACAGAAACAGCAACAGAGTGCAGCAATACAACAGCATAGATCATTGCAATCATACATTAACAATATTCACAGTGGCACCTTGTGACCATTTTAATACTCCAGTGTTTAAGCATGAATGCTGTTGCATGTATTTCAACATGTAGTACAACACCTAATAGGAGTCAGCCATAAGGGATGTAGCCAGGGCCTGAACTAGCGATAGGCAAAAGAGGCACGTGACTAGGGCCCAAACCTTGGGGGGGGGGGGTGCCAGGCACGTACCTCATAAGCAGCCTACCCCTAGTCCGTCACAGGTGCAGGTCCGACCGTGCTTGTTTGGCGCATGGCCGCACACACACCCTCTTTTAGGCGAGTCCACATTTCTGCACAGCCGGGGGGGGGGACGTGGCATTGCTGGCCTGGTTGCTCGGCACTGGATGTAGTACAACAACTTGCTTTAAGGAACAGTTCAGTATAAAAATAAAAAACTGTGCAAAATAAAAAAAAAATTCTAATATATTTCTGACATAATAGCTAGAACACTACTTCCTGCTTTTCAGGAAACACAACTGTTCAGTGAGTTTGCAATTGATACTTAGCATGCAGCTCAGATTCAAAAGCAACAGTTATGGCCCATGTGCCCCCCCTCAAGTCACTGATTGGTTACTGCCTGATAACCAATCAGTGCAAAGCAAGAGAGCTGCAAAGCAGGAAGTAGTGTTCTGGCTATTATGTTAGACATCCAGTCACTCCAGCCATTATACATTACATTTTTGGCTAACTACCTATATTAGAATTTTATTTTGCACAGCCTATCTATTTACTCAGTTTTTATTTTTATACCAAACAATTCCTTTAAATCTGTATGTGTTGAGCACCAGGAGCAATACCCTTACCTGTCCCTCAAGCAGCCTTAGGGTGATGGCAAATGGGACATTTTGTCACCTCTACTATAGCTCCTCATAGTACAGACGAGGAAGCTTCAAAAATACCTTTGCACTGAAGTCAGTCTGACTCTCAGCAGGTAAAACATTTGAGTCGTGTAGAAGTGCTAAATTGCCTTTTCCTGTATTTTAATCTTCCAGTCTAGTCCTAGTATACAGTATGTAGTATGTATAGGAATGTCTGTGTGATCCACCTGCAAGACAAGGAAAAAACATTATTATATACTGTATGTATGCAAAGCACAGCTGTATAAAACAAAGTCTGAGAAATGCAGCATGAGTCCTTCCCACCAATATATTTGTAGGTGAAGGGGTTAATTCCGAGATGCCTTCTTTGACCCAAGGAGGAAAATGCCACTGTGCCTCTCATCAAACATGAATAAGACTTTTTAGATACTGTTCTTTGAGTCCCTGTCGTACATGATAAGTTCCGTATGTTTTGTTTTTTCTTTTATGGATAGGACAACATCCTTCCAAAGGAAATGAAACTGTTTGATATAGAGGGAGCTGTGTCTCTTTGAAATTCACAGGCAATTGTTCTTGTCTAAGATAGAAAAAATCAGAAAGCTTTTTGACTGAATTCCAAATTGAGCATCTTTAATCTTGCTTCCACTGAAATTTTTTTATAACTGTAAAAACAAGTCCAGTGAGAACCCAGATTTTGCTTGTTTGGAACAATTGCCAACAATGGAGGAAAAGATATAACAGTAGCCTCTTTTGAATTCCCTCTCAGTGTACAAGCAGCCCCCTACTCTACTGCTTCTCCAATGCTGCTTTAAATATTTACAGTTATTTACAAAATAAAAAATGAGCGCAAAGCTACTTACTAAAAATTCTGCTGCTTCAGATTTATTTCAAAATTTCCTATACATTATTAATACACATCCTTTATTGTTTTATATTATTACACCTTTAGCAAGGCCTGTAATGCAGCTTAGCTTAAACTTAGTTTAACCCACTAGTTAAAATGGGGAGTAGATAGTCATGTTCTGATTATTGTAATTGTTTTTTAAAGAGCACAAATTTGCTAGTTCCAGTGAAACCATTAAATGTTGCCTTTATAATGCAATATATAGTTTTGTAGGGGGCATATTTATCAAAAGGTGCAATAGCCTGCTATGGTTCGTTAGAGGGATTTTTTTCTGTTTACTTATATGGGAACATATTTGCCAAAACGTTTAAAGTGAGAGTCCACTCTTTGATAAATATGTATATCCAGGGTTTGGGAACCACACACTGTAGGCAGAATAACTGCAAGTTATATTTTTATTATTGTCCACACGACATGTTTCGTGCACCAAGGCCCTTTTTCAAGTTTTCACACTTGAAAAAGGGCCTTGGTGCCCAAAACATGTCGTGTGGACAATAATAAAAATATAACTTGCAGTTATTCTGCCTACAGTGTGTGATTCTCAAACCCTGGATATACATTGTTAAAATAAGGAGGAGGCCAATGGTGTGTAAAACTAGTATTGGGATCTTTGATAAATATGCCCCTATAAATCCCATACATAGAGAAAGTACAAATTTCCCTATGGCAAGCTTTATTTTACATTTTGAGAAATATACTGTACCCTATAGTGAGATTCAGACTTACAGGTTTACAGGATATAAGCTCTGTAATACAGGTATGGATCTGTTATCCTGAAACCAATTATCCAGAAAGTCCCAATTACGTAATGGCCATCTTCCACTTCTTTAATAATAAAACAGTTCCTTGTACTTGAACCCAATTGATATATAATTAATCCTTACTGGAGGCAAAACAATCCTATTGGGTTTATTTTATGTTTGAATTATTTTTTTAGATGACTTAAGGTATGAAAATCCAAATTATGGAAAGATCTGGAAAACCTCAGGTCCCGAGCATTCTGGATAACCGTGCCATGCCTGTATCTGTAGGGCAATAGCTACTCCTTATATTTTCTGTTAACATTTGTATATCAATGGAAAAGACCAAGTATTTTCTTTAAGTTAATCCTTAGATCTAAAAATGATTAATTGCATCTTTTTAAGATCCCTCAGTGACAAATAAAATGTGATACCTGCATAGCTAAATGTCAACAGTGCAGAGACTCTGATTTCATCACTGTGATTTCCAACTGCTGAGCTTTTTTTGTTTCTTTTATTTCTTCCGTAGGGGCATCTCCACATTGCTCAGGTGCCGCAAGGAGAGCAAGTGCAGATCACGCAAGACAGCGAGGTATTTTTTGTGTGTAGGAATATACCTATGCCTATTATTGTCCTCATCTCAGAACGGTGTCGGCACTAGTGCTCAAATTTTGACTATAAAATGTTGGAAATACAATGTTGACTTCTTACAACCTGTGCCTAGGCCAAATATCTTCACTTAGAATATGTAGAGACAATGATATGGCAAGAACATCCATTTGATATTGATCACAATGCAGATCCCATTACTAGGCAAAATGAGTAAAATGGCTTAAAAGAACATTAAAATGACGATTAATACAATTAAAGTGTGGTTCACTTTTAAGTTAACTTTTAGTCTGTTATATAATGGCCAGTAACTTTTCCATCGGTCTTCATTATTTATTTTTTATAGTTTTATAATTATTTCCTTCTTTTTCTGACTCTTTCAAATGGGGGGCACTGACATGCTCTGTAAGGCTACAAATGTATTGTTATTGCTTCTTTTTATTATTCCTCTTTCTATTCCTCTCCTAATCATATTCCAGTCTCTTATTGAAACCAGTCCATGGTTGTTAGGGTAGTGTGGACCCTAACAACCTGACTGCTGATATTGCAAACTGGAGGGCTGCTAAATAAAAAGCTAAATAACTCAAACCCCACGAATAAAAAATGAAAACCAATTGCAAATGATCTCAGAATATCACTCTCTACATCTTACTAAAAGTTAATTAAACGCCGAGCATCCCCCTTAATGTTTTATTTATTGGAGTAGTTGAATTCTCAGGCGATATAATACTAAAATTATTTCAGAAACATTGTAACAAAATTAAAGTTTTACTTTTGGATTATATTCTGTGCAGTCTTGAGTGCATTTTTAATAAAATGTTCATTAACTAGTGAAAACATGTGAACAACAAGCTGTTTTAACACTTTTTATGCAGAATGGCCCATTCCTGAAATGGTGAATATTTATCTTTAAGTTTAGACATAAATGTAATACAAAAAGTAATAGAAGTAATAGCTGCAAGCTCCCAGAGATACAAAACGTCAAATCCTATAACTATATCAATAACTATATTAAGCTCATTAAAAACAGCACATCTCATGTTTAGTTTGCAGAAGAAAATTAAGTGCACTGCAGCCTGCCTAACGTTTCATGTTGTAGAATTGGAGGAGATGGGATGTGTCAGATCCCATTGCATTTGGTCTACTTGTGTGAATTGAGATGCATGCACTGTTGCATTGTTTTTAATTAACAGAAATAAGTTCTGAAGGTTGAATTTTCATATCCTTTAAAGCAAGTGGATCTTGCTCCCTTATACTGAATACCTGGATTGTATGTGACAGAGGGCATTGACATACATACATATATACATACATTCATAGTACAAGTACATACAGGGAGGAAGCAGAAGTTTTGACACTTCAACCACCAGTAGTGTGAGATGGAATGATTGTGGTACTGAGCATATTGTTCGTAATAAAGTACACATACATTCAGTCACAAATCTAACCACTGAGTTGGTTTAAGATCATTAAAAAGTGATCCATTTTTAATTTTTATATTAATTATAGAATGTATGTCCTGTAAGCAATAGAAAGTTTTTACTTTGTTCCATAACAATTATGTTTTGCCACATAGTTGACCTACTTCTAGCCCATTAGCTTTACAGAACTGAGAAGAGTTTTTCAATTGCTTAAACATAAAATGTTTCTACTAGTCAGAAACATGCAGATACTATCTGCTATAAGAATGATGCAACAAAAGCAGAAATTCTAGGATAGAGGCCATTTTTGGTTTTAAGGTTTCCACGGAATAACCTATAAAATTACACAATCTGGCGCACATCTTAGAGCAGTGGTTGCTTTTTTGGTTCAAGCTCCAGTGGCTCATCAGGGTCTTCTGACGCCTGAGACAGCAAACCCATCATTTCTCAATTTCTCTGATGACACTGCAGCCCTCTTGGAAAACCAACCTCTGCAGGACACCCCCTTACCTCATAATAAGGTTAGGCTGGTAGGAAAACCTAGTACTATCAGCTATTTTTCCAGTAATACCTATGAGAGAAAATGAGTGTAGAAATCTCACCCTAATTTACCTCCTAGCTGAAATTCAAGCAATCTTGGAAAGCAAGTACTGACATCAGCCTCACAGTGTGGAATCACTATATTATAGAGTGCAGCATAACATTATCTTCCAGGTTTCCAGAATTTTGAAGTGGGGTTGCAAATGGGTAAACAAGTAGGGTTTGCAAAGTATACAGGTAACAGCAACTGTCTGTTCAGCTATGTGTATTAAACTGTGAATCACATGTAGGCAATTTTATTACTAACAAATGGCGAAGTTATGAAGAATTTTCTGGGTTAATAGACTTCATAGTAACATAGTAAGTAAGGTTGAAAAAAGACACATGTCCATCGAGTTCAACCTTTTTTTTTTTTATTATTATTAACTACCTATCTGCCAGTTGATCCAGAGGAAGGCAAAAAACCCATCTGAAGCCTCTCCAATTTGCCTTATCGGGGGAAAAATTCCTTCCTGACTCCAAAATGGCAATTGGACTAGTCCCTGGATCAACTTGTACTATGAGCTATTTCCCATAACCCTGTATTCCCTTACTTGCTAAAAAGCTATCCAACCCCTTCTTAAAGCTATCTAATGTATCAGCCTGTACAACTGATTCAGGGAACTGATTCCTTACGTAAACTGAAATAAGCACTACTGAGAGTCCATTTTGTGAAGATTTGAGCAGCCAGCTAACTACTTCTGTATGTTATTTTCTAGGGTAATCTGCAGATTCATCAGGTCCACGTTGGTCAGGATGGTCAGGTAACATTACTGCAAGTTAAAGATTGCACATGGCAAAACTGAAAACTGTATCTTGATAATCTTGTTGTTAGACACACAGAGTCCCGTGAACGCTTAAGTTGTGTTGCTTTTTAAACTTTTCTGTTTGTTCTGTATTTTTTTATACAGAGAGTTTCTCTTTTGCCCAAACACTGTTCTTTTTAAAGAGAAAGAAGACTGAAAAGTTATTCAAATGCATTAATACTGAGAGTGAATTAATGTCACACACACAATGACAGATAGGTGGATTATACTAAAAACAACAGTAGGATGGTATAGTTTTGTTTTTGCTGATGTTCAGAGTTCTACGTAGTCCAACCTGCATCCACCCAGATATTGGCAAGTTACCAATCTCAGCCTCTATTATCATTTGTGAGCTTTAGTTCATTAAAAGCAACAAAAACTGTTGACATCTATAGACTGAAGATGCATACTCTCTGATCTGTGTTGATGAACACTTGTGTTAGAATGTTAGTTAAAATTATAATGTTAGTTAAACTGAAACTGAGGAAGTGGCGAGACGCCACGAAACGCATCAAGTGTGGGGGAGGTCATATCCACATATGTACTGAGGAGTTGATGATTTTACAATTTTTTCAATAAAGAAGGTCTGATTTTTCCGAAACCACCGTGTGCTCCATATCCTAATTGCTAAACTGAAAATTGCATAGATTTCCATAGTTTATGATAAACCTCTGTAATATATCCGATATATGTGCACTGTAGGCAGATATAAACACCAAGTGGATTAATTATGCTTGACCTATTAAAATATATCTTAAGTAATTCTATTAATCACCCCCCCTCTCTAGTATGTCTATATGAAGGGTTTTTCACCATACATGTAGAGAATGTATTTCCAGCATAAGCAGTTGTTTTGGAAATAGGTGTATATTTGCATGGCAGTTAACATTATATTACTAAAGGGTATATATTGTTCTTTTCATTGAAGAGGCATTGAGCTTTAGATACCTTAAGATACACTTTAACTAATGTGGTTGAGAGAGCAAAAGCAGTAACACAGCCCAGAAAAAAAATCTGTGCCATGTATGTATTTGCAAAATACTTTGTTATTCGGGAGTCACTGATTTGATCCACAGTTTGCTTTTCTGACAGATGTATTGACATCCATTTTGATACTGAAGACATGCCATTTAATAAATTGCCCGAATGACTAATGTAGTTTACATGTGGATGTTTTTCTTTCTAAAAGAATGTTTTCTTTTCTAGTCTCAGTCCATGATTACAGATATTACTTACATCATTTATGAGATATCCTTTACAAGCCTGCACAAATAAACAGAGACTCGGGAATCATTTATAAATGTCTACACTTTCTATGTGCAAGGGGATATTTCATGGCTGTTTTAAAGCAGTAGATGTCTACATATACATTCCTCTGTTGTCAGTCGATGCTTATTTCCATTTAATGGCAGCTTTGCAACCAAGAGGTGATGGGATAAGTGATGAGAATAAAAAACACATTTTCCCCTGGGGTTGCTTAAACGCAGTTGTATAAGTGTATATATACTCTAGCCCATGAAACCCCTCTCTAACTGGGAAAGGTGGGACTGAAGAGTTTCATGCGGTTGGGGATCCAAGACCATAGACCTTATTATTCAAAAAAAACACAGGTCTAAAGAATTTCAAATAATGGGGCTCATTTATCAACACTGGGCAAATTTCCCTATGGGCAGTTAAACATAGCAACCAATCAGTGAATAGCTTTTTAAAGCCAGCTGCAAGTAGAACAATGAATGCAGCAATTTAATAAGTTGCCATGGGTTACTGCCCATTGGCAAATTTGCCCAGTGTTGCTAAATGACCCCCAATAAGTCCTATACCTCTACCACAATTAGCTCTTTGTAAAGGATAATCTTCACAACTGGGTTGCATGGCATCATTTCAGGACCACACGGGACTTAAATATGCTATTCATTTTAGTCACAAAATATATTTCCCTGTCATAGTTTTTTTTTTTTTATATATAATCATATACTAATCTCTAAAGAAACATAAATGGGAAGTAAACACTACTCATAAGAACAATTTTTATTACTTCTAGTAAAAAATAATGAGTTGAATTAGCTTAAAATTATATCCTCAAGTTCAGATGTAACTTTCTGTTGGATGTTAATATCATTAAGCATATACAAGTTTCAAGAGAGCGATTAAGCAGCATTTTATATCATCATTAAAGTAATAACTGAAAGAAAAAATATTTTAATGAAGTGTTTAGAAGAGGGGCTAATTAGAGTCTTCAGTAATATACAAAGCCCAAGATTTTATTTTGTATATGCGTTTATTGTAACCCTGTGGTCTCTTTAAAACATTTGTATTCAAAACTCTAACCTCCTTTTAAATGGAAAGAATAAATAAAATTCCACTGCAAGGTTTATTGCTTACTTGGCATCATACCCCCACTGTTTCCACAATCATTTAACTTTGCTGCATATGACAATAGGGGATTTTGTTTTAATTCTTCCACTGAGCTACACAAAAATAATTTTTTCACATATGTTGCTGCCCCATTCAGTCTTCTTTGTGGGTGCCATTCACCTTTGAATGACTGTTCTGTGCACTCATATTGAATAGACCGAGAACATGGAAAGCTATTTTCTACCAGTTGGCTGCAAATATAAAACTGGCATCTGAACATATTTCTAAAATAGAAACTGTGCTTCATTTTCCATTAAATTTTCACTGCAGATAATGTATGATTTTCCCCCCACTCAAATGCATTTACCTCATCCCGGCACTCTAGTGAAGGCAAATGTTGCTTGAACACGTAGAGCTTCCTATCAGTCAAGCAGGGCTGGAGTACAGTTTACTCTAGTACTCCATCGAAAAATCGTCCCCATTCCAACTTGCATGTAGGAAGCCACTCTCTCTACACAGCCTGCACAATTCCTCATGGGGTCAATGCAGCTAGGCTGGGGAAGACTTAGGACAAGGTCATGCGGGGGCGTTTTTCCTACTCAAAATAATAGAATACACACTATAGCAATTCCCACTGGGCAATTGTGAGTCAGCATCTGCCATGTGACGCCAGTATTCGCGTTTTCAGCAGAACCGCTAATACACCAAGGAAATGCAATATTATTGAACTCTATGGGATCCATAGGTTTGGAAATACACTTAGCTGAAATACGCAGCGTATTTTCAACATGGCGGCCAAGATGGATTGCGCATAAACATATTTGCAGCATTTTATAATGGTGACATAATTACGCTGCATATTGACAATCAGTCTGGCTACATTTTCCATATAAATTGCTTTTCCACTTGGCTTTTTTTCCCCCACAAAATTTTACTAAAATTCTTCCACCAAAATTGTGGGGAACAAGAAAAACTAGAAATGCGTGTTGGGAAAACTACAGGCTGAAAACCGCATATTATCATGTGCGTAAACACAACGTAAAAACTCTGCATGTGACCTTGCCATTAGGGTCGCTCTTTAACATAACCAGCAGCATAGCACTGCATTATTAATAATACTGACATATGCCTTACAATTACAGGAACGTGTCTGGATTGGTTTAAAATTGGATAAATTAGTTATATATTAATATGAAACAATTGTTCTTTATTTTCTGCCTAACATTCTCTTACTCCCATGTCGCAGGGTTATCCCCCTTTGTAACACTGAACCCCAATATTACAACAGTGTTCTGAAAGTATGCTAAAATTGTGAACTGTGAAAATCCTATAATTAACCACAATTTCTCATTTTTCCTTGTTGATGTCAAAATGGGTGTGACCTTTTAAAAATGGCCATGGTTTTCTATATCCCCCCTTCCCCCTCTTCCTTATTTCCTCCTTTTTAAACTGAAAAAAACATTTGCTTTTCAGGCCAAATTTTGAATGTAAGTGGTCTGCTCAAATGTACTTCAGTTTATATAGTAGGAAGTGACAAGAATGCTCAGAAGGGTCTTTTCAGAAATAGGAGTTTATAATGTGCTGTCACAGCATGCTTTAATTTTTGGCAAGATGAATGATCTATTAGTATATGTTAATATTTAGACATTATTTGCATTTAAAAATTTGATGAAAGGCTTCTGTAATTAATAGAAAGGAAAAATAATCCATATTAAGACGCAAAAATACCCAAAAACTATTCACAGAGTGCACTGGGCTACTTAAAACTGAAATAGATAAGTGTTTTGGCAATCTCCTTTATCTTTTGAATGGTATCAAAAATCCTTTACTTTTAATATTCTTAATCCACCTTGTTTCATGTGTTTTTAATGAATACTTGCTGTATTTTCAGTGATCAGGTTACACTTATCTCTAAGCAAATAACTGTACTCTTTCTAAACAGCAGAGGGTAGTAGATAGTAGTTAAATCCATGCTTACTGTTGCACTGACTGTGCTGAACAGCATTATATAGTTTACTGTAACAATACCTGCACTGCACACACAGGTATCTCAGCTTTATACAATAATAACATTATTTTGTTCACTGCTAGGATCCATCTCTTAACCCAGAAATGTAAATCCAATTCACTTTTGAAACACACTTTAGTCATTGTTTGCTGATTACAAGGAAATATTGTTTAGTTACAGCCCAGATATCTTGAAACAGTAAATCTAAAAAAAATAAACACTTCATTCCACTCATACCATTGATGCTGACAGCCAGGGTTAGGATGAGCTTTCTGTTATACAATAAAATTAAATCCTAAATGCTTCTTATACTTGTGTAATTTATAATACAGTTTCTGTCTGTGCCCACCTATTCTTGTTCTCCAGGTCACCTTTGTTTGTGCATAAAAAAGAAAATCAGACATTTTCATATGAAGCACTTACAAGGCATGCTTGAGAGAAATGCAAGTGGCAACTAATGGATGTTAGCCTGGGACCATATTACAGTTGCAGGCTGGTTGAAGTTTTTGGGAGAGGTGACAGACAATGCTAACACAAGTTTAATATCATTAGAGGAAATGAGGAGAGAGAATTACTGAAGGAAGCTCTAATACTTTGTTCTCTGACATGGCCTATCTGCATAACTGGGGGCTGCACTACTTTAAAAGGGTAAAAATAGACTTTCAATGATTGTATCATTTGTCTTCTCCTTTAATTCCTGAAACTCTTTGCTTCCGGGCCAGCTGTTGAGTAGATCAGAAATGGCAGTTTATCCAATTTAGCACATCTGCTTTGAATATTCAAAAGAGTGAAACAAACAGGATTGTTAGAAGGCACAAAGTGGGAAAATGAGAAAGTAAACACGAACACCTGGAAATCCAACTCTGTTACCTTTGTTTTGAGAAAGGGCAAGCGTTAATTTATGATCATTTATAAGCTGATTGCAGGGCTTGTTGAGATGTTCTAGAGTTAATCATTGGGTAAGTCATAAATAATTAAATAAAATAATTTGAGGTTTAGCAACCCAGTTCAAAAAGAAATCTGACTCTATGTAAACCATATAGGGTGGGGGAGGCCAGTTATTAGCTCCTAATGTAGTTATAATCATCTGAATTCTTGGAAAGTGGAAGTAAACCAATATATATTTAATTTTTTTTATGAATTTGCGTAGCAAAAGCAAATATAGTTCTTAAAGAAGAAGGAAAGTTGTCTTGCAGTTGGCGGTGCCAAATGTTAGGCACCCCCAAGTGAATAAGAGCCATGCTCAGTTGCAATCTTACAAAACAAGACGTTGATTTAATTTTATAGTGCAGTAGCTCTACTTAGTTCAGGGAAATACTTGTGAGCTTAAAATATATATATATTTGTGGTATTTCTGAAACGTTTATGTGAATGATTGAGTTTGAGAGCTGTTCATATTGTTTAGGGGGTAGTTCCAAGTACCATTTGATCAACAGACTCGTGTCTGTGCTGATTTTTTTAAATGTATTTAAAATAAGGAAATCTGGCTAACAGTAAGGCCAGTGGCACACACCGTGGTGCATGAAAAACTTTAAGAATAGATGAGGTTTATGGGAGCCATTGTGTGCTTATTACTATGCAAAATATGCAATGCAAACCAACATAGTAACACATTTATAGAAGCCAGGAAAAGCCTTGTTGCAGAAATGTAGCAAATATACATATAAGGGTTTACTTATAAAATTTGTGCAGCTCTGTATTCCAAAACCCAGAGAAAACCGCAAGGTCCTGGTCTCCGCTCGCACTTCTGCCTATAGCAGCCTTTGGCTTCAGGAGGAGCCCTCCGCTACTCAGATGCCACCAGGACTTACCGTGAGAGAACCAAAGGGGGAAGCTCTGGCCAGTCAAGGGAACCATGTTGTATTACTGGAACTAAGAACAAGGAGCAAGGTCAAGGCCGGGTCAATACCAAACAGACAATATGGTACCAAATAAGGAAGCTGAAGGGTAGTCGAGGTCACAGGCCAAGGTCAAACAAAGATCAGAAGCACAGCACCAAATCAGGATCCAAAGAATAGTCAAACATGGGCAGGGGTCAGTTCAGGCAGCAGGAATGCAAAGTCAGGAACAGGCAAGTATCAAAACCGAATACTGGATTCACATCTAGGAACTATGGAACATAGTTTTTGCGGACAACAACAGTGGCCGCATTCACGCAAACACCTGTCTCATTTGCGAGCCATTTGCAAATATTTGTGCACAATGGGAATTTGCGAAAACTGACGAGCACAGCAGTGCAATATTTCAGCTTCATAAAAAGCATGGGCAATACAACCATTTACAAATAAATATGCACTTCACAAACTTTATACATGGCCAACAATGTCATTTGATTTCCGTTGGACATATTCCATTTATTTCTGTTTAACTGGGTCAAGCAGCTGTGCCTTGGGTGGTTGTTCACAAATTTCCCCTGTGCCTTTTACTGTAAAGCAAGTTAAAAAATGTTGGTTGTGATTAAACTATCAAGTGTTACCTCTTTCCTTGCAATACATATGTCTTTTATCAGTTTCCAACACACTTGATTATGAGATTTAAGCTATAATTTTTTTAAGAGAAAACTCTGTAAAGGCACCTTCAATGCCACAAAGTTGATCTCTGCATAGTCTCATGTTTCTGACTAACTACAAATACACCTGAGAGCCAGCCATATGCTTGAAACATTGCGAAGTGATTGTGGTGGAGCTTAACTTTCAAAGCTCCTGAAAATATGTTCTAAGACGTGATACGTAATCCTTTGGTGGGTGTGCAATGCATGAGTTGGGTGAAGCTGGTGGCAAGCTTAGGTCGTGAGACAGGTGTGCTTAACCCAAATCCCAGGTGTAATGCAAAACTGCTTTCAGTATTGAATTGCTTTAAATTGTTGCTGGTCTATTTGTAAATTCATCTTAAACTTAAGGAACCATGCTTGTTTCAAATGCCTTTGCCACTTCATTATATTAAACTGCTTGACATTTGCTTCTCTCACCTGTGTTATACATGTTTTGCTGAATTTTAAATAGAGTAGATAATTTTAGATTTTTTTCTGTAACAAAAGTCATTTAATATTGTAGTTAAATGTCCTTATATTACATTAGATTGCTAAGTGAATAGGTTCTTCAATGTACAGGTATGGGATCCGTTATACGAAAATCTGCAAAGCTACGAATTATGGAAAGGCCGTCTCCCATAGACTCCCATTTTATCCAAATAATCCAAATTTTTAAAAATGATTTCCTTTTCCTTTTTCTGTAATTCTAAAACAGTACATTGCAAATAATCCAAATTAAGATATAATTAATTCTAATTGGAAGCAGAACCAGCCTATTGGGTTTATTTAATGTTTACACAATTTTCTAGTAGACTTAAAGTAGGAAGATCCAAATTAAAGAAAAATCTGTTATCTGGAAAGCCGGAAAAAATCTGGAAAGTATTACAGGACATACATTTATTATGACGACAGTTATTAATTTTGCTTTACAGCTGTCAGACCTTATTGTGAGTTGTTAACCTATTTGGACCACTGCACTATACTTTCATAGTGCACAGCTGCTGGAGATTGACTAAATACATGCAGACATGATAATCAGGAGGATGGAGAACCACCAGATCTGCTCAATGTCAGTAAAAGTTAATGCTGGGAACCCTTCCTCTTCAGCAGAGCAGCATCATTTTAATGCTTAAAGGGATATTGTCCCAGAAATGTTTTTTCAACAGTGGCGGAACTACCGGAGGAGCAGAGGGTGGGAGCGGCCAGGGCCCGCACCCCTTCAGGGCCCCCCGGCAGCTTGCGCGCCACTGAAGTGCGAGCTGAAAATCACGTACGAAGGGGGTGGGTGGCCCTGCTGCGTGTCCTGCACCAGGGCCTGCCCCCCTCTAGTTACGTTACTGTTTTTCAAAATGCATCAGTTAATAGTACTGTTCAAGCTGACTCTTGCACTGAAATCTCTTTTTCAAAAGAGCAAACTGATTTTTTTATATTTAATTTTGAAATCTGACATGGAGCTAGAAATATTGCCCAATAACTGAACCATGGGAAGGTAACCAGATAGCAGCTCCCTAACACAATATAAAAGCTCCCTGGTAGATCTAAAGGTGGCCATAGACATTACAATGACCACCTTTAGTTTGTTTCAATACACACGTGTAGAGCTGAATCATCAGCTATACAAGTAGAAACAATAGAATTTTACCTGTATCTGACAATTCAGCACTAACAATGGCCAATGTCCGGGTGCCTTCAAAGGCACCTGTTCAAATTTTCCAGCCAGCCCGATCGACTAGCCAAGTCTTCTGCTGATGTCGGTCAGTTCGTCTCCCACCATACATGCGTCAAATATCATATGAAAATTCATTTCATACTATATTTTCTATGGCCAACATTAGAACAGCACTCAGTAGTAGAAATACATGTCCCACTGTGACCCCATTTAGTTTCATTGAGTAGAAGAAACAATAGTCTGCCAGAAAGCCGTTTCATAGTGTAGCACTGGCTATTTCTGAAAGCACATGACCAGGTAAAATGACCTGAGATGGCGCCTACACACCGATATTACAATTTAAAAAATGCAGTTATTGGTTAAGGAATGATATTTTATATGGTAGAGTGAATTATTTGCAATGTAAACTGTGTAATTTAGAAATAAAAGCGACAGCTTAAAAATCATGATATAATCCCTTTAAAGTGTTCCAACTGTAACCGGAACAAGCGTGGGAGTAAAATATGTCCAACCATTTCTTATGTAGCCTAGTGTGTATGCCTTTGCGTTGTGTGTGAGCACAGTGAATTGTGTGAGACTGGGGGTGGCTTAAAATGGCAATGTTCTATTTATCCAATGGCACATGTTGCAGGTACTAAAAAAGTATTTTTGAATGAAAATGATTTATTTAGACAAAGAAGTATGTTACTAATGGACTGTTTCAGAGTTATTTTTATAGTGACCTGCAATGTTTAGTGGTATAGTTTCCCTTTAAAGGTGATGACATTCAATAGAATTATCAAAACGATTAATAAAGGAATGACAAGGTTGTTGTAATATGAGCAGGGCCGTATTTACTAGATAAGGCCCTTGCATGGCAGCTTTAGGGATTTATGTTTCCCCCACCGGAGTTGTAGGCTAATAGCTGGGGGGGGGGGAAATAAAAAAATTAAATAAATAAATATATATATATATATATATAACAAACAAGGGAAAGTTGTGCTCACCACTATTTTTTAAAACAATTAGTATTTGAATATATATATATATATATATATATATATATATATATATATATATATATATATACATATATATATAAATAGAAAAACACTCGCACTCAGATCCAGTCTTGGAGATACTGTGGGTGCTGGGTCAAAGCTTCAGCATACAATCATTGGATAAGGACCCGCACTCCAATATTTTGTGGAAAAAAGGTTTTATTTCAACTTGTGCATCCAACGTTTCGGCCCGTGTCTGGGCCTTTATCAAGGATCCTTATATCTATATATATATATATATATATATATATATATATATATATATATATATATATTTGTCTTAAAAACACCCCTGGTGAATGCTATGGTGCTGAAATAAGCAAAGTGCCACAGCTGTAGATTACGGTATGCATGTTATTATCAGAACATGGCTCCTGCACAGGCATAGAATAGAATAGAAAACTATTATTTACCCCAATCCGAGATGTGGGCTAATGTGCAGGGTCTATTAGCCTGTACATCTGGTGGGGGAAAAAGTGTTGATGATGGACGCCCTTTAAGTTGTGTCTATAAATTACAGCTATGTGCAAGTGTAACGTATTGCATTGTATTTTTTTTTTAAGAATTGTGGTTTTATTAAGAATCTGATTGCTATATAATTCAGTCAGTCTATGACCTAAAATACGTAACTTGGTATTAAAATGATACTGAGGCAGAATTACATTGCATAACACATTTTTTATAATGACCAGCCTGATGATATAGAGTGAAAAGCTATTTTGCTTTCCATGCCTGGTATTTTTGGCCAGAGTTTAATGGGCATTCAATATATGCTCCTAGTTCTACATCGCTGGGATTCACTTTCTGTCAGAAGTTGTTCAGATTGTAGCATATAAATCATTAGCAATGGTCTGTGGAAAGTGTTTTCAGTTTTATATATAATCATATATTTATGTTAAGTAGCCTGGCTCTGTCATTGACAATATTTTTAGAACAACCAGAATATTTTGAACTTAACCTCCTGCTGTGAGGTTTAATGCATATTACAAACAAGGCAATTAAAAATTAAGTGCAAATATGTTAGGCCAGCAGAGGAAACAAATATTAAATAAGCACTTCACAGTGATATTTTACAGCATTTTCCAGCTTGTTTGCATAAATACATTTCATTGCTCATTAAGTGAAAAGTCAGAAAGCTTGCCTATGCCTCAATGCATTTCTGGACCTGTCATAGTTAATTGCACTTACTTGTGTTATTCTGTCTCAGGACTTATTACTAGATTTTTTGTTTCACTGTCTGCTGCTTTTCCTCTTGCTATTCAGTTTTGTTCCCAAGATGCCACTTGAGTCTGAATTGTTTCACATATTGTCCTATCTCCACATCTTCCTTGGGAAGCAAAGTATAATGCTCAAGCTCCATTTTTGCTGGAAGCCATAGACTACAGCTGAATATTAAGTCATGAGTCTCATCCATTTTTACCTTTGAGCAACACTCAAGTGTAAAAGGTGTTTGGGAGCCACAAAAGCCTGGAAAAAAGTTTCTCAGTGTTGCCGAGCACTGTGATTGACTATTTTGTAGCCCCATGTGGACTTTCAGCCTTCACAATGCTCTGTTTAGAGTAAACTGGGTAAAAGGGTTTTTATGCCTCTATATGTTGTGTCTGAACCTGGAATTTTAAAATGACCACCTGCTTTGAGGCCACCAAGAGCAACTTCAAAGGGGGTAGTGAGCAATATGTTGCTCGCAAGCCCACTGTTAGGAATGTCTGTATTAAGTATTAATTATTTTGTTCTTGATAGTTTTCAAAATATTTCACCATCTTCTCATACACTTATTTCATGGTGTGGCACTTTATTTGACTCTAGGATGGTCACATTGTTTAGTGTTATGTACTTTAAATTCCTTGGGAGAGCTACAGTATGAAAAGTATTTAGTCTTAAATTAATTTAGAACCTCTCACCAGCTAAGCTTTCAAAAAACTTGCAGGCAATTGTTGTTTATAGATTTATAATACACAAAAGCTATGAATATCTTGTAAATGATATCCTTATAAACGGTGAGTTCTGATGTCATCAGTTATAAACGGTGATGTCATTTCTGTCACATGACCTTCGGCCTCGTGTTTTTATTTGGTCATGAAACTCCTCGGTAACTAATACATATATAATAATGCTTATATTTTACAAGAGTGGGTACATTATTCACTATATAATACACAAGAGCCATGAATATCCTATAAATGATGTCCTTATAAACGGTGCTTAGTGATGTCATTGGTTATAATCAGAGCTTAGTGATGTCATTTCTGTCCCATGACTCACTGAAACTTGTGTATTATAATAAATAAGTATCCCCTGTTGCAAAATATGAGGATGTTAGAAGTGACCTGTATCATCGAACTCCTCGGTAACTTATAGTATCCTTATATTTTACATGAGGGGGTGCTTTATTCACTATATTAATAACCTGAGGTCTTCTACTGAAAATTCCCATTTACAAAATCTCCTAACCTTGTAACATGATTTATTCCTGTTTGCTTTTTCCTGTTTTAACTTATTTTATAGCTACATTTTATTATCAAATTTAACTATTAGTTCTATTAGTTGTCATCAAACTGATGATCCTGAAATTTACATTTCATAGTTGTCTGGGTTTAGAAAGACACAACATTTAGAACTCTGCTTAGTATTACCAAATGTATAGACTCCTGTTATCTAAGATATGAAATACTGTTATGGGATCTATTATGCGGAATGCATGGAACCTGGGGTATTTATGTAATTTGTATCTCAAATATCTGCAAAAAACATTTATACATTGTGTTGCTACCATATGGATTTATGCAGATTAGCTAGTATCAAGTACAAGATATTGTGTTACAGAGAAAAATTTAATTCTATGAGAGACTATCTATCTGTCCTTGTCAGAAAGTTTTCAATATGCTAAAATTGTTTGAAAAGGAACAAAAATGCTATCACCATAGCAAGTCTCCAAACCTTTGTATTTTTAATGGGTTTAAATACCCATGATGACCTGAGGGTAAAAATTGCACTCAATTATATCAATATTATATGTTTTGTTGTGTTCTGACTAAGTACTATGATCCTCTTCTGGTTTTTTTATTAGAACATGCAAATAACACTCTTGAATTAACATATCTTGCAAATTGTCACAATTTCCTTTTTTTCTACCCAATATATATCTTTATCAATGTGTAGCAGTGTAAACAGCCTGCTATGTACAAACAAGGTTTAATGAAGGCTTATACGTTTCATTCATGGAGAGGATGTGATTTGAACAGATTACACAGGGGATGACTTTTCATGGCATACAGTAGGGAAGGAATTGCCATGTTTCAAGACCCCTGGGAAAACCTGTTTTGGGATATGATTGACCTGTTTTTCATCCCAGTTCAAGGAAGGTTCTCAGAGAGACAAGCGTGTTCCATGTCTATTGCAGAGATGGCTATCATGGTGTTATTGAGGAGCTCTTTTGACCTAAACACTTGTCAGTAAATTTTACCTCTGTCTCTGAGCAGGAAACAAAGACATTTATTGAAAACTGGGCACTTTTTAAAGAATGTACACTTCACATTAAAAAAATGTACATTAAAAAAAAAACAGATACCATATCTTTTACTCACATTATGGCCTAACTTTTATTTTCCTTTATTGCAGAAATGTAGAACATTTTCTTCCTATTACATCTGAAAAGATGTGTGGAGTACAAATATCACAGTGTCACATATCCAACTATTTTATTAGATTTGAACTAAAACATGGATTGGAGGTATTGGAAAATGATACCAATCATTCTTACACAAAAAACTGACTCAACTAAAATGTTGTGTTGTCTTGGTGACTCACTGGTTTCACCACACTGTCATCAGAGTCAAAATGTCTGACATGCTAGATATATGTTGTTTTTAACCACTGATCATTGAGAAGTCCTAAAAATAGTAAAGGAATTTTAAATTCCAGAGGCTGGCACAAAACGGTGTTGTGCGTTAAACCACAACTCCCACACATGAGCTGCAGGATTGACTACAGCTGTGTTGAGATGAAAGAATTGGAGATACCATGCTGTTTTTCTGGCTGCTGCCAGCTGCCATCTATAAAAAAACCACAAGTGTGGCACTAAGATGGGCATGTCCATCTACAAATAAATGATCTGTATTGCAGTTTTAGACCTTAGGATTTTTGAGAATATAGAGGGATGCTAGCTTAAAGGGATTCTGTCATGATTCTTAAGTACACTGTTTACACGTCAGACAATTCACTCTACCATATTAAATTTCATTCCTGAACCAACAAGTTGGTTTTTGTTTTTAGTTTAGTTTTAGTTGTAATATTGGTGTGTAGGCAGCCATCTCAGGTCATTTTGCCTGGTCATGTGCTTTCAGAAAGAGCCAATGCTGCACTATGGAACTGCATTCTGACAGGCAATTCTTTCTCCTACTCAATGTAACTGAAGGTGTTCAGTGGGACCTGGATTTTTACTATTGCGTGCTGTTCTTATATCAGGAAGCTGTTATCTTCCCATTGTTCTGCTGATGGGTTGCTGGGGGGAGGGTGATGTCACTCCAACTTACAGTGCAGCAGTAAAGAGTGACTGAAGTTTATCAGAGCACAAGTCACTTGACTGGGAGCACCAGGTAAACGGACAATATGTTTGACCCAAGTCAGATTTCAAAATTAAATGTTAAAAAATCTGTTTGCTCTTTTGAAAAACAAATTTCAGTGCAGAAGTCTGCTGGAGCAGCACTAGTAACTAATGCGTTTTGAAAAAAAAAAAACATGTTTTCCCTAGACAGTATCTCTTTAAACTTTAATGACCTGTGGTAATATATGCTTTCCATAAATGTTTAACATTAGAATGCTTATGTATTTTACATTTTCTAACGGTCACAGGCAGGGCAACCATTAGAAAGGAACGCTAGGATTGCCATAGGGGACCCACAAATTTGTGTCCCAGTCTGACTGGCCGTCCCGGGTAGGCGAGGCATTTTCTGTATCCCATTGGAGCTTACTAAGGGCCAAGTGTGTTTTTCACAGGAGGCCCATGCTATTGATTCTACCTTATTCCACCTTATTCACTGTTGCAGTTTTCTGCAAGACCTATCACAGCCATAATGAGCATTTGGCACTTAACAGAGGCCCACATATGATGTTTTGTCCGTATATTTCTGATAGCTTCATGTCATCCTAAATTTTTTATTGGGTAGCCCTGCAAAATACTC
Source organism: Xenopus petersii (assembly GCA_038501925.1). Classification (NCBI taxonomy): domain Eukaryota; kingdom Metazoa; phylum Chordata; class Amphibia; order Anura; family Pipidae; genus Xenopus; species Xenopus petersii. The sequence goes on from CM076678.1 coordinate 61,404,099, forward strand.
TAGTAAGAATAACACTGCATTATATTAGTACAGTTTAGTACTCCCAGAATTGCATATAAAGACAAAAATAATTCTCTTGTGTATAGTGGCATTTGTTAATTAAAAAAATAGCACAATTTAGTCAAAGTATCTTCTTTGCATTGCAATAACACATATAGTATGACTACTTACCACATACAGTAGCTATAATAAAAATACACAGGCAAATATGAAACTCTGCAGTTTTTATGTTTGTTTGCTTTTAAATTAAGCATCTCTCTAGTTTGATAGTATATTTGCTTTTAAATAAATACATACAAAACATTTTTTTGTTTTAATCCATAATCCACTGTAATTGTCCTCTGTTGGGTTGTTATACAATGAATTAAAAAGGGTTATAAAACAGAGCTCAATGAAGACCACAGGGAGAGATCAGATGTTCACAGTCTGGAGAGTTTAATAAAATTAAAAGGATAGGAACTATAAAATATGAAACATGACTGAGGATAGGGACTGGAACTGCTCAGTAGTTCAGCCCTTTAATATAATACTGTTCTGAATCATTTAAAGGGCTCCCATGAAAAATGTTTCCCCCACTTAGAGGTGTTGGCTAACCAAGCTTAAAGTCAGGAAGCAGGAAACAATGGCTTGTTTTGCAGAAAAGCCACCTAGCCAGCAATGGACCCACCACACTGGGAGCTCACTGCCATGTTGGGGCATATACATTTGCATAGATTGCCCCAGCTTGCAGATTTATGCACCTGCATGTGATTTCAGGATGGTCAGCTTCTCCCCAGTTCAAACACGTGCCCAAAATATCTTTTAGTGAGGGAATCATTTTTAAGTGATGACCTTTAAACTAAGTTATGGATACAGTGATGGCAACATGTGACTCCCTATATCTGCAATTATCTAACTTAGGCAGGTGCTGGAGATGTCAGCTGTTTATCAGTTTGGGCTTAGCCCATTTGTCATCCATATGAACCTAAAACATGTGGAAGATAGGTGGTTTTACCTTATGAATTGGGCATGTTAATACTTTTTTAAAGACAGCTTTAATCGTATTCAATTAATAGAGGAAGTACTTTATGTATTGTGGATAAAAGTAATGTATACATTTAGGGGATTATTAATTAAACGTTGAGTTTGTGAGGTTTTTTTCCACCTCGAATAAACAATTTAATCAAACTCGAATGTTTGCTTATTTACGAAAAAATCCTAATGTAAAAAACACGATTGAATGCAATTGTGAAAAAAACTCGAATACCACAAATGTATTTTATTTTATAGGCTAAAAGACCTTAATTACCTTGAATTTATCTAGTTTTCAAGCGAAAACTAGCATAAAACATTGGAAAATCATGAAGACAAAAACATCTTCAAATGGTTAAAGGGACCATGGACATGAATTCAATAGGCTGTAGCTGGAGTATTTTTGGATTAAGACTTTTTTTGGGGCATAATAAATCGAGAAAAATTAGAGCCCCCCCGAAACATTCCAGTTGTTTAGTGAAACTAGTCTCAAATAACTAGAATTTTTCGAGGAAATACAACTCGATCTTTAATAAATAACCCCCATAGAGTAGAGCTACCTTCATTTTTTTCTAGCTCCTTTTAACCCCTCTCATACTGCTTGAAATCTCCATAATCCTCAGAACCATGGACCTCAGTGACTTATGAGGTTCAGTATTTGATTGCTAAGATCTTCAGGTCCTAGATCTGACCTAGTTCTAGTCATTGAAATTAGAATCATTCACTGAATCCTAGATACATCAAATGTTATTGTACCTTTTAAAGATGTAACATTTAAGTTACATACACTAGTTCAGGATATTCTTCAATTTAGCAGCTAAAAGATTTAAAGCTAGGGTTAGCACAGGTCCCTCAAACATTGTAAATTACACGCCTAACATATTTTGGGGTTATAAACAGTTGCTAGAAACTTCTATAGTATTATCTCCCATGTGCTTACATTTAGACAACACATAAGAAATCATTTTGGAAGAATTTGCAAAATTCACCTTTTGTTTGTGGAGTATATGGAACATTTTGACATTGACCATAGATGTCTAGTAGATCCCTTAATGTTTACAGCGTGGCAAAAGACAAACCTATTTCTCTGCATTTACCAGTGAATATGAAAACGTATTTTCATCATCAATTAGATGACATCATTTTATTACTTAAGGAATGCTATACTGGCTACTTAGGGATTTTTAAAACAATAGATATTTTATTGCTTTTCAAACAGAGAGACACAAGGGTACTGAGAAGTTGTATATTCAAGCAATTAACTGACCATGCATACTCCAATTTTTTTATGCCAGTTTGTCCCTCAGAGGCTATTCTGTTACTATGCTACATAGATTAAATGTAACTGTTGCCTCAAATGGTGAATGTCATGACCAACTCCTGCTTACAGTTATAAACACAAATGCTTTAATAAATATTTCTTTCAAAATACAGTATCTAGTAGAATTAAGTCAAAGGCAACTGGACATTTAGGGGTTATTTATTGAAGTATGAATGGCAAAAACTCCAAAAAAATTTGAGTGTTTTCACTTTAGAATCCAAATTTGTAGTGTAGTTTTTTTGAGATTCATTAAATCCAGAGGAGGAAAAATGTACAAATCTGAAAATCTGTCATCTCAGACCTGCAGAGGTTGCGAAAAACTCAAAAACATTTTAGTTTTTTTAAACTAAAGAATCCACATTTTTAGTGAAAAAAAATACTCAAATTTTTTGAAATTTATTAAATCCAAAGGAGGAATAATGTCCAAATCTGAAAATCCAGCATCTCAGACCTGCAGAGGGAGAGGTCCCTATACGATTTTAGGGGGTTATTTATCAAAGGTCGAATTTTAGAGTTATGTGAGCTTTTTTAGACCTCCAATGAACTCACAACTCGAATGGTTTCCAATTTAATAAAAGTCAGGATTAACAACGTGAAAACTCGCATTAATCGAGTTTTCGGTGAAAAAAAATTATTGAGTTTTCAAGCAAAAGCCAGCAAAAAAAACTTGGCTATTAACATCTGGTTAATGGTTCAAGGGACCTCTGCGATTGACTGCTAGATGACCTTGACAATTTTGTGATAGTGTATTTTCAAATTCAAGCTATTTACAGGGTCGGGTATAATAAATCTCGAAAAATTTGAGTTAAAAAAAAAAATTCAAGTTTTTTTTTTAACTCACAAAATTGATCTATATTAACACATGTAACTTCTATCCCTTTTTCTATTAAGCTTTGCAAATGGTTATAAATGTAACGAGTGTCTGGTCTGTGTTTTTTTTTTTTTTTAAACTGAACTGGAGGGTGCTTTTTGCTTATCTATTCATTGGCTTTTGAAGTGGTCAACTCATAAGTCATTGCAAGTAGTAACTGGGTTAAGTAGCCTTCAGCTCAACAAAAGCACTTATGTTTTCTTTTTCCTTTTTTTTTTTTAATTTCCTTTTTTTATCCAAATTTCCTTCCAAGACAAAACAAACACTCCTACTCTCTGCAGCACAAAACATACAACTGTTACTTCTTTTTTTATCATTAAACTTATGCTCAGAAAATATATTTAGCACATCTGGTCCCAGACTTCACAGCCTTTTTAAAATTATTTATCTATTCATTAAAAAAGGCAATTAGAAAGCCACAGACATTTTGTAGAGAGACGCTGTCCCACAGTATCAATATAGTTAAAATATTGCAAACATACTCCATAGTGTGTTCAGTGGTCACACATTTTTCCTTGGCTTACACAAGCTGTAGTATGTTACCCGAGTTTTTTTTTTTTTTTTTTTTGTAATCTTTTTTTATTACTTTTTTACAACCAAACAAAAAAAAAAAATACCATAATCAAAATGCAAAACCAAAAAGAAAATTAAAACAGTGGTTGGTGGATATAGAGTTCACAATGCCTTTTTGTCTACAATGCAGTCTTTAACAGTGTCACACATACAAGCGGGTGCACAGTAACAGATTGTATATTGTATCAGTGTTTCTCTGGGAGGGACCACTTTTGACCTTAGATCATCCGCCCAGCCTTGCCACACCATATTCAATTTGTTTGGTGGGTTCCTATGTATAGACACTAATTGGGCCAGTGTGAGGTGTTCTTGCATAAGTAATTTCCACATTTGCAAAGTAGGGAGGTCTCCTGAAGGCCTATTAAGTGCTATACATTTACGTGCTAGGAACAGCAATTCTCTCAAGGATGTCAACATATGGTGCGATTTAGCATCATATAGCCAATAGGCAAGCTTTGGGGGATGCTGGAATTTGTATCATCGTGATTTCGATAAGTATCTCACACACCTCTGTCCAGAAGGGGGCAATTGCAGAGCAACTCCATGCTAAGTGGAAGAATGCACCAGGCATTTGACATTTGGGGCAGCAGTCATTTGGCCTTATGTTTGCCTTTTGCATGCGGGCCGGGGAAATGTATGTTTGGTGTAGAATAAGAGTTTGGGAGAATCTGCATTACATTGAAGGACACCAGACTTGGAGCCTCCAGGGCTTCCTCCCGCTCCTAATCTTATAATTCTGGTATATTCAGTTCCCATCTACCTCTAAAATTGCCCACCGTTTGTTTTTTATTTTTTAGCAGTGTAGAATAAAGCCATGATAGGGGGTGGTTTCTGCAAAAGTTAGTTAAATATTCTAGCATATTTTACATAAAGGGTTTTGATAATAAGACCGGGGATAGTGACCATTGGGCCTTGGCAGCCAGGCTTTAGCCGTCACATCAAAGTCATCTTTGATGGAGGTTTTTGGCAAAGGAAATACCAAAGTATTGGAAACAGGTAACCCATTGCAGGGGTTGGCCGGGTAGTTGGTAACATGGGGCTTCCATCATCCAGAGGAAATATATGGGATTTTTCCCTGTTTATAAGCAACCCAGAGAATTTCCCGAATAGATTTACCTTTTGGAGGAGTCTATTTAAACAGTCTGCCAGAAATATCAGCATATCACGCTATTTTTTCCTCCATATCTCCATACTTACAGCCCTCTAACTTTTCATCGGCCCTGGTGATAACGGCTAGCACCTTTATGGCCAGAGCTAATAGTGCAGGGGACAGAGGGCAGCCCTGCCTGCTACCCCTGCCCAGTGGGAAGGGTTCATAGACCAAGTTATTTGTACATACTTTTGCCAAAGGGTAGAAATACAACAGTTGCGCCCAGCTTATAAATTTGTCCCCAAAACCAAACTCATCATCATTTATTTATATAGCGCTGTCAAGATACGCAAACTCTGCAAGGGTTTGACACAGAAATCTCCATTCAATGGTATCAAATGCTTTGGCGGCATGAGGATAACCCTCTTGCCAGAGTTGATATGAAGTAACTGTAAATTCACAAAGAGTCTCCTGATATTTATGGTGGTTGCCCTCCCCATCATAAACCCCCTTTGGTCTCTATGAATCATCTTAAGAATTATTGAGTTCAATCGTATCATCAGTACTTTTGCTTATATTTTGATATCACAATTTAGCAGGGATATGGGACGGTAGGATTCACACAATGTTAAGACCTTCCCTTTCTTAGGAATTAGTGCAATGAGGGCCTCTGTCATGGAAGGAGGCAGGGTCCCAGCGGGTAACGCCTGTTCATAGCAGGATTTCAACCGGGTCATTACCATTAGGGAATGAGCTTATTGTGTCCTCTATCTCCTGCTCAGTTATCTTCCCATCTAGGGAGTCTCTCTCTATATTTAGTGTAGGGAAGTCTGCTAGATATGTTCGTAGCTCTTCTTTTGTATATGTGACTCTAGTTCTATAGGCATGGGAGATGTAATTTTTAAAGGTTGAATTGATCCCTGGCATATCCAATATCATATTGCCTTCTGAGGTACAAACATTTAGTATTGCAGTGGATGGGGCTATTTCCCTGCACGTAAGTGCCAGTAGGTGTCCTGTTCTATCCCCAAACATTCTCTTGAAATTCCAGCTAATTTGTTTCAATCCCACACAGGCCATTGGACATACATGTGAGGGTGGGCCAGGGTATTGTATGGTAACTCTGCATAGTACCTGAGTGCCACTGTGCAGATATTTTTTTGTGACAAAACCAGCATTTTTATTACTGAAAAGTAGATTCTCACCAGCCTATAAAACTGGTCACAAACTGTCCATGTACAGCTCTGGGTCAGGCCTTTTCTTTCTGTGTAGGTTCCGCTCCTTGTTGCCTTCTGGTGGAGTGTGTGGAATCCAACCATGCGATTACTTGTTGCGGAGATATGAAGAATGGAGATTGGCCATTGTGGACTACTCTGAGCTTGGGTGGGAAGAGCATTGATGTTTATGGGGGAAATTTACTAAAGGGCGAAGTGGCTAAAGCTGTCGTAATTTCGCTAGAGAAGGAGATAGACTCTGGCGCAACTTCACACTATAACGAATTTTTGCACTGGCGAATGGACGTAACTACACTAATTTATTCATCTTACTGAACGCCACCTCTATCGTCAGACTTGCCTTTGCCACCTCAGACCAGGCGGAGTTCAATAGAGTAGATAGGACTTGGTCCAAAAAAAGGGAACATTTTTCTAAGTCACAAAAAACGCTGGGGTTTTTTCCTACTTAAAGGGTGATAGACTGAAACAGATTGTACATTTTTTTGGGGGTTCCCTCCTTCCCCCCTACATTTGCTAACATATGGCACCACCTAAACTATACTGTAGGCACATATGTAGGGCATTAGCATACCTACCAACATTTAGGAAACAGAAAGATTTGGTGCATGTACTGTGCGCTGCCCATTTTTGTGGCCACACCTCCTAATTACCATGTTCATTTTACATAATTTGGTAGGTTATGAAAGTTTAAACACATTTCTTTGGTTTTTATATGTTATTACAGTTTTGCAAATGAAGGTGAATGCAAATTAAGCTGTGAGTCTTAAGTTCTTATATTATCAAACTGTCACAAAAGAATGTCAAGTATGTATCCTGGGCTGTCTGCCAAGACACTTTGTATCTGTTTCTGGCTGTTCAGTGCAGCAGATCAAAGACAACTTAGTACAACGGTGACAGCGGGTTGAGCTGTCAAAAGCGGGTCTGTCCCGCACAAAACGGGACAGTTGGGAGGTATGCATTATAACAACTTTATATAATTTTATTAAGGTTCCCTGGCCTTGTGTAGTGTAATATATTTGCTGCAGCATTAACGGCCATTGTACTTTAACTGCACGCCATATGCTAATTAGGGATCGCTAGTGTAACTGCTTATCGTATTTTCGCTAGTGCAACTTCGCAAGCATTCGGAACCCTGTGCGCAACTTCGGATCTTCGTGAATTAGCGTTGTCCAGGCGAATTTACGCCTGGCGAAGTGTTGCGATGTGCGCAAAGCCAGCTCTAGCAAATTTTTGCCGGTTAGTGAATTTGCCCCCATGAATTGCAGTCGTTGTTTTCTCACCTCCATTAAGAAATCCGGGTATAGTGAAATGTTGGCATTTTGCAGGAGTAAATGTATGTGTAAAATATATGCTATTTTTGGTACCAAAACTATATAGATTCAATTCAACAAAAAACGCTTAAATAGGCACTAAAGATCAGTGTACAAATAAGCTTTACTACTAAGTGCCCTTAAAGTATACTGGCGGCCAATTATTTATTTCGCATTTGAATGACTCCCCTAAAAGTGATGGTGACCCGGGTGCATATACCCCGGGTCCCGCTCTTAGGTTCACAATGCCTTAAACAGTATTAAGGGCAAATTATCAAAGGGAACTCACCAGATCCAACAGGTGGCCGGATGCATCGCCCCAAGCCCGTAGCTGTAGGTGAGTCGCAGTCAATATTCAAAAGTAAACAATACGAAACGCGTCAGGGATGTTTTTCACAAGATTGGAATAAAAGTTACCTTTTAACCTACACGGATGGAAATGGAGTGCTTGTCTACTTTTGAATATTGACTTTGCCTCTCTTAGTGCTGAATCCCGGTCCCTATAGTTCAACAGGCTTGCTATCAACGGTCTAGGCCCTGAACCAGGTGGAGATGGTCTGGCTGGAACTCGATGCGCACACTCTACTAGAAACTAGTACACCATCTGGGCCTGCATCTGAGGCTTGGGAGGGAGCCGAGGATAGGAAACTGTCGGGTGGGAGGTCAGTTGCATCTATGGAGGAGCAGCCGGGTGTTTGCAGTGCCGGCTCGTGTGCAAATGCTCCTAGGCACTTGGCAGCAGAGGCACTAACAGCCGACTTGTTACTACTGACTTTGTAGGATGCGAGTGCTCAAGGCCTGCGCCATCTTATAATCGTGCAGGGTCTTTAAGATCAGACCATTTAACGGCACTTGCTGGGGTCTTTGCAGCATGCCCATGATGACAGAGCTGGCTTCACCAGTGTTTGGCACTGCCGATTCTTCCGACTGGGTTCTCAGAGACGCACTTTAAATCAGAATATTTTCAGAATAATTGCAGGAGCGATGGAAGGCACGTCTTACCAAGAGCACATGCTGGCCACGCCCCCCGTTATCTGAGTTTTTGATCAGATACAGTTACACCAGATATTGCCTTCTAAAATCACATGTAAATATAAAAGTGTGTATTTTTAGTGTATGTGTAGCAAAGTAAGCAACGTCTCTTTTTTACACTAAATTCATGCAGGAGTCTTCTCCACATGAACCTACTGCACATAGTGGCATAGTTGGGTGTTCAAGAAGATACAAACCTTTTTAAAACCCTGATTATTGGTTTGTAACAGGAGAGTTTCTTCCCAAACTTTATGACCAGTCTATTGTAACATTCCTTTTCAAATTTTTTTAAGAAAAAATACCTTCCTTTTAATATTTTAAGAAAAACACCATTGAAGCCAAAAACACCATTGAGATTGGAGTTGCAGTTTTATGGGATATATCCTTAATCCATAGAGATAAGTCACTGGAAGAAAAAAAAAGCAGAAGCTGATTTGCTGAAATTTCTCACAGCTAAAATGATTTTAATGAAGTAGTGCCAACTTTATATTGGACCATTACTCACAATATCTCCTGATCATCATTTGCTTCATGAGTCCCACTGGACTTATTAACTGACAAGCCTCCACGAAGCTCAAGTTGACCAAGAATATATTACGTTGGGCCCAACACAGGAATTAGAAATATGCATGTAGAACTATTCATTAAACAAATGATTAATTAAGTAATCATGGGCTGCTTATATTACGTTTCTCAGAAACATGAACAGCAGTATGGTGATACCAACCTATTTGTTTTTGCAATATTGTGCATAAGAAGAGGCATAATAAATGAGTTGATAATTACATTCAAGATCTGTTAATGCAATCAAAAGTGTTAATGACTGGTAAAATAAACAGGTTTACATTTGAACCTGGTACATTATACCAAAATGCTTTTAAAGGCAACATAGAGATATGTACATGGTACCCTGTAGCAAAGCAGCTGGACAGCACCTGTACATGGAAGCTGGGTAGTGTTCAGGCTTTAATTCATCTTCCAAACATTCTCCTGCTATTCAGCTCTTCCACAGGAAATTAATGACTCCTGGTATGTTCCCATCTGCAAACAAAACAGATTGGGTTTAAATATAATTGCCAAAAGGAAAGAAATTCAAGTCATATTTTTTATAAAAAATTATTCATTGCAGTAATTGATCACATTGTTTGAAGAAACAATAGGAAATTGTAAATGTTAAAATTGTGTGTGCCAGTGAATGATATGGGGTATTATACTATTTCATACAGCATAAAGACAGATAATATTATCAACAAAGCATTTGTTCTTTGTAAACATTGTATGTGAAGCCGAGAATCAATTCTTATGCTTGGCCTTCTACCTTGCCTGCCCCGGGAACAACAGCCTAGGCGCAGGCACACACAGCAGATTACAGTTGCCAAAACATTCAAGTATGCTCTAAAATCTACTGCATGTGCCGGCACCCAGGCCGATACAATGGTTCTGGAGGAGGCAAGGAATAAGGCCGATGCCAGCGGAGGCGTTGAGTCTTGGCCTGTGGTTTTCCACAAGCCAAGAATCTATCCTGTGTGGCATTAGCCTTAGATCTAGTATATCTTTTAAGGGGGGCTTCCTTTTCTATCAGCTGTATTAGAGCTAACTGAACTAATTGCAGCACAAACAAAATCTTACAAAAATAACTGACTCCTGCATAGAGAATATTTCTGATATACATCTGCTAGGAAAGATATTCTAGTCTATATCTTCCAGTACCTATAAGTTATATTTTCATTTTCACAATTGTTCCCCTTTAAGATAATTTTCAGATTATTATTACATCTTTATCAAGTGCCTACACCTACAAAACAATGCCTGCCATCAATGTTTTTTTTTATTGTAAGGGACAATACACTATTAAGCAACTTTTAGCTAAATGCTCAAATGTCTTTAACTGGAAGCCACAACCAATGCGTAGATAAGGCATGTATCTTGCTCCTTCCTAACCTGTATTTGGAAAAATGACAGGCTTCTGCCTGATAGATTGGTCTTGTTTTTCATATATGAGTCGAACATAAAGCAACAGGGTCGGACTGGCCTGCCGGGGTACCGGGAAAAAACCCGGTGGGCCCCAACCTTGGTGGGCCCCTCGAGCCCTTGCTTTAGTTAATTTGCAATCACAAAATAAAATGATTCATTTTGTACGATGTGGTCCCACAGGGTTTTTGACACAAATGCATCCGGGGGATCTCTCTAAAATCGCACCGGTAAGTGATTGGCAGCAGCGGGTACGCCACCACCCGCTTGCCAAATGCGTCACTCTGCTTCCGCCAATATCAAGCTGCCTGCCTGCCAGTATTGTCTGTCACCTGGTTGGAGCTGAGCTGCTGAGGACCCTGTGATCACATGATCCCGCCCTGCTATGCTGCTAGTGATTTTGGCACCACTGTGCCTGCACGTAAATTTTACGTTTCAGGCAGCAAGGCAGGAGGCAGCCAACATAGTATGTCCTGGGTTCGCATTCTATTCGGTGCGGCGTTCAACTGCGATCAATCGCATTGAGGAACTGTCTGTGATCGTGCACAGTTCACAGTTCAGCAGCACATCAGAACAGTTCTTCAGCAGAGTATGGCAGTCGCACAACTCCATCTCAGGTCTCCCAGGTGGCACATCTTACCGAACATGACTTTACTGGCTGCTTGGAAGCCTCCAATTGTGAACACCTTGCTGCAACATCATAACAGGTACTGACTTTGGTCTAACTAAACAAAAAAAAAAAATACTCTTTGTGTCACTGTCACTAGGGTGGGGAGGGGAGATGAGCAGACAAAAAGTTTCAAGTTTTTTAACCTCTTAGGGGTAAGTACACCTTTGCGTTAACTTTTATTATGTTATAGAATGGGCAGGTCTTAGCAACTTTTCAGTTGGTCTTATTTATTTTTATTTGCCTTATTTTATTATTTATTTTGCCTTTTTCTATATTTGTATGCCTAATTGTTTGCCATCTTCTGACTCAAACCAATGCCTAGTTGCTAAGGTAATTTAGACCCTACCAACCAGATCAGTGCTGAACTTCCAAACTGGAGAGTTGAAAAAAATGCTAAGTAATTAAAAAAAACCAAAGAAAAAAATTTAAGACCAACTGCAAATTGTCTTAGACTATCACTCTCTGGGTCATACTAAAAATTAATTTTAAAGGGATTGTGTCATGATTTTTATGGCGTAGTTTTTATTTCCAAATTATACCGTTTACACTGCAGATAATTCACTCTACCATATAAAATGTCATTCCTGAACCAGCAAGTGTATTTTTTTTAGTTGTAATATTGGTGTGTAGGTGCATCTCAGGTCATTTTGCCTGGTCGTGTGATTTCATAAAGAGACAGCACTTTAGGATGTAACTGCTTTTTGGCAGGCTGTTGTTTCTCCTACTCAATGTAACTGAATGTGTCGCAGTGGGACTTGGCTTTTACTATTGAGTGCAGTTCTTATGTGTACCACAGAGCTGTTATATGGTTACCTTCCCATTGTTCTGCTGATGGGTTGCTGTGGGGGTGATTTCATTCAAACTTGCAGTAAAGAATGACTGAAGTTTATTAGTGCACAACTGACATGAATGGGGGCACCTGGGAAAATGACAATACGTCTAGACCCATGCCAGATTTCATTACATTTAGAAAAAAAATTGTGGGCGCTATTTTGTACTAGAGTGGGGGGTGTGGGCCCTTGAGATGAGGTTTCCTGGTGGGCCCCAAGCACCCCAGTCCGACACTGTAAAGCAATATTTCACAAATATTTACAGCCAAATATCCAGGATACCTGGAAATTTGAGTGCCATTGTCAGGTTTTGCTTGCTAAAACAAGGGCTGAATGTAAACCTTCCACTATTTTAAAGGTCAGTAAAAATTTCCCTTTAGATTATATTTTTCTTTGAAAGCAATTTTTAATTTATTACTTATAATAACACCAGGCATTATCAAAACAGTAATTTATGAGATAACAATCTCTTTCTGGTACCCGGTAATGAAAATATTTATGTCCATGCTGAGGATTTGCACTGTTTGATCCGCAGGACTTCCTATGTAAATTATATTTTCTGAAAGCCTTTTCAGAACATCAAAAGCAGCCTCAGTATGGTCATTAGCCCTGTAGCCTATACCTGGAGGTGCCTTTAGGCTTACATATTCCTGCGTGTTTGTTTAGTTTAGTCTTCAAGACCATAGAGCCCTTCTGTAACAGTTCCAAGCCACACTTTTTTTTAATTTAAATGCCAATTTATTATTTATTGATTACCAAAGACAAGTTAAAGCATTTTCACAGCTCTACAACTCTTTACAGGTGATGCAACATCCCGTTTGAGATTTTTAAATGGTTTCAAGGGGTTCCTTCTTTCCTTAGGGTCCTAAAGAGCTAAAATTGTGCCCCACATTGTATAGTTATAAATTATATATAGGTATAGTTGAAGTGAAAATGAGCTACCACAGTTGTTTTACAGGGCTTTTTAACTATTATCTGTCAGTAATTACGGATTCCACTCTATTGGTAGAAGCAAGTGTGGCATTTTGCTTTTTACACATATTGCAGGTCAAATCTACAAGGTATATCATTCATGTAATGTCTATACAACACCCTTTCGGGCTGCTCAGCATTAAGGATTATACATGAACTGCCTGTTATTCCATGCAGGGTTGCAGACTGTGCCAGGTGTGCTTCCTGAAAAAATAAAGGCAAAATTGTGACCGTGTGCTTGTGTAAGTACATCATCTAAGTACACATCTGACAAGGCTGACCTTCCACTTGCTAGTTGTACATGTACCAATACAATTTTCTTCTTTCCATCAGATATGTGTTGGCTTCCAGGGACCAATTTGTGTTCAAACCCGAACTATATTTTCTATAATACGTTATAGGTCAAAACTGAGCAACTGGTCAGCAATTTGCCCAGACTTGCATAGGCCAGAAGCTCCATTTGGAGATTCAGCCAAACATCATATGAGATTGTTAGTCAGATAGCCATATTCCAGTTTAACTATAAGAGAAATCTAGCACCCTCAGGCACGGATCAGCGTCAATGGGGTGATGTCACAAGAGTTCAGGCCAGGGATGCCCCCTCTCACCATTACTATTCGCCCTGGCCATAGAGCCCTTGGCGATCCTAATACGCTCAGCCCATTCTATCAGGGGAATGTATTAGGGGCAGGATGAGGAACGGATATCCCTATATGCGGATGATGTGCTGTTATACCTGAATGATCCTGGCCCCTCCCTACAGGCAGTACTTGAAATCACTACAGAATTTGGTCAATACTCAGGATTATGCATTAACTGGGACAAGTCGAGTGTCTTCCCCGTAGATGAAGGTTTAGAGCCTTTGGATTACCCCCCCTCGCCATTGAAATGGGTTAACTCATTTAGATACTTAGGTATTATAATTGAAAAAGATAGCTCCAGATACAAAGACCTAAATCTAACCCCAATAACAGATAATATGTCACTTAAGCTTAAGCAGTGGGGAAAATTTACCTCTTACCCTATGGGGCAGAATCAACCTGCTAAAAATGGTCTTCCTACCTAAATATCTGTACATCCTACATAATTCCCCTGTATATATACCCAAACCTGTTTTCCAGCGTATAGAGCAAATCCAGTCCTCGTTTATATGGGAAAAGAAATCCCCCCGGTTCTCTAAACTTAAATTAAAAGCCCCGCTCAGTGAAGGGGGACTGGGATTCCCAGACCTTTTCTGTTATTTCCTGGCCTCGCAGCTGTTTTATATAGCCTGGTGGCTGGTACCAGACCCACACAACCCCAATCTTAAATTGCAAACTACTTTGGCTGGCTCGGTTGATTCCTTAAAATATATACTGAATCAGAAGTTATCAGAATTACCAGTAAAAATCCGGTCCTTACTACCCCCCATAGGGCATGGACAATGGCCAAGCGAACTCTTCGCCTTTCTAATCCACTGCTTACCGAGGATCTCCCACTGTGGGGCAACTCACACTTGCCCCACTTTGGGACACTCCTCACTTACATGAGATGGCCGAGGGCTGGGATTATGATGTTGGGGGATGCGGCGCCGGATGGGCTACTCCTCACTAGGGAAATCAATACAAATAATTATATAAAGAATGATGCGATCCGCATCGGAGCTCACCCAGTAGCGCTGTGTTCTCCTGGTCGCAGCCCGTGCGAGACGCCGGCCACTTCCCGCCGGTATTCAGTGTAGAGCAGGCAATATTCTCGTCATCATCGGCGCTGATCCAAGACACGGCACACAGACGACAGCATCAATGCAAAAGGTTGGCTTTATTTGAACACACACATACGGTTGTGGATTACAGCGGTGGACATACAAGGCTGTCTGACTACGATTAGTCAGACAGCCTTGTATGTCCTCCGCTGGAATTCATGATCTCACACAGGAGGAGTGGGACGAATCCACCTCTACAGCATATCAATATCTCATTGCAACTAGGGACAGGTTGATTCAGTTTAAAATAATACATCAGCTCCACGTTACACCATTGCGGCTGAGTCGTATGGGAGATACGAGCAAGGCGTGCTGTCCCATATGTCAACAGAGGGAGGTGGGATATCTTCATATGATATGGGAATGCCCTAAGGTGAATAGATTCTGGAACAGAGTAATGACCCATATACAGGAAAAAACGACCTTCCCCAAAATAATGTCACCACAAGTCTGTGTTCTTGGAGTTGTAGACGAGGTGACCCCCTTTAGAGCAAAGAGAGACCTCTGGCGTAGCCTACTGTATTATGCTAGGAACGCGCTCCTTATGAAATGGATGGACCCAAAAGTACCCTCCTTACAGTTTTGGTTGGACCTTATTAATAAAAATCTTCCGCTGATTCAGATGACATATCTAGCTAGAGGGTGCCCCGCCAAATTTGAGAAAACCTGGGAGAATTGGACGGAGGCCAATTCCTAGATAATAGGGCTTCTATAGTGATACACCGGCTCGTGTCCAGAGATAAACTTAGGTGCACCTGATATTACAATGTCTCTATGCATTTATTACTCTGTGCTTCTTGTATATGCTATGCATTATGTACTGAGATGAGGTCTAATATCTTTGCTATTATTCTGTATTTTGTGGACTGTGTGGAATGTACCTGATGCCCCCCCCTTTTTCTCTTCTGTACCCCCCCCACCTTGAAAACAAAATAAACACTGTTATAAGAGAAATCTAGCAGCATAAATGTAAGCACCAGCCATATTGTTCTCTGTTTGCAGTAATGTGGGATGTCCACAGGCACCTCTGTCACGACAACCTGGTGATGGGGTACTGGGAGAGATTGGCACCCTCTTCAATGTCTATATACAAACAGGACCAGCACTTGGAAGCTGGCCATTCCTGTTTGCAGGCCATTTTGGAGAGCAACCAACAGAATGTGTTATATATTTCACACATCTCTTACATATTATGTAAAAGAGACTCTGCTGAGTTTATGCTGTATGCCATATTCCAATAAATGACCAGCATGCCCAAGCAAACTTGCTTTTATCAAGACATTAGGATTTTTCTGTGCTTCCATCCATTCATATATTTGCACCCCCTTAATGGGGTTTCAAATTTAAGAAATATGTAGTGGCTATGGCAAATATCCTTTACCATTTGTTGATGTATATGCTTTAATAAAAATGTACTATAAGCTGTACTAATGGAACAGCATAAACAAAACTCTTCAACAAACTTTTCATATATATATACTGTATATATATAGATTCTATCATTCATCATTGTAGGCTTAAGCTTTGTGCAGACAGCCAAGAAATAGAATCGTGTTGGGATCTGATGAACGGGTGGCAAGATCAGAGTACTTTACAAACTATTAAAAATGTAATAGGACTTGACAAAGTATGAAATTCGCAGGGCTTCTCATCTGGTGTTTATTGAATTATATTGCCCATAAACCTGGATTCTTTTTATTCTTTCTTTTAAGAGCTTTCATTCTCATAATTGTTTTCCATCAGTTCATAGCATTTCCACACAAATCCTGATTCCTTTTCAAATGGTCGACATGCAAGTTAGGCAAATTAGCATATGTATTCCTTTAGGGAAATTCTGTGATATTTACAACCCACCATCATAACATTTCCCCTTAATAAATTATCTCTCACAGTCTGGCAGCTTTTTTTCATTAGCCAATGAAACCTCAATCTTGATTGCACAACCACACAATACTGTTAAACAATGTTTTATTTTTTTCTCTCTTCTGCTTTAGTCCAGTTAATTTTATGGTTTGCAATTAAATACTGCTGATCAAACCATGAAAACTCTTAT
The DNA here is from genome assembly GCA_038501925.1 of Xenopus petersii. NCBI lineage: Eukaryota > Metazoa > Chordata > Amphibia > Anura > Pipidae > Xenopus > Xenopus petersii. The sequence goes on from CM076678.1 coordinate 61,420,782, forward strand.
ATAAGGAGGCACTTTTCATCCAATATTTGGTCTTTTTGAAGAGTTGGTGGATGCCTGCAAAGAACAGGATATTTTATTTACATTGTTATTATCATTATATTTGGGCTATAATGAAATGTCTGACATTTCTGGGAGTTGGTTCATTCATAATTAATGCAGATAAATGTGAATATTAGGTTAAAATTATAGTGTAGTGCCATTCTTTGTGAATTCTAACTACCTGGATGCAGACAAGACACAAAACTTCCCTTATTGCCCCTTTCTTTATAGCTTCCTTCCCTTTGTCAGTTGTTACATACACTTATATATAGTGCTGCAGAATATGGTGGCATAAATATATATATATGTATTGTACATACGTGGTGCATTCCAACAAACCATCAGTTCATGCCCATCAGTTCATGCCAGGGTGCTGTCCCGTAAGTTTTAGACAAGTATTGCAAAAATGAACGCACTCCTGGACATATATATATATGTATATATATATATATATATATATATATATATATATATATATATTTAAGATCAACTCTATAACATACCTTTCATGAAGAAAGGTTTAAACAACCCTGTTAAGCACCGGTAAGTTATTTGCTTATTTGTACCATCTAATATATTTCAAGTTAATTATTTGGACAATGTATGCAAACAGGTGCATGGCCATGGGGGGGCTGAGTGGAGCCCTAGTTTTACGTTGAAATACAGGCAATGCAATCCTGTTCTTTGATGTCTATGGACATTTAAATTTGTATAAATGGGCATTGGCAAGACTGAGTAATCATAATGGATGTCGGAAAGCAGCCTAAATCTAAAGCAGGTCAGTTTGGGACAGTCTGGTGTGAACAGAATTTGGATCTGTAAGCGTGTAATACTTTTGGAAACTGCAGAAGAAACAAAAATGTTTACAAGAATAAGAAAAAATGTTTTCTAGTAATTTAACACAACAGAAAAGTTGGATATGGTCACATTTTTAAATTTTGTAAATGTTTAGTTTCACTTTTGAGAACAGTTAATTAGATGCAACACTTCAGCTGCTCTTGGTATTGACCTCTGCACCCCTGTGGACTCTGTCTATGGATCATTTTCATTCTGGTTGAAGAAATTAATGGAACCTTGAAAGCTGTTCTGCAGAAAATAGAGAATAATCCCCTATATTGTTCACTTGTCTTAACAATGGGGACCCCTTACAGTATATCTCTTAGAAAGAGTATACAAAAGAAGTTCAAAGAAATGCTTGGAAAACTTGAATCTGTTTTCCCATGTGTTTGTCCATTTGCCAGTCATTCTCACTCCTTTCATTTTTTTCCCTGCATAGTTGACTTCTGTCTTGAGCCAAACAAAAAGCAACTTCTCACAAACACACTGAATCATCTGAAAACCATACCCTGCAGAAATTGCTCCATTCTTCCTTTCTCTATTTTGATTGTGTCAAACTCCTTTCATGTGACTATTAAACTCCATTTAATTAGGAAACTAATTGTGAATGATACGAATTCAGAATTCAATGTGGGTTGCAAGTCAGTTTCTGGCTGTTCCCATCTGTGTTTTGAGAAAATTCTAGGTGCCACACACTCCTCACAGTTATTTAATTCTTGCTTCCTCTGCATTTCACATGGGCGATGACAATAATTTGAGGTTAATGTGTGTTCTGGTTTATAGTGTGGTAGACAGGTGAATGAATTAAATATTCTGCGTCGTTTGTGAAATAATCATGTTCATGTTCACTATCTCTCTATGCTTCCTTTCCTAGCAGATGTATTAGACCTCATTCAAATAACTGATTCCAGTACAAACAAAATCTAACAAAATAACTGCCTTTTGCACAATTTCTGCATTTAGAGAGACATGATGTCTGGTGATTTTAATAGAGTGAGCTCTAATACATCTTCTAGGCAAAAGAAGCCTCCCCTATAAGATATGTTGGATCTATCTAAAGGGCCATGCACGGAGAGATCAGCTTGTTTGGCGATGTTGCCAAACAAGCTGATCTCTCTCTGATATGCCCACCTTGAGGTGGGCAATATCGGGCTGATCCGATCGTGGGCCCTAGGGCCCAACGATCGGATCCTAACGAATGGGAACGAGCGGTCCGATGGCAGGACCGCATCAACGAACAGATGCGGCTGCGATCCAACAGGATTTTTAGTCCCATCCAATCGAGATCTGGCCGACAGGCCAATAAGCTGCCGACTCGGTCTGTCGGCAGCTTTTATCGGCCTGTGTATGCCACCTTTACACCCAACTCCTGCATGGAGAGAAAATGAAGAGAAACAGATGCTGAGAGTGGAATAGTGGAAGATGAACTTGATTATTTCAGAAACAGGACAGAATATTGAATTGATTGTATTTAGAAAGTTTCTTGTTTCAGAACGCTGAAGCTTATATTAAATTTTCATTTTCACCATAGTTCACCCTTTAAACTCATTTTAATGTGGACTTGCTCGCTAAAGCATCAGTGACTGGTGAGGAACCTACCATCTCCCTATACAACTGTAATTTTTTTCCCCCTGGCTCTGTGCAAATGCACCGTATAGGCATTGTATGCACATAGGAGTAATAGTAGTGAAAGCATACATGCTCTGTTATCGTAGGGAAATAATTTAGCACTTCATGTTCCCATGCCTCTGTTTATAGGGTGCGAGGTAACAAGCATATGTTTAAATAATCTTTCAGTTAAACAAATTCATTATTAGTTATCTGCTAGTATAATAATTGCATTGTATCTAGAAGTCCCCCAGATTCAACCATTATACTGAAGGTTATTTATACCCCTTGAAACAATTATTGTGCCCGACAAAAGCCCTACAGAATCTGTCTGCACTCTTAATCATCATGTTTGTCTTGGACTGAATTGTTCAAAGGAATTACTCAGAACTTTTGCATGTTTATCTGTTATTGCCAAAAAAGCTTGAAACCTTGGCATGCCTCACATAGTCATAATTAAACTTTGCGACTTGCTGAGGTTTTGCAGTATTGTGGTGCAGAATTTTAAATAAAGGATAAGCCTGTTAAAATGATTTTAGATGCATCCTGCTCTGCCCATATACTTAATAGTTTTATTAGGCTTTATGTGAAACCACTGATCTCTGATAAGCAGAATAGGAGATGGCCAAGTAGAACTGGCAGAGCTTAATAATTCGATTTTAATAATCCATTCACTGACTGTGATAGGAAATTTAGTTTTTTTACCTGTCCCTACACAGCTGATTTTAGAGATGCAACATGTAATGTTATTTCTTTTAATCCTTTGAAGAAATCTTATAGTTCTGGGACTGTTCTAATACTATGAAACTCCTTGATGTCAGAAACTTTTGGGAACCCTTAATATAAGACTTTATTAGTAGAAAGTTGAAGTGTGTTGTACATTATGAACACTGAAATGTCAGTCAGGATCAATCTCTAAAACATAACATATAGGTAGAAAAAAAGTTAAATTGTCTTGTGTATTAATACAATGATACTTAATAAATAGTGAACCTAAACATGGCTCCTGTGTTGTACCCTTGCACCCAAGTGAACACGTGTGTAAAGCAGCTCCACCAAAATCAAAACCCAACTGGGTTATTCAAATAAAAAGCAACATTCCCCCTGTTGAATAAATCAACAAAGGCCAAGTTTCTAGTTTCATCATGGAGCAGAGCTGGGATTGTGCTCGTTAATCAGCTGGCTGTCACATGGAAATGAAGATATTTGACTAGTTGGGGGTATTTACTAACACTCAAATTTGTCTCATTTTTGTAATTAAAAAAAAGTTGACCTAACCCTTTTTTCTAAAAAATGAGCTCGAAAAAGTTGGTGCGGGAAAGTCGCGTCAAAATCGGGCAATAATTAGAATCGTACAACTTCACACCCAAATGGCTAAATTTTCTCGTGTTGTCCCCAGAAACCCCAAACCTTTTCAGATTATCCAAAGGCTTTGATACTATAAATACTGTATATGCTGACATTCTTCTGGTTTCTTTTTTATGCTGTCATGCAAAACTGCAATTCTACATTAAGTTAAGTATGTAAAGAAGGGGGTGTTTTTTCCTAATCTGTTTTAAAGAGGAACTATCACAAAATGAAAATTTAATAGAAGCTTCCCCATACTGAAGTAAGAAACTTTCTAAATACAATCAATTGAAAATTCTCCATTGTTTCTGAAATAATCAAGTGTATGTTCATTATTCTTTTCTCATCATCTGTTTCTCTTCATTCTGTCTTAATGCTGCAGTTGGGTGTCAGATGAATGATCCAATAGCTCTTATGGGGGGGGCTCCCTTTCCTAGCAGATGAATTAACGCTCACTCAAATGACTGATTCCAGTACAAACAAAATCGAACAAAACAACTGCCTTTCGCACAAATTCTGCATGTAGAGAGACAGGATTTCTGGTGATTTAGAGTGAGCTCTAATACATCTTGTTGGCAAAAGGACCCCCCTATATAATATTTTGGATCATTCATCTGACAACCAGTTCCTGAATTAAGACAGACTGAAGAGAAACAGATGCTGAGAGAGGAATAACGAAGATAAACTTGATTATTTCAGAAATGGTACATAATTTTTAATTGGTTGTATTTAGAAAGTTTTTTATTTCGGTTTTTCCGAAGCTTATTATAATTTTAATTTTCATGATAGTTGCCCGTTAAAGTTAAAAGTATATGAATTTCCTCATATGTCATCACTATATTTTTCTAAACTATGCCAGGTATTATCTTCTCAGATCACTGGTAACTTCTATATAATTATTTAACATCAATATCATTATTTTATATGTCAGCTTAAATGTACACTGCAGAATTTTTGAAAAAGACTTGAATTCGTGGTCCAAAACAAATGTGTGTGCAGCTGATGACTCAGGGTGCAGCAGCCATGGTCACATCTGTACTTTATTGAACAAAATAAGTAAGTGAAATTTCAAGGTTTTGTGTTTACTCTACAAAAAGTTACCAGGGGCAGCCTGTCTAATTCTTAAATAAGCAAAGTATGGTGCTGTGCAAAGAACAAGTCTGGAAATAGAATTTGGTTACAAGTATCTATATCATTCTCACTGACACACCCAATCCCGTTTGTAAAATATCTTGTGTGGAATATAAATCTAATGTAAAATTTGCCCTCTCAGTAATCATTGACCTCTTTATATGCTTCTGGAATATTTTAAGTAAAACATCAAAAAAGCCTAATAAATATAGCATAAAAAGTCCATATCTGAAAAAATTTTGCAATTTGACTTTGATTAATCACATGCTGGTCAGATTTTTCCAAATCCATGGGAGAAAACCATGGTTCCTTCTTTTAGTGGCAGGAAAATTTGTTGCATAAATACAAATGAAATCTGACTTACTACTGTAGAAATCTGATGGATGTGGTCTACTTAAAGGATTAGATTGGAGGTTTTCTATTCTTAAATTCCTAATGTGGAGCAGATGCTTATGGAGAGGTGAGATCACTGATATTGTTCTTGATTAGATGCTGTTCCTCTTGAGTGGTGATACCCAACCTCACAGTTTACAGATTAATATTGTATATCTCCTGACTAAGCACAAAGAGAATAGTTTATGAGGTGGCAGGAACATTTATTCCATTGACTTGATAATATTGGGAAACATATGAAAGTATTTTTAAGCATAATATATTTGGTAATTCTGAAATTCTGTAAATAGAAATCAAACGAGTAATCCATTGGTGGTGTTTGTTTAGAAGGCATCATTGCAGCAAAAAAGGAGTATTGCCAAATGTGTTCTGCTATAGGCTAGGGCCTTCCATTCCATTTTTTCCATATAAAATTAGTGTATGGCTGCCCCAACTATAGGCTTCCTGCATATAGTCTTAAATAGTTGGGATTTCAAAAAAATGCTTAGTGGCTCATTCATGTTGATTGATACACCCAAGCTATAAGTGCTTAGAAACCCGGTTGCAGGTGACTTTTGAACTTGGAGCAGACCTGGCCTAGAAATCTGTGGATTCTGGCATGTGTACCTTAAATTCCCGAAACTCCACTACAGAAAGTGATCGGGCAATCCATTGTGTGGCGCTCCATTTCTCCTCCCTGCCCTTGTTATAGTAGATAGCCTGGGAGGCGCACGATGGATCGTCACCGTGTCGCCTTTTCTGAAGAGGAGCTGAAGCGGCGTTTCGGTCAGTTATTTCTTAATAAAGGCTTTACGATTTTAAAGTTGAATTTTTTCGATGTATACTAACGAATTCTTTAAAAAAAAAAAAAAAGTATGCTTTAAAGGTGAACCATCCCTCATTCCTAGAACTTTGGATAATGGAAAAGCTTCATGCTTTGCAGAAACACATGGGAAGCTGTTGTTAGGCCATGCATATGCAATGTAGTCCAGTTTGCCCCAGAATACCCAATATTTTCAACATTCAGTAACAAAAGTTAAAAAAAAAAAAATCCTCCCTCCTCCCCTCCAGCCTAGTTGCTACCCTGGGAAAATGCCCCTAACTCTTTACTTACTCCTCCGTGCAGATTCTGTTCTGTGGAGTTCATCAGCACCGTCTTCAGCTGCTTTGGTAATCTTCAGAATGAGACTAGAACTTCGCAGAGTTTCTGCACATGCACAGTTGTTGCAAAACAGAAAATTGCTCCAACTGTGCATGCGCTGCTACTCCGGTCTCATTCCGAAGATTACCGAAGTGGCTGAAGATGGTGCCCATGAACTCTGCTGGACAGAATCTGCACAGAGGGGTAAGTAAAGACTTAGGGGCATTTGCCCGGGGTAGCAGCTAGGCTGGGGGGGAGGAGGAAGGGGGTCTATGTAGGGTAGGGTTGAATTCTCCTTTAAAGGGATACTGTCATGGGAAAACATGTTTTTTTCAAAACGCATCAGTTAATAGTGCTGCTCCAGCAGAATTCTGCACTGAAATCCATTTCTCAAAAGAGCAAACAGATTTTTTTTATATTCAATTTTGAAATCTGACATGGGGCTAGAGATTTTGTCAATTTCCCAGCTGCCCTGGTCATGTGACTTGTGCCTTCACTTTAGGAGAGAAATGCTTTCTGGCAGGCTGCTATTTTTCCTTCTCAATGTAACTGAATGTGTCTCAGTGAGACATGGGTTTTACTATTGAGTGTTGTTCTTAGATCTACCAGGCAGCTATTATTTTGTGTTAGGGAGCTGTTATCTCGTTACCTTCCCATTGTTCTTTTGTTTGGCTGCTGGGGGGGGGGAAGGAAGGGGGTGCATCACTCCAACTTGCAGTACAGCAGTAAAGAGTGATTGAAGTTTATCAGAGCACAGGTCACATGACTTGGGGCAGCTGGGAAATTAACGATATGTCTATCCCCATGTCAGATTTCAAACTTCAATATAAAAAAATCTGTTTGCTCTTTTGAGAAATGGATTTCAGTGCAGAATTCTGCTGGAGCAGCACTATTAACTGATTCATTTTGAAAAAAAAATTTTCCCCCATGACAGTATCCCTTTAAGTTAACTTTTAGTATGTTATAGAACATACTATTCCTAGCATCTTTACCATTAGTCTTCATTATTTATAGTTGTTAAATTATTTCTCTTCTTCTTCTTCTTTGCTTCAATCACTGGCGTAAATAGATAGCTGCTGATATATAAAACTGACAAACTAATGATCAGAGTACTAAATAACTGAAAAAGCATAAAAAAATTAAAAACGAATTGGAAATTGTCTCAATACCAATGTCTACATCGTACTAGAAGTTATTTTAAGGGTGAAAACAACCTTTAATTGGATTTATAGTTACTTGAAGGGCAATTTGGGTATAGCCTGGTGTAAACCGGAATAAATCAACATATGTTCTTTATGTCATGACCTTATTAATAACCATATTGTACTTTTATCCACCCAAGTATATGTTTTTACAAGAGATTCTTCAAAAGCTAATTTTCTTTGACATGCTTTGGTCAAAATATAATATTTGGAAAGAGAATATGTTTGTTGGTCTTCCAGAGTGGTTACATAATGTATTACTTAAGAAGCATATGCATATCTAGTTGACATTTTGTCCAGTTTCTGCAGCTGCTCTCTGTAATTCCACACTCACTCTGCCTTTTGAATTAGCCAAATGTGTTTATTTTAAAAACTCTTTGAATGTAAAACCATTATTCCTAAATATATATGTGGGCCACTTCCATGAAAACAAAAGAGTTTGCACTTGTTTAACATCTTAAAACAGATAAAAACACTTGTTGATGCAGCTGTTAGGGGGTTCTTGAACAAGCTATTCTATTGAACTGCTGTTTTGGCCACATAAGCTTATAAAAACTGCATCTTATGATTATTGAGCACTAGAATTTATAGGCAGGTGAAGTCCAATCTTTTTCACAGTGAGCCCATTGCCCAATTTAACAAATGACAATATAATGATAATAAATATATATTGAAATTGTGATGGTATTCATATAAATCTTATAAACATTTTATTTGAGTGAAGCAGCTAATATATGTGACAAGTGAAGAACTGTAACATATAATCATTGCATATTCAGGCAGTCCCCAGGTTACTTACTAGGTAGGGTCTGTAGGTTTGTTCTTTAGTTGAATTTCTATGTAAGTTGAAAAATATACATTTACTTACTGTATTAAATGCATCAAGACAGACATTTGTCTTAACATAGTATTTATTTTACCTTTCTGTACATATTTATTTTTACCTTTCTGTGCTCTGCAGTAGACAACACACGCCAGAGAGGTTTTGGGCAGGTGGTTTAGTAAATCTAAATGCTAATAAAAGTCAAGCAAACCATAGTATGTTACTGTAATAGCCCCCATATGTAAGTATGAGTTGTTTGTAATTTCCCTGTACTGTATTCTCTGTTTCTTATGCTAAAGACCATTTCATATTGTCTTCTTGAGTAAACACTTTAAGGACAGCCTCACTGGCAAGTATAGAAGAAGCTGCTATATTGTGAAGCTGAGCTTTGCTCACAGTTCAACCCAGTGTGCATCAATCAGGGGACATCAGTAATAATGATATGGAAATTGTTTAGCTGGATTATTTAAAGGGGCGATTCACCTTTAAGTTAACTTTTAGTATGTTATCGAATGGCTAATTCTATTTGCCTTTTTCTTCTGACTCTTTCCAGCTTTAAAATGGGGGTCACTGACCCCATCTAAAAACAAGTGCTCTGTAAAGCTTAAAATTTTCTGCTATTGGTACTTTTTATTACTCCCCTTTTTATCCAGGCCTCTCCTATTAATATTTCAGTTTCTTATTCAAATAAATGCATGGTTGCTATGGGAATTGGGACCCTAGCAACCAGATTGTTTATATGGCAAACTGCTGAATAAAAAGCTAAATGACTCAAAAAACACAAATAATACAAAATTAAAACCAATTGCACGTTGGCTCAGAATATCACTCTCTATATCATACTAAAAGTGAACTCAAAGGTGAACAACCCTTTTAAAAAATGTAGTACGTTTTGCCCAGGTGTAATCCATAGCAATCAGCATATAGCAGACAGTTTGTTGTGAATTGGCTGCCAGTTAAATATACTGCCTATGGGGGTTATTGTGTATAAGAGGTAAACAATTTTTAAACCTACATAACTAAATTATATCGGCTACTTCTTAAGCTTTCCATGTCCTGCCAGATCTGTTTGTTTGGCAAGGTTGATAAGTGAGCTGATCTGGGCTCAACTTGGCCACCCACACACTGGACAAAACTTGGGCCAATATTGGATCATAAAGAGTAGCTCATCAGATGAGGACCATATGAACAAACCAATGCAGTCCTAGTCAGACAGGAAAGTTCAATTTGGCCAGATATTGGTTGGCAGGCCTGTTGGTGGGCCACATGCATGGACAAATAAGCTCGGTTTTGGACCAGTTTGTCAGCTTTCATCAGGTCACCTTTAGCGTCATCAAACTGAAAAAAAAAAACTAATTTATTTCAGTTGTATAGAAAAGAAACTTGCCTGGAAAGAATTGGGAAACTATTATGATAATGTTTAACGTAGTATGATGTTTTCTCTAGAGCACAAAAGAAAAAGACAGTGTAGCTAAGTATAGATGTGACTTATTGCAAAGAAGCAGATTGCTTAGTTTTGGCAGCCTCTGAACGCCCATATGGAGAAGTTAAGAATAAAGAGCACTGATATAATTTATTAAACATTTTAACCCTCCTGCACGGGCATTTTTACAGTGTGGAGCCTATATCAGAAAGGCTGCAGAGCATTTGAAGACATGTCCCATATTAACACCCAATTCTCCACCTTAAAATAACTGTCAGATGTCAGAAATGTCAGATGGTTTGTTTTGTAACCATATATTTTAATGTATATAAAAAAGAATTCATGTAGCAGTATTTGGCATTCAGCAGTTACACTGAAGTATTAAATCAGACCTTGATGCATATAGTTGAGCATGTGCTTTATTTTTCAGCTATTTGGCTCTGATTCTGCCAGACTTGCAGGGAAATAGTTAAATTCAGTAAAGTAAGGATTAACCCGTTGCTTTTGGCAGAGGAGCTCACTTCTTAGTAATGTATGTGTCAAGCCCCTCTGGCAGCATAGGGATTAATTAACTGTCACACAAGGATGGAGGAGATGGAAAGTCTAACAAACAGAAAACATGGCAGCCAGTTCAATTCTCATAAAAATGTTCCAGGTAAAATGTTCCTAAAGAGTGTTCCAAGACTAAATCTACTGTATGTTACTCCAGAAGACTCAGAGAGTCATTTTTTCATTGGAAGGCTTTTCTCTACCTACATTTGCAGAATCTCTTAAAACAGCTGAAGTCCACTAGCAGGATCCCGGAAGGACAAAGTAATAGGCCTACTTTAATTATTCTTTGGACAATGGACACATTTTCATGCCTCTTCATTGCAAAAGAGTTGCACAGTGTATCCCCTGGAAAGAACACCAGGTGGATTTTACTGAAGCCCAGTAAGGAATGGGCTAGACAATAAAACCTGCAGCTGGATGTGTTGGGTCTCCTTTTATTGTTTTTGGCTCAGAACATCAGGGAGGGACCTGTGTACATTTGACACATTCCTTGCTCTGCTTTTACTCATTTTCTCCATCTACTTTTGGTGACAAATAATTTGGGAGCACATCATTTTTATTACTGTATAATTTGTCTTACGTGATGTAACTATTATTTGTCAGGCAAGCAGATCCACAGAGGTCTACCATACTTGCCCTCTTACAAACATATTTGAAGTGTTTAATTTATAAGGTCTTGCAATTAGCTGGTACCTTGTAAATAGATAGTAAGAATAAACAATACCAATAGCGATGGGGAGCAGTGCAAACTAAAGATTATATATAATTTCAAAGAAGGATAAATGCACATATTTTACTGTAGAGACAGCGGAAAAAGGAGATTCCTAACCCTTATCATTTACAAACACATTCAAAGTGGTTGGGGTAAATTAAAGCTATAAATATGCTGTTAAATAAGTGCAGCCATTTACAATGGTCAGGGCATAGGCCCATAAAATCAAAGACAAAATGAAATACTGGCTAGGCAGTTATGTCAGAGTTTAGTTTTTGGAGGATGATGCAGAATACTAGAAGAAATGATATTCCAGAGATAAAGAGTGAGAGAGAAAAGGTTAAGATGATGGAGTACATGTGGTTGGGGTAAAAGGGAGGTGTCCGTAAGAGAAAAACTAGGGAGAAGTCCAGGAACATGTGGAAACATTAGTACAGGTGAGGTATGGCATCTCTTATGTGTAAAAAAAAAACTTGTATTCATAAAGCACTGAATTACAGGATAGACATCTCCCATAGAGTCAATTTTAAACAAACAAATCTGATTTTTAAAAAATAATTTCCTTTTTCTCTGAAATGATAAAATGATTTTTAGCAGGCTTAAGGTATGGGGATCGATTTACAAAAAGATCCCTGGAAAACCCCAAAACCCTGAACATTCTGGATAATTGGTCCCATAACTGTAAAAATATGGACTGAGATGCAGAGTTGAGGATTTTGTAAGATTTCCTTTGCCTAGCAGCAAGTCATTTTAAAGATTAAAACAATGAAGGTGCGGGTTCCTAATTTGGTAAATCAGTAGAATTCTGTGTAAAAATTTTAGTTGACAGTATAAAATACAGATAAAAAATGCTTGAGGATCAGAAATGGATTTTTTTGTGATTTAGAGATCCTTTGTGAGTGTGCAAGGAGTTTGTATGTCCTCCCCATGTCTGTGTGGATTCATCTGGCTACTCTTTCTTTCACACTCCAAAAACATAAAAGTAGGTTAATTGGCTTTTAATGACCCTTAAAGTATATAAATGTGATAAGGAACTTAGGGGCAAATTTATTTGTGACTAACGTGGGCGTAACTTCGCTAGCGAAGGAGATAGACTCTAGCGCCTGGCGACCTTGTGCTCTGGCGAATGGACGTAACTATGCAAATTCACTAAGATGCGGATTTTACTGAACGTTATCTCTTGTGCCAGACTTGCCTTAGCCACCTCAGACCAGACAAAGTGCAATAGAGTAGATAGGAGTTCCTAAAAAAATAGTTGAAAATGTTTCTAAGTCCCAAAAAAAACGCTAGCTTCTTTTCCTTTTTTCAGGGTGATAGGCTGAAAAAGAGTGTAGATTTTTTTGGGGTAACCAGCTTCCCCCCTACATTTCCTAACATATGGCACATAAACTATACACTGGGCTCATGTGTAGGGCAATATAACAACTTTATTTTCTTTTATTAAGGTTTCCCAGGCTTGTGTAGTGTAATCTATTTGCTGCAACATATACGTCCATTCAACTTTGACTTCCTGCTGTATGCAAATTAGGCAACGCTAGCGCAACTTCACCTCGCTTGGCATAGTAACGCTAGCACAACTTTGCCAGTGTTTGGCGCCCTGGACGCAACTTCATATTTTAGTGAATTAGCGCTGTCCTGGCGAATCTACGCCTGGCAAATGTTGCGCTGTGAGCGAAGCCGTCGCTGGCGAATTTTCGGAGGTTAGTGAATTTGCCCCATAAGCTGTAAGATCCATTGGGGCAGAGTGATGTAAATGAGGAACACTCTCTATAAAGTTTTATACACATGTCACTGTTACATGGCTCTCAGAGAGTGAAAGCTGATAACTAGACAGCATAGGGTGCAGTAAATATATGAATGTGAATAAAGTATTAAAAGACAAGTTGTTCCAGGAGATTAGAATCTAGAGATATGGGTGTTAGTTAGACAGATGGGATATTCTGTGTGTGGCCTTTTTTTCTTTAATACGATTAATACATGCTTGTTTAAAGGGGAACTATCGCAAAAAATAAAATGTAATATAAACTTCCTCACGCGAAATTTAGAAACTTTCTAAATACAACCAATTAAAAATTCTGCATTGTTTCTGAACTAATCAAGTTTATATTCACTATTCCTCTCTCAGCATCTGTTTCTCTTCATTCTGTCTTCATGCAGCAGTTGGGTGTCAGATGAATGATTCAATATATCTTATAGGGGGGCTTCCTTTCCTAGCAGATTAAGCAGAGCTCACTTAAACAACTGATTCTAGTACAAACAAAATCTAACAAAATAATTGCCTTTTTTAGACAAGTTATGTGTGTAAAGAGACAGGATTTCAGGTGATTTTAATAGAGTGAGCTCTAATACATCTTCTAGGCAAACTGAGCCCCCTATAAGATATATTGGATCATTCATCTGACACCCAACTGCTGCATAAAGACAGAATGAAGAGAAACAGATGCTGAGAGAAGAATAGTGAAGATAAATTTGATCATTTCAGAAATTGTACATACATTTTAATTTGTATTTAGAAGGCTTCTTATTTCAGTATGATTTCATTTTCACAATAGCTCCCCTTTAATGTTAGAGGGGTAAATCCCAGAATCTAGGGATTAATTAAATATATATTTGAGTTGGAGTAAAGAAGGCATTTTACAGCCTGTGGAATATATAGGGTTAACTTCCCCCTAATCGCATGAGCAGGCTAGTGAGTGTGACTTCCCCTTAAATAAGTTGATGTGCTTTCTAATCTGTTTTTTGGAGAGATGTGGCTTAGAGAAGGTGGTTTTCACACTATACATTCAGGTTATCGACGAACTGTAGATTGTCAGCCTAGACCATTGGTTATTGACTATTTTAAGAAACATCACACATATTGACGATTGATATCATAGAGAAGTGTTCTGCCTAATCCATAATCATTCATTATTATTGTAAGGGTATATATGTTCTTTTCAAATCAAGGTTCATGTGGCCCAAGGCCTCATACATATTAGAATTTTGTACGCAAATGCAGCCTACCAACTTCTTATGTCAGATGTGAGTGCTGAATGGATGACAAACATCTGCAGTGCAAGACTCAGAGGGCACTCAAAAACTGTGAAGACAACAGATTAACATCAATTGCTTGTTCCAACTCCATAAGGTGTCCATATACATTACAATAACAATTCACTTTCCTGTGACCTCAAGATCGTTTGTTTTCAATACAGACATTTGGAGCTGAATCATCAGATATACATGTAGAAACAATAGAACTCTACCTGTATCTGACAATTCAGGAGTAAACTCAGGCCAATGTTTGTGTGCCATGAAATTATTTACGACCATGTCTAACAACAAGACGACTAATATCCATGTCTTTTGTGTGTATATGGGTCTCCTGCTGAATAAAAGTACAAAACTAAGTATCGGACTATATTATCTGTGCGTGTATGGCCACCTTTACTATGTTTTTTGGGGGTTTTTTCTTGTCCCCCACCCATCATGGTTTCCAGTAGCAGTTGAGTAAACCATGTTCCCAACTCACTGTTACAATTTCATATTGGATTTCTTATCCAGAAACCCATTATTGAGAAAGCTCAGAGTACAGTCCCTTTTCTCTGTAATTATTAAATCTATAAATCTATATTTGTGGCAAAACAATCCCACCTAGTTTTTTTTATGTTTAGATGTGGTATGGAAATCCCACTTACAGAAAGACTACTTGTCCCCTACTGCTACCCCAAGAATTATGGATAATACATCTAATATCTGTACAATGTATTGCCTTTCAGTAGCAGCTTCAGTCTTACTGATCATGCTTCCTGATTTGGTCCTTTACTATCAAAGGTCAAATTTGATTGATCAAAGGTCAAATTTTAGATTAATGTGGATTTTTTTACACAAATAAATTTGATTTTATTCCAAATGTAAACAGCATGTTATTTATGAAAGAATTTTGTCTAAAATTTGATTGAATAGTCCCCACACCAAATCTCAAATTGAATTTGAATGGAGTTTTTCTCCAAAAAAAAATCTCGACTTTTGCGTGTCAAAGTGTTTTTGAGACACAACATGTTTTTCTTCGCATTGGAGTCTATGGAGCATCATTTTTCGTTGCGGAACTTTGCAATAATTTGACTCATCACTACTATTAATATATTCAGTTTGTTCAAGGGACCTCTGCCATTGACTACTACATGAACTTGGCAGGTTGTAGGTGGAAAATTGTCAAATTAGAACTGTTTCCAGTAAGTATGTATTTTAGAGAGTCCGTAAGAAGGCTAATTAAAGTGTTGCTGGATTTATTTATGGGGGAGGGGAACAAAACTAATTCATTACATACGATTAAAACACTTGTTTGCGGTTTAGGATTTTAAAACAATATGTTTTGGAGAACTTCCTCTTTAATTTCACTGTTGTTCTATATTATATGGAGGCAGCACCAAGCATCATGAACCCCAAATAATTACTATACAAGATATGTTTTGAGTGTATTTTTTTTGTGTCTACCACTACACATATTTTTATGGGGTTTCTTTACTCCAGAGAGAGATTTTTTTTCATTGCAAGCTTCACTGGCAGTGAAAAGGTCAAATTTTAGTTATTGGAATTTTTTTTTTTCGATGGAGTAGATTGCATGGGAATGAGTTCCAGGCTTTTTCCTGAGTTGTGTGTGGTCTCAGCTTATAACTATTCCAACCAAATTGGGTTTAACAGTTTTAACATTCTAAGCAAATCTGACAAAGTTAAACTCCTAAAGATATTGCTGTCTATTTAGTAGGGAGAATGAGCGAGATAATGTCTGTAAATATTTACACATAAAGACATGCTCTACAGCAACTGTATACATATGTTTTTCCTCTGTGAGTATTGCTTTTACAGTTCTCTTTCCTCTCACTTCTGGGTTCAGGTTGATCCTCTTAAAATGATTTTATTTTCTGACCATATCTTTATTTCCACTTAAAATTAGGATCCTCCAAAATGATGTTATCATCAAACGTATTGAGCTTGCTAATTAAGGGAAACAAGAAATCCGGCTCTCATTGTTGAGGGGCTCTGAAACAGGACCATGCATTTTTAACCTGGTTATTCCATTGGACACATTTAAAGAGATTGCTGTATTGTATGACTGGGCTTAGTGTTAAAGAGAATGTGAAGGAGTGAGACTGGCTTGGTAATATAGTAAGGTTTTAATTCACTGCTTGTGCTTTCTGAAAAGCAGAAACCACTGCTCAGGGGCGTACCCTGTGGCTGCAGGGGGGCCCAGGAGGTATAGGGGGCCCCATGAGGCCCTAATTAATGAGTAATTTCAGGACAACCTCTGTATATTTTGTGGCCCTAGAATGAATTTGCTGTGGGGCCCAGTAACTTCTAGTTACGCCATTGCCACTGCTACTTCTTTATACAGGAAATTTAGAATTGCAAAAACTTGCAGTTTTTCTTATTATATTTTGTCAAATTTGTAAACTGCAAATGAACACTGAACACTGAAATCACCTGTTACACCAGCTATCACAAGACAAATTAGACACATCTCACTTTAGTAAACACAGGAACTGCATTCATTTTGGAGCAAAAATAATTTTTAGTGTAAATGGGTAGTGAGTTATGGTCAGTTTTACCTAACTTGAACATAGCAGAACAATTTTCTGTGCTCTCTACAATATGTTGTCTGCACTGAAGTCATAAATTGAGTATGTATATTTATAAAAAAAAAAAAAACAGCATTAGGCATGTACCAATCCGGTACATCCAACAAAAGTAGATTCCAAGAGCCAAAAAATGTATATAAAAAATATAATACTTCATTTTACATTACATCTAAAAGGATAATGCCTGACGCGTTTCGTGTTGCGCAGGGACACTTAAACTTATCCTAATGATACATTAGATTTATGTTTTTCGTGATATTTTGGTTTATTGTACATGTATATTTATAGACAATCTCCCTGGAGTTTGCATCTGCCATTTTAGAGAAATTTAAGGAAATTTTTACCTTTTTCTTGGTCATTACAGGTTAGTGGTTTGACTGCTCAAAGCACGGAGTGGGTTAATCTTTTTCTAATTTAAAATCTGAAAAATTCATACCAAAAGGAATAGTAGCAAGTACCTAAAAAGCCATGTTATTGGTAAAAATAATAAACATAACAGATTCTCATCTCATGGAAGATCAAAGCTGTGCCTTGGTGGTCTTTTTATAAAAATTAGAGATAATCTGTGTAATAGCAGAGGATGTTAAAGCTTCTGTAGTTTGCCTTTAGAAGAAAAGTGAAATTATAGCTACATTTACTAGTATTTTGAAACTTATTTTCTAACCACAAAGATTTTAAAAAGTAAAATTTAATTTAAGAAAAAGTAATTAAAAATAGCATATTTCTAAGACATAGAATTTTTGTTTTATTTGTATTTCCCTTTGATTTGAACAACTAAAGCCATTTTTTGTAATAACGCGGGGCACTGGGGAAGTGGCAGGGAGCTCATCTTAAGGGGCATTAAGGGTAATATTTGGAGAGATTCTCTGCACTTGTCTTTTGCACCCCCTGTTGGAGAGCAGAAAAGGTAAATGTTTGGTCTGAGGGGAGGGAAGGTGGCATTGGAAAGACCTCATGCAGTAGAGGTTCTATAATTGGCCATGGTTTTAAAGGGATAGCACTGAAACGGCAACTGTTGAAACAAACAAGTAACAATTCTTTGATAACTCTCATTTATTTAAAGGAACAGCACTCTTTGTGGATTGAGTTATTTTGTTTAAAAATAAATGTTGTTTATATTCCCTCTTTAACTGTTAAGTCATGTTGTTTGACAAGAGTTCACAAGCACAGTCAAATATTTACAGTACCATAAATTGTATATCAATATTATTGTTCGCAGGACTAGGCTGCTTTCATGGCAGCTGTCACTTCATTGGGTTAACTAATCTTTGTGAAACTCCTATACTGCCTCACCCACACAATAACACTTTCATTTCCTGAGTTCTAATCCTCTCACTCCATATAATTCAGAAATCTGCATTCTCAGCAGAAAGGTGTAGTTCTTTTGATAAACTAATACTCTGGATCAGTATTTGTTTCTGGAAAATTTCTATTTGCTTGGCAGAAATTCTTCTTGGAACCTTTCAAACTCTAAAGGGGTTAAGTAGATTTTGCATTAATAATTCCCATTGTGTTACAGACAGCAAAAGCATTATTGAATTTATAGCAAGGATATTCAATTGGCAGCCCCTGGGCCACAAGAATATCCGGCAGTAACACAGTACAATTTAAGGATCATAAAATATATGCAGCCAAAATATTTTAACAGTTTGGGACAAATGGACTACTTTCAGGGGGCTATAGCACCAGATGTAAAGGAGCTTGTATGCATTTTTATTCTCTGTTCTCTTTAATGTGCTATTTATGGTAATCTGAAAAGAGTGTTAGAATTTTCAGAAAGTTTTAGTGTTGTATATTGTAAATAAATGCTGTTTATTCAGTTATATAGAATATATATTTGCATTATAAAGGCATAGATAACCTCTACCCAATGAATTCATTACTGAGTGTGGATACTGGGGTTATCATAAGGAGCTAGCTCTCTATTTTAAAAATACCCATTATGCTGGTGCAGACTGAGATTTAAAAGAGGCCACTGCAGCTACACAGAGACCCAAACAGCCCCCCACAGGCCCAATAAATATTGACTGTCAGTCTTACAGCAGCCCCTCTTGCATTAGCTGGATCAACAGTCTGGGCCTGGCACTATTTCATTTTTATATACAAACTAGGCACTGATGTATTTTCTCTATAAATTTATGTTAACTGTTATGCAGAAGGCTCGGGACGTGAGGGTTTTCCAGATAATGGATATTTCCACAATTGGGATCTGCTTACCGTAAATCTACTGTGCCCAAAACCTTTTAGTTGGCATGTTAAAGCACCTGTTCACAAACTCTTACAATTTGCTTGGGTGTAGTTGCTTGTTCCACAAATGAGGCACTACTTAATCTAGTGTCCTCTGACAACAGAGTTCTCAGGAGTTCCACAGGAGATGTTTCACGTAATTAAGGTAAGGGCTCTGGAAGACACTTCAGTCAATCCATGATTATTCAGTTATGAACATCAACAAAATAGAATGGTTCTCTTGTTGGAACCGGAAAAATATGCACCAACTGAAGCCACTGTGTAATTGGTGTTGTTAATGACATGTTAAAAGCAATTAGAACTGTAAAAAATTCTGAATCTGACATTTTCTATTTTTGCTAGTTAGTTTTAGTTTTTTGTATAAATAGACATGCCCAGAATCCTTACACATTCGTTTCAAAATTGTCAGTAATAGCAACCACATACGAATACAAACAAGTGTTATTTAATCATTGGTAAAATGTGAATCCAGATAAAATCTCTGCAGAAATTAACAATAAGCAATCCATTGACCCCAGATATGGTGTCAAGAGCACTGCAGAAAATTTACAAAGATCATTGCAGAAAATAGTTAGAGGAAATTAACTCCAGAATGCCAGTATGATTATTATCCAAAAAGGACAATGGCAATGATGCCACATATTGTTAATCAAATTGAGATAACCGTTTTTAAAGGACCTCCATGTCCTTGCAGCGATTTTCTGGTTGAATGGTGAATTTTTACCCATGCTTTAGTTTTATTTTTTAGCAGACACTAACAGTTTTCTGCACTCCCGCAAACTGTGAATCTCATGGTCCACTATAATTACTAGGCTTCATATCATTTTGGGGAAACTGTCTAATACATAATCTGTATCTTCATGAATTGGGCCCATTTACCCCCCCCCCCAAATCCAGTCAATCTGTAATATACTGAACGCCCCTGGAAATCGGTTTTCTACCCAACAATCTTATGTTTTAGATAATGCAAAGATCACACAACAACGTCAGCTCACACATCTCAAAGACAGACTATGTCTGTTGAACTTATTGACAGTTATTTCTATTAAATATGTGTCTGACTTATGGAATTTGATCCATCCTGCTACATGTCATTTTCATTCTGATACAACTTAAAGACTTAAAACTAATTTCAGGAGTGAGAGCAGGGAATTGGGAGAAAGGTGGGAGCAGACAAAAAAACAAGTTTAAAAATGTTTTAACACATCTCTTAACATCATAATGTTTTTACTATGATGCACAGAGTGTAATCTTTTTCAGAAGGGAAAGTACTCTAGTCTCAATATATTTAGAAACAATGTTATATTTGGAATCCTAATACTCTTAATCTGGCAGAAAGCTATAAACTGACTAGGATTCAGTTTGATATATATATATACTGGTCTGCTCAATGCTAAACCTGGAGAAAAACATTTGGAAAGCAAAATGCGACAATTTGTATTCTCTCTGGACATCTTTTATTAATATTTGCAGTTTCTTGGCTTCTATTATTTTCTCAGAGGTCTGTAAAGAATAGCCACATCATTTGAATATGCAGACATCTTACACCCCAGGGGTCGATGTGTGAGGGATTTTAATTAATCAAATTTTTTTAAATTTTATTTCATGCAATTTTTGGCTAAAGAAGTGTATAGATTGTGGACTTTTCACCAGACAAGGGCATTTAAAGAAATATTTAGTGAATTACTGTCTATGGTTAATAATGCTAAATATCTGAGAACATTCTATGGCTTTGAGATCTCTTTGTCATATTTTCACATTGGCCAGATTTTTTTTAAGGGTTGGCTACTGAAGGTCCGGTGCATGACTGACAAGCAGATGTGCTTCCCTCACTTTTTTGTTTTTTTAAATGGTTATGCACCAGTTTCACATTATCCCTTTGTGGGTCGTAAAGTGAGTAACAGAGTTGGCAGTAGAGGGGGATAAACAGCTGTGTATTCTAAGAACACAATCATCTCAGGCTCATGGGTTTCACTGAAGTCTGCCTAAAATTCACACCCCATATTACTTTCCTATTGTTTGTGGAAATAAAGAACAATGCAAACCAAGGGGGGAAAAAAAGGAAACTAAAAGCAGTGTGTGTGTGTATGTGTAGAAAGCCTCATGTGCCTAAAACTAAATCTGGATATTCTCGTCCATAAGGAAAGAACTTTGGCTGGCCCAGACATTTGGCTTTCCTGATACAGTTCAGGAGTCCAGTTCTAACTTCTTGGACTCTCATACTTTAAGCCAATAGCAGCTGGGAGATCTGCAGACGGGTCATGCTCACGAAGGAAGGCCAGGAAAATATGTCTTATTATTTTGAAATTATATTGTAGGAATGACTTCAAGATAAACGGAACTATGCTAAAGGGTCATTTGGAACATTTTCCAGAAGAGATAAGGCTCTCACACACACACACACACACAAGTTAAATGTGCAAACATCCACACATTTGTCCACACGTTACTACAAGTTTTAGTTTACCAAGGCAGACAGTGCAATTTATGGGAGGAACTCCTTTAGACATATAAATAAAATTGCAGAGTTCCTGGGAAATGGTTGATTACCCCACGTGTACAAAAAGTTACATATTACTAAAACTGTTTTTTCAAACTAAATTTGGTCAATATGCTATGTTCATGGAGGTCCAGGCAGTAAAATTACAGTTTGTATTTTCAAATCTGTGAATTTTTGGAAATATCACAAAAGGAGCAGCAATTACATATCACAATTTGCTTTATCTGTGTAAAATCCCAATTTCAGTCGCCCTGACAAACACATTTCATTATTCAGATTCACCACCAAAAATATTTACTTTCAAATATGGGCACTGTGTTGTTGTGGACCAATTGCTGTTCCCTGTTTACCAAGCATTGCTTTAAAATGTATCCTATATGAGAAGGATAACCTTGCAATGCAACTATGCTGTGATCCTTTCTTAATCCTAAAGCTCAATAATCTGTCCCCTGCAGTTTGACACATTGTCATAGTCTGAATATTCTTTCCAATACCCACATTTCCATCAGCAGGTGTTCAGACATTCTGAAATTCATTACCAGTGCTAAGAGTTAGCAGAACTTGTACATCTGCACAATGGTGGCAAAAGTTGAAGTGTCTCTTAATTTACTAAAGCTCTATATTTAGCTGATTTTCTGTTGTGGCAGTATATTAAGGGGGTTGTTTATCAAAGGTTGAATTTTTTATACTTCAAATTAATTCACAACTGGAATGGTTTCTAATTTAAGAATAAACTCAATTCAGCTAGTTGGGTTAACAGCCTAAAAACTTTAATTAATTGAGAAAAAACTGGAAACGCTGGAATTGTTTGAGTATTCAGGAAAAACCCTCCAAAAAAACTTGAACATCATGAAGGCTATTAACATCTTCAGATGGTTCAAAGGACCTCTGCCATTGACTCCTACATGACCTTGGCAGCTTTTAGATGGTGAATTTCAAATTCAAGCTATTTCCAGGGTTGAGGTATAATAAATCTAGAGAACTTCAAGTTTTTTTTTTAACCCACAATTAGATTTTTGACCTAAAAAATAACCTAGAAAAGAAAACTTGAACACATAACTTGAACCTTAATAAATAACCCCCTTAATGATTCCTACTTGTTTTATCTTAAGGAAAAAAATTAGTTGTTTTCTTTTATAGATGTATATACATATATATATCTCCATGTTATGTTGCTTTTACCCACATATCTTAACAAATTGCTATATATTAGTATTGAGATATTAACAAATTGCTACATCATAGTATTCAGTGTTCTAGACAAAATAGGCAAGCCATGCAGGATTCTTTTTGAAGTGAAAAGTGCTTTCCTGTTGTACCTGCTTACATTGCATTTTTACTGCTTCTGATAGCACGCACATCCCTCTTCTAGTAAAACACTTCATTAGTGTATAATTAGTGTATAATTAGAAGTGTTCAAGGTTTGTGATCCAAAGATAATGTTGATATGGTTTTTGGTTGCCTGCTTTTAGATAACAAATAAAGACCATTAAGATTTACAAGATAAAGCACATTTCCAACTCATTTGAGAGTGTGATTCCATATATTTACAGCTTCCCAGCCTGTAATTTTGGCAGGCAGTAGACTGAGTTGTAACAAGTCACAAAAATATTAGATGTTATATAGGGTGCCGATTCACAAAGGGTCGAATATCGAGGGTTAATTAACCCTCGATATTCGACTGGGAATTAAAATACTTTGACTTCGAAGTCGAAGGATTTTAGCGCAAATAGTGCGATCGAACGATCAAAGGATTATTCCTTCGAATCGAACGATTCGAAGGATTTTAATCCAATGATCGAAGGAATATCCTTCGATCAATAAAAATTTAGCCAAGCCTATGAGGACCTTCCCCATAGGCTAACATTGAGTTCGGTAGCTTTTAGATGGCGAACTAGGGGGTCGAAGTTTTTTCTTAAAGAGACAGTACTTTGACTGTCGAATGGTGGAACGATTTTTAGTCCGAATAGTTCGATTCAAAGTCATAGTCGAAGGTCGTAGTAGCCCATTCGATGGTCGAAGTAGCCCAAAAAACACTTCGAAATTCGAAGTTTTTTTACTTTGAATCCTTCACTCGAAGTTAGTGAATCGGCTCCTTATTATCACTTTTATTTTAGTACCACAACAATACATAAAAATAGTTACTTGTGTTTTGAGACCCAGTCACATGACCAGGCATCCGTAATTGCTAACAATTGTACACATCTTCTTAGTAGTTGGCAGTTGTCTATCACCCTTAAAGTCTTGTTATGGCACATTGCTTGGAAAAAAAAGGTGCATTGTTTAAAAGAAACTCAATGCCCCCTCTTTGATGCTACATATGGTTTAAATACAGCACACTGCAACATGCCACAATTGAAGATAAATGTCAAATTCAAGCCAACCACAGTAGCCTATTTAGTAACATGGCATTAGTCATTGGCTGATTTGTCATTGCCCATCACTGCTGAGGCATTCTTCCCACATATTTCTAAATCTGTTTAAAGAAACAGATTTCACAGCCTCGTAGGAGAGGGAATAAAAAGATCACAAGACCTAGTGAGTTATATCTTGTTTAGCTATATTAATTCTCCATTTTTTTAACTTTGCTGCCAAAAAGACCTTATATAATTTTACATAGAATAAAAATTCCTTGCTATAAATGATAGAATTATCATACTGTAAAGAAAATATATTACTTTAATAAAATTGTGTGCAAGAAACTATAAATGGGGTCCATTACTCACAGGTTTACCAGCCTATATGACGTGTATTTTCTTAATCCGCATTGTTATATAAAAAGCAAAAATGTTTGTCAACAAAATATAAGAAAACAACTGAGTACAAATACAATTGTGAGCTCTCCTGCTCAAAGCTCAGGAGCTGACAGTTGTTGGAAGGTACATTTATGTTCAGAGCAAAAAAATCAGAACAAAAACAGAAAGTTTTCACAGAAAGCAATGTCCCAACTCCATATAAAAACAGGGTATATTCAACGACCTCTCTTCAGGCAGCCACTCAGACTACCTGCGAATTTCGTTCAGTCCAATTATATATTCAAGCGTGCGACTCGGCGAGCTTACAATCATATTACTCATAAAAAAACAAAACAGGCAAAACAACATCATCAGCCTATAAGAAAAACATTTTGTTTAAATTTGACCTGCACAGTTTATTATTTTATCTGCAGAGGGAGGTTTGAGAGAGAGGGGAAAAACATACCACAAACCCAAGCAAACAAAATAAGTCACTGTGCATATCAGACCCTAAACACTGATTGACCCTCTGAAGGGGCTTTAACCAAAAAATGTCTCAAAACCCCTGATTTAGAAGAACTTGGCCGAAATAAAGCCAGCTCATAAGTGTAACTCATTTGCTTAAAAAAGCAAACGTGTACACTAGACATGTGCCATCAACTATAGATTTGAGGCATGTATGAATATACAGCATGGACATTTACTACAGCCAGCTGACTGCTTTCCTAAACAGAAACCATAATTCTTAGAATTACATTGAACTCAATGACTGACAGAATGTATTAGATTATGATGGACTTGATACTGTGTCTCAACCACATTCACGCTGTGTTCATCTTTTTTGGGATGTAACCACAAACCATTTCTGCTTTTTTTCCCCAAGACAGGAGTCTGGGTTGACTTCTCCACTGCTGGAACATCAACATCAGATTCAATAGAAGGTTCCTTTGTGAATGCAGAGCACCTCAAGGCAGAACAGTGAATAGTCCTATATTAAATAGTTATTTCTAGAGGTAAATGCGTGTTCAGTGTGGGACAAACACTTGGGGTTATGATTTTTTCCCCCTAAATTCTAACAAGAAAAGTCAGCTACAAAAATAATTTTGGTCTGAAAGTTTTTGATAAGCTGTTTATGCCAAAAGTCCCAAAAGAAACATTTGTACTTCTTCATGGGTGGTCTCCCTTGCAGTATTTTCAGGTTAATCGTTCATGTATAACATTCCATTACATCCATTACATTTTTATATATTTTATATTGCAAAATTTGAGAAATTAAAGGACAACAACAAAATAATAATAAGCTGCCAACTGTTTCCCTATTTTAGGTAGTTGAACAAATGTGATCACATTGTGGAACCTTAGCAGTGCCAACAATTCCAGTACAGGTCACAGAAAAATATTGAATATCTAGTTTCTCCCCCCCCCCCAACCATCATCTTTGAAGATTTTTTTGGACTAAGCGTGCAGTTATAGACTTTCCCTAAAATATAATTCTCTCCAACTCACTGGCAGCAGCAAACATCATTTTTATATCACAGAATTCTTCCTGTTGTCTGAAAGGGTCATTCATGAAGATGTCAGACAGAAATAGAAGAGCACTAATGGTGTCTCCGGTGCCTGGTCTATTTCACAATATCCTGCCCCCTATTGGACCACCACGTATAACACTTTGAGCTGAAGATGTCAGGTGTTGATATGAGGGGGCTCAGTAAGATTTTGTGCCTGGGCTTGTAGGGCTTTTGTTACATTACTATGCCCAACCCAGCTAAGCTGTAGATTTTTTTATAGTAGGCTGTACAATAAGATGACATAAATGTATGCTAGCATAGATATTCCACTATAATGCAATACAACATGCCAGTTCAATTGCATAATTTTTTTCTAAACCAGATCCCCTTGCATCGCTTGGTAAAAAAAAAATGTAAAGGACATCATTAGTTGCTGCTCTTTTCCCAGATGTTCTTCATCATATCATGAAAGAAGACTTGGTATTTTATTCATTATGATTATTTAGTCTATAAGTTAATTTGAGTACAGAAGTGATGACTAAAGAGCTGCGGTAATTCATCACCAGGTACCAAAGTGGCGTGCTAGCCTTCTTTGATCATTGATCATACAGTGTTGATGTTGGTTGTCTTATTACAACGTGGACAGTATTATACTGTACCATTGGTACACGTAAAATATAAGCTGATTTTTGTATTTATTTTTTTCTTGAAAACCACATTGTTGTGACATTTTAAGCTTCTTTACTTGAACAGAAATGCTTTTGTATGAAATTGCACTCCTGATTTTGTTCCAATAAGCTTCCTTTTATGATTATTCTACAATGGTTTCTTTTTTTTAAGTGCCATACAAAGTCTTCTGCTGAACAACACACAGTTTTATAAATTGTAATTTTTATATGGACATTTGGGCGTTCCATCTTCATTATTTATATTTACTATTTTTAAAGTGAAGAACTGTTGATATACCCATTAGAGTTAATATATTAATGCTGGGTGCAAGTAGTATTATCATCATTGTAAGTGATAATTATATCCCTGAAGCTTATTCCACAGTGCTGAACAATAGAAGGACATGTGCCAACCGCAGCATATTAAATGCATCTTGTGTTGGTTGGCATAATATTCATTGTCAAGTGCAAATGATTTTGACAGTGCAAATACAATGGGAGTAAGGTGAATTATGGCCGAAAATCATGGTGATTGGAATCAGGTTTTTGCACTGATCTTTATTTTGATATTTTGCTGGAGCCTAGCTTTCACGTCCCTTATGGGTAAAATGCAAAATAATTATTTTAAAGGGGTTTGTCCACCTTTAGATTAACTTTTGGCATGATGTAGAGAGTTATATTCTGAGACAATTTGCAATTCTTTTCATTTTTAATTATTTGTGGATTTTGAGTTGTACAGCTATTTATTCAGCAGCATTCCTGTTTGCAATTAAAGCAATCTCATTTGCTACGGTCAAAATTAACCTAGCAACCATGCATTGATATGATTAAGAGACTGAAATATGAATAGGAGAGGTCTGAATAGAAAGATGAGTAATAAAAAGTATGCAATAACAATAATGGGCAGATTTATTAAGGGTCGAATTGAAAATTAGAATTTTCAAATTTTTTTATGGTCAAAACTGTCAAATTTGACTAGGGAATGATCCAAACTTGATTCGAGTTTTTTTTATAAATTTGTAATAAAATTTTTGATATTTATCATACTCTGGCACTTTTAGAATTTAAATTTGACTATTCGCCACCTAAAACCTGACGAATTCCTGTATAAGTGAATGGGAGAGGTCCAGTGACCAATTTGTAGATGTTTTGTAGCCTTCCTGACATTCAAATTTTTTTCGCAGTTTGATCGAGTTCGATTCTAGTTTTTGGGTCGTTTAAATTAGTCCGAGTTTGACATAGTAGATTTTTTTAATAAATGGCCCTCCAATCAAATTTTGAGTATAATCTAATTTATTGAGGTAAAAAAACTCACATGAATTCGAAAATCGACCCATGATAAATGTGCCTCTAAATGTGTAGCCTTACAGAGCATTTGCTTTTATATGGGGTCAGTGACCTCTTTTTAAAAGCTGCAATGAAGAAGGCAAATAATGAAAAAAAAAACTATACAAAATAAATTAGTGTTGTCTGAGCGAATTTTCGCCTGGTGAAGTTTAGCGATGTGTGCGAAGCCTTCACTGCCAGATTTTCGCAGGTTAGGGAATTTGGCCCAATATCTCTATGTAAACGTAAGTTGCTACCATTAAATCCACACTGATTTCCCAATAAGGGCACAGGTCTAATGTACACTGCTATATGGGGTTAGGCGTCAAAGATCTTTCATAATGGGTAGTTTCATCACTTATTTATCCACTATTGTTTATGTCAAATGTAGGTTTTTATGATTTTGGTGGCAAAAGCACAATTTTATTTCTAGAGTACAGTACTAAGTTTTAGTAAAGTGCTAAGTCAAAGTCATGATGACCATGAAATAGGCCAAACAGCATGAGGGCCCACTGACACCTGGGCCCACCGGGAGTTTTCCTGGTATCCCTGTGGGCTAGTCCAACACTGAATGACCATCTACTATGTAGTTGCTAGTCATGTGCCAACTGTGGAGTTTAACTTTCTATTCTCTAGTTTTCTAATGTGAGAGATTAAAGGGACCTGGTGTGTGTTCCAGCTTTGCACACTGTTCCTTTTTAATAAATGAGCCCCACCATGTTTGTTTTTTTTTTTTTTTTGCAATAACTTCAAATAACCTCAGAGCAAGACCTTTTAAAGTATTAAACATACATAAGTAGCTGTAATAGCAGGCTATTGTGTGGTTGGGGTAGAGACCAGTTGCAAAAAGTTTCTGTAGCTGGGCAAACATGATATTTAAATTTTTGTTGAAATGAAACTGGATAGACCCCTATGCAAGATTTTCCCAAATTTTAGAGCCCTAAGAGGATACCTGATAAAAGTACTTGCTGTACCAATTGCTCAACCTGCTAGTTAAAAGACAAACAAGGAGCTTTCAGTCATGCTTATGTCCACTGAGATATCTATAGTAGGGATGCATCGAATCCAGGGTTCAGTTCAGGATTCAGCCAGTTTTCAGCCTTTTTCAGCAGGATTTGGATTCAGCTGATTCCTTCTGCCGAACCGAATCCTAATTTGCATATGAAAATTAGGGACGGGGAGGTAAATTGCGTGACTTTTTGTCACAAAACAAGGGAGTAAAAAATGTTTCCCCTTCCCACCCCTAATTTGCATATGCAAATTCGAGTTCGGTATTTGCCCAAATCTTTCGCGAAGGAAAGTTTGAACATATTTCTGTGTTTTTTTTCAGTTATTACAGTTTTACTAATGAAGGTGAATAGACCTTTAAGCTGTGAGTAACTTTTCCCAAGGGACCTGTTCTCTTATATTGTTACAATTACTTATTTGCTTATCTTGAAATTGTTACAAAAGTATCTTATAAGCAGCTGTGGCTGTTCTGGGGTCTCTGCCAAAAGCCAATTAAGTTAGAAAAGTTGTTTCTTTTTCTGGCTGTTCAGTGCAGAGAAAAACTGGACTTTCCAGTACAAAAGAGGGAATGCAGGTTGGGCTGTCAAAAGAGGGACTGTCCCTCTAAAAACGGGATAGTTGGGAGGTATGACTAAATTGTTTATGTGCAGAAAAAAAGCCAGCAGCACACCGAATCTGGTTGTAGTTGTGTTCAAAGATGAAAATTTATTTAGCCCATATGCAAAAAGGCCTTTTTGCATATGGGCTAAATAAATTTTCATCTTTGAACACAACTACAACCAGATTCGGTGTGCTGCTGGCTTTTTTTCTGGATATTGATTTGACCCAGTGACAGGAGTGGGTTTCACAGTACAGCACCTGACACTACAAAAGTGTGATTTGGGGAGGTGAGCGCTCCGCATAATTGAGTCTAAATTGTTTATGTGATGATGATGGATATCTGCAAGAGGCATATATACGTAAATAGTGAAAAGAGGGAGCATTTTTGGACAGTATCATACCTCATTTTTTACGGGACAGTCCCAAATTTGACAGTTCAGCTGGATTTTTATTAAAAAGTCCCAAGTTTCTCTTTGATCTCCTGCTCTGATGCCAGAAAAAGATACTAAGTTTCTGAAACGTAATGCGACGAGGAGGCTTTTTTTTTTTGCAGAGCCCAGAATACTCAGCACCTGCACCAAGATACAATTGTAATTAATAAGATAAACAGGCCTCTTGCTTTTAAAGTGGACCTGTCACCCAGATACATAAAGCTGTATAATAAAAGTCCTATTCAAATTAAACATGAAATCCAATGTCTATTTGTTATTAAAGCATTCATAGCTGTTGTAAGATCATTTAAAAATCTCAGCTGTCAATCAAATATTGTCTGCCCCTCCTTTATGCCTTAGGCATAGAGACGGGCAGACACTTACTTTCACTTTCCATTCAGCACTTCCTAGATGTCACTGCTCTCCCCACATTCCCCCTTTCTCTTCATCGTTTAATTGTGTAGCCAGGTAATGGGGATGGGCATCAGGTCCCCCATTCTGGTACACAAACAAGATTCTGAGATGATACAAGACTTGCCTTAATAACAGTGTTCACAAAATGGCTCCTGCCTGCTTGCTCTATACAAAGTCACGTGCACACTCAGGCCCTTTCTGCCACGATTACGCTTGGTGCACAGCTCTTCAGGGAGACGGCCCTCCCAAAATATACTGATAAGAAACAATACAGGCTGGCACACAGAGCTATTCAAACCGCGTTGCAACCCCTGGTACGTTTATTGCATCACAACGTTTCGGGGGCGTTCCCCGTGACGAAGGGGGAACGCCCCCGAAACGTTGTGATGCAATAAAGGTACCAGGGGTTGCACCCCGATTTGAATAGCTCTGTGTGCCAGCCTGTATTGTTTCTTATCCTGCCTGCTTGCTATAATTATGAATTCCCAGACTGAAGGAAACAAGATTCAAATAATTTATATTGTGTAATTAAAGTTCATTTTGCTTGACTAATGTGATAAAATAGGATTTTGAATATTTTTTTGGGGGGACGGGTCCCCTTTAAACAGCAATTTCACCTTTACTAGCAAAACTGTAATAACACATAAAACATGTAATCCCCTGAAATGTGTTCAAACTTTCCTTAACCTTAGCCAAATTTTGTTAAATGAACAAGAGTGTGGCCAAAAACGGCATGGTCAAAAAAATTCACAGCCCTACTCGCACCAGACCTTTTTATACTTCTTTCCATTTTTTTAAATGTTGGGAGGTATGTATTATTTGAGGGGCTGGTGGTGCTTGAACCGTTTTTTTTTTAAACAAATATAAAACAGATATTTTCTAATTGATGTGCCATGGTAACTGAGAGTAAAATGAGGTTCCATCATAGGTTTTAAATAGAAGTGCAATAAAGTATAAACCTATATAGCGCACATAACAGATGTAAGCCAGCTGAATTCAGGGGCAAATCGTTTTCAGTAATAATATATGCACCCAAAGGTTGGTTAAATCATTGTTTAACAAGACACCACCAACATGTGATTTAGCACCTGCCAAGGTTTTTTAGGAACAAACTGACTTTGTGACCTTAGCTCGAACCTCTTTATCTTGAACTCCATGCAGTCACTTTAATTGCTAAACATAAATAAGTGTGTACATATATCCTTCAGCCTGTAGACTGTGAGCATATCTTAGTCTGCAGAATTCCTTTCCCCTTTATTTGTTTTTCTCTCCTAAGCCTTTAGAACTTTGATTATTCATTTTGGCTGTTTAGGTATTTGTTCTGCCTAAACAGCACCCTTAACCAATTAAGTTTCAATAGCATTTCTCGTCTTTATTTAGGAAAAAAAAAAAAAACGTTTTGTGTGTCGAAAATAATTTGCATGTCTACTGTTTCCCATGAGTCTTTCTCAAATGTTTCCCACATTGAATACATATGATTTGCCTTGCGTGCTGGTGACTTTTGTTTTGATAATTGTGTATTAACAGAATCATTAAGTCATTGGAATCCGTGTGTCTGCCCCAGCAGCAATGCAATCATTAATCTGCCCAGTAGTGCACTTCTCTGCTTTCATTGCTGCACAGATAAATATTTAACCTGAAGCCCTTACTTTATTATTTTTATGGGAGCATAGTTGGTTTCCGACTGGAAAGAATGTGTAAATGGGTGTAATAAATCTAATTCATGTGAGGGAGATTTATGTTTAGAGCGCAGTAGGGATTTAGGAATTGAATAATGAGTTGTTTAGCATTGTTCCTTCACTAGCAGAAGAACGAGAGTGACAGACGGCTGTGTTCAGAGCATCTGCAATTCAATTAAAAGCAGCACTCAATGAGTCATCAAAGACTAGCTTTAATTTCTGCCTGGAGCATTTAAATCCAAACCAAACCTTTTTTTTTCTCTCTCTCTCTCCTTAATATTTTATTAGAGTCTGACAGAATCTTTTATTGTGCCAGTAATCCCTGTCTTCGTGGTCTGAATTAAAACAGGCCGTATAATGTTGATGAGCAACATGGAATTTCCTAAAATAAATGAAGGTGTGGGGATTTGGAACTACTTCATGAGAAATCAGAAAGGCCTCTCTGTGTGAAAAAAAAACTCCATTTGTCAGACAGTGGTCTAACAAGGAAATGAGAAACTGGTTACATTGGGAAATCTGAGAGGCAATAAAACATATCTGTGTATGTAAATATGTTGTATAAAAGCAAAATAGTCATGGTCAAGTGTTGGCTTAAAGCTTTGGTTTTTGAAGTACAAGTACAGGATCCATTATCCGGAAACCCAATTATCCAGAAAACTCTGAATTACGGGAAGGCCATCTCCCAAAGACTCCATTTTATTCAAATAGTTCAACTTTTTAAAAATGATTTCCTTTCTATCTGTATATCTAGTATAGGTAAATCTAAAACAACTGGACTTGCTAAAACCTTTCACTACTCATCCGAGCAGCTTCTTCAGTTCAACTGACTGGTGTGGGAAGTCCTCGGCATATAAACTCTTCCACTAATCCAATCACAATGGCACAGTGTAACTCTTCAAAGAGGTGACATCTGAAGAAATTCACAGAGGTGTTGATTCTGTGTATGTGATAGGATTGCCAATTTGTTGTGCAACTCCTAGAAACAGGTGTTACTTGTGAGAGTGTGAATGGATGTGTAATAATAAAACAGTATCTTGTACTTGATCCAGACTAGGATATAATACATCTTTATTGGAAGCAAAAACCAACCTATGGGGTTTATATAATGTTTACATGATTTTCTAGTTGATTTAAGGTTTGAAGATCTAAATTACAGAAAGATCCATTATTCTGAAAACCTCAGGTCCAGAGCATTCTGGATAACAGGTTCCATACCTGTACATGAACAACATCTCAACTGCTAAATTTGTAAAACGGCGCTGGCGTCTCGTTCTTGACACCGGTGTCCATTTTTTTTACGCCAGCAAATTTATTCGCCGACAGCAAATTTATTCACCGACGGCAAATCACGGGAATTCACAAAAAATTTGCACCTGGCGAATAAATTTGCCCATCACTAGCCAAGAGTAAATTTATGAAGGTTTACAACTGCCTGGCCTTTGTCCATTCAGTGTCTTTTTGTAAACTGGTATGGGACCTGTTATCCAGAATGCTTGGGACCTGGGGCTTTCCAGATAAGGGAGCTTTCTGCAGTTTAGACCCCCATACCTTAAAAGGGTCATTCATCTTCTGAAAACTTTTGTTCAGTTGTTTTCAGATTGTTCCCCAGAAATAAAGATTTTTTCCAATTACTTTCCATTATTTATTTTTTACTGTTTTTCCAAAATCTAAGTTTAAAGTTGAATGTTTCTGTCTCTGGCGTTTCTGTCTGGTAGCTCAGTAATTCAGGTGCAGACTCTAAACTGTAACAATTTGCAACGTTTAGTTGTTACATTTCTCAGCAGCATCTCTGGAGTATTAGCAACTATTGTATCAATTCTAACAGCTGCCTGTAATGTAACTCTGGGATTCTGCTCAGCAGGGACAAAGATGACAAATGTATCAACTAAACGAACAGTTTAAATGGTTGGCGACCCCCCCTCCTCCCAGAGCTGCTTTAGAAGGTGAAAAATTACACTTTAATATTAAAAAATGGTGACAAATAGAAAGTAATTTGAAAAAGTCGTTATTTCTGGTGATCTATCTGAAAACCAGGTGAAGGTGAACAACCCCTTTAAGTCTGCTTAAATATCATTTAAACTTAAACCCAATAGGCTGATTTTGCATCCAATATGGATTAATTATATCTTAGTTGGAATCATGTACAAGGTACTGTTTAATTGCAACAGAGAAAAAGGAAATCATTTTGAAAAACATCAATTATTTGATTACAATGGAGCCTATGGAATATGGCCTTTCCGTAATTGTGAGCTTTTTGGAAAACAGGTTTTCCTGACAATGTATCCCATACCTGTACATACTATCTGTGTTATTAGATTGCATATTTACATAAGTACTGTAGGTAGCTATTGTGTTCAGACAGTAGAGTGTTTGTTGTGTAGATTAGAAGCTCCCAAGAGCAAGGGAGATATGGGGTCGTGTCAGGTGGTAAACTGTTTCCATCAAACCAAACAATACACAGCGATTGCTACATAATGACTTCCAGTTTTAAACTTCAGGTATGTTTGTGGTTTCATAACCCTTGTTCTGGCAAGCAAGAATGTCTAATGTGGGACGGTCAATCAGTTCAGCCTGTGTGTAGTATTTGACTGCAATGGCATATCAAGGGCATTTTCTTGTACATGGTTTTGTTACACAATATCAGTGAAGTTAGAGGCATATGAAACTATTTAGACCACCTGTAAAGTTTTTTTAACCTGTCTGCCTTTGTAAAATCACTACAGATACTGTAGGTTTCATATGCCCTTTAGTCCAGTGTTCTGTGAGTGCATGCACTAAATCCATGAAAACAAAGATGTTGGTTTTAATCCAGAGTCTTCTATTGCCAAAGGGCTGTAAAGATGCAGTTCAGAGAGGCTGTATAATAGAAAGCACAGGCAAAATAAAGCACACTTACAATTATTCTGCACTCTTACAACACATATGTCACCAATCAGCTGCAATCCCATGACTTCATCATCAGGATCCCTTTTATATTCTTTATTTTTCTTTTATGAAGAAGAACATTCGTAGAGGTGTGAGCTGCTATGCCTGTGCTATGCCAATGCGGACAGCAACAAGATTTTATTTAAATAAGTAATTGACCTCCGGAAGTGGGATCATTAAATGCTATGCATCTCATCAGTGTAACTAGCATTAGTGTACCTCAGCTGTTATACATTGTACTCACAAGTTGTATCTCATACTTTAGGAGAACGTCTTACATGTCCACAGAATATTTTTTTCCATTGTGAACTAAAATCTTTGTGGATAAACCATGACTCCAAATCAGCTCCATGTGCTACTTCCAGTAGTGAATAAAGATTTGAATGGGTACTTTATACAACGTCTGCTGTTGGATGGACACAAGACTGGAGCAATCATTTACTCTTAGTAGAGATATAAATAGGATTGGTTTGCCTCTAATAAGGATTAATTATATCTTAGTTGGGATAAAGTACAAGCTACTAGGATTATTTTATTATTACAGAGAAAATACAGAGCTTTCTGGACTAGAGGTTTCTGGATAACGGATCCCATACCTGTACTTGCAGAGATTATAGATAAATACAGTTTATATATACCGATATATATATATATATATATATATATATATATATATATATATATATATATATATAGTTGTTTTTTTTCATGTCAAAAAGTTTGATGGTTAAATTTACTTGAAAGGCAGGACTATATACTGTGTGTGTGTGTGTGTGTGTGTGTGTGTGTATGTGTATGTGTGTGTATATATATATATATATATATATATATATCTCCCATAAACTATATTTTATCCATTTTAAAAACTATTTCCTTTTTCTCTCAAATATTAAAACAGTACCTTGTACTTGATCCTAACTAAGATATAATTAATCATTATTGGATGAAAAACCAGCCTTGAGTTTACCAGTTTAATGTTTAAATGGTATTGTTTTAGACTTAAGTATTAAGATCTAAATTACGCAAAGATATAGTATATTGCTGTACATAATATGAACAAACCTAGGTGGTAGCTCTTTTCACAGCTTTGCCTTGGCTTTTTTAATGTTTCATGTTTGGACAATTATGAGTGGCTATGCCTAGCAATTAATCATCCCCTCAACCTGTGGGCCTCTGATTTAAGGTTAGTATTTACTGGAATTTTATATTTATTTGTATTGTTCTCCTTTTGTTTGAATGTACAGAGCAGAATATGCAAGTCGCACTATTGTAACAAAAATCTGCATACAATACAATACATTCAGTGGTGTGATAACTTTGAGCTGAGCAATTTATATTGAGAACCAGAAAAATTAAGTAACATAAGAAATATATTATAACTAGGGATGCACCGAATCCACTATTTTGGATTCGGCCGAATATCGAACCGAATCCTAATTTGCGTATATGGGAAGGGGAAAACATTTTTTACTTGTTTTGTGACAAAAAGGCACGCACTGCCAAATCCCGAACCGTATCCTAGATTCGGTGCATCCCTAATTATAACATATTGTTCCTCAATAGGTGTTAATTATTTCATGTCATTGAGTATATATGCAGATAACTAGTATATATTAGGGTTTAGTAATCATGTGCTAAAGTGACACAAGCATATGCTGAAGTGCTGAAATGTGAAAAAGAAATTGTTTAAATATTATTAAAAAGAGAGAGGTTTCCCAGACAAACCTGATGACAGCTTCTAGCCTACACTATAAAGCTCCCTTAGGGAGTTACAAATCTTACAGTCTTATTCATTTACTTCCTCTTCATTCTTTCCTTGACAAGTCACACTGACCTTTTTATTGCTGAATATCCCTATACCCCACCCCCTTCGCTCTTTTTCTCCTTTTTTAATCTCCAATTACTTTTTAAAAAGGAATTATAAGTATGGAGTCATGGCTTCCTTTATCACTCTCTACTATTATCAGCACTGCCACCCACAGTTTATCTCCCAACTAAATGCACAAAGAGCTTAGCAAATTGAGTTGCAGAATCAGCTTCACAATCCAAAAGTTGGTTTAGAACTTATTCACCCTCGTTATTTAGGGGGATTGTGGAGACCCAAACGTAACAGCATCAAGTACTATTTGTAGGTCATGAAGTTTAGAGGGATACTGTCATGGAAAAACATGTTTTTTCCAAAACACATCAGTTAAAGGAATAGTTCAGTGTGAAAATAAAAACTGGATAAATAAATAGGCTGTGCAAAATAAAAAATGTTTCTAATATAGTTAGTTAGCAAAAAATGTAATGTATAAAGGCTGGAGTGATTTTATGTGTAACATATCAGTCAGAACTGCTTTTCAGCTCTCTTTGTTTACACTGACTGGTTACCCTGGCTACCAGGCAGTAACCAATCAGAGACTTGAGGGGGAGCCACATGGGTCATATCTGTTGCCTTTGAATCTGAGCTGAATGCTGAGGATCAATTACAAACTCACTGAACAGAAATGTACCATGTGGCCCCCCTTCAAGTCGCTGACTAACTCAGAGTTATAGAGCTGAAAAGCAGGAAGTTGGATTCTGGCTGTTTTATTACACATTTGTTCACTCCAGCCTTTATACATTACATCTTTGGCTAACTAACTATATTAGAAACATTTTTTATTTTGCACAGCCTATCTATTTACCCAGTTTTTATTTTCACACTGAACTATTCCTTTAATAGTGCTGCTTCAGCAAAATTCTGCACTGAAATCCATTTTTCAAAAGAGCAAACAGATTTTTTTTTATATTCAATTTTGAAATCTGACATGGGGCTAGACATTTTGTCAGTTTCACAGCTGCCCCTGGTCATGTGACTTGTGCCTGAGAAATGCTTTCTGGCAGGCTGCTGTTTTTCCTTCTCAATGTAACTGAAGGTGTCTCAGTGGGACATGGGTTTTACTATTGAGTGTTGTTCTTAGATCTACCAGGCAGCTGTTATCTTGTAGGGAGCTGCTATCAGGTTACCTTGTTCTTTTGTTTGGCTGCTGGGGGGAAAAAGGAGGGGGGTGATATCACTCCAACTTGCAGTACAGCAGTAAAGAGCGATTGACATGACATGGGGCAGCTGGGAAATTGAAAATATGTCTAGCCCCATGTCAGATTTCAAAATTGAATATACAAACATCTGTTTGCTCTTTTGAGAAATTTCAGTGCAGAATTCTGCTGGAGCAGCAATATTAACTGATTCATTTTGGCAGCAGGACATCCCAGAGATGACACCAGAGACCTGGGAGGATGTTCTGGATACAATGTTTGTAAGCCAAAAAAACAATAGCAATGCAGTGGAAATCCCAAAGAGGACAAACACTTTGAGGTTGAGAGCAGCTAATGGAAAAGTATATCCCATCATACAAACTCACCTACATGAGAAGGGGTCTGGCTTGTGCTACATTCAGAAGTCAGAACTTCTAGAGCAGAGAAAAAAGAGGGACAGATAAGAGAGGTACTGCTTTCAATAGTAGTTATGTTTACTTTAAAACAAGTAAACCAGTAATTTTGTAACTACTATATATTGGAATGTTGCATAGGATAACAATGTCATTAGGCAAAATGTTAGTTTTGGATTTACAGTCATTTTGAATGTTCCATAGTTTCATTTGATAACAAAATACATATGTGCTTTCATAATCATAAGTGTTTTTTTTAACATATAGTCGCTGAAAATGGCAAGGTGAATTTAAAAGGTGATCATTCTGTAGCTGGTATTTAAGCAGATACATTTTCCACTGGTCAGTTCACTGGTGATCAATCTTTCCTCTGGTTGTAAATCAGATGAAATTCCTCTGTGACTAAACCCCACCAAAAAAAATTTGTGGACTCCCAATCTGGTCACTGGGAGGCAGTGTATGGTGATTATTGACTATATTAGCTACCGAGGACCTCATCCATGAGGTAAATCAGCCAGTTGAAGTTTTTTTTTTTTGCAGCAAATATTTTGAATTTGAGTTTCCAAACTTAAATTTTCACAATTTGTTAAAGAGGTGGTTCACCTTTAAGTTAACTTTTAGTATGTTATCAAGTGGTCACTTTTTTGCGACTTTTCAATTGGTTTTCATTATTTTTTTTTAATTATTTGCCTGTTTTTTCTGACTCTTTCCAGCTTTAAATCTAAAAACACATGCTCTGTAAAACCACAAATTTATTGTTATTTATGTTTTTTTATAACTTATCATTCTATTCAGACCCTCCCCTGTTAATATTCCAGTCTCTTATTCAAATCATTGCATGATTGCTAGGGTAATTTGGACTCTAGTAACCAGAATGCTGAAATTTGAAACTTAGGGGGTTGCTGAATAAAAAGCTAAATAACTAAAAAAAACACAAATAATAAAAAATGAAAACCAATTGTTGATTGTCTCAGAATATCACTCTCTAGATCATATTACAAGTTAACTCAAAGGTGAACAACCCTTTCAGTGAAAAAAACTCAAATACAGTTGTTCAGCTGGCGAGTTTATGTAGCAGTCAATAGGGGTTGTATTCGCAAAATTCAAGATATTCTTGAATTTGAGATTAAGTTGAAGTTTGGCAGATTTATTGAAAATGAAGGTCAGGATGTGATTTTACTTTGTGGGAGTTTTTAAAAAGGTGTGTTTTATTTTCAAGGTTTTTATCATAAATAAGTGCACATACGTGTTTTCAAGTCTTTCTGAATTCAAAATTAGATTTTGATAAATCTGCCTTTTTGGGTCAGATTATAATTATGTACTGTAAGAAAACAGGAGAGATACTATTTTGTTCATGCTTTCTGGCATTGGTAGTTTTCTCTCCACAATCATTTATTTTATCACAGTTGTTTTTGTTTTAAGTATAAGGTTGCCAAATTTAAGGTGGCGAGTTTGTATAAAAAAAAAAAAAAATCCACTACATGAAACACAATTCGAAAGATGCTTCTAATACGATTTAATGCACATTCAGGGCAATGCATATTATGTGGTTAGCTTAACCTGATTTATTGGTTAACCTTTCAGTAGCCTTAAAAATGAGCATCTTTGTCTTACAGAAAATCCAAAGAATATTTATTGGCTTATCATCAGTCATTTACATGCTGGAAGAGCCAGAAGCACATTACCGACAAATGTTATTCTGTCACCTCTAAATCAAGAATAATAAACTGTGTGGTTATAATGTCTCAGTTTTGAAAAAAGAAATAATGAAAGCATGATGGTCTTTGATAAGAGAGTACAGTTTGCAGTTTTCTATTTAACACTTGAATTCTTGGTTTACATTTTTTTTCCCTTTTTGATTTGCGTGCAAAGGCTACTTTTTATGCAGGTCAAATCACATTCATCAGTTGTTTAAATTACAGTTTTTGTTTTATATTCTTGCCTTTTTTCACCAATGTAGGCAAGATCTGAGATGGTGAAAAACATTATATCCCATGGCAAAATTGTTGCAAGATGAAACAGGTGTAAAAAAAGTTGTAAAAATAAGCTGTATAATGTCTTTTTTTTTTTTTTTTTTTTTTTTTTTATGAAAACTCATTTATCTAAGCTGTCAATCAAATATTGGCTGCCCCTCTTCTATGCCTTAGGCATAGAGGAGGGGTAAGCAATTACTTTAACTTTTCCATTCAGCACTAGATGTCACTGCTCTCCCCACATTCCCCCAGTTCTCTTAACCATTTAATTGTGTAACCAGTGCATGAGGATCCCCCATTCTTGTGCACAAACAAGATTCGGAGATGATGCAAGGCTTGCCTTAATAACAATGCCCACAAAATGGCTCCTGCCTGCTTGCTATAATTATGAGTTCCAGACTGATTAAAACACAATTCAAATAATTTATACTATATCATTAAAGTTAATTTTCTTGCCTAACATGATAAAATAGAATTTGGAATATTTTTTTTTTGGGTGACGGGTCCCCTTTAATACAATGGTGTAAATGTGGTAGGAGATGGAATGAGCATCAGTACAGATGCCACAGCTATCTTGCAACAACTGTGAGGGTTATGTAAACTGAAACTGAATTTCATAGAAAAACATGTTGTTTTGCTCACTGTGTCCTGCATCTGCTGAAATATTAACTTTAATTGAGAACTGCATGGCTGAGCTACATGGCTAGCCAACTGGAGGTCTGAAAGTTGTATGTAGTGCTCCAAGGCATTTTAATTGACCCAACCTCACATACATCTCATAGAGTTCTTTGCCATCATCTTTTCAATATAGTCTGGCCTATGATTATTTGTTTATTGTGTAATTAGCCTAATAAATGGAAAAAGATGAACAGCACATTTTTGGAGTAAAACAATATTTACTGGTTAGTGATGTACGGGTCGAAAAAAAGCTTAACAACCGTAATGGTGGGCTACAAGATGTAGATGCTTTAGGTAAAGATGAATAAATTGCATGTTAAAATGGAAAATAACATGAAATGCCCATCTTATGTTTTACTAATATGCCAGCAAACTTGGTGGCATAGTTCAACATTATAGTTTGAACTTAAATGAAACAAGTATGAGACTACTGCATTAGATGACGGTAAACTGGTGTCAACCAACTTATTAAACAATCCTCATCACACCCCTAGAAACAGAAAGGTCACGAGTTTGTTGAATTTTGTCTTACATGTTTATATGTTTTATAAACGGGGCTTTTCTGACCAAAAAAAAAAAACCCCAGCAGAGCAGCGGAGTAGTTTATGTGACTCATTTTGAATAGTAGACTTATGTGTCATCAATTTATAAAAACATCTAACATGATTATAGATGCAGAAGTGCCTTGCAAAGAATCTTTTCTGGCTAACTCTAGCAGATATGGGCATTTTCATAATGGACTTGACAGAATAGGTAGTGGTTAAACTTGACTGCCACATTTATGCTTTTAGTTTTGACACCATATGAATTCCCACAGTTTGTTTTACAAAGCAAAATAAGGGAAGTGATTCAATTTAAACGCAGAGAGAATTATTCCCCTGTAACAAATATCAGAAATTATGGGTCGTTTGTATGAGTCAAAAATCATTCATATGTTTAATTTTATTGATTTTAAAATTCTTGAATTGGGGGGAAAAAGAAGAGACAAGTCCATTTTTGAATCATCTGTAACATATTACTGGAACTGTTTGCCTTGTAAAGGTAACCTCCAATATTTTGAGCATTTACAAGCTTGCTTCATATTATTATGAGGTAGTCATCAAACTTGGAATAACTGTGAGTCAGAATATATTTCATTGTAACCATAGTGCATAAATTCTTTACTCTATAAAATTAAAATACATGCATCTTACGGGCTAGCATATGATCTTTTTGACTGAATTCAGTATTTTCTATGAAAATATTGCTGTGTGTTTTACACACAAACAAACATGTTTGGTTTTCATAAGTTCCAGGCTTGATATTGGTAAATGCAGGTCTAAATGAAGTATATTTTCTATAAACAGTAAACCTATATCCGTTTTGGCATATCTTAAGTTGTGTGAAATTGGTGCAGCTCACAGGCTGGTCATCTTGACTAACTCTTAAGTCTTTTAAAATAAGAACAAAGTAGTGGCATCATATATAGCAGGGGTCCCCAACTGCCAGGCCGCGTCCAGAACCGGGCCGCAGACAGTCTTAAACTGGGCCACAGAGCCTAGCGACCAATTTATGTGGCACGCCAAATTGGATGCCGGCAAGCCAGAATTGGATAACAACCCCTCCCAACCACCTCCCAACTCCCCCAACCCCCCCTGGTCTTTGCAAAAAAAAAAAAAAGCTCTACACCGGTCCCCGGGCTGAAAAATAGATTGATATAATAGCTGATATATAGAATGGTGTCACCATTTTATATTGGCCTCTATGAAACATAATAATTCTTTCAATATATTGCAGTTGCTTTACAAAAAAAGAAATACCTTCTACATTTTAGCAGGCATGTACTAAAAAGTCAAAATAGAACAGGAGTTTAACAAGCCCCATACTCAATTTATGGGACCAGATAACAGATACTTTGGGACATAAAAAAGGAAGGGTTCAAAGAGAACCAAGGGACAGACAGTGAAAGAAGGAAGGAAAGA
The DNA here is from genome assembly GCA_038501925.1 of Xenopus petersii. Lineage (NCBI taxonomy): Eukaryota > Metazoa > Chordata > Amphibia > Anura > Pipidae > Xenopus > Xenopus petersii. Next base: position 61,463,653 of record CM076678.1, read on the forward strand.
CTGCCCTACCTACACTCTTCCATAGCTAATTGCCCAATACATGTAACAATAAAGCTGAGGAAAGGTCTATGTCTATCCAGTTAAAACTGATATGCTTCTTTTTTTGAAAAGATTTTGTTTGGTTGGCTTAATAATTAAATGAACACGTTATTTTGTTTATAATTTGCCTTTATTTTTGGCCAGTACTGATTTTGACAAGCCTACAGCATTATTATCCCTAGTTCTATGTGACATTGAATCCAAAAAACTGACAAAGTGTACTAGAAATATTCATATTATAAATAATTGTAACTTAGCACCCCGTTATATTTATTTTTACTGCTGTAAGAAGCGTGCTTCTGTATATAGAAATTGGTGAAAAGCTAACTGATAGCACATATTATAGAACACAAAATAAGAACACTGGCGTAGGATTTGAAAATTTGCATTGTAAAAACAAACACTCATTTAGCAGCACTTTCAAAATAAATCAAGTTCTGTGAATTACAGGACGTGTGGGTGAAAGCACATCTTGTTAAATATTTAACATTTAAAAAGGAGTCAGGCTAACTAAAAGTAACAGTAGTCCTTCATATTTCCATAAAAACAAGCAAAAGTCTAATGATACTGAATATCAGATGTCTAAATGGAAACCTGCAATGCTTGGAGACTGTATAGTTTTGCCTATTCTTTGGAAGCCATTGTATTTTAATATAAAACAATCAGTATACTAAGCCCTCTTTTGTCATAGTGTGTTTTTGTCTCCTAGCAGTCACTGAGCAGTTCTAGAGTCCACAGCTCTATTCTTGGACAATGAAACCCATTCAGGTTCTGCTTGTGAAAGTAGTTTCACCTTCGTTCAAGGACCATTAACACCAAAACGTGAGGGCGGGAGAGCAGAAACACTGCTATAGTTTAATTAAATAAGTTGATGTTTAGTCATGGAGGCAGTCATTCAAGATAAATATGGCACAACAGCTTGTGTTTATCTAGTATAGGTAAATCTAAAACAACTGGACTTGCTGAGTAATCAATGAAGACGTTTCACTACTCATCCGAGCAGCTTCTTCAGTTCAATTGACTGGTGTGGGAAATTCTCGGCATATAAACTCATCCAATCACAATGGCATTGTAACTCTTCAAAGAAGTGACATCTGAAGAAATTCACAGAGGTGTAGATTCTGTGTAGTTACTCTGATAGGATTATACAATGTGTCATGCAACTCCTAGAAAGAGGTGTTACTTGTGAGAGTTGCATGAATGGATGTGTGAAGTGTTCTGTAACCGCCGGGGTACAGATGTTAGAACAGCATTGTATGTAGCAGATAGGTGGTGTCGAAGGCCCCCGCCTCTGTTCAGGGATGGTTTCTCCACCTTGACATGAATCACCTCTTTCACGCCTCGTTCAAACCAACGGTTTTCTTTATCCAATATTTGGACCTTGCTATCTTCAAAGGAGTGTCCCTTGTCTTTTAAGTGTAGAAAGACAGCTGAGTTTTGCCCTGTAGAGTTCGCCCTCCTATGCTGAGCCTTTCGCGTGGTGAGCAGTTGTTTTGTCTCCTCAATTCTATCACAGTAACTACACAGAATCTACACCTCTGTGAATTTCTTCAGATGTCACCTCTTTGAAGAGTTACAATGCCATTGTGATTGGATTAGTGGAAGAGTTTATATGCTGAGAACTTCCCACACCAGTCAATTGAACTGAAGAAGCAGCTCGGATGAGAAGTGAAACGCCTTCATTGATTACTCAGCAAGTCCAGTTGTTTTTAGATTTAACTATACTAGATATACCATAACCTGGATGAATGAAAATCTTCATAGTCAGCTTGTGTTTACATAGCAGATAACAGATGTCCCTCTTAAGCTGGCCATACACTTGAAGATCTGCTAGTTTGGTAATGTCGCCAAACAAGGGTATCTTTCCCAAATATGCCCACTTTGAGGTGGACGATATTGGGCGGATCTAATTGTTGGGCACTACAGTCCAACATTCAGATCACGATGTAGGTGATACAGGCAGTTGGAGTGAGGACTTCATCATGAGCCTATGCGGTCCTTGTTCCAACGGGAGTTTTAAACCCATCCAATCAATATCTGGCTGATTTTTGGCCAGATATCAGTGGGAAATCCCATTGAAGGGCTCTGTACACTGCCCCTCCACTGGTTACATATAGCACTCCCTGTAAAACCGAACCTTCAGGAAAGCTCACACCATCGTCTGCATGCTTTTGCCCTGAATGTTTTCAAATGCATACATTTCCACGATTGTGCTTCAGTTTTGGGTGAATAAAAGCAACAATCAGCCTTTTCTATTTTGTTTAGCTGAATCACAACAACTTTCAGCTGGCTCTTTGTACACACTGTACTAAGTTGCAATGCTGGAAGCATAGTACCTCTGACAACTATACACAGAAGACGCTAACTTGACTAATGCTTTTAGAAATTCTTTCTCAAGTTGAAAGCTGCTTCTGGTTTCCCCCTAGGGTTCATTAGTGAAATAGGACAGCTACATGACAGGCCTCCACTAAGCAGTATTACAATTTAGTCATACTGTATGAAATACTATCCCAACCAAAGTGATATAAACATAAATAAGCTGATGGGAGGTGTAAGATCCAATGACACTATGGATCCCTTTGTAAAGCTCAATAAACTAGCATCATGAATGCTGAGAGGCTAAGTGATATTAATTTGCAGCCTCCTTATTGACTTTGTGTGTGTAAAATTGAAGCCTTATTGTCTGCATTTTGCTTGTTCTCAGCACATACCAATTTTTCTTGAGGGAATACATTGTATTTTTGCATCATTTTATGGCAGATCATATCCCCTCACACATTATTGGACATGGCCTATAGAATGATCTCATTCAGCTTTCATATCAAGTATACTGTTGGGGTTCAGGAGAAAACCACTAGCTTTGTTACATGGCTGGATATAATATACACAGATGCAGCTACTTATCCTTTACAAACATTATGCTAATCTGGCATTGCTGAAATCTGAAATGATAAAGAAAATTGTTGTTTAAATTATAAGCATGTGTGTAGTAAATTTTGTGGAAGCAGATAAGATGTGTGCTGATTCCAGCAGGTCATTAATATACACAAATATGGAAGCAGATAAGATGTGTGCTGGGTCCAGCAGGTCATTAATACACACAAATATGAGTTAATAAAAGATAGGCAGAAAAAATCCCTTGCCAAGTATAAGGCCTGAGGATGCAGTGCACTTGGGTAAAACAGAATACCCAAAACTGCCAGATTGACTATTTTCTTCCTTTACTGCATAATTAACCAGTTCTGAGTGTACAATTCTATGCTAGTTTAGAAAGATAGTGACAGGCCTTCTGTAATTCTGAGCTTTCTGGATAAAGGGGTTTCGTATAACCGATCCTATACCTGTAACTGCATTATAAAGCTGCCAATGTCTGTATGTCTGCTTTACCAATATGCTGTTTATTGTCGATTGATGTTTAATCGACAGACATCTCTAGTTAACCATATCAGTTTGTTTCTGCCATTAAGTAAGGTGCTTTTCCAGAGTTAGCAAAAAAAGCAATACCTGGTCATTTTAAGTGCTTCTTTTGTTTAATTTTTTTTTTTAAACAGACATTTGGCTCTTTTACTATGGAGAATGCCCAGTAAAGCCCCATAACCTTATATAAACTATCATAAAGATGAGGATGGTCTTTCCCTTGTTCAACAACGTGACAGGTTGCATATCCCTGTTGCAAGGGTTCTCCTTATTTAATTAGCAAAATTAAAATAATAGTACAATGGACAGTAGGTTACAAGCCCACAACTTCTAAATCTAAAGGTGGCCATACACGAGCAGATAAAGCTGCCGATAACATTCGTTTAGACCAATTTGACAGCTTATCTGCCCGTGTATGGGGGCTTCCGACAGGTCTTCCCAGTCGATATCTGGCTACGATATCGATCGGGAAGGTTTGATTTTTACCCGACCGACCCGTCGGAGCCCCTTGGCGTATCATAATTTGATCGTTTGACCATACGGCCGAGCGTTCGAATTACCCCCGATATAGTCTTGCCGTAAGTGGCATATCGGGGAAAGATGTTGCCAAACGAGCGGATCTTTGAGTCTATGACCAGCTTAAATGATAAACCCCCCCCAGCTTCTAAACCAGATTCATCTGTTTTTAACAAATCGTATTCTCTCATCTATTTAGTCAGTGCTGTGCTGAGTCTGTGCTGTTCTATAGGATCAGACCAGTGCTGTGACAGACAGCATATGTTTGCCATTTACATGAATAAACTTGTGAAACATGCAGTGTTCATTGTAGCCAATTATTAACAATTTGTGTGGAGGTCAGCGTCTTGCCCTATTTGGTTTTATATTCCGAGTCTGTTCTATGCCTTTGTTCCATTGTGTAATACTAACTATCTTTGTTTCAGCCAAAACAGACAGCTCGTCTTCCTGCACTCTTACTCCCTACCTACCCTCACAGTGGTTAATCCTTTTCAGATGCTTTTTGGTGGTAATTATTTGCATCATGTAGTGGAATAATGGATTTTCTGTTTTAAAAAAAATCCCAAAGTCACTGTGGTAGAATAAATAAATAATGTTCACATCAACTGCTCAATGCATAGCCCCAGTCCGTTCAGTGGCATTGATCGATCCCATAGCTGCCCATTCATCAGTAGTTTAATCACCAAAAAGTCGGAGAGGTGTCCGTGAGATTACCACGTTAGTGCAGCAAGCAACCATGTTAGTGCCTCTTATGATCTTAACCCAATCTCTTATGTAGCAGGAATTGTTCCACTTGCTCATTACAACGAGGGTGGAGGCGACTCGCACGGTCTTGTCACTATCAGCCTTATGATGTTTTTGGATTTTTGTATCGCCTTATCTATCTATTTTATGCTTATTATTTTTTTGGACGTATTTTTTACTCTCTATCATATTGAATAACATTTTTTGGACTATAGACTTTTGTCTAGTTGCCATTCAAATAACAACACTCGTTACTAGGTAGTGGTCGCAGTATGTTATTTTCACCCGGTGCATAGCCTAAGCGTCAACTCCCTAGCTTGGGAACACCCACCTTAAGAGAGGAACAAAGATTTATACATTTTTATAGCGGATTGCACTTTAAATGCTCCTGACTTGACCTGATGGCTTTTCTAATTAAGTATAGTCTTAATGAATATAATTGTAAGTGAGGGAATTCCATGATAGACCTGTAATCTTATCTCAAAATTTAGATACTTTGTAACATCAATAACATAGGAAACAGGTGCGTTAATGATGCTTGCACGTTTGTTTGACTTGATAAAATGCAACTTTGTTTCACACATGCAAGTTGTCTGGACTTGATTAATAAAAAAAAGTCGCAAGCTGGTGCACAACAAACATCCAAAAGATGTGCCTGGCTGCTGGTTTAAAAACACATACGAATCATAAGCCAATAACCGCACTCACAGGTCTTTCATAATTGTGAAAAAAGAAAAAAAAGAAGGGCCGAAACGTTGAATAAACATATATATATATATATATATATAATGCCAGCAGCAGGGGCACACCAGAAATCCTTTGACTGCAGGCCCCATTCTCCTTTCTTCATTCACTTTCTTTATTCTATTTATCACTTCTCTTTACATGTGATCATCTATTCTTACCTCCATTTGCTCTCTTTGTTCTCATATTGAAATGGGGAGTGGCCATGGTATAGACATGCAATGCAAATGCTAGGTGAGCAGGAGTTTTCTCAATATCCTTGTGTGCCAGTATATACATACATACATACATATATATTGACAATAATGTCCTGTTCTAACGAACAGGACATTATTGTCAATATATATGTATGTATGTATGTATATACTGGCACACAAGGATATTGAGAAAACTCCTGCTCACCTAGCATTTGCATTGCATGTCTATACCATGGCCACTCCCCGTTTCAATACAGCAGATAACAGTAAAGAATATTTCTTGAGTTTTAATGTTATTTAGCAGCAGAAAACTGTGTGGCCTTACTGGTGCTATCAAACAGCAGGTTCACTCCATAGCAGCACTTGACTTTTTTCAACATACAGTGATTTAATTGTCAATTCAACAATATTGCTAGATAAAGGTAACATAACAATTGTCAATAACCATACACCTTTGTAGTCCATCTGTATTTTAAATAAACACAATACAGATTTAAAAAAGTAAGCATATCCTATATTAATCAGTATTTCATATACTGTACCTAACATTAGAGTCAGGTGCACCAGATCTGGTACAAATAAATAGAACATTGTGAGAATAGACTTTGGAGGAACCTGTGTTATTTAAACCTCAGACATTATGGGGGTTATTTATTAAAGGTGGAGTTGTGTTTTCGGCGGTAGTTTTCATTCGAGTTGTGAGTTTATTCAAGGTATAAAAAACCTACATCACAAACCTCATAAATACGACCTTTGTTTAATAACCCCTGTGTGTGTACCTGGGGGGTGTGCCAGGAGGAAAACCCATAAACACATAGGCAAAGACCAGCCTTATGGGACAATGTTCTCTGGACAGACAAGACAAAGATAGTTATTTGGCTGTAGAACCAGTAGACATGTTTGATGAAATCCAAAGACAGAAGTGCCTATTACCAACTGTAAAGCATGGCAGTGGAAATGTTTTTATATAAGCCTAGGCAGCATATTATCATAGAATTCACTATCTATGTTGTGAGTATAATGTAAGGCCATCTGTCAGAAGATAACTTGAACTTAAATGGGACCTTGCAACATGACAATGACCCTAACATTCCAGTAAAACCATCAAGGAATGGCTGAAAAAAAGATGGTGGGTTCTGTAATGACCAAGTCGAAGTGAGACTCTTTGGGAAAGTTTGTAATTTAGGGGCATGTTTACTAATATTGGAGATAAATATCTGGAGAGATTTCTGGAGATGTTGCCCATAGCAACCAATCAGATCTTTGCTTTTGTTTTCTAACTTGGCTGTGGCTGTTTGAATCTAATTGCTGATTGGTTGCCATGGGCAACATCTCCAGAGTTCTCTCCAGATATTTATCTCCAATGTTAGTAAACATGCCCCCAAGTATGCATGCAACAAACCCCTCAAACATCACACAGTTGCAACAAGGAGTGGGAAACATTTCACTCAGTTAACGTCAGAGACTGGTAGACCGTTATAAGAAATTCCTTCTTGAGGTTGTTTCTGCTGAAGGGGGCAATACTAGGTATTAGACCCTAGGGTGGACTTACTTATTCCACAGAAGGAAATGGCATATATTAGTTGTTTGTGTGTGTGTGTGTATATCTTTATATTGTCCCCTTTAGAGGGCAGCAAAATGCTTCAGTAAACATCAAGTCTTGCAAGTAGATCTGCATTTTAATGCCACTGTACCAACACATGTACAGCTTGCAGATTTAATAGTCTATTTTTTAAATACCTGCCTGTTTTCTGGCTACCGCCGACATATACTGTATATAACTAGAGGCCTGTGTGCCCTGGGTTTCCCCACTTCCCAAGGGTAACTAAATACCACACCCCCATACCAAACTACATACGTGAATTTTGATCCATTTAAATTGGATGCCATACAAGAAATACCAATGCTGGCTAAGTACTATGGTTATCTCAAAGGCCAGTGTTTTTCTGCTGTGGATTATTCCATTAATAACTGAATTACGTTAAATTTCTTGTATCATTGCAACTGAAGCTACTCCATGTTTGGTCGATAATTGAGTTTCTAGCAAAACCATCACAACAGGTTTAGGGTGGGGGTTGTATACTGGTAATTTAATTATCTACCTTACAAGAACCAAACATGGAGTAACTTCAATTACCCTATGTATAGCTTAGAGGAAAACTTTACCCCCAAAATTAATACTTGAGCAACAGATAGTTTATATCAAATTAAGTGACGTATTAAAGAATCTTATGAAACTGGTATGTATATTTAAGTAAATCTTGCCTTTTTACATCTCTTGCCTTGAACCACCATTTAATGATGGTCTGTGTGCTGCCTCAGAGTTTACCTGACCAGAAATACTACAACTCTAATTGGCTCATGTGACCTAACATATATGGTATGTTTGTGTGCATCAATAATCCTATGATCCCAGGGGCGGCCCTTATTTTTTAAAATGTCAGTTTTCTATTTATGATTACCCAATGGCACATACTACTAAAAAAGTATATTATTATGAAAATGGTTTATTTACATGAAGCAGAGTTTTACATATGAGATGTTTTATGCAATATCTTTTTATAGAGATCTACAGGGTATAGTTTTCCTTTAAGCAATAACAATAACCATAGCTTTTTTTTTCATAATTAAAAAAACAGTTCTTTGCACTCATTTTGAACAAAGGGTATACTGTCCATTTAAGTGTGTGTTTGCCATATTTGCCTTTATGTTTTAATTACTACGTTATATTTTTCCAATAATAAGTAGGAAAAACAGGCTCCAAAAGAGATGACATGAATGCAGATATATTCAGGGGCACATTTACTAAGGGTCAAATTTCGAAGTGAAAAAAACTTCGAAATTCGACCATCGAATGGCAGTAGTACGATGTTCAAAGTCGACGACAAAGTTTTTTTTGATCGAATATGGCCATATGCCATCGGAGTTAAATCGATCGATCGATGAGATCCTTCGATTTTAACGATTTAATTGATCGATCAAACGATTTTCCAAAAAAAAAAAAAAAATTCAACTTCTAAAAACTTAGCCAAATGTTGGCTATAGGTTCTAGGAGGTCCCCATAGGCTAACATAACAATTCGGCAGGTTTAAGGCGGTGAAGTGTCAAAGTCAACGTTTTTTTTTTTTTTTTTTAAAGAGACTGTACTTCAATTTTCGAATGGTCGAATATTCAAAGTTTTTCCAATTGAATCAAAGTCAAATTTGGTCTATTCGATGGTCGAAGTACCCAAAAATTACTTTGAAATTCGACGTTTTTGAATTCAAAAATTCACTTTGAATTCACTTTGACCCTTAGTAAATGTGCCCCTCAGTCTTAGTCAAAGTAAGAATGTCAAATTCTGGTCTGCCATCTGTTTTAAACTACAACTCTACAAAGATTTCAAAACGACATTGCTATATTAGTGTTATTCTATTTAAAATAACATAGATGAGGAACCTGTTTTTCGTAGTAGCAGCATCATTGCATTGTAAGCATTTTTGCATATGTGTGTGTGTACCTGGCATAAAGTTACTTTCTTTGGTAACATAGCTTTTTATTGGTGTAACCACCGTAGCCTTGAAAACGCATAAAGTGATGTTATGATATTGCATCACTGTATGTAGTGTAATCCCATTTGAACTCTACTCATAAATCATATGAAATATTTGCCGCAGATTTACAGTATCAGCATGTGCATTCGTTGTATGGATTCTTTCCTAGAAGACAGAGGGGCGCTTTGTTTGTATAATATTATATACTCCTGCCTGGAATGTTCAGTAGCAAGTTTGCCTGCTCCATGCTCTCCAAGCCAAACACATATGGAGCTGGCATGGACTTTTGATAAGAAGTCAATACTAATATTTAAATTTCCTTTCCTTGGAAAATAACTCCTTCTTTACAGACTCAGAATATGGTGAAAACCCTGATGCGGTTTGCAAACCATCTCGTAATTCAGTAATCCTTTTTTGTTTTGCAGGGTAGTCTGTGATTAAACTGCAAAATGTACAGGAGAGGGAAAAAAAAGATCATTATTCTCTCTGACCTTAATTGATATGTTCAGTACTGTCCTTTGTAGTGGCCTGGCCCAAGGCAAAATAATCTCTTTGGGCTATATTATTTATAATGTAATTGCCACTCTTTAGCAGATTTCAAGGTTTAAGCTACAGCATCTCATCCCCCAAAGTTCAGTTGCTGGTAAATGTTGGGTGCAATATTTCAACAGATTGAGACATCATAGTGGCCAGCCTTGAATTGGCAGAATGGCAGAATATGTTGCTGTACTATACACACTTTGAGTACGAGAGATAAATCTATAGTGTACAATGGATTTTCATTCATTTTATTTTTTGTACAAAGTTATAAAAATGGTTATGTGTGTGTTATACAGCCTGGAGCAATAATGTCAAGCTGATTTCTAAGTGGTTGGAATTATTACATTTACTCTAACCTATCTAGCAGTGCACACTAGCTGAATGAGGAAGAAAGAAGTGCACTGTGATGACATGTATTTATATACTGGAAATGTCTAGATGTTCAAAGAAGAATCTAAGCCCATCTTGATCAGGTCCTCCAGCTTTTGTGTTTATACATGGGCTTAGCTCCAATTAGTGTGACACTGTAACACACCTACATGCACACACCTACAGTAGACTAATTCACCATTATGTATGGGAAGAGCACTATACTACTTGCTCATTTGCTGGATACTGACTAGAGTTTGATTCACCTTGCTCAGGTCCATAGCAGTGAAAGGGTTAGATGTTCTCCTTCTATTTCTGAAGCTTTATATGCACATGCCACTCAATATTTCCTGGCCATTTCTGAATGCTCAGTGGTTGTCTACTCCGGAATTCCACCCCTGTAATCATTATTGTTGTATGCTTATTTGGCTGGCATTAAACATACAATACTTTGCTGGAGCCCTTCCTGAATTCTTTTTAACACCTTTACTACTGGAAAACACTGTGATCTTTGAGGAATATATAAAGTCAATAAGATAAGCTCTCTGCCAAAGAAGCAGTCTTCACCAGCTTTTGAATGACAGCAGTAGGCTAAGAAACCCTTAATACTTCATTTCTGGACTGTTACAACATATTTATCTTATGTGGAAATGTGTTAATTAAAATCTTTGTCTTTGTGTAGGTGCTTCAGGGAGCCCAGCTGATAGCGGTAGCCTCTGCTGACCCAACTACTGGTGTGGTCGATGGGTCACCACTTCAAGCCAATGATATTCAAGTCCAGTATGTTCAGCTTGCACCAGTCGCAGAGTCATCAGCAACAGCCCAGGTATGTAACTGTATTTTATATAACTAAAAACATCCAAGGGGAAATAAAGGAAAGGTATATAAAAAGGTTACCATATAGGGATGTTCAAGAGTTTTATTTGAGAAGTCTCCCTATATATATAAATTAAAATAATATTCATATTGAAGGCCAGTCCAGAATCGTTGTGGTCCCAGGTGGCTTACAGAAAGGATAATAATCAACTGCATAGACAAAAACAGCACATTTGTGATCTCAAGCTCCAGTGAATATGCACAGAGGAATATGTTATTCACATCCCTTTTTTTAAAAGCACTGTGTAATTTCAAACCACTGAGTTCCAGAGGTTTACTATCATAAGGAGCCAGACAACCACCATTTGTACTTGCAGCTTTAACACATGCTTGGTAACTGAGATGGATCTCATCTCTGACCTTACACTTACACTGCTTGTATTGTTTTCATACCCTTCTGGTACATCTCTTGTGGTCATCTCCATCTTTGATACTCTCAGGGGCACAAGCTCATGAGTACGAAAGACACTTGTCTTGGGAAATTAAAAAAATATCTTTGGGAAAAATATTTACATATATATATATATATATATATATATATATATATATTTTTTTTTTTTTTTTTTTTTATATTATATTAAATTTTATATTATCTCAAATGTTAATTTTTAATATACATCCTGTCACCCAACTTCTTTGTACCACCTGAGGCCAGAAAGAAGGTTGAAAAGTAAAGTTACATCTAGGCAGCCTGTTCTGTTGCCTTGATAAGTTCACCATTTATTTTACACAGCTTTTAACACTGTTTTTTTTCTGCATATTTCTTTTTAACAGCATTATAAATAGGCCCCTTTATGTGAAGTGGTTATAAAAATGAAGTAGAACTGCAGCTCACCCGATGGGAGAAATGACCTGGGTGTAGAGATCCCAAGTCCATCACATTCGGACTCAATCCATACAAAATATATAGTGTAAATAAAATCAGCTTTTTATCGCACTCACAAAGTTCGGAGATTGGCTCAGGTGCCATGCCCGAACCAGTAGCTTGAGGTGAATTCACAACCAGAAAAAAAACACGAAAATGCACTCCTAGAGCCAGCCAACGAAGTTTATTCCATACTGCGAAAAGTTACACGTCCTAACGCGTTTCGTATCCAAAGATGCGTAATCATAGGTATAATTACGTATCGTTGGATACGAAATGAGTTAGGACGTGTAAGAGATGGGGCACTGAGTGGATCTGCTTCTCTCAACCTGGAAAAATATCTAGGCTGAAAGCATTAGAATCTACGCTCTGTGTGCCCTAAATGTTTATATCTGAAGACATTCTGGAACCAAAACAAACAGCACATTTAACACATTGTACTTTTATAAATCAGCTATATCTTGGGAACCTTACAGCATACTTGGTCTGTTAAAATCAGCAGAAATTGGCAAAACTAAAATATTTCTTTTAATTAAGTGAGTTTCCATTTAAATGAGACGCGCGTGTGTACATCAAGCAGCAGCTCTGTATGTATCATTGCCATTTGTTTAAATACCTTTAAATTATGCTAGAGATTAAGGGAAAACACATCAATCTGGAAGAAGGCTGCAATAAATAAGGAAACTATTATTACTGGTTGTAAAAGTGAACAATTAAAGCCAACCGTAGATTGTAAGCAATTCCGGAATTCAAAGAGACTCCTCTAAAGCAAATTATCTTTGATTATACACAGGATCTGTTTACACTGTGCATAAATGTTTATACAAATGACAGTGTTTTGTCTACTAAACTGTTTAATCTCTGCACTGCTGGGGGGTTTCTGCTATACATCTTCCATTCCTCCATAAGGAGTTAACTAATAAGTTCAAGGTCATGCAGCTATATATTCTCTGAGAAGGCGAAAATGGCTGGTTTAGATGGAAGGGATACTGTTTTTATAGATCCTAGACAAGCTGCAACCTGTGTGTCTGATCTGGTTGGTTCTGTATCACTGTCAGTGTGGAATGGACACATTGCAGCCTAGTAATGAAAAGGTAAATAAGCTCTGTGAGTACATTATGTGCTCTCAACTGGCAAATCCAGATAATGTAGTTATTCCCCATTAACAAAATGCTGGCAGCAGGCAAAATAGCAAAAGACTTCCCGTATGCTTCTCTGCCTCCCTCCTGTGCCATGGAATACAGTCAAATTCCAATCCACCTAGTACCAGTTACAATGATATCTTAGAAGCAAGTCATGTCTCCTTATCACAATTATTATTTTCCGCCAGAATAGATAGCTCATTTTCTGTTAGAGCATATGAAATGTAAGGGTGCTTCTCTGATATGGACACTAGAAAGACATTCTAATTATAAGGTGGGTGCAAACTTGTTTTTCCCCCTTGTTTTGTGAATTTGTTTCAATAGGGGTATATTTATTTAGTAGTGATGTGTGGACCGGCCCAATACCTGTGGGACCCACAGGTCGGGCAGGTTGGGCCCGACCTTTTACTCTTCCTCGAGGGTGGCAGCGAGGGCAGGTTGAGCTCTTCTCCTGCTCACTCCGCCACTGTCAAATGCCGACTTCCGGGTTCGTCTTTTATAGACGATGCGCCTGCTCGCCCCTTTTATGACATCATTGGTCTATAAATGCAATGTGGAAGTCGGATGCGGGCAGGCGCGGGCCAAGGGAGGGTGGGTTAGGTTCAGGGAAATCCCGACCTGCACATCACTAGTATTTAGGGTTGATACAGCATTAAAAAGGCTTAGCAATATTCTATCATTTAAACATACTTGTCTCCTTATATATGTACCACACTTCTGCATCTTCTCTCAATGCTCCTGTAGCCAGTTATAATTGCATACATAAATTCCATGTTTTTGGGATGATACACAGAGTATTTAAGGGAGAGGAGGTTTCCCTGTATAGCAGGGCCTTTAAAATTGTTGTGGTTTATTTATACCCTTCATTTGCTTGGCTTGGTTACCTCAGTGAATCAATTAAGCACTATGATTTCAGAACCAGATTACAGATTTTCATGAGCTACTCTGAGGTGCTCTGAAGTTTTTTCAGCAATGACACTTGCCAGGGGTGTTTCAAAAGCGTCACTTCCTAGTTGCTGAGAGAACACCAAATCTAGTGTAAACATCACTCAAATGGGGATTGTATTGCAAAGTAGTACTTGACAGTCCAACCATTCACCACATGCATTCACAGTGCAAGGAAGCATTTCTGCTGTTTAAATCCCTCATTCTCTTGCATAAATTGGGCGAGGCACCATGTGGACATCCCAAAGCTACCTACTGTATGAGGCATCTGGTATGGTTTCTTACCACCTGAGAACTGCTGAGAGAGCTAGTACAGTGAGCATCATCCCTAAGATCTTATTAACAGGTCCTAATAAGTTATAACCTTTATTCCTTGTGTTCTGAAGTTTACTGTCACCTTGGTAGGTAGGCAACCTTGATATGTCTATTTGTGTCATGAAATCTTTCTTCTCCATGGACATCAATATTTTCTGTATTGATTTCATCTTGAATTGGCTCCTCCTGACCAAAAGGTTGGAACACCTTTAGGTTCAGAACCAGTCTGTATAAATTATAAAACTGTTTGAGTAGAAACTTTTGAGCAACTCAGAATTCCACAGTCAATAACATGTGATGTGTTCATAAATGTGTGGAAATATTTCTCTTTTGATGCATGAATGTTATGACATAGACTTTTGCATGTGATTAGCTTGTTTTTAAGTATTTTTCCTCTGTGTATGTGTTGCATTATATTATTTTGTTATCCTCGCAATAGTTCTAGCAGAGTTTGGGTTGTAATGTCAACTAGTCAGAATCAATATGTACCTCTATTCATAATCATGTTCCTTCTCCACAAAAGACAGCGCCCCACATTTAAGCACAGGCTGGCTGCTTCCAGCTAACGTTTTCAAGCCTTATGCAATAGATCATCCCAAGCCTGGGCTAGAGTAATAAATTATGTTAGTGCTTGCAATAAGTATTGTAAAGAGCGTGATCAAAAGCCTTGTAAAGTTATACGATGAAGTAGAAACGAATTCAAAGGAGTTTTATGAATTTCTGGAAACAGATCACACGGGTCTAAAAAAAAAAGGAAGTAACAGTTTAACAAATTGCTCAAAACCTTTAGCACAACGCTTTAAACTGAACGAGAACTCTATGGAATTCTCATTTGTAAAAACTACAGTTATTAAAAAGATATTTTTCTAGGTGGAAGTTGGGAATTTTCAGGCATGAACCTTCTCTGTAGATGATCTTTAATTTTAAATAGGTGTTTTATCACTGAATATATATATAGTCCAAAGAACATTTATGTAACATTTTCCATTGTAATTCCTATTTAATAAACGCAGTAGTGTTTGTATTCACCATTATTTTCCAACCTATAAATTCATTTATTGTTTCCATTCTACAAATATAAGTATAAACTGCTGTGGATAGAGCAAGATCTCCTTTATACACTGTAAAGATTATAATTAGGTTTTGCTAATGTACTACACATACTGTATGCACTAATTGTAATTTATTTGAAGTAAAAAGCAGATGGTATATGAATCCACATACCTTTTTACCACCTTCTGACAGCAAGCAAGGAGAACAAAATCAAACTATTCATAGAAGGAGAGAATGACCTCTGAGTACCTTAGATTTATGAGATTTTCTCCAATGGGAAACTCTTTCCTGGGCTGAATTGAGAGAAGTTTAAAACCTAGTTTTCCCTCACTTTCCTCATATCTGGCATTTCATTATATTCAAAAATTAGTTTTATACTGTTACTTTCTTTCTACAATGAAATTCTGCTTGATGTGCACAGATTGGTCTTTTGCCCAACTGAGTGTTTATAATAAAGCAGTGCAATAACCTAGTGTTTCGTTGATGTTTTGCCAACTGTAGTTATCAATGTTCTTTTGATTTTCAGGCAGTAGAACCTCTGCAGACTGCTCTCCAGCAAGAAATGCATATTGAACATGGGTCTATCCAGATTCAGTAGTTTGAACCATCAAAGATCAGGGAAATTCCAGAAACTGACCAGTAAAGTTGGGTCGGCGTTAAGGCAGAATGTTCTTCAGTTTGCAGCATTGAATAATGTGATCAGTAAATAACCACTGCTTAGAATGTGCATAGGATTTCAGGGACCCTGGTCAGGTATTGTGACATTTCCATGCTTACTTAATAGAATAAAATATATTCACTACCTGATGACAATTTGTATGGTAATAATGTTTTTCGGTATCCCACTGAAATCTGAATGGGACAAGTGAAAGACAAATTCTTTAACTCGTTTGTATGCAATAATATGCTATTTTTGTATCCTCTGTATTACTTATATCCTAAAGATGAGATAACATTATTATTAGATATGGAAATGTCCATGTTCTTCATTATCCACAGAATTCTCCCTTTGTGTTTTATTTTTAGTTTCCTTCCATAGTTGTGAGATCAAATGGATTTTTTGACAGAGACCTATGTTATTTAAAGCTTAAAATCCCTGCATTGTGAATATTTTGCAATTAATATTAGCTTTGAAGTAATCTGCATCTGCTGCCAATGCTTTGAATGAAAAAAGGTAAAATAAAAATTGTAGTGTATAATTCTAATACACATTTTCCTGAGTTTTTTGGCTGTGTACACTGTATTTTATTACTGTATTTTGTCAACCATTGGCTCAAGAATGCTAAATAACTTCTTCAGAATGTAACTGCTGATTTTAATTTAGATACTTTTGCTGAAGCAAAAACCTATGGGAATTTTCCATTTGTCTCAGAACACCAAAGAATTTTATACTGCTGCTGAAAAATATTAGACCAAAAAGGGTAGTTTTATTATGTTTGCATGACAACAAAGGCCTCCATAATACTCTTTGGGGCCTTGCGTGTATGGTTTTGCTCTGTTGTTAAAGGTCAACAAAGCCCTCACAATTACTTTTAGGGGGGTTATTAGGGGGTTATTTATTAAGGATCGATTTGTGTTTCAATTCAAGTTTATTTTTTGGTCACAAATCACATTTTTGGGTTAAAAAAGAAAAGTGAACAATTTGAGTTTCATAAAAGTTTGAGTTTCAAAAAACAAAATTTTTTAAAGATTTAGAGGGTTATGTATCAAAAATTGAATGGAAAAATTTGCTTCTGCGAGTTCGAGTACTGCATCCCAAAAACTCAAATTAATCTCTCAAATTATTCAAGTTTTTAGTAAAACTCTTCAAATAAAACTGGAACATCATGCAGACTGTTAACATCTTCAAATGTTCAAGGGACCTCTGCCATTGACTCCTACATGACCTCAGCAGTTTGTAGATGGAGTATTTCCAGGGTCGGGGGATAATACATCACAAAAAGATTTTTAAAGAAAACTTGAAAATTTTGAGTTTTTTTAACCTGAAAATGTGAGTTTTGCCCAAAAAAAGACAACTTCAAAACTCAAATTTTCATGGAAAACGATTATACCTTGACCCTGGAAATTGTTTGAATCCGAAACCATCTAAAACCTGTCTAGGTCATGTAGAAGACGAAGGCAGAGGTCCCTTGAACCATTTGAAGATGTTAATAGCCTTCATGATGTTTTTTTGGAGGGTTTTGCCTGAAAACTCAAGCAATTTCAGGGTTTTTTCGAGTTTTCATCGAACTCGCTGATTTGAGTTTTTTCCGTTCCAGTTTTTTCTTAAATTAGAAACCATTCAAGTCGTGAGTTCATTTGAGGTATACAAAATTTGACCTTTGATAAATAACCCCTAAGTGGTGTTACAAGTGGGACAAACACCCCGTGCAGCTACATACTTGTCAGACCATCAGCACACCCTGTGTCATCATTCCTATTATGAGTTCCATCTATGGCCCCATTCATTTGGCTATTCCCTCAGTTACTCATGTCCTGGACTGCTTGGCTACAACTCCTCTGGCTTCTTTATTTTTCTTCTTACTCACAGCACATTAAGGCAAGACTTAAGCTACAGTACCAGCCAAACCAGTAACACCCCCATAAAAGCTAGCTGTGAAACCAAAAGGAAATAATTATTCATTCCCTTCTTGCAACTGACAAATACAAAGAGAAAATAAAAAATGAAGGTACAAATGACCCTTTCATTGCACCTGAAATGAGAATAACAGGTATGGGATCCGGTATCAGGAAACCTGTTATCCAGAAACCTCAGAATTAAGGAAAAGACATCTTCCATAGACTCCATTTTATCCAAATAATCCAAATTTTTAAAAATGATTTAATTTTTCTCTGTAATAATAAAACAGTAGCTTGTACTTGATCCAAACTAAGATATAATTAATCCTTATTGGAAGTAAACCCAGCCTATTGGGTTTATTTAATGTTTACATGATTTTCTAGTAGATTTAAGGTATGACGATCCGAATTACAGAAAGATTTGTTATCTGGAAAACCGCAGGTCATGAGCATTCTGAATAACAGGTCCCATACCTGTATAATAAATGACAAAAGCCTAGAGTTTGGTTTAGTAAACTTAAAGGAACAGTAAGACCAAAAAAATGAAAGTGTTAGAGTTGTACAAAAATCAATAAATATTCCAGTTTGGTAAGATTCTTCAAGATGACACTGAATTTGATACAAACTATTGCTTATGTATTAAATTTGGGGTATAATTTCCTTTAATTGAATATGGAGATGGCACCTTCATTCAGGGACCACTCTGCATATTGCACATTCCCTCCCACTTTACTGTTTATCTGGTCCCATTAGAAATCTGGCAAAGAAACGATGCTGTCGCTCACCTTGGGGAAAAAAACTGCTGAGCTGAAAGCCTGGTATTAGAAGTATAAAACTGCTAATATATTTTCAATATACACACTGAGTAAGTATATTTTTTGATGTATACCTTATATTATAGGAAGTAGAAAAGACTTTTTGGCCATAGATAAGGATACAAATGGGTTCTGTTTATAAACATGGGCCTGCTCTGTGGTTCAAGCAGCTATTTCATGATTCGCTTCCTCAGGGCACAATGTCATGCCAGCTGGCATTAGCAAATGTCATAATTTTAGAGTGACCACAGGCGCCTTGTTGAGAAACATGAAGGCACATTGCACCTTTAAATCACTGAGAGTGTGTGATAACAAGGCAGCAGAACACTCTGGGCTCTGAGCCTTTCCAAATTAACTCTTCCTAAAATAGGCTTTTCTGGAAGGAGCAACAACACATCTACTATGCACGCATTGAGCTTCATACAGACCTGTTTGTGACTGATATATTATCTTCTTTCTGTTTTGTTTGCCAGTTGTCCTGATAATGCTAATGGACTGAAGTTTGGTTCTAACATTGAGATTTTCTAAAGGAAACTGCAGAGATAAAAGTGCTCATTGGAGAGGAAAAAGCTGAACTAACAGAACCAAACAATTTACAGAACTACAATACATTGAACATGGCACACGTATGGAGTACACAGTATGGGATCTGGAAACCCATTTTTCATAAAGTTCTGGCCTTTCTCCCATAGACTCCATTTTATCTATATAATTCAAATTTTAAAAAAGAATTCCTTTTTCTCTGTAATAATATAACATTACCTTGTACTTGATCACAACTAAGATATCATTAATCCTTATTGGAGGAAACACCAGCCTATTTAATGTTTAAATGATTTTCTAGTAGACTTACGTTCAGGGCACACAGGCAGATTTGGGAAGATTAGTCGCCCGGCGACAAATCTCCTCTTCTTTGGGGCGACTAATCTCCCCAAACTGCCTTTCTCTGCCTATAATGAAAATCGCCGGCAGGAAGGCACTTGGAGCAATTCGTTTTCCAAAGTCGTCTGAAGTTTCCTCGTGAGACAACTTCGGACGACTTCGGAAAACAAATCGCTCCTAGTTCTTTCCCGCCATCGATTTTCAATATATCCAGCGGAAGGCAGTCCAGGGAGATTAGTGCCCGGCGACTAATATCCCCTAATCTGCCTGTGTGCCCTGACCCTTAAAGTATCCAAATTGCAGTAAGATCCCTTATCTGGAAAACTCCAGGTCCTGAGCATTCTGGATAATAGGTTCCTTACCTGTATATTAAAGGGGTTGTTCACCTTTAAAGTAACTTTTATTATGATGGAGAGAGTGAAATTCTGAGACTTCGTTTTTAGTTATTTGTGCTTTTTGAGTTTATCTTTTTATTCAGCAGCTCTTCAATTTGCAATTTCAGTGATCTGGTTGTTAGGGTCAAAATAATCCTAGCAACCATGCATTGATTTAAATGAGAGACAGGAATATGAATAGGAGGGGATCTGAATAGAAAGATGAGTAATAAAAAGTAGCAGTAACAATATATGTGTAGCGTTTTAGAGCATTTGTTGTTTAAAATGTGGTCAGTGACCTCCATTTTAAAGCTGGAGCGACTCAGAAGAAGAAGGCAATTAATTAAAAAATGTTAAAAAAAATAGACCAATAGAAAAGTTGCTTACAATTGACCATTCTATAACATACTAAAATTTAACTTGAAGGTGAACCACACCTTTAAAGTATGTTTGCCATCTTACTTAGAATGCCAGACATAATATATACATTGATCATTTTAACCCATGTGATGACAGATATCAAATCGAAACATTTCCAGAATGGCTGCTCTGATGAGGAATGCCGTAACCATCTTGTTTCCTGAGTGCAAAATGGTGGACAGTGTAGCAGGCAACACGGAAGAAGACACCTTCCAAATTTCTGGCTCCCACATCTGTGACAAATTTTCTTGGCTGTATTTACATGAAATTAGCCTCAATTTACTTTATCACAATATCATAGTTTTCCTGAATACTATGCAAAAACCACTGAGTTGAAAGAAATGACTTTAAGTTGATTGTTGGTATGGAAACCATTAGTAGCGCTTCCCTACATTCCACCAATAGATAAAACTTTCCTGTTGTATTAAAAGATTCACGTCTAAATGATGATTATATTTTCTGACTGTCTTGTTTTAAAATCAAGTCTTTTTTTATTGCTGCTGGAAGGCTTTTTTTTCTCTCATTTCTTTCAGAATAACCACTATAGCAGTTTCCGTTTGTATAATAATATTATATATAGGTGTATAATACACAAGAGCCATGAATATCCTTTAAATGATATCTTTATAAATGGTGCTTAGTTACATAGTTACATAGTTAAAATATGAGGATATTAGAAATCACCTCGGAGTTCCATGACCTGCTTTCGGCATTGTGCTTTTATATGGTCATGGAGCTACTTGGTAACTTATAATATCCTTATAATACACAAAAGCCATGAATATCCTGTAAATTATATCCTTATAAACGGTGAGTTCTGATGTCATCAGTTATAAACGGTGAGTTCTGATGTCATTTCTGTCACATGATTCACTGAAACTTGTGTATTATAATAAATAAAGTACCCCCAGTTGCAAAATATTTGGATATTAGAAGTTACCTCGGAGTTCCATGACCTGTATAAAAACACTCGGCCTTCAGCCTCGTGTTTTTATACAGGTCATGAAACTCCTCAGTAACTTATAATATCCTTATTGTACAAGAGGGGGTACTTTATTCACTATATATACTACAGTAGGGGGTACTTAATTCACTATATTATGTATGTATAACTTTATTTATATAGTACTACTAGGATACCCAAGCTAAGCCAGTCTTGCAGCGTGGAAAAGTGTACTCAGGGAGGATAACCTTTATAATAAGTATAAATATACTGAGATTAATTGTCAAGGCATTTCTGCCCCATAGAGCTTACAATCTAAATGGCTAATACACTTCACCATTTGCTCTTTTTCTGCCATGCTATTCTGTCAACCCTTATCTGTGCTTCAGCTACCATTCAGGATTACATTTAAACTACTGACCTCAAAGTTCAAGGCAGTTTTCAGCTCTGCCCTACCCTATTTTTCTGAAACCTCCCACGTATCCACCAAATACTCATTACCATTCAAGTTAACTTACTCATAAACACATATTCAAGACTTTGCTATAGCTGGGCCCCTTCTCTGGAATTCTCTTCCGCATTTTATTAGACTTTCACCCAATCCGTTGGCCCTCAGAATACATATTTCTTGAAGAACTAAGTTGAATGTTACACAGCTGGGCTCCTTCACACTTCTCCCTCCCAAATGGTATCGCCAATCCTCCCCAAAGTGACTTGCACTGTTCTCCTGTACCAAAGAGCCCAATGCTGAGCTAAACAGAGTTGGTGCCATGTTTGGCTGTGTCTAATGCCTCTTCTGCTGTCATTGCTGAGCTGAAAGATCTGGTACTAGGGCCCAGATGTATAAAATGTGGTTTAGTCCTTCTTTAAGAGAAACATTCTCTCATGTAACTTAGCACTTCTATTTGAAACACAATAAGATACTGGCCCTTTCTAAGTGCAATTTCCAATGCATCTTGAGTTTAGCTGACTCCCAGTCTTGCCTTTTCCCTCACCTTGGGGCATATTTATCAAGGAGTGAAACTAAATTTGGCCACAGTCCACCAAAATGAAATTCCACTGGTCTGTGTTCATTTCTATGGAATTTTTAAAGATGTATTAATCAAATTGTGAACTCTCACCTTTGTCTACATAAAATCCCATAGAAATAGAGAATGGAGGAATTTCACTGCGACCAGCTCTAGTTTTACTCTTTGATAAATATTCCCTCTTGTTTGTATACTCTCTCCTTTACAGCGTGGCAAAAATGAGTGCTTTATAAATACTTATTAATAATTACAACATAATAACATATTGTAAGTATAATTAAGGGTTGGACTGGCCCACTAGGGAATTGGGGAAAATAAAAGTGGGTGTAAAGCTCACTGTCTGAAACTGTCAGGAGACAAAAGATTGCTATGAGTTTCTTAATAGAGCAACCAGCCATCTTTAATCTTTTTTTTTTTTTAACAAACGTTTTACTTAAGCAGAAGGTGGTAGAGCAATACAAGCAGCATGAGAACACATTTGTGGTATTCTTGTGCAAGTATTGGTGAAATTATGCTTTTCATATATTACATTTCTGCAGTAATCTTTCTGGCATATTTGTTCTCAATGTAGTGGGCATCTGTCTCTGATGAAGTGCAGTGACACGAAACGCGTCAGACCACATGGCGCAGGGTTACACAGTTTGTTAAAATGTTAAAGCTTCAATAAAACCAAGTTTTTTTTACCAATGATCTGATGACCAAGCGATTCCTTGAGTGATCCGAAGAGTGCGTTGCCCAGAACTTTGGTGTGTGCAACATTTCGTTTTCCCTTAGCGACGGACTCAGGGCGGCTGCACCTGGGTCACAACGAAGTCCGGGTAAGATCTCATACTTTTATCCATTTGGGGAGCCGAATCCGGCGAACTTGTGAGGGGTCCGGGGCATTGTACACCCGGACCAACAAGCCTTAAGGGTGAGCTGGAACCGGCATTTGAGCAGAGAATTTAAATAGATTAACTAATAACACATTTCCGTGTATGTTGATTTGCCATAGGACTCGTAGAAAAGATAATCATTTTTGAAATCCCAATAAGTGACGCTGGGGGAATTGCCTTGTGATATGGCATCCGTTGTGTGCAGTTCTTACTGGCATGTCGGAGTTAATGTGGCCATTATCCATTTTCTGCTGTAATCTTACTGGCACACCTGGGGTTAATGGAGTGCTTGTCCAATTTTCTGTAGTAATCATACTGGCATATCTGGGTAATTAGTGTTAACGGGAGTGCCACGGAGGAGTAGCCTAAAATGTTCACTATGGGGGGAATTCACAAAAGTGTCGGGAACGAAAAAATGTCTTTTAATGTCGTAGAAAGTGTCATAGTAAGAGCTGACAAATTCACAGAGCATTTACCCGCCAATTTTCCGACGTGTAGGACACTTTTGAAATAGTGGGCGTGTTTTTGAATTGCTCGTAAACTCATTTGTTTTACCGTCAATTTTTCCGACACATTAGGCTCTCAAAAATGAAAATGTCGGTAAAAAGACGACTGTCCGACGAAAAGATATACGACATTTTAGAAAATTGACGGACTTACGAGACATTCAGAGACGGTAACATCTGCCTTTGCGGATTTGCTGTTCGTACATCATTTTACAAATTTGACGGTCGCCTCTTCTGGGTTACTTATTTTACCGACATTTTTGTGAATTCTCCCCTATGTGTGGTGCATTTTTTGGGACCCCAAGCTTCGCGTTTCTCTCAAAATTCATATTTTGTTGAGATGGCCCTGCTCATCCATGTCCATAGCTGGGTTTGGTGTACCCCGGTCCAACGATCCACTGTATCAACATTTTTCAACTTGGCATCTATGTTACAAGAACACATTAGCCATAAGGTCTTATTTGCTAACAGAAGTGCTAAATTGCACAAATGCAGCTGCCAGAAGCAACCAATAGCAAGGTCTTTGCTTTCATGTTTCAACATGTAGCTAACGGGTTAAAAACTAATTTCTGCTAAATTGCACAATTTTTGTTCCCAACCTATAGCAACCGATAGTAAAAAGTTTATGAAAATAGAAATACTTTATATTCAGAGACTCATGAGCACAGTAAATAGAACTCCCCCTGGCACATGCAGGCACTGTGGTCTCTAAAGTTCAGGCTTTCTTGTCTCGGTTCTCGGTACAGTACCACCGTGGTTTATCCACTGAGTAGGGTGATTTCCAGAATACGGCAAAGAAGAGATGATCTTACTGGTACTCATGTAGAGTTATCACAGGAATGCTATCTAATTGGAATAGTAAATCACTAGGGATTTGTCTCAGTATAATACCTAAAGCCCTCACACAACATTTGTTTTCCAGATTGCATCCTTTGAAAGCGAAAGTGTGGTTTGCATTAAAATGACATATATAGAAGCTCAAGAGATCAGGTTTGCTTTCAGATGATAGAATCTATTCCACTACCAAAAAATTCAAATCTAAACAATCAGACCCCTGTGCATGTAAAAGGGATATATATCTTTGTGATATGAAGTCGACATTAATATTCTGAGACAATTTGTCTTCATTTTGTGAACTTTATAAGGAATTTTAAATCAATTAGTTCTGCAGTTCTCCAGTTTGGAATTTGAGCTGCTCTTTGGTTGTCAGGGTGGTAAAAGCCTTTTCTGTTACCAAAGAAATAGAAAATATCTAAGATTTTAATCATTGTGTCAAGGAAAACTATGCCTCTGAACATTGCATGTCACATAAAGCAGCCCATATGTAAACTGTATTTTTATAAAACCTTATTTAGAAAACTGTATATTTATCCATCCATGTTGCTCGTATGCACTGTGCTCACACACAAACCAAGGGCACACATGCACAGACACTTCAAGATAAAACATGTAAACTTTAAGATAAATGATGTTAAAGGGCAGTGGTGTAAATAAGACCCCGCAGAGCTAGGGGGTCATGGGTTCTGATGGGCCCTCCCTGCTGCTGTGGTCTGAAGGGACCTTCCAGTATCTGCCTGCAAGCTGATGCTGCTCACAGCTCCCCAGTCAACTGGATTAAATCAAACATGGCTGTCAGTTCCACTTCAGAGGGCACACCCATCCCCCAGGAGACAGAGAGAAAAGAAGAAAAGTTGGCAAAGAAAGTTTGTGGTATTCTGCTTGGGAGAGGTAATGCTTTCAGTTTTCAGTTATGTAGTGATCTTACTTGCATGTCTGGGGTTTATGGAGTGCTTACTGGCCATTTCTGCAATGGTCTTGCTATCATGAAAGGCAGATGCCAAAGTGTGTCCTCCACAGTGTGGGCCACAATATGTCATGAAATGGTGGGGGCCACCCTGTCTACCTTCTGGTGCACTTTGTGCTTCTAACACACAAAAACAGAAAAGTGTGTGTTTTTGTAAAAATTGGCATGAGGTTTTGGGGTGTGGCTACAGAGTGGATGTGGCCAAGAATTTGTAGTGCGCTCTGCATGACATATCACCTGCCAGCCACAGTAGTGCTTCATTAGTCCTTTAGAGGGAGAGGGACCCCCCACACACAAATCCTGTTACTCTAATGTAAAAGGGTGATATTTGATCAAAAACATGTTAGAATATAAATTATTCTAGTTGTTTTCCCCCTTTAAGAAAGACAAAGACATGCAAGTTTTTTTTTTTCGTGAACAGCGCACAATTGGGGAGATTTTCTGGAAAATGTGTGTCCTCTTTAAGGCTATATCAGTGCTTTTAATCCATAAGTTATGGCTCATGCCATTTTGTCCCCTGATATTTCCCTTTACTTTATTTAACTTCTAACAAAGGACTTTTAGATTCTGTTAGCTCATCTCTTGTTCTTCCTTCTGACTTCTTACGTAGCACAGCCATAGAATCTACATTGCAGCATAAAATAATCATTGTCCCAACACAAATCTATAGTTCTCTGGGGTATCTTTTGACCTATATCACGCCACCTGTTTACTGGAATACTCTGCATGGAAAGACAACAGCAAGTGGCTGATGCTAAACAGAAATTCTGTTACTAGCTTCTTAGAACTTTTGTTATTTTATTAAAATATTTAAATACTGAAAACTAAAATGAACGATTAGCTTTACAAATACATGTGAAAAACAAACCTCAGATCCTGGAGTCACCAAAAGGTATTAATATGATAAACATATAATACATTTACCTATAAAACAGATATTGGTGAATAATCGTCCCACTATATTGAAAGAAATGAAATAGCAATGTGTAGATAAGTTCCCTGGAGTAAAGAGAGGTATAAAATATTCTTTCTAAAAAAAGGATTCTTGGATTCCACCAATCAAACCAGAGTAAAACATGTTCCATGACCATACAGTTAATAAATATGCTGTTCCTAGGAGACTGTAGCATTACATAATATATAGAACCCAATGATCTGGTGCTGCAAAGGTTTGTCTCCTTACTGCTGCATTTGCTTTTGTTAGCATCCATAATGAAAATGGGGGTTTGTCTCTGGAAAACACACAGACAAATGGCAAGTTTACCAAAGTTTACATTTTGGGCCTTATTTATCAAAATCCACATTTTTCTGACTATTTACAGTGAATAAAAAAAGTCCACCCAAACTATAGAATCCACAATTGGACCTTATTTATTATTAAAAGCATGATTTAATCGGATCGGGGACAAACACTAAAAAATCTAGTGAAAATCCAAAACGTAAAAGTTTTTTTCCCAGATCTATCAATTTTTATCAGACTTTTCCCAAAAAGCCTGAATTTGTCAGATTTTTGCCTGAAAAGCAGGAAACAGTCTAATTTTCAGGCTAATTCCAGCACACACTACAGAAAGTTCCAAATAGGATAGGGACCTCTCCCATTGACTTATATAAAACCTTGGTAGGTCTGAGATGGCGCATTTTCAGATTTGGACCTTTTCCATCTTCAGGGTATTATAAATCTTGAAAAATTTTAGGGTTTTTTTTCACTAAGAATTCAGATTTTATAGTATAAAAAAACAATACATTTTCATGTTTTCAGCATTGGGACTTAAATAAATAACCCCCTTTATTTTAAAAACACAAATTGACGCCTATTCAAGAAAAAAAGCAACAATTATAAACTCAGTAGGGCTCATTTATAAACTTTGCACAGTGCAGAATTGTTTGCACAGTAAACATATTTGCCCTTCGCATGGTTATATTTATAAAGCTGGATAAGAGTGGTGTATTTAATATGCAATCAGAATTTAAAATTTTTATTCGTGCTGCAAATATTTTTAAATATGGTAAAATCGCCAATTGTGAATATTAATGTACACTCTGGGGCAGATTTATCAAGGGTCAAATTGAAAGTGCGAATTAGAAATTACATTTTTTGCATTTTTTATGGTCAAAACTGTCAAATTCGACTAGGGAGTTATTCAAATTAGATTCGAGTTTTTTTTAAAAACGTTTTAATTCATTTTTGGGATTTATCTTACTCTAGCCCTTTAAGAACTCAAATTTGACTATTCACCACCTAAAACCCGCCGAATTGCTGTTTGTCAATGGGAGAGGTCCAGGGATCAATTTGGAGTTCTTTGTAGCCTTCCTGACATTCAAATTTTGGGCGGAAAAATCAAATAGAGTTTTTAAAATTTTAATCAAATTTTCTTCAAGTTTTCAGGTCGATTTAATTCATCTGAGATTAAAAAAAATAGATTTTATTAATAAATTTTGATTGGTTGAATTTCAAATTTATGGGAGTTAAGGGGAGTTTTTAAAAACTCACATGAATTCAAAATTTGACCTTTGATCCTTGTTTGTGAATCATTTGTGAATATTTGTGTGCAATGCAAATTCACAAAAACCAAAAAGACAGGCACAGCAGTGCAATATTTCAGTGTTCAGAAAAAAACACTGGCAATACAACCATTTATGTATAAATATGTGCTGCACAAACTTTTTAAATGAGCCCCAGTCTCTTAAATCCCAATTGTATTGGAAACTTGATTTGAAAAATAGCCTATAAAGTGAAGTTTAGATCTCGAATGAACTCACAACGCAAATGTTTTCTAATTTAAGAAATAACTTGAGTGTAGTCAGGGTGAAAAACTTGAATACTTGAATTGATTGAGTTTTCCATGGAAAAAAACTTGAATGGCTCAAGTTTTCGAGCAAATCTCATTGAAAAAAAACTTGAACATCATGAAGGCTACAAACATCTCCAAATGGTTTAAGGGACCTCTACATGACCTCAACAAATTTTAGATTAGAGCTATTGCCAGCTACGGGGTATAATAAATCTCCAAACTCTTTTTGAGTTTTTCTCCCCAAAAAATTCTTTTGACTAAACAGCATCCTCGAAAACTTAAATTTTTCATAGAAAAAAACAACGCAATCATTGATAAATACCCCCTAAATATGTGCATTTGAATGGGAATGGGTTCATTTACTAACTCAAATTTAGTACATTTCCACTAATATTTAAAAGATTTGTGGCTTTTTTAAAAGCTTTTTTTTAAGTGTAAAAACCCAAAAAAACTCTTAATACAAAACTTTACCAGTTAAAAGTTGTTGAGGTCCTATAGAAGCCAATGGAAGCTGCACTGATCCCATTGAGCCGTTTTTAAATCCAATTGAACTTAGAGGATTTGGGTTTTTTTGTGCTAGGAATTGTCAGAAAAACTAGATTTTTTAGAGGTTTTCTAGGTATTTGTATTTGTTAGCACAAAGATCAAAGTAATTTTCCATTTTGATAAATGTTATGACGTATGTTGTTTCAGAGAAAGTGAGTTTAGTCGTGGTTTTAAAAACCACTAAAATCCGACCTTTAAATAGTCCTCCATGTCTCCCTGCCGTTTATACTAAAGACTAGGAGGCCCATTTATTAACATTCTCATTTTAATGGTTTTAGAGGTTTTTAAACTGATTTTATCTAAAACCACAGATGCCATGTAATTTATTAAAAAGATCCAAATGTATAAAGCAAGTCCAAATTGATTAAAAATGGACAAATAGGAAAAGTGTAGCTCTCATTGACTTCTAAAGGACCTTTACAGCTTTTACATGGCAAAGTTTTGTATTACTGTTTTTCACGGTTTTTACACTTTATAAATCTCCAATTTTTAGTTTTTTTTTTTTTACTTAATTCTGAATGCAAAAACAACAAAAAAAATAGATTTTTTTTTAATAAAATCTGACTTTAAAAAAAAACACACATTTTTATAAAATGTATTAAACCCCGAGGATGGAAAAGTCAGAATCAGAAAATCCGGCATATCAGACCTGTTGAGGTTGCATATAAGTCAACGGGAGAAGTCCCAAAGATTTTTTGATGTGTGCTGGGTTTCGTGCAATACCCTGAAGTTTTCGGGCAAAAATCTGAGTTTTCGGGTGAAAATTCCAAAAAAAAATTTAAAATCTTATGAAAAATCCAAAACATTTTGAAAACCTGTTTTTTTTTTGGGAAATGTAATAAATAAGCAAAAAAACCAAGCGGATTTGATCGGAGTTTGTAGCAGAAAATATGGAGATAAATTTGGACTTTGATAAATGACCTCCTTAGTGTTTCAGAGATATAAAAAAACATGAATATTAGAGAAAACTTCAATTTGTGAAAAAAACAGAAATTGGAATGTTATTAAATAAGCCCCTTAGACTCGGCAATCTATATATATATATATATATATATATATATGTTTTCATCAAGGCAGATTGATTCACTTTCATTCTGCCTCGATAAGTATAATAAACGTGTGCTATAACAACATATTGTTCCATTTTAGGATCTCTCCTCAATATTCTACAGAGATCAAATTAAAATAATGTACTTTTTTCTCAATGACAAGGAGAAATATACTTGGAAACCACAATAAGAAATGAGTCAGTATGAGTAGCATATTTATCCCTGCATGTAATCTAATACTTTGCATTGTCCTTGCTAGGCTTGCCAGCAGTCGTGCTGTGAGAGGGCCCATCATTCTCCTTACATTCCTAACTCTGAGGCTATGATAGACTGCAAGTGTAAATATTACAGAAACATGATACAGCAACAGTAGCTTAATCAATATCACAGCTTCTAGTTTTTGATGAAATAATGACAGGCTAAAGGATTCCCAAGCATGGTACAATATTTAGGGGGTTATTACTAAACTCCGAATGCAAAAAGAACAAAAAATACGTGGCTTTTTTTTTTTAATAAAATTGGACTTTTAAAAAATCACAAATCCCAAGGATGGAAAAGTCAGAATCAGAAAATCCGGCATTTTAGACCGTTCAAGGTTGCATATAAGTCAATGGGAGAAGTCCCAATGATTTTTTGATGTGCGCTGGGTTTCGTGCAATACCCCTGAGTTTTCAGGTGAAAAATACGGAAAAAAAATGTGAAAATCGGATGAAAAATCTGAAAAAATATTGTAAATCTGATTTCCTCCCCCTTGCAAAGCAAA
Source organism: Xenopus petersii (assembly GCA_038501925.1). Lineage (NCBI taxonomy): Eukaryota > Metazoa > Chordata > Amphibia > Anura > Pipidae > Xenopus > Xenopus petersii. Next base: position 61,494,304 of record CM076678.1, read on the forward strand.
TTTTTAGGAAAATGTAATAATAAATAAGCGTAAAAAACCAGAGCGGATTTGATCTGAGTTTGTAGCAGAAAATATTGAGATAAATTCGGACTTTGTGCAGCTCAGGCATAGCAAAAGGGTTGCACCAAGGTGTAGTCAGCACAGGCACGTTTCTAGAGTGCAACGGAGGGGGCACCAGGACCCTAGACATACCTCTGCTGCCTTCTGTTAATCCAGCCCTGAACATCATACAATGGGACAATAAGCAGAGTTTCGTGACACGAGCCTACTATTATTATATTATTAAAATATAAATTATTATAATAATAATATTATTAAATAGTATTTTTATAGCGCCAACATAATTTTGCCTCCAAGCTAACGTCGGGGGGGGGGGGAGTTGGCTGGTGACATCCCTGCTTTGAACGCCCATAGTTCTTGTTCAGGCTCTGACTACAATTCCAAACACCCTATATGTGACAGTTGGGAATGACTGTCCCCAGGCCCCTCCCTTATTATTAATATTATTAAATAGTATTTTTATAGCGCCAACATAATATTGCCTCCAAGCTAACGTCGGGGGGGGGGGGAGTTGGCTGGTGACATCCCTGCTTTGAACGCCCATAGTTCTTGTTCAGGCTCTGACTACAATTCCAAACACCCTATATGTAACAGTTGGGAATGACTGTCCCCAGGCCCCTCCCTTTAAAATGTATTTAACCTGTAGCAGATGATATAACATCCAGTACTTGAATCTCACAAGAAATAAGTTGCAAACTGCCATTTGCCTAGTGCTGTAAATTTTCCAGTTGTTGCAGTTGTGTTTAATGAAAAGTCACCAACCCATGATAAGCATATTCACTTCTGTTGGTTGGCAACAGAAGCATGAGTTGGAGTCACTACCATTGTAACCTGATAAAAGGCAATTTAAGGTAATTATGTGGTGGATGGTTCTGTACAATGGAACGTTCCGTTGTTATTGTGGTTAAACCAATGCGGTGATCTGATACTAATATTATATCAGTTCCAGTTGCTGTATTTATATTTGTATTTCTACTGCTTTATTGTGCCGGTAATACAGTGATTCAATCAAATTCCTCTTGGGGTATATTTTATCAACTTTGGATTACGTTTCTCGTTTTTACTATAGATAAGCAAATTACATCACTGTTTGTTCTGCAGACTTTTTTCTCTCATATTTAATAGAATAGACGTATATGAAGTCCCTTCGGGGCCCCTCCTTACATATAATTATGTACATTTTTAGGCTTCCTCTTTTATTTAGTAGTTTCATTATTGCTTTTGGGAAGCAATTATTATCCTCATTTACTGGTTAGAGTTAGCAAACTTAGCTACTAGGAATAAAGCACACTTTTGATCCCTCATTCACTGTTAAGTAATGGCTATGGTAATTACTTCTATAGTAAGTAATATTGCATTAGTAAGGATATAGCATTAGTAACGATATGTGGTCATAGTAAGAGTAGGCCCTACTTTTCAATAGTCCCACACAACACCTAGGGGCAGATTTATCAAGGGTCGAAGTGAAATCGAGGGAATTTTCGAAGTTAAAAAATTCAAAATTCAAAGTAATTTTTGGATACTTCAACCATCGAATAGGCTACTACAACATCGACCTTCAATTCAAAGTAAAATCGTTTGACTATTCGACCATTCGATAGTCGAAGTACTGTCTCCTTTAAAAAATTTCGACTTCAATACTTCGCCAATTTAAACCTGCCGAAGTGCTATGTTAGCCTATGGGGCATTTTTCTAATTTTTTTGTATTCAAAGGAAAATCGGACGATCGTACGATAAAATCATTCGAAACGTACAAATCGTAGTACGATCGGAGTTCGATTGGACTACAATCGTACGTTGCAAAAAATCCTACGAATTCAACTTCAAATTTTGTAGTATTCAATTCGATGGTCGAATTTCGAAGTATTTTCCACTTCGAAATTCAACCCTTGATAAATCTGCCCCCTAGTAGAGGGTTGGGATCCCATCACAGAATCATATTAAGTAAGGTTACCAGATCATGTCATAAATTAGGGGACACTTCTGATTTCTGAACTAATCTGGTAACCTTAGTATCATGGAGCCCATAAGAGTTCTCATACTTTCTCCCTAACATGCTAAGCAGAAAAAGTTTGAGGTTCCAGTGGAGTCAAATCGCCACCAGACACCCATGCAATGTATGGAGGTAAAATACATAATATTACACCCCCACCCAAAGTAGGAAGCTAGGAGTTTTTATTGGGGATGCAACAAATCCAGGTTTGGCCAGGATTCGGCCTTTTTCAGTATGATCCAGCCAAATCCTTGTGCCTGGCTGAACCAAATCCTAATTTGCATATGCAAATTAGAGGCGGGAAAGGAAATAACATCACTTTTTGTCACAAAACAAAAAGTTTTTGAAAATGCAGAATTGGGTTCGGATTCGGTTCGATATTCGGTCGAATCTTTCACGAAGGCTTCGGGAATTCGGTGCATCTCTACTTTTTATAGAATTATTAGGGATAGGAATGCTGGTTCTACCAATTCACCTAGCATGGAAGGCACGGTGCAAAGAGCAAAAATATGGCAGATGTGTGTTTTTGTAATCTTCCTTCCACACTTGGTAGCAAAGCTACAGGCAGTTGCCAGTGCCATTTAAGATGGAAAGGGTCACTATTACGTGTTTAGATTTTTTGTGAGGTTCAGTAATTTGGAAACCATTTGCCAGTGTTTCTTGTTAATATTCATTCTTTGATCTGTTCCTTTAGCTGGAAATGTTGTTTCATTAGAGCATTTTGAGTAATATTTATTTTCATTTTCTGTTATTAAAAAATATCTGATATAGCTATTTTTTGTGCCAGAAATATCCAAGTGGGCTGCTAATTCTAACCATCCATAATCAAGTTGGTGAGCAGTCAAAAACATGTGATGAATTCAGCTGCTGGAAATACAATGAGCTCACCCTAAAAGTGTGATTGTTGTTGACTTAACCTGGACTTAATAAAATGTAAAATATAGTTTTGCATAAATATACCAGTCCAGCATCCTCCTCAGCTTATAAAAGACTTAATGTCTTCATAATATTTAAGCCAATAAAGTGGAAAATTAAACCACAGGAGACGGTAAGAACATAGTTTAAATTTATTGAAAATGATATGAGTATTTTTCTTAGAGACCATAAGAAATGGCTTAGCTAATGTATGTAGTTTGGGTGATAGCGTTGAGATGCCTTTTATGTTTTCATAACTTTGATGCCATGACATAATTTGGCTTCACCAGAGGAAATATATTTCTAAGGCAAGTTCTATATTTCAGCAAGTTACACATACAGTATATATATATATATATATATATATATATATATACAGTATAATGTTCTTTGTACCTCTAAACGGCATTAAAAGGAACAGTAATCCTTATTAAATCTATAATACTAATCTCAGAACAACTTTCTCTGCTCCCTCTTTAAAGATTCGAACATTCTTCCATGCTGCTTCAGACCTCTGGCCCACACAAGTGAGTTTCTGGAGATTAACTGGAGATTAATACCCAGATCTTTGCACAGGGAACGCCAAAACTTCGCCGTGAACTGGGAACCTCTGTCAGAGACGATCTCGGCCGGGAAGCCATGCAGGCGAAAAATGAACTGAATAAACAACTGTGACAACTCCACTGCAGATGGAAGCTTCCGTAGAGGGATGAAGTGGGCCATCTTGCTAAAGCGGTCAATGGCGGTGTTCCCACTGGAGGGAGGAAGTTCAACTATGAAGTCCATTGCCAAGTGCGTCCAAGGGCGAGAGGGGACAGGCAATGGCTGTAGTAACCCGCTAGGGCGAGAATGGCTAGACTTGGAAGTGGCACAAACGGTACAGGCAGTAACAAAGTCTTTGACATCTTTACGAATTGTCGGCCACCAGACTACATGCCGTAAAAGTTCAAGAGTTTTAGCAGGACCAGGATGTCCAGCTTGTTTGGAGCTATGAGTCTGTTGCAGGATAAGCAGACGGAGTTCAGGAGGTACAAATGCCATTCTGATGGGGGTATCAGGAGGGGCAGAAGATTGACCAGCCACAATTTGATCAGCAAATTGAGGGTACAAAGAAGCGATGATCTTGACAGGAGGAATAATTGGCTCTTGTCTTTCAGGAGAACGATCCACCGGAGTGAAACTTCGAGACAGAGCATCTGCTTTCCGATTCTTGGAGACAGGGCGATAAGTCAAGACAAAGTTAAATCGAGAGAAGAAGAGAGCCCACCTTGCTTGTCTGGGATTCAGCCTCTTGAGAGATTGAATGAACTCAAGATTCTTGTGATCTGTGTAGATCGTGACTGGGATCAAGGAACCTTCAAGGAGGTGACACCATTCTTCTAAGGCAAGCTTGACAGCCAGGAATACTTGATTTCCTACATCATAATTGTGTTCAGCAGGAGAGAACTTCTTAGAGAAGTACGCACATGGGTGCAACTTTCCATCAGAGGGATGTCTTTGGGACAGGATAGCTCCAGCTCCAACTTCAGAAGCATCCACCTCGATGAAGAAAGGTAACTCTGGATCAGGATGACGGAGAACCGAAGCAGAAGTGAAGGCGTCCTTCAAGGATTGAAAAGCTTCAATAGCAGGTGGGGGCCATGAGCTTGGGTTTACCCCCTTTTCGGATGAGGGCCAGGATAGGAGCAATACGAGAAGAGAACCCCTTAATGAATTGCCGGTAGTAATTGGCAAAACCAACGAATCTCTGGATAGCCTTGGTGCTCCATTCTTGGATTGCAGACATATTCACAGGATCCATCTCGAAACCCTCTGGGGAGATGATATAGCCCAGAAAAGGAATATTGGACACTTCAAGCACGCATTTTTCCAGTTTGGCAAAGAGGGAGTTCTTCCTCAAACGAGAGAGTACTTACTTCACCTGGGAGCGATGGCTTGCAAGATCCTTAGAGAAAATCAGGATATCATCAAGGTACACGACCACAAACTTTCCCAAGAGATCCCGGAAAATGTCATTCACGAATTCTTCAAAGACAGTGGGGGCATTGCAGAGACCAAAGGGCATCACGAGGTATTCATAGTGCCCATCACGAGTGTTGAATGCTGTCTTCCATTCGTCACCTTCACGGATGCGGATGAGGTTATACGCCCCACGGAGATCCAACTTAGTGAAGATTTTAGCCCCCTTCAGTTAGTCAAAAAGTTCTGCAATCAGAGGCAAGGGATTCCGGTTCTTAATGGTGATTTTATTAAGACCCTGGTAGTCAATACAAGGACGTAGGCCTCCATCCTTCTTCTCCACGAAGAAGAATCCAGCCCCTGCAGGAGAAGTAGAAGGGCAAATAAACCCCCGCTGGAGATTTTCTTGGATATATTCCTTCATAGCAGAGGTCTCTCCTGGGGAGAGAGGATAAGTGAGACCTCTAGGAGGCATGGTTCCAGGCAGGAGATCAACTGGGCAATCGTAGTGACGATGAGGAGGGAGAAATTCTGCAGACTTTTTACAGAAGACATCGGAGAATTCCTTGTAAAAGGAGGGAAGCGTCTTCAAATCAGATGTAGAAATATTCACCCTCTGGATGGGTTCAGCAGGAAGGCAGTGCTGTTGGCAGTATGGACTCCAACGGGAAACCTGCCCGAGGACAATCAATGATAGGGTTATGCAGGCGTAACCAAGGAAGCCCCAAGAGGACTGGAACAGAAGGACAGGAAATAATCAGGAACGATAGCTTCTCTTTGTGTAAAGTCCCAACCTGCACAGGCAATTCCCCAGTCGTCATAGAGATAAACTCGGATTCAAGGGGTCGGTCATCAATGGCGGTTACTCAAAGTGGTGGAGTCACAGGAAACAGGGGAACATTCATATACTTGGCAAAGAGAGCATTCTATGAAGTTTCCGGCAGCTCCAGAGTCAATAAAAGCAGAGCCAACAATGGTCTTAGTGGACAGACGGATCTGTAAAGGCAAAAGAAACCTGTGAGAGTTCTCTTGTGGCTTTGGAGTAACGCCCCCTACATGAGTCTTTCCAAGGTTACCTTGAAGAGGGGAACTCAGAGGCTTCACAGGACAGGAGTTGGCAAAATGAGATTGACCCCCACAGTAGAGACAAAGTCCAGCCGTACGTCTCCGGAGTTTCTCCTGTTCAGAGAGACGAGCTCTTCCGACTTGCATAGGTTCCTCCGGAGGAATAACAGAAGGCTGCTGGGGGGTAGGAGGTAATAGGGCTCTTTGAAAGCGAGGAGCCAACATAGGTTGAAACTTCTTGACTCGGTCCCTATCAGCTTGATGTTCTCTCTGACGGGTGTCCACCTTGACAAACAAAGCAATGAGGTCTTCAACCTGCGAGGGTAATTCTCGGGAGACCAGGTCATCTTTGAGGCAAAAAGAGAGAGACCATTGTAGAAGGCAGCATGATAGGCATCATTGTTCCAGCGAGTCTCAGCAGCGAGAGTGCGGAATTCAATGGCATATTCCGCTACACTACGATTCCCTTGGCGGATCTGGAACAGACGATAAGCAGCGGTCGCCACTCAACCGGGTCGTCAAATACCGTCCGGAATTCTTTCAGGAAGGCTTTAGCATCATCAATAAGAGGAGACTCCTTCTCCCAGTGCGGAGATGCCCATTCAAGTGCTTTCCCTGCCAGACGTGTGATCATGAAACCAACCTTAGCTCGCTCAGAGTTAAATTCAGCAGGTTGCAGAGCGAACCGGATCTGGCACTGATTCACAAAACCACGACAGGCTTGAGGGTCGCCAATGTAGAGAGGCGGTGCAGGAATACGTGGACCAGAAGAGAAGGACTGTGTAGCCATGTCGGCAGCAACTGACGTGGGCGTTGTCGGCGTAGGGATAGTTGGCGTCAGCATGGATAATTTATCCAAAATCGTCTGCAGCGTGTGTCCGACATAATTTTGCCGAGCTTCGTACGCCTCCATACGAGAATGCAGACCTCGAAATGCCTGACCGAAATCAGGCTGAGCTTCCTCAGTGGGATCCATGGCCCAAGTATAATGTCAGGGAGCCGGGATGCTCCCACCAGGGAGGTTGTCAGGATCAAGGAGGAAGCCCACAAAGGGATCAAGGTCGCGGTGTCCAAAAGGGTTAAACAGAAGGCTTATCAGAGTCCAGGCAAGAGTTCAAGGGCAGGCAGAATAATAAGCAAAGTCCAAAGTCCAGGCAAGAGGTCAGGCAACAATCAGGAACAAGATATAGTCTCAAAATAGCACACAGGAAACCCAGGAAACACACTGTAATGATTCCTATACTTGGGCGCCATTCTGGCGTCTTGGTAGCGTTTTTATATTTGAATTTGGCGCCATAGTGACGTCATTGGCGTCCTTGCGCCGACGTTGACGCGCTGACGTCATTGCGCCAGCGCCGCTACCCACGTGGCGGCCATGGGCGCCGCCATTTTGGGAGCGACGCCGGCAGGGGAGGACACGCCGCCCGGAGCTCCTGGAACTGCTCCAGACGGCGATCGTGACAGTTAGCAGAGGTATCGGTCAAGTAGCTAATAAATAAAAAAGATATGTTGATTCCTCAGCCATTTGTACTTCTGTATAATGATATACTAAACCCAACAGAGGATCTCCACCTGACTGCCACTACCAAATGCATTCTCATGTTCTTAACTGTATATCGTAGCTTCTTCACATACTTCTCCTGGACTTTATGTCCAGCCATTTCAGTTCAATTACCCTATCTTCAGAGCTTTTGATAAATATGTTTAGAAACTAATGTGCCCAGTCTTTCTTGCAGATTAAACTGTATAACCTTTCAAGCTGCTTTTACGCCATGTTTCAAGGTGCCATACTACTCCATTCTAGTTCTGTGTTAGCTGCATGCTTTATCAGGCTCCAGTCAGATTACATATGTGTCCTTCTGGGATTACCCTTCCCCAGTACATAAACAAAGTCTAAGGGGCAAATTCACTAAGATTCGTAGTTGCGCCAGGCGTAACTTTGCCGCACTTCGCCACACTTCGCCAGGCGTAGTTTCGCCAGCGCTTCGCAAATTCACTAAAATCCCAAGTTGCGATCAGTGGTAGCGTAAGGTTGCGAAGTTGCGCTAGCGTTGATTCGCTAAGCGAAGCGCAGTTACGCTAGCGATGGTTAATTTGCATACGGCGCCAAATTCAAATTTCAATGGAGGAATACGTATCAGCACTACAAATGCCTAGAAAACCTTCAAAACATCAAATAAAATTTTTATTTTGCCCTACACATGTGCCCACTGTATAAGTAAGTTGCCATGAGTCAGGAAATGTAGGGGGGAGGAAGGGGAGCCCCAAAAAAATTTGCGATCTTTTTCAGCCTATCACCTATAATGTAGAAAACACGCCAGCGTTTTTTGGGACTTAGAAAAAATTTTGACTTTTTTTGAAGCAATCCCTATCTACTCTATTGCGCTTCGCCTGGTCTGAGGTGGTGAAGGAAGTCTAGCGTAAAAGGTAGCGTTCAGTACACTGCGCTCGTTAGTGAATTTGCGTGGTTACGTCCGTAGCGATAATTTGCCAGGCGTAAGGGTGCGAAGTAACACTAGCGAATCTACGCCAGCGTTCGTTAGTGAATTTGCGCAGTAACGAAAATGGCAAACGCTAGCGAAGTAACGCTAGCGAAGTAACGCTAGCGTTCGGCGCTTAGTGAATTTGCCCCTAAGTCTGTTTGCACCAGTCTAGTCTTCAGAGATTCAGAAAGCTGCCCTCAAATGTAAAATAACAGTCAATTCGAAATACACAATTGGTAGTATTCTATGATTCTTCACAAATATAAGGTCCAATTTTCTCACTTTATAGGTGAAAATATAAAGAACTTTGTATACCCATGAGGTTGTTTTTGCTATGAATATCTTGGCAAGTTAAGTTCTTTAAAGTGATGTTTTAGCTGGAGTATTTTCAGATTTGGATTTTTAGCAGCTTCTGGGTATAATAAATCTTGAAAAAAAAAATTCCTCTAAAAATTCAAGTTTTTCCCCTTTAAAAACTCGACCAGAAAAAAAATGAGGTTTAATAAATAGCCCCCTAAAAGTCGCCTATCAGTCCTTTTGATTTGTTGTTTTTCAAGGCTGTGACCACAAAATACATATAGACACATACAAGAGTCCTCTGCACTCTTATCAATATATTTAAGACAGAGACATTTGTGCATACTGCTACTAAAAAATGCCTTACCCTTTAAACAAAACAGGGATTGTTTGTCCATATATTGCAATATATTTAAGCTGGCCAACTACGTCAAAGTCATCCCATATCTGGCCAGTCCTATGCTCAATTTTATCTGCTTCATTAAGAATTCTATTGCTTCATTATACATTTTACACAGGGACCAAGTTTTACCTGCAACTTACTCGCTGCTTTCAAAGTAAAACTCCCAAACTTGGCTGCCCTTTTATTAGACACCAGTGGGATCACCTGACTATAGCTGGGAAGGGTTTGGGCTACAACATGGAGCTGGTCACTGCTCCTGTATAACTATAACAAACAAGGGAAAGTTGTGCTCACCACTAATTTTTAAAAACATTAACGGGGGTGCAATGAGGCTGTGACCACAAAATACATATAGACAAATACAAGAGTCCTCTGCACTCAACCCATTATCAATATATTTAGGACATTGAGACATTTTGTGCAAACTGCTACTGAAAAATGCCTTACCCTTTAAACAAAACAGGGATTGTTTGTCCATATATTGCAATTTATTTAAGCTGGCCAACTACGTCAAAGTCATCCCTGGTATGGCCAGTCCTACACTCAACTTTTTATCTGCAACCATTTGTAGCTGTTAATAGCCTTCAAGATGCTCAAGCTTTTTTCAGAGGGTTTCGCTTGAAAACTCAATCAATTTGAGCAATTCGTGTTTTATTCTCCGTAAACTCGATTCATTTGAATTTTCGGGTTGTTAACCCCGAACTCGCTGATTCAAGTTTTTTCCCCATATAAGTTTTTTATTAAATTAGAAACCATTCCATTTGTGAGTTTGTTTCGAGTTCATTCAAGTTATAAAAAAACCTCTAAAATTCGACCTTTGATAAATAACCCCCTAAGTCTCCATTTGAGTTATTCCAATAGGAATGCTGTAATTAACACAGATTTTTGTTTGCATTATTATTGCAGGAAGCAGCAAATCAGTCAAAATGTATTTATACAGAAGCTTTCTGAATAAGAAATCCCATTCTTCTTTCTTTCTTTCTTTCTCTTTCTTTCTTTCTTTCTTTCTTTCTTTCTTTCTTTCTTTCTTTCTTTCTTTCTTTCTTTCTTTCTTTCTTTCTTTCTTTCTTTCGTAAAGGTCTGTCTGTACATTAAATTACACTGCACTTGCTGTAAGTCTAAAGCCCTAAAGTCAAGCTTGTGTCTATATTTTCAGTATTTTCCTGTGTATGAGCAAAGCTGTAAAATGTAAATGCAAATGAAAAAGCTGCATTCATGCTACACTGTTTTAGTACAACAACTGCAGGGTTCACTTTAACAGGTATATTACGGCTGTATTGGGACATTCAGCTCCATCATTACCAGGGCCAGATTTACATAGCTGGCGCCCTTATGCCAGCTGTCATTGCCCCCCCCCCATCACTCCCTTTTACTCGCTCAAATTTTTATCATCGGGAGCAATGGGGATTGGCTCATGGAAAATTTTAAAAAACTATTGTATCTCCAGCGCATCCCCAGTGTTTTTGAACCAATGTGGGTGTGGTTGGGCAGCATGCTGCCTCCTAAAATCCTGCCACCCTCGGCCTGGGCCATGGTGGCCCTTCCACAAATCCGGGCCTGATCATTACATGGTCTGCTTCTTGTTCTGCTTCTAGTTAGCCACTATTGCTTTGTTGTTGTCATTTAAATAATGTCCATTTCCCTTTAAGAATTAATTCCTCAATTCAACCTCTTGGACTTAGTAAATGGTTTCTTGAGAAACTTGAGAAATGTTTCTTGAGAAATGTTTAAGCAAGCCAATCTGTACATTAAGATAAAATAACTTTGCGACCAAAGCCAAAAATGTTAATTTATACTGAAAATTCCCATTACTTATAAGGAAACAAGGAAAATGCTAATGCACGGAACAAAGGTTTGCAATATTCTATCTGAAACTAGAGAATATAATTGTAATCAGAATGACGTGACTCAGGAGATGATTGCACCAATTAAATCTCACTCAACAGTCTTTCATCCGTAAGTGGACTAAAGTTATAGCTGTTCCTAATTAAATTAGAAACAACTAAATGACTTGTGTGATGTGTCTGTGCTTCTCTAAACACAGAACTTTTAAACCACGGATTTGTTGGCTACCTAGACATACAAGATTGCTTTGAGGGTCCTGGTATAAGGAACATTATTTGTAGTCACAGTATGGTTAAGTTCTTCAAACCATGGGGCAGATTTACTATAGGACGAAGTGGCCGTCGCTCGCGAAAATTCGCCAGAAATCGCTTCATAGGCACGTTGGCAGTTTACTAACTAGCGTAAAAGAGTACATCGCTAACAAAGTTTCAGAGCTCTATCACAAGTCGAATATTCCATCAGGCGAACGGTTGCTACGCAAATTCACTAAAGTGCGAATTTTACAGAACGTTACCTCTTTCGGCAGAGTTTCCTTCTTCAGCTTAGACCTGGGGAACTGATAAGAAGACTACATCCTCCTCAATCTTATGTCAGTGACATCATATCCTGTATGCTGGAAGTCATAAAAGTGGTAAAAATAGACACAACTTCACATTGTAGCGAACTTCCTGCAGATCCTTATTTCATCCAGGGGTGGGGGAGGGATTGCCAGCTCTAGTAAATGCCGGATATTTGGAGGACAAATGTGATTTCAATAGGCTTGACAGTTTGGATCCTGATGATATGTATAAAAGACAAATAATTCCTGAAGACTTGCATGAATTGAATCAAATTGTATTTAATAAAATAAAGCCCATATAATAGGCAGAGATGCAAATAAATAATAGATTTCTGGAAAACCATCAGTGTAGGCAGTGAGACGACATCTCTGCAGTAGGGTTGAAGATAAAATGACACTTCTAGAATGAATGACTAACAAAAATATCAATTGTAAGAAAGGTCAAATATCAGTCATCGCAGGCAAATGTTTACTATGTACTACAGTATTTTACAATGTTAACGTCATGCTCCCTAACAAATGCAGTAGAATAAGAAGTTGTAGACTCTACACAATATAGTTTATTTTGTAGTGAAAACCTATTTTTATATGCTGTGTCAATGTCAATACTTTGCAATATAAAGTGTTTTACTTTTACAGCTTGACTTATATTTTGAAAGTCTAAAGATGTGGTGTTTTGAAATACCAAACAACTTGTTGGACATATCATCAAAATGCGAGTGCTGATGAAAAGATACTGTACGGCTTATGGAGTCTGCTAGAGAATGCAGAGAAAGATTCAACCTTAGAGACTTGGTATCTGTGGTGCTATGTAAGTTGGCTAGAAGGTGAGGAGGCTTATACTGAGGTACAGGGGGGGATCCTATCTAAATACAGTGAGCTAAACTACCCTTTAGATTTTAAGATATGAGAAGGGCCCCTAAATTCTCATTATGTAACCCTGGTGTTAAATCTCTGTAAGACCCCATGTTTGTTACATAATAATATAAAGTGCTGTGGTATATAAAGAAATGATGATTATATCAAATATAAATGAATATAAGCTTCATTGACTGAAGAGGATGTTTGGGTATAAAAAGATCTTCAAAAACACTTCCATATACTCCTACACCTACACTCCTATACCATAAATCACCCTCTCTTTCTCCAGTCTCTGCATTCTTGTGACTTTGCCCTGTCCTATTTTACCTCTTAACTTTCAAATCACTCTGTCTCTCTTCTCCCTTAACTCAGTTGCAGGTTCCTCCAGACTCCAGACAGTCTTCTGGCCTCTTATTATTTACCTTGTATACAGTGGTGTGCAAAACTATTTGCCCCCTTCCTGATTTCTTATTCTTTTGCATGTTTGTCACACTTAAATGTTTCTGCTCATCAAAAACCGTTAACTATTAGTCAAAGATAACATAATTGAACACAAAATCATCATCATCATCATCATTTATTTATATAGCTGCAGTTTTTAAATGAAGGTTTACGTTATTAAGGGAGAAAAAAAAATCTACATGGGCCTGTGTGAAAAAGTGATTGCCCCCCTCTTTAAAAAATAACTTAACTGTGGTTTATCACACCTGAGTTCAATTTCAAAGGTTATAAAGCAATTTCTAAAGCTTTGGGACTCCAGCGAACCACAGTGAGAGCCATTATCCACAAATGGCAAAAACATGGAACAGTGGTGAACCTTCCCAGGAGTGGCCGGCCGACCAAAATTACCCCAAGAGCGCAGAGACAACTCATCCGAGAGGCCACAAAAGACCCCAGGACAACATCTAAAGAACTGCAGGCCTCACTTGCCTCAATTAAGGTCAGTGTTCACGACTCCACCATAAGAAAGAACGGCCTGCATGGCAGATTTCCAAGGCGCAAACCACTTTTAAGCAAAAAGAACATTAAGGCTCATCTCAATTTTGCTAAAAAACATCTCAATGATTGCCAAGACTTTTGGGAAAATACCTTGTGGACCGACGAGAAAAAAGTTGAACTTTTTGGAAGGTGCGCGTCCCGTTACATCTGGCGTAAAAGTAACACAGCATTTCAGAAAAAGAACATCATACCAACAGTAAAATATGGTGGCGGTAGTGTGATGGTCTGGGGTTGTTTTGCTGCTTCAGGACCTGGAAGACTTGCTGTGATAGATGGAACCATGAATTCTACTGTCTACCAAAAAATCCTGAAGGAGAATGTCCAGCCATCTGTTCGTCAACTCAAGCTGAAGCGATCTTGGGTGCTGCAGCAGGACAATGACCCAAAACACACCAGCAAATCCACCTCTGAATGGATGAAGAAAAACAAAATTAAGACTTTGGAGTGGCCTAGTCAAAGTCCTGACCTGAATCCTATTGAGATGTTGTGGCATGACCTTAAAAAGGCGGTTCATGCTAGAAAACCCTCAAATAAAGCTGAATTACAACAATTCTGCAAAGATGAGTGGGCCACATTCCTCCAGAGCGCTGTAAAAGACTCGTTATCGCAAACGCTTGATTGCAGTTATTGCTGCTAAGGGTGGCCCAACTAGTTATTAGGTTCAGGGGGCAATTACTTTTTCACACATGAAAATGTAGATTTTGATTTCTTTTCTCCCTAAATAATAAAAACCCTCATTTAAAAACTGCATTTTGTGTTTACTTGTGTTATCTTTGACTAATAGTTAAATGTGTTTGATGATCAGAAACATTTTGTGTGACAAACATGCAAAAGAATAAGAAATCAGGAAGGGGGCAAATAGTTTTGCACACCACTGTATGTCCATCCTTTTTAATACATAAGGTTTCACGCCACCTCTCTGTTTCTTAATTTCAACCCAGATCTCTAAACTTTTCTAGTTTGTCAGCCATTTATACTTGGAATTCGTCCTTCCCCCTTCAAACGTCACATATTGACTACTGCAACTCTCAGAGCCGTATTTACCATATAGGCATTGTGAGTCTGTGCATTGGGCACAATAAACAGCCAACACACGGCAAAGTGGGCACAGACCACTGTTTTTAGGCTATCAAACAATATAGACACAATGTTTCAGGAGTGGGATCCTTTGTCAGGTGATACAAATCCACCAACCACAATAAACATGCTTGGCAGTGACTCTGCCCACTGTGTAATACACATAAACAGAAATATATAGAAACATGGCTAGTTGAAAAAGTCCAATTATTCAGCATAAAATGTAATATTCAATATTATGTAAATGCATTACATAATATGCCCATGTGGCTTGGCATAAATCAGCCAAACAAGCAGGGCAGATAGCATCTGCTTCAATGAGCCATTAGAAATGACCAGCCACCCTCAAATTAACAATTAAGAGAGAAAAACTCTACTGCCCTAATATTAGACTATTACTATACAGGGCTTTTTGTGCTTTTGAACATCTGGCTTTTTGGACTAACCATGTTTCCTTACATTTCTATTTATATTCTATTTATTTATAATATGAATATACATTTTAGTAGGGGGTGTATTATTTATTATAATCTACATCTCTTGGAAAGAGGGGTCCAGATGAGAAATGGGGGCCCATTGGTGTAGTAGGTTATGATGGTCCTATAAGTGTGAATGGCATGTGGGCCCTATTACCCATAGTTATGCCCCTGACTTTGTTTCCCTCCTCTCTGTCATCTCCATTGTCAACATTTCACTCCACTTCCATGCCTCTGTTTCTCTACATTGTCCTGCCTTCCCCAATGTCCTGTTCCATGGAGGCCAGTGGTGGGCAGGTGAGTAAGGGAGGAGATAGTGAAAACCATTAGAGACACAGATTAGCATGTTTGTAAATGGTAAATTCTGACGTCAGAATGTGCTGTTTATAAGGATATATTTTACAGTTTGGCTACAGCGAAATAGATAAATGGTAGATTAACATATATTTTTAAACCTTTAAATAATATTTTTGCATTCTTACCCTTTACAGGATATTTGATATAATGGTGCTTCTTGGAGCAAATTTTACTTCAAGATCACTGTTGAAAGTCTTCATAGAAAGTGGAGTTCATGCGCCCTTATCAACATGTTTGGGTTCCCCCTAAGCCCCCCAAAATTGCCAGCTGATCATGCTGTAGCCAGCCATGGTATCTGAGGGTGACTGAAGGCTGGTAACAATAACTGAGACATCCAGTCTAATGTCAACCCCATGTGTACATATACAGTGTATTTATTTACATATACATGTATATTATGTATCTTTCTGTATGTAATAGTTGACACATCTATTAATAATTATATAGCCATACCCGAAGTTATAGGCATTATGTATTTCTGCTATATGGCAAGCCAGTATAGATTAAGAAGAATTAAAAGTAATTCAAGTAATAATGATTCTGAGATAGGCGAATGTGCGCTCACTGTTCTTCTGCAACGGTTCTTATTGATGAATATGGTGCAAAGGACAATGGGACACTTTTGGCTGTTGAGATGCTGTGCATGGTAACTCAGATGTATTTACTGCCTATACCAACAGCCTTTTTAAAGAAGCCTTCTAGCTGATTTTGTAGAATCCTGAGAAACTGCCTAGCTAGTTTGATTGGAGCTGTAGCTTGGAAGGATGAGGGTTAAGTGAATATGAAGGGGGTGGAGAGGGAATCCCAGCCGGGAACTTGAGCTTGTTCAGCTGAGAAAGAAGGTTTTAGAAGAGAAGCAGCCGAATGATACAGCAAACCACTTCCCTGGATGAAAAAGAAAGTCACAGAATGGAAAGACTCTTCCCGTTACCAATAGGAAGGACATATTAGCCATGCATATTACTCTGTCCTGCAGGGTAAGTGCACGACTCCAGTTGAGAACCTTCCTACTCTTTGTACCTGATTGGCAGCTTGCCTTCCTGTCACTGCACTCTAACAGGGCTATCGACAAACTCAATCACTCACTTAGACTTAGCAGAGAAATCCAGTTATACCTTACTGATGTCTGTGCAGAAGATTATACCCATTTAGGTCTGACTGCATTATTCAATGTACGGTATATGCTAAAATGATCTTAGGTATTTTATTAGATTAACATGTATAATTAACATGCCTCTGACCTCAGATACAGATGCAGCTGGCAATTCCTTCATTATTTCATTCATTACTACTAATTAGGCCTACGTGAAGCTCCCAACTTTCATTGCCTGCAGGCAAAACCTAATCCTAGTTTTAGGGGTTACTTGAAAACCTGCAGATTCTCATCCATCATCCTTCTTCAAAGATTTCGAGTAATTCCCTTAGAAACGTAATCATAATCTAAAACAAAAATCTGCTAAAAATCATACCGCCTTTCCCTGACAAGACACGGTGGAATGAATGGCTTTTTTTCCCACAAAGGGGTTAAAGAACACAATCATTTTAATGGAATGCAGAAATGTGTATGGGTTTTGTATCAAGGCATTTGATTGCAGAGTTCCCATTAAAAGTTGTATATTTTACACTGAGCTGTCTATGTGTTGCCATGTGGGTTTTTTTTTTTGCCTTGAATACTTGTATGTCAGATGACTTAACCCTTTCATAACTGTGAGAGCTGACTATATCACCTAGGATAATTCTGAATAAGACATTTCTCTGCAGTTATTGTAGTTGTGTCCATAGGCTCCTATGACTCTCAAGTGAGTGTGAGTTTACACAGTACAGTGTATATGGTGTTGTGTTATACTAGTGGTGGGTGACAATTTAAATGGAGTTGCTATGTCCTATTAGATCAGCAGAGGCAACAAAACTGAGATCCTGTGTTCGCTTGGTATTTTATAATTTTTTTTATATTTACTCCTAAAAAAACTTTAATTTGTTTAGATTGTAATGTCTTTCATTTTACTAGACTAAACAAATTGTAGGACAGAAAATCCATAATGATATAAATTGTATCTTTTGATGGAAAAACATGTAACATCCAATGTAGGATATCATGATTGTTTAATCATGAATCAAGAATAACAATAAAACAAGAGCTATGGCTAAACGGTGCATAACGCTACGGGATATTATCTGAAAAATACATTAGAATATTGCTATTTTACTCTTAATAGTTCAATAACGTCCGATATATTAGAATGTATATATGTTTTTTTTTTACCATCATTTGTACAACAGCAGTCCAACTAGAATAAACTCAACAAACTGATCAATGGCATAAGATAAGTAACTCTGAATGATTCTTTCTAATGTAAAGGAGTGGCCCATATTTATTGAAGCATGTTCACATTTCTTTTAAGTGCTGTAAAATAAAATAAAAGTCAGATTTCTGGAACACAGCAGAAGGGTTATTAACAACACTGGCATATTATTGCTGCCACCTGTTCTGACTCATGAGCTAAGGCAGCTTACTCACAGTGCTGTTCCGAGGAAGCGGTGGATTCTTAGTCATCATATTACAGGTGTCTACTCAACATAGCTACAATATAATATTAGGTATGAAGCTGTAAGCACGGTTATAATCCAATTACTCGTGAAATAAAACATCACCCAGAACTTGAATAATACAGGTAATCATAATTAGTTACCCTGGGAAAATGTAGTTGTGAAAGGAAATAACATTGGCATTATGGGAGTTATATAAGGTTTGGGGTCAAACATTGATATTTCATAAATTCTAATAAAACCTGCAGAGAGAAGACATTTAAGTAGAATAGTTTAAATAGAAGGATAGGTGCAGGGTCACTTTAATAAAGGAACAAAAGAAGTATTTGGTCAGGGACCACCAGGATAGAGAGGCCGCCATCAGTAATTTCATCTGCAATAACCTTTAATGCAGTACCCCCCCCCTAAATGGAAGACCCCTCATTTTAATCTATTGGAAAGTCTTACTATAAAATTCCTAAGGGCTGGGCCGCTGCCCTATTCCTCTTGAACGCAGAGCACCTGCAGGCTGAGCAGGGTTAGTCCATTATTTAATATTAAATGCATCCCCAATGCACTGTAAGATTATTCACTTCGCAATTTACTCTTCTCTCAAACACAACAAATACTTTCAGGGTGGTTATGTTACTGATATTAAAAGAAACTTTTGGTGTCCATTGAGTCTGGCGATAGATTTTTTAACAGACAGTGCTAAAAGTATATTAAGTAATGCTAAGGCAGTACTGGCACAAATATTGCGGTACACAGGGCTGCTGGGGGCCACCAATGGGACTGATGTTGTGTACCTTAAAGGGGCAGTATACCCTCTTGTTTAACCAGAATTCAATGAATGGCGCTTGTTCTGAACATACTTTTTGCCTACTGTTTTAATCATGAAAAATCTATGGTTTTTGTTGTTTCTTGAGCTGACAGGGAAATTGAATTTACTCCATGTTTGGCCCTTGCTACATAGATAAATACATCACCAGATAACTGATAACTATAGTTATTAAGGGGTCAGTATAAGAAGATACTGTAAAAGTGCATGGAATGCTCATGTGTCTGGAAGCAATGACAATATCCTTAAAAACTTGATAGTTGTTGTGCTTAAAGCAGAGATTGAACTAGGTGAATGCAATGTACACTACAAGGATGATACAAGTCCGATACATTGGGTGCATTTTCAAAATCAGAGACTACTTTGTTTTTTTTACATTACATTTTTTTATATTATCTTTATCTTTTTCACACTTACTGCCTAGATTCCGAAAGGCTATATTGTCCAAAGCATAAACAAATCGGTGCCACCCCCCACTTCTCCCTGTGCTGCCTGTACTCTCATAATAGGGGGAAGAAGTGTTGAAGTAGGGGGATTCTCTAAATCCTCTGTTCTTCACACAGTGATTATGCAAGGTTAGAGACGAGGGAGGTCCTTCTCCATGTGTGCTGTTTATTATTATTATTAATAATAATAATAAAAAATGCAATACAGTTCTTTATTAAAACCACACTTAATAATATTCTGTTATGTAACCAAAACCAAAATTTTGATTAATTGCTGTATATGATAATATCCTTTTACTCCATGCCTAGTGAGTAACACGCCATTCTTCTGCTGAGTTGGATAAATTAGGTATGTTAGAAGCAATCAAATTGATGGAGGTAATGCTTCATATCATCTTGCACTTTGTCAAAGAATGCATGCTAAATGTATGTACAGCTTCAGTGAACAAAACAGATGTATTTACTAGGGAAAATGTTGCCTATTTATAAGGAAAGCTTATCCTTAAATTGACAGTAACTTTTAATGGTAAATGGTGCGCGGTTCACATTTTTTCCCTGCAAAATAAAATTATAAAACTAAAGTGCTGCGGCACGTTCTGCCAAACTGCATAGCAGTTATTATTTTAATAGGGGGATCCAGTCGTTTAGCGATAGATATAGCTCTTAAGGGGTGCATGTATTTTATAGTAAGACTCTTAATGACTTGTTTTAAAACAAGCTTGAGCAGATTTTAAAAGAACAGTAATACAAATTGCATAATGGGAACAATACAATTGATGGATTTGCCGGTTTTGCACTGGATTAGTCTATAGGTCACTAGGTAAGGCATTTTGCCATTTAATCAGCGTGAGTGCTGTTTTTATTTACAAAAAGGTCAACACTTTGAATGGTTTATTAGTCACTGTTTGTGCTACTTGATGAATGGTATATCCAAGTAATTCCAGAAATAAAACCAATTCTAAAAATAAGGTGCATTAAGGGTAGCTCTTGGGTCTGCATAATAGGGATCTGTCACTAAATTACAGAAAACTGTTGTGGGTGTTTCACAAAAATGTTTTAGTTGTTTTTTTATCAATGTTTATGTATTTAACAATTTATCTGTGAGTTTCTCAACCTAATATTTATTGAAGCAACCATCATAATCTTGACATGACCGATTTCACCTGCTCTAATTGGCTGATTCCAGCATGAGATGGCAATGCACTACTGGCAGCATCACCTTTTTTTTTTTTTTTTTAAATAAAAGAACATACTTCTTTAAGAATACCTTACCTTATTGAAGAATGATACAGTATATGTAACAATCATTTTTGTCTAAATGAAGTCAGATGTAACCGTGTAAACAACAAAATAGAAGGTTGCTTAAAAAAAGCAACACCCGATGATACTGTAAAGTACATTCCCAACAAAAATACCATGATACAAAAACATAAATACAAAAATGGGTTATTATAATTTAAAAAGTGACTAATATTTACAACTAGTAATTCACATAAAAAAACAAGAAATATCAAAAATACAATTCAACATTTTTATTTTATGAACCATAAAGTAAAATCCCAAGAAACATATTGCAATCATGTTGTAATAAAATGACCCCCATAGTAAGCCAAACTGTCTATGCCCTGTACCAACAGTCTACATCATCATCATCACAAAACTTGGTTGGGGCTCAATAAATAGTTAGCTATGGGGCTTAATAAATCATTGGCTATGGGGCTCCATAAATAATTGGCTATGGTGCTCAATAAATAGTTGGCCATGGGGATCAATAAATATTTAGCTATGGGGCTCAAGTTGGCCACAGGAAGATACATGTCAATGAGTTAATAACACTACTTGGGTTACAGGTGAATTAATGATATGTTCTTCATCAGTAACATGACTCCTAAATGCTTTTGAGGGCACCGTGTACTAGCAAATTATGTATCTAAATGACACACAATTAAAGGACACCTTATTTTAGGTGTAAACTAGAGGATAAATGCATGTCTAATGAACAATTTCCAGTGTTTCAGAGGAACTCCCAGTTTAGAAGAACCAAACCAGACAATATACACTACTCAGCTATTTAACACATATCCTTAAATTGTCCCAAATGCATACCGACTAAACCACCAACCCAACTTGGCCACCCTGACCAACACTTTTGCCATCGTGTTCTTTCATCAAGTGATCTTTATTTATATGCAAAGCTCTTTCAAAACTCTTAAGCACATGAAATTGATTATAACCCATAGCCAAAGACCTATCCCTCAATTCAATATCTATCAATGTTAGAAAACAACTGCTATGCCTGCAGATCCTAAGGAATTGTCCTAGGGATGTTGAAAGTGACAGGAATTACCACTCAAGCAAGTTCCCAGTAAGAACCTGCAAACTGAGCAGTAAATATCATTAAATGATAGTAAAGGCATGTGGAATATCCAGTTTAACTTGGTGTCTACCAAGTTCACAGTTAGGCATGGGCGAATTTTTTTGCCTTCTTTCGCCTCAAAAATGACGCTCATAGACTTTGTATGGTGTCGTGCATAAAAAACAAAGACGCACGTCAAAAAAAAAATTTGCTGCACAACAAAATTTTTTGTACGCTGGTAGACTTTAATGGGCGTCAGCGACATTTCGCCGACGGCTAATTTTTGGCAAAACGAAATGCGTCAAATTAGCCCATTCCTATTCACAGTGTCTCCCCTACTCCTACTCCAGTATGTCTCTCTGCTCTTCGCAATCGGGGCAGGGGGAAGGTCAGGGAGGGCACTAATCTAATGTGGCCATGGGGAACAGGGTTTGGGTCCACTGGGGTTTTTCCCAGTATCCGGGACATTTATAAAATTTGATATAGGTACCACCAAAATGACCCCTCATATTCAAGTTACTTACTGTATGTTAGAGCAAAGACACCCATATCCCTTGTTCCAATAAGGACGTTTTGAGAGCAGGAAAGTATTACCCTTAAATAGGAATAAGGTTCCAATCTAATACAGCGAAACCTCAATTTTATACACCCTAATTTTAAGTTGTCCTGCATTTCACACAATTTTTTGGTGTGAAATTGGACCCACCAATTTTTAATGCATCTCAATTGGTGTTTTTTCTGGATTTTACATAAAAATTTTGTCCCGATGTTCTGAGAAATAGCAGATCGTCTGCTGTGAATGTTATATTGCTAATACTAATTATACTAACTGGATGCACATTTTGCCATGATTCTGTTTGTAAACAATCGTCCAAATAATCTGCACTTCATCCAGTCCTGCACAGATCACTTACTGGTTTAGGTTGTGCATGTACAAAAATAAGTTGGTGGAGGGCACTAGTAGACAAAGGTGATATGAACATTTTTTCTTTTATAGTAAATTTTTTTTACCTCAGACAGGCTGGTATATCAAATACAACAGAATTATATACATACCACCCAGTAACAAGATAAAGGCAAAAAGAGACAAATCACAGGGAGCAGATACACTTGCCAAAAATGAGAACACCCCAACGTTTCGGCACTAAAGCCTTTGTCAAGGGGAACTCCTTAGGTTGTGCATGTGACTGTCCGAGAGACCTTGCACATGTCCCCCTTAGTGTAACATTAATGCTGCTATGATTAATCCTTGTCATTAGCACAGTAAATATTGTATCTCAAAGTAAAATTGGCTGTGCTTATATCCTTTCAGTACTTGAAGAAAATACATTTTCCCAGATTTCCCACTATTTATACTGACCTATAAAACGGGTCATGGAACTCCTCTCTAGGTTTTAATACCGAACAGCTAAGGGACATTCCTCTTTACACATACAAAGGTACCTTTCAATATGTGGGCACATATAGCAGTATAAGCACCACTGGGACCTGCTTCGGTCCAAACTGCGAAAGCTTGCAACGCAAGCCACCCTTGATTGATGCCCATCCAACTCCCCTGCTCTCAAGTGTAGGGGAATAGTGGGGCAAGAACTGCCCCCACCCCACTGTCTTATCCATTTGAACCCTTTAAAAACACCCTAATACACACTGCTAATAATGCCACTAGCCCACAACAATTGCAAACCACATGAGCTTTGCATCCACAAATGATGGATACGATCATTATGATGGTTTCCCATCCACCAAAAAAACATACAGATTTTTTGGTTCCTGAGTTGTGTGACACGCAAGTTAGATTAATTAATGTGTGCTACATAAATGAAGGATAATAAATAAAAATGATGGCTTTGTAGTGCTTAGTAAGTCACAAAATCCATAGACTATGATGCTTATTACCTGTGAAATCTGAGTAGATTTGTTGTCAACAAATTTATGGCACTATTCTAGTACACAAAAATACAGAAAAAAGTCGAATACTGCAGTACTTTAAGACAACTTTGCATAAACATCTATTTAACTTTATAGTCTACAGAGTTGTAGCTGTTGTAATAGAGGAGTTCTTTTTCGTAATGCACCTCTTTGGTGTCATCATACACATTACAGCAAAGAACATAATTCATATTCTACTTCTCAAGCTTGTTTTCTATAGCAACATAAGCTTTAACATTGTTTACAACATTCCAGTAGGTTTGCTCCAAAATGTCATTTATAGCCATAAGGGATTTGGAATTTGGCTAACGAGGTCAAACAAGTGTTTAGAATCATTTTTGAATTAAGCGTCACTGAGCCAAACCACTATTAGGTGTGATGTCTGTGTTACTATCTCAGAATATGGCTAATGCATGAATAATTCAAGCCACAATTTTTAGGTTCCCTTTACATCTCCAGCTTCTATATTCCTCCTAAGAGGGTTAAATGATTACTGAATTCTCTCTGTTGAACAATCACATATTAGAACAACGCACAGATTTTAATCGCGCATGGAGCACTGATTTCAGACGGCTCTGCTGTGTAGAAGAACTGAACAGAGACGAAATTTAATAAAAAGTAACAATAACCATAAAATTGTAGCCTCACAGAACAATTGTTTTTGGCTGCCACAGACAGTGACCCCCATTTGAAAGTTGGAAAGAGGCAAAAGAGGAAGACAAATATTTCAAAAACTATTAAAAAGATGAAAACCAGTTGAAATGATGATACGAATAGAATATTCTTTAAACGTGGAAAAGTGTGTCCCAAACATACAGAAATACCAACAGTTATTTACTGAAACCCTAAGTCCAAACAAATTATAAGAAGCAATCACAAATTGAAATTCAGTTTAAGGCCAATAGTAAAACATCACAGGTCAATACTCTAGAACTGGACATATTTTCCGTACATAAGAAGTTTACTCGTACTATATGGGCTTCAGTCATTGTGGTTCTTCCAATGTATAATTTCCTGACCCTATAATCCAAACTAAAATGTGGCTATAAATTTTATAGTGCTCTGGAGTTTGCAAGTAAAATGTGGTCCTGGGAAAAATAACCTGCAAAAAATGTGCTATTTTTAGAGTTTGCAGGAAGTCTGATGTTTATTGACAATACTTTGTTACAGTTGTGAGGTTACTACAATCAGTTAAACTAGCAGACCATTGTCACTTAAATAAATGGGTACAACAAGAGATATTTTAATAGGCTGAAAGAGCTCTACAATATTCTTATTCTTACAAAATATACTTTTCTTTGTAGAATTGTATTATTTTTTATTCTTTATACAGCACCATCCTATTCCTCAGAACTTTATAGAGATTAAATATATAATGCATCATTCGGTCTCTGCACTCAAATTATCAGGAGGCACTTACCCTTTGTGTATATTTTGTGGAGTCTGGGAGGAAACTAAAATACCTGGAGGAAATACAAACGCTATGTAGATAATGCCCTGGTTGGAATCAAGCCACCCGATATCCTACTGGTCAAGTTGTATTTTACCTGAAAAATTTGAGCTTTCAAGGTTAATTATAATTCAAAGCTCAAATTTTTGGGTAAAAAAAAAACTAGACTTTTTCGAGAGTTATTATACCCTTAAGATGGGAATAGCTTGAATTAGAGTCCTGCAGCGGTCAGGTACCTGCGGGTTACCCGCAAAAACCTTCGGTACCCTGCGGGTGGCGGTAGAAGTTCTGGGTGCGGGTATAGAAACAGGTCGGCGGTTCTGCGGATTTGCGGGTCGGGCCGCAGGTCTTCGCAATACCGATTTTGACTCCTTTTTCCGGATTACACCTACTTCCAATGATGTCACTTCCGGTTTACAATGACATTACTTCCTGTTTTACACCTTTTTTTCTGATCACGCCTACTTCCAATGATGTCACTTCCGGTTTACAACGACATTACTTCCTGTTTACATCTCTTTTCTGACCACGCATACTTCCAATGATGTCACTTCCGGTTTACAATGACAGCATTTCATTATTCTTGATGGTCAACGGGTCCAGGTTGCGGATAAGGCAGTTGCTGGTCGGGTAGCAGGTCCCAGCGGAAAAGAATGCGGAGCCGGGTTGCAGATTGCAGTTTCCCGGTACGGGTTCCAAAAAATGCACCCGCGCAGGACTCAAGCTTGAATCTAAAAATACACCATCTAAAACCTGTTGAGGTCATGTAGAAGTCAATAGCAGATGTTTTTTTCAGTGGGTTTCAATAAATTCAAGGTTTTTTTCACTGAAAACTCGATTAATTCACTGTTTCAAGTTTTTTTCTTAAATTAGAAACCACTCGAGTTGTGAGCTCATTCGAGGTATAAAAAAAAACCTCACAAAGCTCTAAAATTCGACCTTTGATAAATAATCCCCAAAATGTAAAAAAAATGGTGGAAGGCAACACAAATGACTAAACAAATAAAACCAAAATAGTCTGCTACACATGCCATTCCTGTATTAGTGGGGCAGTACTGCTACACATTTATTGGCAATGTCAGTGTAGCTTTTGGAGGACATTGATAGGATCACTGCCCTCGGTCTATCAGTTCCTTAAAGCTGCTCTGCAGTGGATCTGTGTTTTGTTGTAACCATATCAAGCATTAGCCTTGGCCTCACTAATTCATTTCAGCATGCTCCCCATGAAACAGTGATATATTGTATGATGTAGGTTGTGATATAAAGATATGCATTCTGTTATTTTGCTTACTGCGCATCTGGCAATGGTTAACCTCACAGAGACATGTTTCATTATGTGAAAAGATATCATTAAACGATTTTAAAATATTATATGGTATGTTTCAAACACAGCTATGTAGATAAGGTAAACATTTTTGAAAAGTTTAAAAACTGTTCTTTTATTTAGAAATCTACCCGCTAGTACATTTGACCTTGCAACCCTATGTATGCGTGTATATGTGTGTAATGAGATTTCTAAATAAAAGAACAGTTTTTAAATTATTCAAAAATGTTTAAAAAAATGTGGTACAGGTCTTTATGCTCCAGTTCTGAGTGCAAAGACCTGTGCTTCTGTGATGAATACAGCACTACCTGCACATACAATGCCGTATTCATTAGAGGTGGGACAAGGGAGGAACATGGACATCTTTTAGTTGCTTGTGATTAAGACACAAGAGAAAGGGAACACCAACAGGCAGGACTGCCATCAGAAATCACGGCCCCATACGACAAAATTTCCTGGGCCCCCTGGGCTGTGCCCACCGCAAAGATGGGGGGCCCGGCTAATCAAGTAAGTGTGGCATGGCTGGGCCCCCCTTACTCTCAGGGCCCCCTACAACTCTCCCCCCTGTCCCCCCCTGATGGCTGCCCTGCCAACAGGTGCATGGTGCTATGGAACCCAGTACTTACTGTCTGCTACCTGGCAGTTAAAAAAGTACAGGCTGCAATCCATAGCACTACGCCTTACACTTTTTTAAGATTTTGTGCAAGCAATCTTGCAATTGTAATTGAGTGATAAGAAGTGCAATTTTGGACTCTCTAGAACAGTGATCCCCAACCAGTGGCTCGTGAGCAACATGTTGCTCACTAACAACTTGGATGTTGCATAAAAACCAGGTGTACTGCCAAACAGAGCTTCCTATAGGCTGCTCGTCCACATAGCGGATGCCAAATGGCCAATCACTGCACTTATCTGACACTCCAGGAATATTTTCTTGCTTGTGTTGCTCCCCAACACTTTTTACATTTGATTGTGGCTCACGGGTGAAAAAAGGTTGGGGATCCCAGCTCTAGTGCATAGTGTTGGATTGGCCTGCTGGTATACTGGGATTACTCCCTCTGGGTCTTGACCTCAGTGGGCCTTTTTGTATTCCCCTGTTTATTACAGATAAGTAGGAGAATTCAGGCAGGCTGCTAATAAAACATGGCTGGCAGGGTGACTGGTGAATGTCTGAGCAAGAATTTGCACAGTATAAATGGGAGTAAGGACATCTGATCGTATTTTTTACTCCATACTCTGCCTGCTGCACATAAAGATGTATCTGCTATACTGAGTCTTGTCTGTCTGGTTTTGGCAAAGTCTTAATTGAGTCTTAATTGAGATGCTACTGTACATTAGTAGGCAAAGCCAGTAGAATTTTGAAGTAGAGGGAAATGGTATTTGCTTATGGAATGCGGGGCTCATTTATGAACACAAATGTGCCCAGTATTATTAAATGAGTCTGACTGAGTTCTGCTTCATGCACTTAAGTGCTACTATATACAAATTGGAGGCACTGTAACTTATATAACAGGAGTAATCTGAACATAGTAACATAGTTAAGTTGAGCTGAAAAAAGTCCATCAAGTTCAACTCCTCCAAATGAATCGCAGCATCCATCCATACACTCAATCACACCAACCCCTCCATACACACTCCAAACTATATACCAATATCAATACTAACTATAGAGCTTAGTATCACAATAGCCTTTGATATAATGTATGTCCAAAAAATCATCCAAGCCATTCTTAAAGGCATTAACTGAATCAGCCATCACAACATCACCCGGCAGTGCATTCCACAACCTCACTGTCTTGACTGTGAAGAACCCTCTACGTTGCTTCAAATGAAGTTCTTTTCTTCTAGTCTAAAGGGGTGGCCTCTGGTACGGTGATCCACTTTATGGGTAAAAAGGTCTCCTGCCATTTGTCTATAATGTCCTCTAATGTACTTGTAAAATGTAATCATGTCACCTCTCAAGCATCTTTTTTCAAGCGAAAACAACCCCAACCTTGACAGTCTACCCTTATAATTTAAAGGAGAACTAAACCCTAAAAATGAATATGGCTGAAAATGCCATATTCTATATACTGAAATCATTGCACCAGCCTAAGTTTCAGCTTATCAATAACAGAAATGACCCAGGACTTCAAAATTGTCACAGGGGGTCACCATCTTGGAAAGTGTCTGTGACACTCACATGCTCAGTGGGCGCTGAGCAGCTGTTGAGAAGCTAAGCTTAGGGGTCTTCACAAGCTATCAAGCAGACAATGAGGGTTGTCTCTAATGTAAGCTGATTCTACAGGACTGATTATTAAATTCTGATGCTAATTGCACTGGTTCCTGTGTTGCCATGTAATTATCTGTATTAATTACCAATCAATTTTGTTATTCAAACACAGCACAGCTGAAAAATACAGTTAAATAGCCTTTATTTAAAAACATATGGCTTTTGATTTGTGACAAGTACTAATCAGCCTTCTATTGTGAGATTTGTATTCTATGTGTACTGTATATTGTGAGTGGGTCCCTAAGCTCAGTAAGTGACAGCAGCACAGAGCATGTGCAGTGAATCAGCAGAAAGGAAGATGGGGAGCTACCGGGGGATCTTTGGAGACACAGATCTTCCCTGCTAAAGGGCTGTGGTTGCCATTTGCTGGTACAGAAGCACAAAACAGTATGTACAACATTTCTAGCCTACTTCTTTAGTTAAGCTTTATTTCTCCTTTAAGTCTTCCATCCCTCTAACCAATGTAGTTGCACGTCTCTGCACTCTCTCCAGCTTATTTAATTCCCTTTTAAGGACTGGAGTCCAAAACTGCACTGCATACTCCAGATGAGGCCTTACCAGGGACCTATAAAGAGGCATAATTATGTTTTCATCCCTTGAGTTCATGCCCTTTTTTATGCAAGACAGAACTGTATTTGCTTTAGTGGCCACAGAATGACACTGCCCAGAATTAGACAACTTGTTATCTACAAAAACCCATAGATCCTTCTCATTTAAGGAAACTCCCAACACACTGCCATTTAGTGTATAACTTGCATTTATATTATTTTTGCCAAAGTGCATAACCTTGCATTTATCAACATTGAACCTCATTTTCCAGTTTGCTGCCCAGTTTTCCAGTTTAGACAAATCACTCTGCAAAGTGGCAGCATCCTGCATGGAACCTATAGTTCTGCACAATTTAGTATCATCTGCAAAATAGAAACAGTACTTTCAATGCCCACCTCCAGGTCATTAATAAACAAGTTGAAAAGGACCAAGTACAGAGTCCAGTGATACTCTACTAACAACACTGGTCCAATTAGAAAACGTTCCATTTACCTCCACTCTTTGTGATCTATATTTTAGTCAGTTCTCTAACCAAGTACAAATATTATGTTCCAGGCCAACCAGAGCCAGGCCGGCTGGCCAGGCACCCTAGGCAACTTGACTGGTAGCGGTGCCAACTGGAGGTGCACATGCGCAAATTGGCGATTGCGCGCACATGCTTGGAACAGTCGGGCAGACGGGACTGGGCATGGGGTAGACAACAGAGAAGGTACGTGCCTGGAGCACCCTGAGCTTTGCACCCTAGGCACGTACCTACTCTGCCTAACCCTTGTTCCTGCCCTGAGGTCAACATTCCATAACCAGTAACCTTCTTTGTGGCACTGGATCATGTAAGGGCACTGTAAGCTATATAATGGTTTGTTGAGGCTATCGTATTGAATTTGACTTTGGGAACACTATAGGCTAATGAGTTTTAGGGAACTGTTACTGTAGCTATTTGATGAAATCAGAGTTCACTGTCATCAGGCTAATGGAGTTTGGGGATACTTTAGACTGCAGAGCAACAGACCATAGGTCTTGTGTTGTTGACTTCCCAATGCCTATAGCTAAGTAATGTCCCTGATTTTTCAAACAGCTTTTTTTTGTGACCCCAATCATTCACTCCTAAAAACATTTTCATTAAATATTATAAAAACTGATGAATTGTTAAACATATGTTAATTTCCATATCGTGATAGTGTTTGTTTATGAATTGGTTACCCTCCCCTTACAGAATCAATACAGCTAATCACAAACTAGGCTGAGTGTGATGTGGTTAGAAACCATTACCAGAATTATGTCAGCTACTTGTACAAGAGCAACTAAATTCCTACAAGAGCACAGTTGGGGATCCACCATTTTGCTTCTTTGTTTTCTTCTCTCTCTCTCTCTCTCTCTCTTACTAATGTTGAAAATTATTGTTTCAATTACTTTTTCATACTTTTTCTTGTGAAAGAAAAGTATGAATGCAAGTCCTATTATAGTTAAATTGCATATTTTACTTATAAAGCATTTTTGGAAAATTGGTGTGCCATTCAGAATTAGGTCAGTGCTTTATCTTCTTTACAATTTGAACAGAATTTGAGTTACTGTACCAGTCCATATTACAATATTTGCAGTAACAAGCAAGGAGATAGTTTGGTGTTGTGAAGAACCATACCAACTGACTTGTGGCCATCATCAACCAAAATGATTTTGGCTGTGCCCTGTACCGATATCATATACAGGGTTATCACAGGCATGTGCAAATGTTTATTGTGTTGCTTATACACTGTTTTTGGCATTGCAAGAGCAAAATTCTAGGAAATTAAACAAGAGAACAACTTACATGTCTAATTTTAAAAAGATAGCATATTATACAGTTACCTCATATAATTATACTATTTTCATGCATGAATTAAATTGGTTATTGGAATTATCAATTTACTGTATATTTGTTGGCCAGGCTTTTAGGCCGTGCAAGTTTTTTTTTTTTTTTAATCTGAAGAGTTTGGTTTCTGCCTCCATTGAGGTACTGGGACATGGTGACTGGGAAAGGAATTCAGAACTTGGGTGGAGCTGAAGAGAACATGACATCTTGAACAATTTTTAAAACTGCATGTCTGTTGGGAATTTGATTTATGTGGCTGATAGATTTATTATGCTGTAATACTAGCATCATATGACATAATTCAAAATATTGGAATAGTGTTTTTTCTTCTTTTTTTTTTGCATAGTTCTGACAAGTTTTGGGACAGGAGAATGAAATATTATTTTGTACACCTACATAAGTGGGTGGAAACCAAAAGGCATATCCTTATAGTTTTTTGTTACCTAATGATTATGCAGCCTTGCCAATGTTATATTGTCTGATGCTGGGACAAGTTGCTGAAATGTTCCTGGCTGGTGCAGGGATTAGAGAGGAAGTGCCAACTTTCAATATCAGCGAAACTCCGGGAATTTGAACTTTTTTTTTTTAAACTTGTATTTTTCAGCACGCATAGAAACCAAAATGCAATAGACAATCAGCCTGCCAAAAGAAATACGTGAAGCCTTACAATGGCCATTTCTTTGTTACAGCTGCCTGGGTAACAGAATGCCTCAATATATTTTTGGCTCAACTACCAAGATTGTTAGCAAAACAACAGTTAGGTGTGTACTGTTCTTGTAAATGTGGCGTGTCAGCCAGAGAGCCGTGCCTCAACATCAGCCTAGTGGAGACTGCTACTGAGTAGAGACAGTTTGGGGCCTAAATTATAATCCTACGTTATAATCTCTGTCTGACCCTCAATTATCTTCTGCCTGACATACAGTTTACATACAGTACCAACTTCATGCATCTTTCATGATTAATATGTTGTGATACATGCAATGCAAATGTTTTAAAAAATAAGGAGGCACAGAGATAAAAATAAATAAGATTGAAAAACAAGAATTTCCAGCCCAAAGCATTAATGCTTCTAGAAAAGAAACTAACACATTTCTTTTCTGGTAGTCAAGGTAAGCCCATTGCACAAATTGGGTTTATTTAAAGTATTAGTAGCCAAATTATGTAAAGACCCTTTATCCGGAATACCCCAGGATCCCAAGCAATCCGGTCCCATACCTGTACTACTAAGCCTTTACCATACTCTTATACCTCCACGCCCTATTGCTTCCATCGTAATATGCTGGTCAAGTTCTGCGGGGACAATATGCTATGCTCTTGGGCAGTCATGTTAAAGGGAATCTATCGCAAAAATGTACCATAAGCTTCATCTCCCTGAAATAAGACACTTTCTAAATATAATCAATTAAAAATTCGGTACCATTTAAGTAATAATCAAGTTACTCTTCAGTAGCTCAATCTCTACAACCTGTCACTCTTCATGCTGAGGTCTGGGTCAAATTTTGATAGGTAAGTCTTATAAGTCTTTTAGGGGGGCTCCCTTTCTTAGCAGAATGCAGTCAAATTGATTGGGAGGCATTTCATAATGACCCAAAACATACAACCAAAGCAGCCCAGGAGTTAATAAAGCAAAAAAGTGGAATATTCTTGAATGACCAAGTCAGTCACCTGATCTGAACCCAATTGAGCATGCATTTCACTTGTTGAAGACTAGTTAGAAGACTAGGGTTATTTATCAAAGTCTGATTTTATCTCAACATTTTGGCTACAAACTCAGATCAAATCCGCTCCGGTTTTTTATGCTTATTTATTATTACATTTTCCCGAAAATTTGCTTTGCGTGAAAAAAAAAAAATCTGATTTTAATGATTTTTTCAGATTTTTCACCCGAAAACCCTGATTTCTTATGCTTTTTGCCCAAAAACGCTGAAAACTTCGGGGCATTGCACGAAACCCAGCGCACATCAAAAAATCATTGGGACTTCTCCCATTGACTTATATACAACTTCAATAGGTCTGAGATGCTGGACTTTCTGATTCTGACTTTTCCATCCTTGGGGTTTAATAGATTCCGAAAAATGCATGATTTTCTAAATGTCCGATTTTATCAATTTTAAAAAAAATCACACATTTTTTGGGATGTTTGCATCCGGAGTTTAGTAAATAACCCCCCACACTTCAGACAGAAAGGCCCACAAACAAACAGCAACTGAAAGCCACTGCAGTAAAGGCCTGGCAGAGCATTAAAAAGGAGGAAACCCAGAATCTTGTGATGTCCATAAGTTTAAGACTTCAGGCTGTCATTGCCAGCAAAGGGTTTTCAACCAGGTATTAGAAATGAACATTTTATTTTCACTTTTTTAATTTCTCCAATTTGCTTTTGGGCCCCTGAAATTAAGTGATTAAGTTAAAAAAAGGCTTTAGTGCCTCACATTTTTATGCAAATTTTTTGTTTAACCCACTGAATATAATCTGAAAGTCTGCAGTTCAACTGCATCTGAGTTGTTTCATTTAAAATTCATTGTGGTAATGTACAGAACCAAAGTTAGAAAAAAAGTTGTCTCTGTCCAAAGATTTATGGGCCTAACTGTAGGTTAATCTTCTTGTTACATGTTCTCAAAGTCCAGCATGATCATCATGGGCTTAGTCCACTTCTCTAATGTGAATTTGTGTCTAAAAATAAAGGTTCAGCCAACTTACAACCTTTCATCAGAAACCTTTCACTTTGCTATGGACCGAGGATGGTAGCCGAGGATGAGTATAACAGTGCTTTATTAGCAGAGACTCATGCAGGCATTACACAACAATAACGTTCACTTTTAAGCTGTCGGGAAGTATGCACAGTATAAGTCTGGGCACAGTGACATCTACAGGCCATTTGTAGAAAGACCACATACTGTAAAAGTTGGCCAATATGTTTTATCCCTTAGCTGCAAATCACAGTGAAGCCTTTACTGGTTTAATGAGCTTTTACTGGTTTAGGGTAATGTCTAATGGGGTGGTTTTGGGATTGTTATTTTTTCAAGTACCCCAAAAGAACAGTGCTAAAGTCCCCTATAGACACATCCTAAAATTGCCTGATAGTTACCTGCATTTCAGTTCAGCTTTCACAAAAATATAAATTTTTATAGACCATTTTAGTCATGAATATGTTGTATGTATTTAAAAGCATTGTGAGACATATCTTAGTATTGTATTCAGCTCATCCCTGTTACAAACACATTATAGGGTAATGAAAACAAATGTGAATCTTGCTATGTATGCTGATGATGTTCATTTGTAACAGCAGTTAGGCGAGCCTGTAAGTTGTATCATTATAGTAATAATTTCTGGGAAATAGCACACGATCTGATTGCGCTTACTTTAAAAATATATATTAGCCAAGGCCAATAGCCAGTGTTCTCCAGAGTGGCCGCACCTCTCTAGAAACCAAACAGACTGCTCCCTTGCTGAGCTCACCAGTGTATTTCCTAAATATTTAAATTAAACAAAACACAAACATAACTTAATTCGGGGGGCTGAGACCAAAATATACAATGCACAACTTTCCCAAGCTGCATAATGTGTTTTTCACTACTTTTCTGATTTCTTGCTTAGGAGTCCTTTAGGCCCTGGTGGCAGACAGCAATGCACTCCTTTTCATCCTATAGGGAACAGTACTATGATTTGTGTTCAGGGCAAATATGATTGAACAATAGAAAGATCAGTTGCTACAATCAAGTTTGATTTTATTCATCTCCCTGAAGCTGTCTGATAAAGGCGAAAGATTAATTAACTGTTGTGGGATGCTGCCCGATTGCAAATGTGTTGATAAATATGAGTGTCTAGTTTTCATGGCTATCCAACTGCTTGCTGATTGGTTTCTATGGGTTTCTATGGGTTTCTAGACATAGAGAGGAACTCACAAAAGTGGATTTAGCCTGAAATTTGTGTAAGTGGATTTGATTGTGACGCGTAACTAGTCATCCTGATATAACAGTGGTACATGTAAGGACAACGCAATGCTGAAGTGTACAAACCTGCCTGCATTAAGGCTTTTATGAATTTGTCATACTTTTATTTACTAGACTCGAATTTTTCTCATCTAACTTTTTTTGGCAAAAACTTTGTTTTGTGGAAAAAAATACTAGAATTTATCAAGATTTATTTTTCCCCAATACTGCATAAATCCAGATCAGAAAACCTGCCATCTCAGACCTGTCGAGGTCATGTACAGTGTATATGTCAAGGGGAGAGGCATCTATCCCAATTTGAAGTTATTTTGGTCTGCACTGGGTTTAGCCGGAAAATCTGAACTTTTCAGAAAACTCAAAAAAAATCAACCGATTTGTGAAAAACCCCGAAAAATGATCCGATTAAAGGACCAGTAACACGAAAATTTTTTTTTTTTTAAAAAAATTCATTTTTTCTTAACAAAAAAAAAACACAGAGGCAGTTTTAACTTTAAATGCGTCTTTATTAAGAAATTACTTATTTTCTGCTTGCGCTCCTCTTAAGAAACGGCGACAGGGCGACGATCCATCCTGCGGTACTCGATTTCTCCTCCCAGGCTATCTCCTATAGAAGGCAAGGAGGAAAAATCGAGCGCCGCATGATGGCCCTGTCACCGTTTCTAAAGAGGAGCGCAAGCAGAGAATCGGTAAGTAATCTCTTAATAAAGATTGGGCATTTAAAGTTAAAACTGCCGTGGTGTTTTTTTTTTTTTCGTTAAGTAAAAATACATTTTTTAATTTTTTTTTACATTACTGGACTTTTCATTTCTGTTTATTTATTAATAAATAAGCTAAAATAGAGCACAAAAGTTTGGTTGAGCTATTTTTATTCATATTATGAGATAAATTCGGATTTTAAGTAAATAACCCCCCTTAATGTCATTTCAAAGGGCACCTGTCACCCTCAACTTGTTTAATTCACTGGCTAATATATTTTTTTCTTTAAATGACCTTAATGAGTGCTAGACCACTCACATTGGGAGTAAGCTTGTAGTAAGCTTGTAGTCATATGGGACACAGAGACTTTGTACCACTGCTTTTGCTCTTTATAGGCATGAGTGTGACTTCACGCAAATGTGCATAACAAATGCACCTAGAGAAGCTCTCATTATGCCACAAGTGCTACACAACATGCAGGTCTGGACTGGGAGTCAAAATAGGCCCTGGCATTCCAAGTCACAGAGGCCCAATTAGTCCTCCACCAGCCCACTGGATTGTGAATTTCTATGGGACCTTACAGCAGTCCCTCTGGCATTTGCCAGAACCCTCAGATTGCCAGTCCGGGCCTGAACATGGCAAGGAGCTCCCTCCTGATGCAGACAGCCTAATGCTTGCAGGGGCTATTTAAAAATAAAAAACAAAAACCTATTGCTTCCCCCAACCGAAGTGCAGGCTCTATTAGCCTGCACCTCTGGTAAGGAAAACAATTGGGGGTGACATGTGCCCTTTAAAAGGAGATCTTAAGCTTAACTAAATAAGTAGGACATACGTGTTATGCATTATGTTTTGTGGTTCTGTACCAGTGCAAGGCAGCTCAGAAACCAGCCAAATTAACACAAGACTGTAATAATCGATTCTGTAGCATCAGAAAACTAATTTTCTTCTTGATACAACCCCTAGGCTTTGCTTCTCAACAACTGCCCAGAGCACACTGAGTATGTGCATGTCACTGACACTCTTAACAAAGTCCAAGATGGGAAACTCCTGTGACAACTTTGATCATTACTACTATAGAGATGCTGAACCTTTAGGCTGGTACAATAATTAGTAAAGTTATAGGATCTGTTATCTGGAAACCCATTATCCAGAAAACTCTGAATTACGGGAAGGCCACAGCTCCCTTAGACTCCATTGTATCCAAAAATATCAAATTAAAAATGATTTCCTTTTTCACTGTAATAATAAAACAGTACCTTGTACTTGATCCCAACTAAGACATAATTAATGCTTATTGGAGGCAAAACTAGCCTACTGGGTTTATTTAATGTTTAGATGATTTTCTACTCGACTTAAAGTGATACGGACACTAACATTTTAAAATATGAATGTACATCAAAAATTACCTATAGGTCATGCTTTTTTTTGCTGAAGTTTCTAAACCTGACTGTTTTGCCAACCTGACTGTCCCATCTCAGCCTGTTAGTTACAGTTTCTAATGCTAATGGACTCCTGCTGCACAAATATGGCAGCCCCCTCATACATGAACATGGGGCATCAGACAGGTAATCTAAAAGCATTGGGCAAATACTTTATGGCAAAGTTATAAGAAGCATGCAAAGTCAATTTTATGGTACATGTAAAAAAGAGTACATTTTCTGGTGTCAGTATCTCTTTAAGGTATGAAGATCAAAATTACAGAGAGATTTGTTATCCAGAAAACCTTAGGTCCCGAGCATTCTGGATAACAGGTCCCATTCCTGTATATAAAACGTGGCATTTTTAGCTTTATTCGGGTTAGTTCTCCTTTAAGACCCAAAATTCTTATGGGAGCTCAGTCTCTCAAACAAAATGTCTCCAATTCTTCTTAACTGTACTATTGTATCAATTTCTCTCATATACTGTATAATCCAAGATGCTGTCACTTGATAAGATTTTTGTGTAACAACCTTTTCTGTTCAATCAAGAAATTGCTTCATTTATACCAAGCCTCGTAACTGTTTGTCTATAGGAAAACTTGGCCCGCCAGAAACATTCCTGTAATGTTCTAAACTATCCTTTTAAAATCAAATACAACATGGTAGCAATTAATCATATTAGTTTCTATGACAACAAGACTCTGCTGGGAGATGATTAGAGGGCTGGTAATTGTGGTTTAGGTCTAAAACACTTTCATTTTGCACTTTAGGCAGAGGATGGCAATTGTAGTGAAACACACTGTGAGGATATTGTGTTGTTCTGCAGCAATATGTTTAATTGTATTACTAGCCAACTTGTTTGTGATATTCATATAATAGTGTTAGCAAGGAACTGAAACATGATATCTTCTTATATTCCTTTTATATTCAGTGGGTTTGCAAAACTGAAAACTTACAGTAACCGCAGAATATGGACATTGCCAACAAGTGCAATTGTTACTGGGTTGCAGAACACACTGTAGAACACAGATTTAAACACTTTTTTTTTATTAGTGACTTGTTTTAAACAGTTTTTGTGCTGTCATTAAACAGAGTAATTTATTTTGAAGTAGTGGTGATGCCAGAAAATTGTCTGCCCTGAATGTCCATGGGAAAATTCTGGTGCGATATTAAATTCAAATATATCCCCTTCCAGTCTTACACAGAGAGCTGGCTTGTTTCCCTCAGCTGAGTCATGCTTTCAATGTCCTCTTGCATTACAGTCCTCTGAGGATTCCATTAAAGAGAAAAGCAATGTTCATCATACCAACCCACAATCAGATTTCTCTATAGCACAATATTAACTCCTGGCAGCCAATGCCTTCAGCAACGCTCAGACCAATAACCTTGCTTTACTCAACCCACGAGTTCACCTTATCCAATAACTGTTTCTTACGCCTTGCAAACAAAGGGATCTTCTAGCAACTACACATGCTTTTACACTTATGAACATGATGATCATTCACAAATTTCTTCTAACCTAGAAAAATGTTAATGTAGTCTATGAGCTTAAAATCTAATTCCTGCACAAGGGCAATAAAGTAGGGATGCACTGAATCCAGGATTGAGGATTCTGCCTTTTTCAGCAGGATTCGGATTCGGCCAAATCATTGTGCCTGGGCAAACCGAATCTGAATCCTAATTTGCATATGCACATAAGGATTCATATTCAGCCTAATTTCCATTAAGGATTCATGGATTCGGACAAATCCCAAATAGTGGATTCGGTGCATCCCTACAATAAAGAAAAGTTATTCAGTGCCAACTTTGTGTACAAGGCAGTATTTTTGAGCAGCAGTTTAAGCCTACTACATAATGCCCTTAAAATACCCCTATAGTAAAAAAAAAATATATATATAAATATATATATATATATATGCAATGGAGGGCTAGGGCACACACATAAGGAGTTACACACCTGGGTGCAATACAGGAATACAATATCCACTCGAGAAGAATGCTGCTGCACACCAGGATTCAGATAAAATACTAACTTTTTTCACGATAAATCCTGGTGTGCAGCAGCATTCTTCTCGAGTATATATATATATATATATATATATATATATATACATACATACATACAATGGAGTTCCATGACCATATAGAGGCATAAGGCTGAAGGCCAAAAGGCAAATTCACTAAGCGCCGAAGCGCCTAACGCTAGCGTTGGGCATTTTCGTTACTTCGCAAATTCACTAACGGACGCTGGCGTAACTTTGCTAGTGTAACTTCGCACCCTTACGCCTGGCGAATTTGCGCAACAGACGTAACTACGCAAATTCACTAACGCGGGCATTGTACTGAACGCTACATTTTACGATAGACTTCCTTCGCCACCTCAGACCAGGCGAAGTGCAATAGAGTAGATAGGGATTGCTTCAGAAAAAGTTAAAACATTTTCTAAGTCCCAAAAAACGCTGGCGTTTTTTCTATATTATGGGTGATAGGCTGAAAAAGATTGAAACATTTTTTGGGGCTCCCCTCCTTCCCCCCTACATTTCCTAACTCATGGCACCTTAACTATACAGTGGGCACATGTGTAGGGCAAAAAAAAAATTTATTTGATGTTATAAAAAGGTTTCCCAGGCTTGTGTAGTGATGCTACGAATACTTCCATTGAAATTTGAATTTGGCGCCGTATGCAAATTAACCATCGATAGCGTAACTTCGCTTTGCTTGGCGAATCAACGATTGCGCAACTTCGCAAATTTATGCTACCCCTGAGCGCAACTTGGGATTTTAGTAAATTTGCGGAGCACTGGCGAAAATACGCCTGGCAAAGTGCGGCAAACTACGATTCTTAGTGAATGTCCCACCAAGTGCTTTTATACAGGTCCTGGAACTCTGAGGGGACTTATTATATCCTCATATTTTACAGCAGGGAGTACATTATTTATAATAATACAGAAGTTTCAGTGTCATGTGAAATGGCATCACTGAGCACCGATTATAAATGATGACACCACTATGCAT
Source organism: Xenopus petersii (assembly GCA_038501925.1). NCBI lineage: Eukaryota > Metazoa > Chordata > Amphibia > Anura > Pipidae > Xenopus > Xenopus petersii. The sequence goes on from CM076678.1 coordinate 61,534,268, forward strand.
CTATTAAAAGGATATAATTTACAGGATGGAATATAAGTCACCAAAATAGGATAATTGAATTAATTCAGGTTATGTGGCAGCTCATAAAACAAGTTGCATCAGACTTTAATAATCAGCCCTCAACATCAGCTTCTATGACAGACAAACCTCATTTTTGGCTTGACAATTTAAGCTTAGCTTCTCAACAGCTGCTCAAAGCACAATGAGCATGTTCCTGATGTAGTGACTCAACCTGGTGTTCTAGTGGGGACTAGGGGCCAGCGGGCATGCCCGCAGCTTTAGTCTCTTCTACTCCGGCGCTGCATCCTATGACGTCATTGCGCTTTGGCGCAAACTTTTGAATATTTAAAGGGCTTTGGGCCAAAACTCATTGCCCCTTGTTAAGTCTAATTCATTAGTATCTGAGTGTGATTTTGTCTTGTTTGATTCGGTTTTTGGTCCTTGCCTGACTGACTATTCTGAACTCTGCCAATTCTGACCCTTGCCTGCCTGACTATTCTTTGAACGCTGTCTGTACCGACCGCGGTCTGATTGACCTTGCTTGAACTCTGCCTGTACCGTCCCCGGCCTGCCTGACTATGCTTTTCGTCTATTCCCTTAACTGTTGCCTTCCGTCCAAAACCTTGGAAACATTTGGGCCCCTTTGCTCATTCAGAACATCTGCTTTGCTCCTTTCAAGTCACTCGAGTAGCTGAGGGCTCCTACAGGTGGAAGATTGAGCCGTGACCAGGGAGCTTAGCACTTGTTCTGAATTTAGGGAGCTGTAAGTGACACCTGACAATCGAAACCTACCAATATCCAGTATGGCAGTGCATACCTTTGAAGGCCTGGGTCATTACTGTGATAAGGATTGAGAACCTTTAGGTTGCTGCATTAAATTCATTATATTAAATAGGGCATTTGTACCCATATTTATTTTTAGGGTTTAGTTCTCCTTTAAAGGACATGCAAGTTCACACTTGAGGAATTTGCAAAATGTTTTTTTCCACCCATTTTTGTAAAAAGGAGACTTTTTACCAGACGGGTTGTGAACTAAAAGCAGAAAGACATACATGTAACATAGTTAGTTACAGTAGGTTGAAAAAAGACACACGTCCATCAAGTTCAACCTTTCAACTATTTTAATCTGCCTAACTGCTAGTTGATCCAAAGGAAGGCAAAAAAAATCCATCTGAAGCCTCACCAATTTGCCTCAGAGGGGGAAACGATTCTTTCCTGACTCAAAAATGGCAATCGGACTAGTCCCTGAATCAACTTGGACTATGAGCTAATTCCCAAAACCCTGTATTCCCTTATTTGCTAAAAAGCAATCCAACCCCTTCTTAAATGTCCTGATGCAAAGCACACTGAAGGCTATTTGCAAAAGTTTCTGTAACATACTACAGAAGTATCCCCATTTATAGCGTATATGCAATATTGCTCTTGGGGATGACATATAACAGCCACCTTTGGCATTGGGCCTGGCCCTCAGCTACTCGGGTGCAGCCAGGACTTACCACGTCAGAATCCAGTACTCCCACAGGGGCAGGCAATGGCGCCAGATGTATACTCTGTGTAAGTAGCCGGTAAGGAGGAGCTGGACGTAGTCAGACAGGCCGGGTCAGAACAAATAACAGGAGCTGAATTGTGAAGCAAACTCAAGGCCACAAACATGCCATGATCAGAACCAGGAAGTCACACAGCAGGGGTCAAAGGAACACCAATTACAGGGAATAGAGCACGGGCAGCTAGTCAGTGGAGAGCAGAGGATTTTATAGCCAGGCTGATGGATAATTCTGATCACCTGTGTCCAGATTAACAACAGGTGAAACAGGCCATCACTACTTGAAAATACAGGGATACCATTAGCAGTGAAGCAGGACCTTAGCTGTCTGCTCTGATAGGGTAGAGGTGGAAACATCAGGTCACTGTTTCAAGCCCAGGCGGGATACTACAGTCAGTGAGTCCAATGGCTAGAACTGTGATGTGTGAACTACCGTGTGTCAGAATTGTCCTCAGATTCAGGAAGTTGGTGTTCTGGGCAGATAACTGGATTCTGAGTTCTGTGGTTGACTTGAAAAAGCTTAGGCCCAAATGAATAGTAGTAAATTCTGTCTTTCTTTTTGTAATTATGATCCCTGATTCCCCATGCCTTGCTCCCCTCCATAAACTGTCGTGTTTCTTGCCTTCAGAGCCGCAGGAGAGGGACTTGTTTTGGTAGGCTATTTTGGTATACAAACACTGCTATTATTCTTGGCTCTAACTGCATTCTCTTGACTTTAAAAGGATTTTTTTCTGACTTTTGATCCTTTGTTCTGCTGTTTTGGTTCTTGCTGTTATAGTGGGTTTATTTGAATTCTGAAATTTTGGAGTATTTGTACAATTCAGAAATATTTAATGCACAATGGAAACTCCAAATAGGCCAAACAAACATTGCTTTTAATAAACATTGAGTATGTCAGTACCACATATCCAAAATGGAATAAAATTAACTGTAAAAAAAAAAAAAGTGTATGGTATGACTGATCCTCAAATAGGGGCAGATTTATCGAAATTAAAGTTCACTACAGAAAAATGCACCACTTTCTATTCATTCCTATGGGATTTTTAGAAATGCATTGATTCACGGGTGAAAGTTAGGATCCACCATTTGCTAAATACACTTCTAAAAATCCCATATGAATGAATAGAAAGTGGTTGTTTTTTTTTTTTTTTGGTGAACTATAATTTCACATTTAATGTGACACCTTCAAAAAAGATGAAGGTTCACCAGCACCCATTTTAAGTCGAAGAAGTGATATCTAACAAAATCCAACTCCCTTCAGTTCACAAGACTGACTGACAGGAGCAGAAAAGTAGGGTTGTAGTGCTCATGTAGGTTCAAAGTAAAAGCAGAAGATATAGTCAGTGTCCAGGCCAAAAATTAGGGCAGGTAGCAATTGGCAGAGTACAGGTATGGGACCTTTTATCCAGAATGCTAGGGACCCAGTGTCGGACTGGGATGCCAGGGGCCCACCAGAAAACCTTAGACCATGGGCCCACTTTCCAAACTATTATTTCTCCTCTCCTCACTTAACCTCTTTATTCTCCTAGTCTTTTATATCTACTTACGATCTATTCTTCCATTATTACGCTTAAGAAATAAGAAATGACCATGAAATAGGCCAAATGGTTAGAAGCAAGAGGCCCACTGACACCTGGGCCCACCGGGAGTTTTCCTGGTATCCCAGTGGGCCAGTCCGACCTTTCTTTCTGTAATTTGGATCTTCATTCCTTAAGTTTACTAGAGAATCGTGTAAACATTTAATAAACCCAATAGCTGATTTTGCTTCCAATAAGGATTCATTATATCTTAGTTTGGATCAAGTACAAGCTACTGTTTTATTATTATTATAGAGAAAGAGGAAATAATTTTAAAAAAAAATCATTTGGATTATTTGGTTAAAATGGAGTCTATGGTAGATGGCCTTTCAGAGCTTTATGGATGTCAGGTTTCCGCATAACAGATCCCATACCTGTACTCACAAAGGCTGAAGTTTAGGGCAGTCCCCTTGTCTGCAAATATGCAAGGCTGAAAAACTGGACAGACACCAAGAGGCCGATTCACTAACTTCGAGTGAAGGATTCGAAGGTAAAAAACTTTGAATTTCAAAGTTTTTTTGGGCTACTTCGACCATCGAATGGGCTACTTCGTCTTTGAATCGAAGGATTCGAAGTAAAAATCGTTCGACTATTCGACCATTTGATAGTCGAAGTACTGTCTCTTTAAAAAAAACTTCGACCCCCTAGTTGGCCATCTAAAAGCTACTGAAGTCAATGTTAGCCTATGGGGAAGGTCCCCATAGGCTTGGCAAACTTTTTTTGATCTAAGGATATTCCTTCGATCGTTGGATTTAAATCCTTCGAATCGGTCGATTCGAAGGATTTAATCGTTTGATCGTTCGATCGAACTATCTGCTCTAAATCCTTCGACTTCGATATTCGAAGTCGAAGGATCTTAATTCCTAGTCAAATATCGAGGGTTAATTAACCCTCGATATTCGACCCTTAGTGAATTGGCCCCCAAGACAACAAATGGTAGAAGTAAAACGGACTTAAGCAGGTTGTACACACCAATTTGGGGCAAAGTCCCTAAAAAACCCTTGTACATGTGGGCTCCATACAGGCATAAGTGTGCTCAGCATCATTTCATGCCTAACAGCTTGCCCTGTTGGAGCCCTATAGAAAGAAGGGAAGGTGAATAATATTCATATTTCCAGGTAGATAACATGCTTCAAGGAAAACTGTTTAAACAACAACAAAATGATTTTACTTTCCAAAAGATTAAACAAAGGTCAGTTTCTACACAGGGTCTATATTTTTTTTTTTAAAGATTTTATTTATTACATTTTTTCAGGGGAGGGGTACAAAAGAAAAAGGGGGAAGACAAGAAAAAAAAAGATAATACACAACTTACGGTTCAATTCCAGGTTACATATTATTCAAGGTTTTAAACCCTGCACATTCACAAAAGCACAGTAGACACAGTGTATATATAGTGATTTACTATGACATTGCCCCTGCAATGTAAGGAAAGAGATCTCCTAGCTAGCAACGGAGTTAGCAGGGCAGATCTACTAGGTTGACAGTAAGCCAGGGGTTCCAGACCCTTTCAAATTTTGATGGGCAGCCACGGGCTATGTATGTGAGCTTGAGAGATGGTAAATTTTTATTGATCAAATTGGTCCAGGCAGTAATAGAAGGGGTACTATTTCCCATCCAGCCCATCACCACCAACTTTTTAGCATAGTATAACAACGTTCTCATGAGTGTCCTTGACCTGTTTAATGGCAAGAGTTCATCCACCAGACCTAATAGGCATACTTCTGGGGAGCATATACGCGGTAGTTCAAGATTCTCAGCTAAGTACTGAGTGACCCGCTTCCAGAATTTTTGTATAGGCGGGCATTGCCATGCAAGGTGTAAGAAGGACGCCATGGGTTCTTGACATCTAGGACAGAGGTTGTTCCCCTGTCTGCCCATCTTCATCATTCTGGCAGGTGTGATATATATTTGGTGGGCGAACTTGTATTGTATGAGTCTATCTCTGAGAGAGATCAACCCGTCATAAAGGGAGTCAGTGGCTTCATCCCATTGTTCGTCACTAAGAGTGGGAATGGATTGTTGCCAGCGACTTTTAGCTCTATCAAAAGGGGGGGGGGCATCTTATCCATCAATGCATGGTATAACCTTGAGGTTAATTTCTTACGTTCAGGGTTATGCAGGATCACCTCCACTGTGGGACTGGCATAGGTGATAGGAGAAGTGGTGAATTGTGCCCTAAAGGCATGCCTAAGTTGGAAATATCTGTATAATTGGAGGTGGGGGGCCTTCAATTTTTCTTTGAGTTGTTGAAAGGTAGGGAAAGTTTGGTCCACCAATACATCACCAAGGACTTTAAGGCCCAACAGCGGCCAATAATGAAAATCTGGTATGCTTTGTAAATGGGGCAGGTTGGAGTTACGCCATAGAGGCAGGTATGGTGATATTAGTGGGGGTTTATGCCCTAGATTTGCACAGGCCATCCTCCAGGCCTTGAATGGGGTAGAGACAGTGGTTGGATAATCCTCATAATCTGTCAGTTGTCTATATGGCAAGTGCTGAATGGCTTCCAGCGAACCAATTCTATTAGCAAGTAGGAGCAGAGCCCTATCTTCTACATCGCTATGTATCCAACAGTGGAGGTGGTGCATTTGGCTAGCCAGATAGTAGTGGCGAAGATGCGGCAGACCCAGGCCACCCTTGCTGACTGGGGCCGTGAGAGAGCGCCATGCAATGCGGGGAGACTTATTAGCCCATAGAAAGGATACCAGCAGTGAGTTTATTTTGCGAAAGGTGTCCTCTGTAATCCACACTGGGGAATTGTGAAGTTTATATAGCATTTTAGGCAAGTATATCATTTTAAAAAGGTTTACCCTGCCCCAGAGAGTAATAGGCAGCCTGGACCAAACCAAGGATGCCTCTTGGAATTGTTCGATAACAGGGTCAAGGTTGTTCTTGGAGTAGTGAGAGGTAACTGGGGAGATAGTTATGCCTAGGTATTTGAAGCTGGAGACCCACTGTAGGTCAAGGGTTGTGGGAGATGGAGCCAAAACCGGGTCTATTGGGAGTACGACTGACTTGGTTTTGTTTATTATCAAACCTGAGAAAGTCCCATATCTCTCAATATCTTGAAAGGCCGCCTGTAAAGTCCCATAGGGATTCTCTAGGAAGAGCAGCAGGTCATCTGCATATAGGGCCAGTTTGTCTTCCAGTTGGCCATATTTAAGTCCTATTACTCTTGGGTTTGTGCGAAGAATAATGGCAAGGGGCTCAATAGCAAGTGCGAACAGTAGTGGGGATAGGGGGCAACCCTGGCGGGTTCCCCGAGCAAGTGAAAAAGGGGGGGATTGCGAATTATTAATCCTCACTGTCGCCGTGGGTTTTAAGTACAGAAGCTGGACCCAGGTGAGAAAGTTTCTCCCAAACCCAAACCGCCGCATCACCTCCCAAAGGAATGGCCACTCAATTGAGTCGAACGCCTTTGTGGCGTCGAGCGATACCATAATTCTGGAGCCCCCATTTGTATGACTCGTTTGGAGGTGGGTGAATACTCTCCTAAGGTTGGTGCTGGTGGACTTGGCAGGCATAAAACCGGTTTGGTCAGGGTGTATAATAGAGGTGATTACCTTCGCCAACCTTGTGGCCAGGATTTTTGCGAAGATTTTGACGTCGGTGTTAATAAGTGAGATGGGCCGGTACGAGTCACAGTATTCTGGGTCTTTACCTTCCTTGGCAATTAGAACTATGGCCGCCTCATAAAAGGAGGGGGGAAGTAAACCACGTTCAATAGCATAAGTAAATGTTCTATGCAATTGTTGAATTAAAAGATTACCTTGGAGATTGTACCAGGCCGCTGGGAATCCATCTAAGCCAGGGGTCTTATTTGTTGGCAAGCCAGACAGTGCTTCTGCCACTTCTACTACTGTTATGGGCTGGTCTAGAAAATCTGCCTCCTCCCTAGTCAAGCAGGGGAATGGAATAGGTTCTAAGAATTCAATTAATTGGGTTTGCGTGTATTCTACTCTCGTGGCATATAATTTCTCATAGAAAGCTCTGAAGGAACCAAGGATTCCCTCCAGTGTGTCAGTTAGCTCTCCTTCCGAATCCCTAATTCTTGCTATTAGTGTTTGATTTCCTTTTGCTGAGGCAAGTCTTGCCAGGAGCTTCCCAGCTTTATCCCCCTGATCAAAAACTTTTTGATCAGCATATAGAAGCTTTTTCCTAGTGAGAGCAGTGTGGGCTAGTTCGAGTGTTCGTTGTGACTGGCATAAGGTCAGGTGTGTATCCACACTAGGGGATTGAATATAGGTCGCCTCCACCTCCCTTAGTTTTATCTCTGCCTCCTCTGCCTCAGCCTTGGCGTTCTTCCTAACCGCTGAAATCTCGTTAATGAGTACTCCTCTAGCCACCACCTTAGAGGCCTCCCACAGCACATCTGGTGTAGCGCTGTCTTGATTTGTGTCCCAGTAAGCAATGTATTCCTCTTGAGAGCGATCTCTAATTTTTTCGTTAGTTAACCATAGGGGGCATAAACGCCAAGTTGGCTTTCTCTTGTTGCCATCCGCACGGATTGTGATGGCCAGGGGCGAGTGGTCAGAGAACGCCCTAGGTAAGTACTCTGCTGAGACAGTCAATAGGGCAGGGTCTATATTTAATTGAAATCCTTAATAAATGATAACACGAGTGACTTTGATCACTTTGGTATCACTGCTCAGCTTGAGCACTACTGCTTCTACCAACATAAGTACAAATTCCTGTTCATTTTGGTGAATGGCAGGTTGTGTCAAGTCTTTCTTACAGGAATTATGTGATACATTGTACACAGGTAGGGTTTTCACCTCCTCCCTTTAATACTGGGCACATATCAAATCCATATGCTGCATGGCTAGTTAGCAATTAATCTAGATGTATGCTGCATGGCTAGTTAGCAATTAATCTAGATGTATGCTGCATGGCTGCACATAAATCAGTTCAGTCTGCAGACTTGCCAAGTTGGGGATGTTCACACTGGAGAAGAGGCGCTTAAGGGGTGATATGATAACTATGTATAAATATATAAGGGGATCATATAATAATCTCGCTAATGCTTTATTTACCAGTAGGTCTTTCCAGCTGACACGAGGTCACCCATTCCGATTAGAAGAAAAGAGGTTCCACCTAAATATTTGGAAGGTATTTTTTTACAGTGAGAGCTGTGAAGATGTGGAATTCTCTCCCTGAATCAGTTGTACAGGCTGATACATTAGATAGCTTTAAGAAGGGGTTGGATGGTGTTTAGCAAGTGAGGGAATACAGGGTTATGGAAGATAGCTCATAGTGCAAGTTGATCCAGGGACTAGTCCGATTGCCATCTTGGAGTCAGGGAGGAATTTATCCCCCTCTGAGGCAAATTGGAGAGGCTTCAAATGGTTTTTTTTTGTCCTCTGAATCAACTGGCATTAGGCAGGTTAAAAAAAGTTAAAAGGTTGAACTTGATGGACATTCTTTTCAACCTAACTTACTATATATATATACAATTACAAGAGGTCCTCTGCACTCGACCCATTATCAATATATTTAGGACATTGAGAGATTTTATGCCTTAAGCTACTAAAAAATGCATTGCCCTTTAAACAAAACAGGGATTGTTTGTCCATATATTGCAATTTATTTAAACTGGCCAACTACATCATCCCTGGTATGGCCAGTCCTACACTGCTACATTTCAAACAGCAAGAAACGTTTTCTTTACAGATGTTGCATGTCCCATGCAAGCTATACACATTATTACCTTTCCTGAGGGAGTCTATCTGAGGTGGCCAACTGAGTGCTCTCTCCATTTTAACAGAGCCTGATCTGTTGGCTTGGACGGATTCACAAACGTACAACCCCAATAAAACCATCCCTAATATATATATATATATATATATATATATATATATATATATATATATATATATATATATATATATATTCATATGTCAAAGACATTTTCAGATATGAATCAAATAGTTTTCCAGAAGTTGAAAAAAAGATATAAAATCGCCTGTAGTCCTTTTCAGCAGAATGTCAGAATAATTCTTCCTGCAGTTTTCCCTCACCTATGTTTTATTACAGTTGAAAAAATGTTAAAAATGTCCAGCTTGAGAGAAAAAAAGTTGTTAAAATGAAATGCTCTTGTTTCTTGTTATAAAATACATATGTACAACAGCATGTGTTAACAATTACACTTTGTAACATTGTATGGAGCCGATTTGCTGTAAAAGGTCTGTAAAATGTAAGTTTTCTTCCTGTTAAATTAGACTTTATTAGCCAAGTCTTGATTTATTATTATTTTATGTATTATATTATATTATATTGAACCCCCATACTAGTTTTTTTAATTACTATGCATATGTGCAGGTACAAGAGACAGGCTTATTTATTAAACTGAATAGATATACAGGATCTAGTACAGGTATGGAATTTCTTATTCGAAACCCCCTTTATTCACAAAATTCCCAATTACAGGAAGGCCATCTCCCTTAGACCCGATTACAAGCCAATAATTCTATTTTTTTTAAATCATTTCCTTTTTCTCTGTAATAATAAAATGGTACATTTTCCTTGATGGTAACTAAGCTGCATGAATCCATATCAGTGGCAAAAAAATCCTATTGGGTTTGTGTAATGGTGATCCTAATTACAAAAAGATCCCTTATACAGAAAGCCCAGGTTCTGAGCATTCAGGATAATCGATATATACCTGTTGTGTACTAAAGCAACTGACTTATTGAATAATCATGCTCAGCTGTTGTTTTAGAATAACTAACATTAAATACTGTTCATGACCTATATAAGACATGCTGGCTATATAAATCTGCATCTACAGGTATGGGACCCTGTTATCCATAAGGACTGGGGGTTTTCCGGATAAGGGATCTTTCTGTAATTTGGATCTTCATACCTTAAGTCTACTAGAAAATCATGTGAACATTAAATAAACCCAATAGGCTGGTTTTGCTTCCAATAAGGATTAATTATATCTTAGTTGGGATAAAGCACAAGGTACTCTTTTATTATTACAGAGACAAAGGAATAACTTTTAAAAATGTTTAATTATTTGATTATAATTGTGTCTATAGGCGACAATCTTTCTGTAATTCGGAGCTTTCTGGATAACGGGTTTCCGGATAACGGATCTTATACCTGTACCATGTATTACACACCAAGGTGGTACTCATACTGACAGTGAAATTAGAATATGTAGCTATTTTATATTATTGCTGTGCACTCCATACAGACACCCTTTATGTATTGTAGAAAATTGCAAAATTAATGCCACTACTGGCCACTAACCCCTATGTGAGTAGGCAGGTTTCATTGATGACCAAGTCCAAGTACAAATAATTTACTCTACCATATAATATTTTATTCCCGAACCAACAACAAGTGGATATTTATTTTGTTGTAATATTGGTGGGTAGACAGCCATCTCAGGTCATTTTGCGTGATCCTGAGCTTTCAGAAAGAGCCAGCACTTCATGATGGAACTGATCAGATAACATATAGTGTTTCTCCAACTCAATGTAACTGAAGGAGTTGCAGTAGGAGTTGGATTTTTACTATTGTGTGCTATTCTACCAGAGAGCTGTTATCTTGTGTCTGAAAGCTAATATCTGTTTACCTTCCCATTGTTCTGCTCAGTGTCAGACTGGGACACCAGGGGCCCACCCAAAAACCTTAGACCAGGGGCCCACCAAAGAACCATATTCTTCTTCTCCTCACTCAACCTCTATTCTCCTAGTCTTTATACATACATACTATAATCTATTATTCCATCTATTTAGCCTCTTTGTTCTCAAAGAAATAGGGAATGGCCATGAAATAGGCCAAATGTTTAGCAGCACAAGGGCCCACAGACACCTGGGTCCACCGGGAGTTTTCCTGGTATCCCGGTGAGCCAGTCCAACACTGGTTCTGATGATTGGCTGCTGGGGAGGGGGGTGACCACTCCAACTTGCAGTGCAGCAATAAAGAGTGATTGAAGTTAACACAAGTCACATGGATGAGGGTACCTGGGAAACTAACAACAACGTCTAGGCCCATGTCAGATTTTAGAATTAAATATATAAAATAATGTTTGCTCTTTCGAAAAATCGATTTCTGTGCCGAATTCTGCTGGAGCAGCACTATTAACTGATACATTTTTAAAAAAAGAATTAAAAAAAAAAAAAATCCCCTGACAGAATTTCTTTAAAGGGGATGTAAAGCCATTCCAGTAAATTAAGGGATTCTGATAGAATCCCTAAAAACAAGGAAGTTTCCAATATACATGCATTATTTTTTTTTTTCTTACTTCTTCTGAACGACTCGTTGTCTTCAGCTTTAACGGGCAGCCTCAGAAAGCCACTGCTTTGCTTCTGCGGTAATCCGATAGGTCTCCTACAGCACAACTCGCCATGTGCAGCAGGAGCCAATCGGAAGCAAGTATGCTTGTAGATCTCTGTGAAGTCTTTGAGCTGACTTGAGAGAACAGGGCAACCGCCGACTGTCTAATTTTATTGACCAACTTGTGTAGCGCTCTCTAAGGCTGCCTGTTAGAGGGAAAGACACTGTATTGTTTATCTTTACAGCTGTAAGAAAAAAATATTGCAGGTATATTGTAAACTTCCTTGTTTTGAGTGATTCTATCAGAATCCCTTAAAGGAAATATTTACCACCAAAATGAATATTTAAGCAACAGATAATTTATATTAAATTAAGTGGCATATTAAAGAATCTTACCAAACCGGTATATCTATATATATATATATATATATATATATATATATATATATATATATATATATTTATTTATTTATTTATTTATTTATTTAAGTAAATATTGTCCTTTTATGTCTCTTACCTTGAACCGCCATTTTATGATGGTCTGTGTGCTGCCTCAGAGATCACCTGACCATAAATACTACAACTCTAACTGTAACAGGAAGAAGTGTGGGGAGTGAAAGACAGAACTCTGTCTTTTAATTGGCTCATGTGACCTAACATGTATGGTTTGTTTGTGTGCAGCATAAATCCTAGGATCCCAGGGAATGGGCCTTATTTTTCTAAATGGCAATTTTCTATTTAGGATTACCCAATGGCACATACTGTACTACTAAAAAAGTATAGTATTATGAAAATGGGTTATTTACATGAAGCATGGTTTTATATATGAGCTGTTTTATGCAAACAATTTTTATAGAGAACTACATTGTTCATGGTGATATACCTGTAGTTTTCCTTTAATTTTTTTTCCCTTTAATAACTTTACACCCGCTTTTAGCTAAAGGCACATGTGGTGGAACAAACTTTTGCTCCCCCTTGCTCCCCTGTATTTATGCACACTGACATATGTGAAATTCACCTGCCATTGAGCCCATGGGTGGATTTTAGGCACAAAACTTGTGTTCATTTTCTGGAAGAAATCCACTCATGCAGTTGGATTCCACTCCAGTCAATTTGGACACTTACTGAGATGCATGTGGTCAAATCAGCTTTTTGTCCACCTGAAGGAAACACCACGTGTGCCACTAGCCTTAGGCTCATGGCATATGGGCCATGAATTTACACCACAGTGCAAGTGAATGAGATAGGGAAATATATGGTAAGCTCCACTCATACAGGGACTGACGGGAGTGATGCATAATCTCTGTAAAGCGCTGCAGAATATACCAGCACTATAAATCATAATAGTACTGGATTCTTTCCTTTTTTTTAAACTAGGGAATAACTTCCATAACTACCCTGGGCCAGTATGGATTCCTTCCTCTCCATAGTCACACCTGCACTTACCCAGGTTCCTTCCATCATAGGAAAGGTTAATCCTTTTCTCCCATATACTTGTAACTCTGGACCCTGCTTTATAACATTTAGGGGCAGATGTATCAAGGGTCGAATATCGAGGGTTAATTAACCCTCGATATTCGACTAGGAATTAAAATCCTTTGACTTCGAATATTGAAGTCGAAGGATTTAGTGCAGAAAATTCGATCGAACGATCGAAGGATTATTCCTTCGATCGAACAATTAAATCCTTCGAATCGAACGATTCGAAGGATTTTAATACAACGATCGAAGGAATATCCTTCGATCAAAAAAACTTAGGCAAGCCTATGGGGACCTTCCCCATAGGCTAACATTGACTTCGGTAGCTTTTATATGCCGAACTAGGGGGTCGAAGTTTTTTTTAAAGAGACAATACTTCGACTATCGAATGGTCGAACGATTTTTAGTTCGAATCCTTCGATTCGAAGTTGTAGTCGAAGGTCGAAGTAGCCCAAAAAACACTTCGAAATTCGAAGTTTTTTTACTTCGAATCCTTCACTCGAATTTAGTGAATCGGCCCCTTACTGTCCATAAATATCCAAAACATTTTTTTTTCAGTTCGTTTTATACCTTTTCAAGACAGAGGGTTAACTTTTAAAATGTATTTAGTTTTGGCGGAGGCACTGTAGCAAGAATAGACCTGGAAGGATAACAGTCTAAAAACACTTGATTTACAAGAGAATTTATGATTCTCTATGACTCCCTCATGCTTCATTGCAGATGCAGCAACACATATTGTACATTGGAAAAGAAATGTGTTGTCTGTGTTCATTATATTTACCCAGCTGTTTTTAATCATTTTAAAAAAAAAATAATTTCCTTTTAAAAGCAAAGTTTTCACCCCCACAATGTTCAGCTCTTTTCCACATGTTCTTAAAGTTAGTATTTTTTTCTGATTATTACCTGAATGATTAAAACAAACTCTATTGTGGAAAAAACACGTCTTCAAACAAGCGGCAAGATCAATAGTTTTGAATTCTTGTTCTAATTCTAATATTTAAAGGGATCCTGTCATCGGAAAACATGTTTTTTTCAAAACGAATCAGTTAATAGTGCTGCTCCAGCAGAATTCTGCACTGAAATCCATTTTTCAAAAGAGCAAACAGATTTTTTTATATTCAATTTTGAAATCTGACATGGGGCTAGACATTTTGTCAATTTCCCAGCTGCCCCTGGTTATGTGACTTGTGCCTGCACTTTAGGAGAGAAATGCTTTCTGGCAGGCTGCTGTTTTTCCTTCTCAATGTAACTGAATGTGTCTCAGTGGGACATGGGTTTTTACTATTGAGTGTTGTTCTTAGATCTACCAGGCAGTTGTTATCTTGTGTTAGGGAGCTGTTATCTGGTTACCTTCCCATTGTTCTTTTGTTTGGCTGCTGGGGGGAAAAGGGAGGGGTGATATCACTCCAACTTGCAGTACAGCAGTAAAGAGTGATTGAAGTTTATCAGAGCACAAGTCACATGACTTGGGGCAGCTGGGAAATTGACAAAATGTCTAGCCCCATGTCAGATTTCAAAATTGAATATAAAAAAATTCTGTTTGCTCTTTTGAGAAATGGATTTCAGTGCAGAATTCTGCTGAAGCAGCGCTAATAACTGATTCATTTTGAAAAAAACATTTTTTTCCCATGACAGTATCCTTTTAAGTGCAGCGGAAGTCATTTTGATTTGTTGATCTTTGTTTATCCCAGGGTCACTGTATCACTGTACAATTGGTAGTTTGAGGATCTGTCATATTTGTCATATCCAGGAGAAAAAACGTTCTCTGTGTTAGCAGACCTAAAGGATTTTTAGGGATACAATGTATAGTCCAGGACTGATCTCTAAGCCTTCATCTTGAGCCTCTTACAAGCAAACCAGCTATTTACTGTATTTGTTATGGGATCATAGAACTCCTTTTGGGGATTTTGAGGAAATGCATTGATAATCCTCTGGTGTGTTGCTCTGGGACATATTGTTTTAATGCAGTACATCCTGTGAATGGAGTTAAAGTCTTCGCAGAACAGAGTTTACACAACAACGGCATTGTCACGCCCAGCTTTGTTTATTTTAGGAAGATGTTGCCTCAAGGAAGAATGCATTAACTCTCTGTTTAAAAAGAAGGGCAATGCATTTTTGTGCTTTACTGGGTTTTTTTCAATAGCTTTTGCTACAGTAGAAAAAATGACCAGGCTTCATTTCTAATGTAATGCTGTAATCATATCCCTGTTGAGCTTAATATGTGCAAGTAAACCATGTGAGCATTAAGTTGTCCCAAAATCTTTAAATGCCACAGGGTTTTTAAGCTAGAGGCACACACAAAATTCTTCAGAATTATCCCATAAAGACAGCCAGCTTCTTGGGAACTACGTGGGCATATCTGCCTAAATCTCACACTCATTCTCTATCACTTACCCCATGAATACTTCCTATAGTAGTTTCTAACCTGCCCTACTATAGAAACAATACTGGGAATCTGTCATAATACTTACGTATTACATCACCTTCTAAACCTGCAGGGAGAACCAGAGCTGTAGTTTAACTCCTACCCAAGCTCATGTGTTGGACTCTTCTTTTCCTAAATCACTTGGATCTATCCTAAACCCTTCCAGCAAAGGAACCTGCATGACATTGTAAGAGCACAGCGAATAGGCACATCGACTGCCGTAGACAGGGAATCCATAGGCCAGGATAATAAAAAGTCAAACTTTATTCAAAAAATGTGGCATAAAAACATGTAGCACACAAATGTAAATTGCAGGCAGGGTGAGAGCATGGCTTGACGCGTTTCGTGACTCAAAACTGGTCACTTCCTCAAGTGAGGCTTCTTGAGGAAGTGACCAGTTTTGAGTCACGAAATGCGTCAAGCCATGCTCTCACCCTGCCTGCAATTTACATTTGTGTGCTACATGTTTTTGAATAAAGTTTTTTTTGAATAAAGTTTGACTTTTTATTATCCTGGCCTATGGATTCCCTGTCTACGGCAGTCGATGTGCCTATTCGCTGTGCTCTTTCAAATACCACGTGACTGGAGTGGAATGGCTGCCTGAGAGACGTAACAGGGTTACCATTCCAATCTCCCTAAAGATCGTTCCTGTCGGTGCATTTTGCATGACATTGTAGGATTCTATCCCAAACACACAACACTCTCAGTTTGATGCCCCTTCCACATCCTTTCCAGGGGGGCGCCGGCATTTTTGCAAGTGACATCTAAATAAATTGTGTAGTCTTCACCAGCCAGAAGAAAAACATATGTTTAATAATGTTTTTCATATTAATTTAAGAGCTGAATCAAACGTGTCATTTTATCGAAGCCTCTAACCTTAGGGTACATTCCGTGATGGCTCAGTAGACTTTTACATTTAGAAAAATGTTTACATTTTAAATGTTTTCTAATCCCCTTCTTGTTTTTAACAAACAGGGATCATTTACTAATAAACAAAAGGTAAATATATCTGTTCAATCAACACTGGTGATCTCTTGTGTATTTAATACAACAATAACTTGGCCAGTTTTGCCAAAAGGCGATTATTAGGGCCCGTGTATATGGGGAAAGTGCTTGCAAAATATGAAGATTAAGGATTTAAAATGAAATATCCTTATCAGCCTAGGAAAATGTTTAGGGAAAATACTTGTATTTATGTTAAACAAATATGCTACTTGTTACACCTATAATAGCCTATAAATATTTTCCTTATTATTCATATTGTTATGCTAAGGATGCAGAAGCACAATTACCTATAGCAACTCATAATACCGTTACTTTAGTTTTCTAAAGTGTTAGTAGTCTAATCAACACTAATTGCTGATTGCTTCCTATTGGTAACTGCACTGGGGCCCCTTTGTAAGTAGATCAGATCCACGCTCTCCTATATTTGTAAACAAACTGAAGCCTCCTGCAGGAATCACCAGGGCTTATTTACAGTAGCCTTCTCTTCCCCCAGCACCACACCCCCATTCTGACTGCTGTCCCTCTGAACCTTTTCCATTGTACATCTAGCATTTGCCCTCACACAGTTACTGTACTTGGATGCAGAGATGCACTTGGACCAATCTTTAAATTCTGAACATTAAGTGCAATGGTGCAACCATCCAAAGTACAGTATGGCCAATGTAGTGGCACTGGGATAGCAGAAGCTTAAAGGGGCTTTATTTAACAGTATAATTAATTGGGCTTGTACTGAACATGCTTTCCATCTTTGTATATCACTATACAAACCTCTCCCTTCCCCTTTGGCTTAGGCCAAAAGGGGCTAAAACATGATCTTCTGAATCTGCAAGCCATAAATCAGCCCCTATGCAGCAATATATCCCTTACCTTGTGGAAAAGCGAGATTTTGCATTTCTGCACTGAAATCCATCACAATGACTGCACCCAGGCAGCACCCCACTAGTTACCTGGGGTGGCAAAAATGCTGCTCCTGGTAATTTCCTGTTTTCAAACCAGAAATTTGGCTTTTCTAGTGCAGAGAGAGCAATTGTGCTCTTTGCACTAGTGTCCCCTCCACTGACTTTGTGTAGGGGAGGTGCGACTGCAGCAAGCTGCCTCAGGTGGTGGAGGGGCCAGGATCACCCCTGCTCACAGGTCAATGCAACAGTTACAGATACAGGCAAGGTAAGGGGTTTTGTTAGCAGCAGGTATTATCTGTGCACTTGCAATCTAATTATCTGCCTTACAAGGACCAAACATAGTTTCACTGTTTCTACAAAAAAAACAAACTGTGGTACCGTGTTAGCCAGTAGCAAAAATAACAAATAAAAAAACAAACAAATACAAAACATATTGTAGAAATGAAACCTATATTGGCTAACAATAAAAATACATTGCAAGCTTTCGGAGCACCAAGGGCCCTTTGTCAGGCAAAATACAAATGAAAGCTAGAAAGGCACAGCATATATTCTGTTAGATCAGTGAAAGGTATTCATGGGCAATAAATTAGGAAATTACAGATAGACAGAGATCAATGAATTGTCGGACTGGCCCACCGGGATACCAGGAAAACTCCCGGTGGGCCCAGGTGTCAGTGGGTCCTCATGCTGCTAAACTTTGGCCTATTTCATGGTCATTCCCTAATTCTATGAGAATTAAGAAACCAAATAGATGGGTAATAGATTATAGTATGTAAAGAAAAGAGACTAGGAGCATAGAGGTTGAGTGAGGAGACAAAGAATAATAGTTCTGAGAGTGGGCCCCTGGTCTAAGGTTTTTTGGGTGGGCCCCTGGCATCCCAGTCTGACACTGGTCTGTATTCAGTCTGGTCACATAGTGTGACTAGGGTTGGCACTCCACTGGCCGGTGGAGTCTCTAGCAGCATGGCAGGGAACTCTCTGTACATCTAGAGATGCAAAACTCTCGACTAAAACTGCATAGCATGAAACAGCAGCCTGTCTGCACTCTTGGACAGTCCCACACACACTGGTTCTGGCTGGATGCTGCAGCAGGGGAGATTTTATAACCGCTCTCTCTTGCAACCCCTTGCAATTGGCTCCAAACCCAGGCTCTTCCTGGATCCTCCTCTTTTTCCCAGAAGGCCTCTGGGGCTTCCAGCCACTCGGTCACTCCCCTGTCTGTAAGAAAAATGAAATAATTTCTGCAAATGTGAATTATCTTATTAAAATGGAGCTTATGGCCTTTACAACAGAATTCCAGATAATGGACTTTCACACGTGTAATTACTTTAACTATGTAGGACCGTTTCAATTATTTGCTATTTAATTTGTAGTCTTTCCTAGACGGATAATTAATCATTGAAATAGAGGAGATACAGTGCGAGACAGTAATGCAAGGAATTGGTGCACTATATGGTATACCCAACAGAATCCCATTCAAGCACAGGAAAATGTTGCATTTTGAGTCTCTCAGAACATACGGAAGGAAAGAAGTGTAAAAACACAACACATCCAGTACTACAACTAGTTTCAAGTAGAAATAAAAAAAACACATTAAAGCAGAATGAGGTTATTTGGCAGAGCAGCATCTTGATTATCACTGTATTGGGACTCCGATTCCAGATTAATCAAACATGTTCCTAAATTCACATTTTTTGATTAGACTGTTTGGAATGTTATTACTTTTTTATATAAATCTATTTATCCCTGTTTTATTACTACAGGAGACAGACTCTTATTACTTCTATATTATCTCTCTATCCCAGCTTGTGTTTGATACCACAATAGAAGTCTGCTTTCTTTCAGAGCCGCATGTACAAGCAGTGTTCTGGCTGCCTGACTTAGGGGGTTATGTAATAAAGGCTGTGAGTTGCTATGGGTTACTGCTCCTGGGCAAGTTTAGTGCCTTTTGTTACATTTGGGGCTAGAGGTGGCCAAGTAGCATATACAGTATAAAAACAATTATTTTCCCTATATTCCCTATATATTTTCCCAGGCTGACAAGAATCTTTAATTTCAACGCCTTAATCTTAAAGGGGAACTCCGGCTTCCAAACCAAAATTTAATAAAGAGGCCCACATAACACAGAAACCCCTAATATACCCATCATCGTTATCTTCAAAACACATAACTAAATGCCATTTTCTATGCTGAAATCCAGCTGTTTAACAGTTCTTCTCTTTCTACATCATTTGAAATCCTGGCAGGGAAGGAGGGACTAAACACTGATTGTTAAAATTGTAATAACTTCTCCACAGCTTACAGACAGCATGGAGGAACTACATAACCCACAATGCATTGCACTATGATGTTCCGTTCCTTATTGAAATCACGTGTGTAGGGAATTGTGGGGTTTAGAGGATGCAGGCTAAGGACAGCTGGCTGCTGATACAAAGTGACAGTAGCCAGTCAGCTCAGCAAAGTAGTCAGACAGATCAGCAGGAGAGCATGGGGCTAGGCTTAGGGAACTGTTCCATACCATAAAAATCATGAAAAGTCTGCATATTTTTTAATTGATGTATATTGCTGTATTGATGTAAGTAGCTTGAAATGTTTACTTTTCAAAAAGGTTAAGTTATGTTTGTGTGGAGTTTCCCTTTAATATTTTGAAAGTGCCTTCCCCACATACAAGGGCCCTAATAATTGCCTTTCGGCACAACTGGCTGAGTTATGGTTGTAGCAAATACACAAGAGATCACCAGTGTTGATTGAACAGCTATATTTATTTTTTGTTTGTTAGCAAATGAACACTGTTTGTTCAACTGCAGGGCGATATAAGATTAATCTGAACATTTGGTCCTAGGGCTGAACGATTGGATTGCAATGAAGAGAAATCTGCTAAAAGTAATTTAAACATTAATTAAACCCAATAGAATTGTTTTGCTTCCAATAAGGATTAATGATATCTTAGTCAGGATCAAGTACAAGGTATGGTTTCATTATTACAGAGGGAAAGCTAATAATTTTTAAATGAGAATTGTTTCTATGGGAGATGACCTTCCTGTAAAGATAATGGATTCCACACCTGTACAACTGTAACTTGGGAACATTTAACGCTTCATTATAAGTTATAAGTTCATCATTTTTATTAAAAAGTTGTAGCTGTATGTGTTAAGAACTACATTTATTATTTATATTTTCAATTATACCTAATTAAACACACACAATTCTGTTATATTTTATTCTGCAAATCTTTTCGGTGTCATTCTTTTTATAGACTGTACTTTGTGTTTACTTTTCTGGAACAAGCCTTTCTGATTGATAGGATAACAGTGAAATTAGATGGACTGAAATAGGATAAACATTTCATTTTAAACATTTACTCTACAAGATCAGGATGTACTTCAGTCTAATCTCTTAGAACAGAAAGGGAATAGCTATTTTGAAATATTCCAAAACCTTTTTTGTCCTTATGTTTTTGGAACATACTGATTCCACAGTCGGTTACTAAATGTTTTTTTCTACCTAAATTAATATGATAAAATCTTAGATGTGAGAATTGTCTATTAATTGTAAAAAGTCCATCTGTATAAACAGCACATATTGTGGACCATAAGATATAATAGCAAGGTCGTTAAGCCTTGAACTCTCAGTCAATAGCATATTCATTTCAGTAGTCAATGCCTGGTATAAATTTATGAGAATATTCGAGTGTATGTGTGTTTTTTTAAAAAATATATATACAGTATATGTTAGTGTGATTAAAAATACACAATAGGTGTCTTTTAGAAAGAAGAATGCAATGTGCAAAGAGTAAAACAAGCTAATGGCCATTTTTTTTTTACAATTAGCAAACTGAGTTTTCTAGTTCCTGTATTTCCGTTGGTCTCTGCACTACTTTTTGGAGTGCAGAAACCTGCTGCTTGCAAACTGAATGGAGCACTGTATTAGGCAGCCCTTTATACAACATGGGTGGGTGTAGGCACGTGCAAGTTAGGAAGTGTCTCCTTGATGTCTGCACCATGCTCTAGATTTTTGATCTGGTGCAGGTATTTGTTGAGTGAGCATTTACAGGTGTGATCAGTGGCGGACTAGCCCACAGGGATACCAGGAAAACTCCCGGTGGACCCAGGTGTCAGTGGGCCCTCCTGCTTCTAAGCATTTGGCTTATTTCATGGCCATTCCCTATTTCTATGAGAATAAAGAGGCTAAATAGATGGAATAATAGGTTATAGTATGTAATGAAAAGAGAATAGGAGAATAGAGTTTGAGTGAGGAGAGGAGAGGAAGAAAATAATAATTAGAGTGGGCCCCTGGTCTAAAGGTTTTTGGGTGGGCCCCTGGTCTAAAGTTATTTGGTGGGCCCCTGGTGTCCCAGCCGACAATAGGTGTAATCTTGAGCCCCATAGCACTCTAGCACTTCCCCATCCAGAGAATGAAAAATAACCATTAATACTGTCTTCTTGTTCTTATGATGCAGTGCTTTAAAATTAATCTCATAGAGAAAATAGAGAACATTCCAATAATTGTGAGTTCCTCCAAAAAACATTTTTATTAGGACATATTGGACAGAAGCCTAATGTGTTTCATGCCTGTTGGGGCACTTACTCATAGGCTAAAAGAGAAAACACAAATTTGTATAGGTAAAAATAATAAACCAGATGTGCCCATAAACTTTAATGTAAATCCTCCACACTCTTGGGCTACTAAATGGGTGATAAAACACCTGAATCAGCCCTGTATGCCAATGTCCTAAAGACAATAAATTGAACACACACACACACACACACACACACACACCACACACACACACACCACACACCACACACCACACACCACACACACACACACGACCATGAGGGTAATAATTAAACTAGGGTGTCAGTCCCAAACACAAATGAATATTCCACAAGATAACGGCACTCCAAGGAAAAAACATAACAAGAGAGAAAATGATGCAAAAAGAAAATAGGGACTTAATAAACCTATTTTCTTTCTGCATAAATTTTTCTCTTGTTATAAATTTTCCTTGGAGTGCCGTTATCTTGTGGAATATATATATATATATATATATATATATAGTAGTAAATGGACCCGCACTCCAATGTTCTAGTGAAGAAAAGTAATGTGCTTTATTCACAAATGCATATCCAACGTTTCGGTCCACACTGGGACCTTTCTCAAGGATAAATGGCATGTGCACAGACAAGTGCTTAAATCCCTTTTGAAATTGGCGCCAAGCATGACGTCATAGATAGGAAAAACCCCATGTTAAACATTCAGAACATTCGTATGGTGGTAAATAAAAAAAATGTAATACATACAATTCACCAATTGTGAATTTTTAACATGGGGTTTTCCTATCTATGACGTCATGCTTGGCGCCAATTTCAAAAGGGATTTAAGCACTTGTCTGTGCACATGCCATTTATCCTTGAGAAAGGTCCCAGTGTGGACTGAAACGTTGGATATGCATTTGTGAATAAAGCACATTACTTTTCTTCACTAGAACATTGGAGTGCTGGTCCATTTACTACTGTGTATGCAAAAACTTGACCAACGCACCCACCATCAAAGAAATCCGGTAAGAGTGCGCTCACCAAAATTTACTTATATATATATATTATCAGACTTATACTAGCCCCTCACAAGGATTGGCTGTCTCAAAAGAACATATACCATGACATCGATGAGAGCATTGTGTTTGGGAGCGGCAGCAATGGAATTGTCTGTTTTGGAGTTCCATTGAAGCGCTGATGGCAGTTACATGCAGGAAGTAAAGAAAGTTTATTTAATTCACAACACTTAAACATAGAGAGTGTCAAAATGGGCGGAGGTCTATACGCAGGATTGTTACACATACCGTATATACTCGCGTATAAGCCGAGTTTTTCAGCAATGAAAATGTGCTGAAAAAGTCTACCTCGGCTTATACGCGAGTCTCCCCCCTGCTGCTGCGTGCTCGTTCCCAGTGCCCAGTATCAGACAAGCCGCTGCCTACTCCAGCCTCTCCTTCTGGTGACGTCACGAGCACCATTATTGCGCGGCGGATTCTGGGATCTCAGTACGCTTCCGTGTACCGTCGTTGCTCAGCATGGTCACTGGAGGCAGGGGACTGGACCTCGTTCCCTCCTGTGGGTTTCCCTCACTGTGACGGAGGAAGCGATTATGGATGGGGCTGAGAGGGAGGAGCAACGGGAGGCAGCCGGTGTGTGTGTGACACCCTCCTCTTCCTGCAATGGACGTCGACCGGCTCCAGGAGGCTCTAAAGGTCAGACAGTTTCATGGCTATTGGGGCGAATTTGATGCAAACTAGGCATCTAGTCTAGTGGGGCTTTTAACCTCTGGCTGATTAGGGATCATGGGAGATGTAGTTCAGTGTAGGCTTAATTCCTTTGTATGCGCTGAGCACTGACACATGCGCAAATGTCACATAAGCAGCCTAATTAACCTGACACAGCACCTTCTATACTTGCGCGTGTCAGCGCATAGGGAGGGGGGAGCAGCTTTTAGTAAAATGTAGCTGTGCAGGCAAAAGTGTAGTATAGGCTTATACACGAGTCAATACAGGTTCCCAGTTTTCCTAGGTAAAATTAGGTACCTCGGCTTATACGCGGGTCGGCTTATACACGAGTATATACGGTACTTGTACAAACAGCGGTGCACACAATTTCTCTGGCTCAGCATTGCTCAGTGCAGAACAGCAGGAAAACATATGCAGAAGCAAAATCACATGAATTCACAAGCACTACTGTTTATTCTGCCACTGAATCTAACAACACAGGGAGAAGTTACACATTTTTAGCGAAACACTTTTAGCACCAGCAATGGTGGGCATCACAGGAAAAGAAACACAGCCCTTCTTACACATTCACACATTCTGACATTGGTAGAGATTTGCAGGCTGCTCAGATCAAAACAGCCAACACATTTCATTAGTAACCTGATAAATCTGCACTTTCCCCCAAATTTCAAAAATGCCTGGTTTACTCTTGTTGTGGCTAGTGGCTTCATTGTTTATTCTCATTATGTGCTGAAATCACTGCAATGTTTTTGTCCAGATTCAAGGTAAATGAGCTGTAATTTCTGGCACACAGTTAGGGGCCGATTCACGAAGGGTCGAATATCGAGGGTTAATTAACCCTCGATATTCGATTGGGAATTTAAATCCTTCGAATTCGAATATCGAATTTGAAGGATTTAGCGCTAAAAATTCGATCGATCGATCGAAGGATTTTTCATTCGATCGAACGATTAAATCCTTCGAATCAAACGATTCGAAGGATTTTAATAAAACGATCGAATGAATATCCTTCGATGAAAAAAACTTTAGCAAGCCTATGGGGACCTTCCCCATAGGCTAACATTGAGTTCGGTAGCTTTTAGCTGCCGAACTAGGGGATTGAATTTTTTTTTAAAGAGACAGTACTTCGACTATCGAATGGTCGAATAGTCGAACGATTTTTAATTCTAATCGTTCGAATTCGATCGAATTCAATCGAATTTAACCATTTCGATGGTCGAAGTACCCAAAAAATACTTCGAAATTCGAATTTTTTTTTTATTCGAACCCTTCACTCGAATTTCGTGAATCGGCCCCTAAATGTACAGGCATCAAAGCAGTACATAGTGTTTCTATAAATATATTCTGGGCCGCATGGAGAAAAACGTTTGTGTCCAGTTTTTGAAAACAGCCATTTGTATAGCCATAAATAAATAGCTGATATCTCAAAATAATAAAATAAAAAATACAGCTTACTGTGGTATTATTTATGGAGTAATTGTTTATCTGTTTACTACACAATAGATAACATTATATATATTATTTGAGTTATATGCAGAATTAATAAAGGTCTCGCCAGCTTTGTGTATGCTTGTTTTCTGCTACATTCTAATGGAAGTGCTGACTCAATATGTAAATTCAAGGGCACTACCTTATGAGCGGGTTAGTATCTGTTGCTGTTTCCAAAATCTAGTTAGTATGAGTTTAAAGCTGTTAAAAGAGGAAGAAGAATTTAAAGGGATTTGTTCCTTAAAGCTGAATGTATGTCAGGATTTCTAGGTGACATCAAGCTTTATTATGGTAGACCAATAGGGTTTTATTTGTTTCACAGGACCACCATGTACTGTATGCAGCATATCTACTTCTTTTCCACATTCTCTCCAACATAATGGTGATACATCTGGAAACATTTTGGATTTTTTTTATAGCTTTTTAATGTTATTATTTCCTCTTCTACTTCTTTTCAACCTGCAATCCTGGTTGTTGAGGGTCACTGACCCTGACATCCAAAGAACTATTTTTCTGTAAGCTACAATATGGTTGCTAAAGTAAATTGGATTCTAGCAACCACACAGCTACCAAAGGTGCAAATAGAAGAACTGCTGAACAAAAGGTTCAACATTTCTCCTTTCTGCATAATACTCTTGTATCATTTTAAGGTGAGCTGGCTCTTTCGTGTAACATTTTAGATATTTTGGAACAGATGCTTCCTTCTGTATTCATTTACTAACAAGCCATGTCTCATGCATGTTAAATCCAATTAAGAACGATGACATCTTTAGCACCTTGCATATTAGCTAATTAGAAAGCCACAAGGAATTATTTATTTAAGTAACTATACCGTGATTAGCAAGAGCTGGAATGTTGCTGTATTTATTATTGTTGTCCTGCATCAACATCAGAAGAAGTGATCTAATTATTTCTATTCTCACTGGCATCAAACGATCTTTAAATATTTAATATAGGGTCATTATTTTTACCAAATACTGATACAGGTATGATACAGGTATCCAGAAAACCGTTATCCAGAAAGCTCTGAATTATGGGAAGGACATCTCCCATTTTAATGCCCATCTCCATTTTAATCAAATAATTCACAATTTTATTGGAGGCAAGGCAATCCCATTGATATTATTTAATGTTTATATGATTTTTTTAGTAGACACAGTATGGAGGCTCAAATTATGGAAATTACAAAAATATCTGGGAAAACCCAGGTCCCAAGTATTCTCGATAATAGGTTCCATAGCTGTATATGGAAACATAAGCAGAGCTTAAAGTCCCGTTATCACTTATGTTGATTTTAGAGCTTTCCATTATAATTCTTTGTGACAAAAGACATGTTTTGCTGGTTTAGCTCGTCCATTATACCATCATTACTAGGGAATACGTATCAGAATGGGAAATACATGTCACTACTGTGCACCATAGATATTACACACTGTCATTTTACATTTCACCTTTCTTATGATTGTCTAGTTGACTCTTTACTACTTGGTAAAGCTAATGGACACATTTTACAATATTTGTCATGGTATTTCTGCCCATTAGAGTTTATACTATTCTTTTATTAGTATTAAGTATTAAATACTTTTCCAGTATTAAGGCTCAATAATGAAAAGAAAAGAAAATGGGGGTCACATGATTAGGTCATGGGAACACAGGAGTGTCCCTCATTTAGAACCATATTTACTATTTAGTCACTGGTAGGACATGCCTATAGTGGTAGCTTTAGGGACATCCTCGAGGTGTGTACATGGTAAATAAAAAGAAAAAGGCAAAAGAAATTCCCCCAGCTTGCTGCTGGATACTTGGGGGTAAATCCAGTGGTAGAGCTGAGGGGGAGGCTACCTGTTTTCCAGGGATTGGTATGATATATGCATGCATTAACTGCAGCAGAAGGGAATGGGCTGAGGTCTAATGCCTGAACCTAAATACAGTTCTGCCCTCCATTGAATGTGATTTATATATATAAATTAGGCTGAAAAAAGACATGTCCTTCAAGTTCACCTCTTTAAGTCTATATATAAACTGTCTAACTGCTAGTTTCCAGAGAAAGGCAAAAACCCCCATTTGAAGCTTCTCCAATTGACTTCAGAGGTGGAAAGAATTCCTTCCTGACCCCAAGTTGGCAATCAAACCAGTTCCTGGATCAACTTGTACTATGAGCTATCTCCCATAACCCTGTATTCCCTCACTTGCTAAAAAGCCATCCAACCCCTTCTTAAAGCTATCTAATGTATCAGCCTGTACAACTGATTCAGGGAGAGAATTCCACATCTTCACAGCTCTCACTGTAAAAAACCTCTTCCAAATATTTAGCCAGGACCTCCTTTCTTCTAATTGGAATGAAGTGAAGTGCAGAAAGAGAACTCAATAATTGTCCGTGCAATAGCTTTGCTTACTCTACTTTGGGCTTAACACCTTATACACATAGATGCTACTGCTTAATGAATGGTGTGAGTATCCAGCCGTTGTACTTACTAAATGAGGCTACGGGCCCAAGTCACAGATGAGTGAAACTATTGTTAGCGGTGTTTTGAGATGACTAATTGTAATAAATGTCCTGAATTCTCCTGTAACTATTGTTCACCCCTTACTATTTTCCATTTTAAGAATGAGAAAATGCTCTAGCAATGACAGCTGATGGGGGGGGGGGGAGACATGTTTGCGTAGCTTGTGTATTCTCACTTTGTGGTGTCCACCTATCACCACCATTTGCTTTAGGCATAGCATTTTTTGTCTTTTCAATGGGAAATTGCAATGAAGAGATTATTGTCCAGCAAACTAAGCAGTGATAAAAATGCCATGTGTACTGTAGCCTGAAGAAGCCACTACCCTATAATGTATATATATAAATATGCTATAATGGAGCATTTATTTATATCTGTGATAAATCCTGACACAGCTTGTTGTGCAAAAAAACTTTTAATTACCATTATTTGCCAATCAATAAACCACCAAACATTGTAGAATTTTAAACATTTTGCACATCTCTGCTGGCAATCATTGATAGACTGAATGTACTTTCTCATTGGCTTATGTGATGCATTGATGTCTGTGAATGATATTTCCTTTTTTAATCCACTGCCAATTACAGGCTGTGATGAACGCAGGTTTTCATTACCATCTGCAAATGGCTGTCCTTAAAGTGGAACTCTTGCAGCAATAAAAATGGAGCAAATTGCTTAGGAAATCTGTTTCACAGTAAGTCTTTGATATTTTTTCCCTAATAGCATTTGGAGATACTTACTGTTTTATCTTAGTGTTTGTTTCTTGCTGTAAACAACTCCATTGTGCTGTAAACCCAAGGCCGATAGCAGAAGTAAATAGTTTTACCAGGTGAAAATTGTTAGGGCGAGGGAGGTGTCAGTTAGTGATTCCCCTGTTCTTACAAACTGATTCCAGCATGAGTCAGTGATTTGGATTGCCCAGCTGCCAAACTGCATAATTTGTTTTTAGCAGGGAACAATTTCAGGTTTAACAAGCATGATGATAAACCCTAATGAATTAGCTTACATCTCAAAATCTACACTACAAAATAATACAAAATTATCTATAAAAAAATATAATTGTCCAAAAAATTACTTTTGTGTGTCAGATTTATACACCACACCTAAATAGAGGAATAAAACAAGGACAAATACTCTTTTATTTGAACTGTTTGAACTTTTTGGCATTCTGCAGCACCTTCTTTAGGAACAAAACACAATGGAGGCAAAACACTTGTACATACAAAAACATAACTGTGCTCCCACCAACTGTTGAGAGTGGTGTGAAATTCGGTGTTGCAGCTCTGCCTGTTCTTGTAAGTAGTCACCAATATTCCTGAACCAACTGTTTCGGGGACAGATTTCTAGTTAGAGCATTCTCCACCGACCTCTCCCTGCCACAGGTTTGCGTGCATGTTCATCCTTTGTTACTACAACCTGAGCACATAGGACAGGGTGGGTGTAGATTCAAATAACAGGCAAAATCACTTGTGTGTGTAGTCCCTAGTGCTCTGGAAGTAAGCAAACTAACAGGTGAGGCTGGGCATCATCTCACCCTTTAATTAGTGTCACCTTAGGTCTGGGCCTCTGTGTCCTTGCTGCTGATTCGGGCCTGCCTATATTTCTGGCTATTGGCCTCATTCTTAACTTTATGAGAATACTGCCTGCCCTGAACTTTGCCTGGACTTTGATCTAGAACATGTTTTATCTTGAGTTGGACCTTTGTCAGCCTTAAATATCTGCCTGTGCTCTGTACCTACTTTGCCTTCCTGCATGTGTCTTATAAAGTACAATCCTGTTTGCTAGTACATATCTTTCTTTTGCCCCAGTTCTTGCTTTGTCCTTAGGCCGCACATTCAATCTAGAAGCCAGCAGCCCTATCACCGATCCCCCTCCTCAGCAGAAACTTTTTTTGGACCCCCAGAGAGGATTGTTTTTTTCAAGTATATTTTAAAATTGCATATCAGTCAGGTACCTACAGTAGGTACTACTTTGTTGTTTAGACTGTGTATCAGATCAAGGGAAGTTGCATTTTACCCAAAAGTTGCATTGAACTGGTAAAAAGCAAAAAAAAATACAATAAAAGAATATATATATATATATATATATATATATATATAGATATATATATATAGATATATATATATATAGATATATATATAGATATATATATATATATAGATATATATATATATATAAATATATATATATATATATATATATATTTATATATATATATTGTATATAAAAAATCTGAATAAATGGATGCACACCTGGATTTCTTAAAAAATTAAAATTACTTTTATTTAATACATATTTAAAACATGGTCAGGTCAACGTTTTGGTCTCCATCATAGACCTTTGTCTATTGTATATATTTGCACTTTACCCCAAAATTTATATATGAAACCTTAGGGAAAGCATATGCAAGAAAGCAAAGCAGTTTGGATAATACTCTCAGTTTTAATAAGCAGATGTAACACATTCCAATATGTCATGAGCACACAAGTTCCCAGCAAGGAATGATATGAGTTCCCATTAATGTCATGTACCACAGTCTAACCATGTGTATCTCTGTGCAAAATAGGCTAGAAAGAATGCACCAGTGGCATCCAATGTTTCATGTTGTGGCTGGTCAAATCTGCTCGCCATTTCTGCTGCACATACAGATGTGGATGTCTCTGTAGTACAATATGGCAGCCAGACAGAAGAATCAATAAAATTCCTTGAAAAAGTGTTTTTTTTTCCGAAAAGGACAAATGATACATAAAAAACACAAACACTCCAGCCATTATTATGTTAGGCTTCTACAGATGTGCAGAGCAGATGCTTCTATAAAATTTGTATATTACAATGACTTGTCTTTTAGAAACACCCAGTAGGGTTAACGATAAAGCGCATACATGGTTTCTGTAATCATTTAAATACTATTTATAACCAATCCAATAGACCTCTCCAGTGTATCAGTTGACTAGTTAAAAAAAATAATATATAAGTACTGTCCACAGTGGGAGACTCATGTATGTAGAAACAATATATTATCCCAAGTGTCAGATACAAACATTAGACACAGAGAGAGAAAAAGAGTCCTTATGGGATATAAGTTAGCAACCACAAATTTAACGCAGACTCAAGGTTTCAGTCCTCTTCCCATAATGAGAATGTAATATCAACACAGCATGAAATCTGTCCCATGAGCAAACATTCTCTCTTACTCTGTATACATATAGGAACATATTTATAAACACGGGTTCTGAATTTTACATAGAAAAGTGCCAAAAATGAGTGGAAAATGAGTTGCATATTTATAAAACAGAGGCATAACAAAACAACACCAAGGTTCCCATTTGGTTCCATATGGAATGGCTTTGGTGAGCCTATTTATAAAAATGGGAACACCGGAGTTATGCCAGCCCCAGAACTTATTCCAATTGTAAACCTCAAGTCTCAGTCCACTGAATTTAATAGAACAAAGCTGCATAAATGTAATAAAGTTGTATAAAACAGCCTGCTTAGTAAAA
Organism: Xenopus petersii; assembly: GCA_038501925.1. Classification (NCBI taxonomy): domain Eukaryota; kingdom Metazoa; phylum Chordata; class Amphibia; order Anura; family Pipidae; genus Xenopus; species Xenopus petersii. The sequence goes on from CM076678.1 coordinate 61,565,260, forward strand.
TTGCTTAGGAAAAGTGTGTATCTTATAGAGTTTTATTAACAGCACTGCTTTTTGCTTGAATGTACTGCACTTTGGAGTCTTTTGGGCTTTGCTTTTGTTTTTTAGATCATAAATGGAATTTAAAAAAAACACTCTAATGCCTCACAGTGTTTTGAATTTCCTTTATAACCAAAGTCTGTTGTATGTGTAAAATGTGCTCATGGGATAGGATAGATTTACATGTTGAACATTGGGGTGAGTAATTCTTTTTGATTACTAAGATATTATGATATAATTATAGAAAAAGTCATAATGTTTTTCCAGAAGAAGGTCAGGTTAACTAGCCTCTAAGCAACATGCTTGCCCTACTCAACAAACCAGAAATAAAGACTAACGTTCTGACTTTTTTCTCAGAGGATTGGGTGGACTACAGTCACGGGGGCAGGGACCAAGGAGACCCAGACCATACGGTCTGCTGTACAGTGTACAGCACACTTTCCGGCCATCTTTGGAGATTTGGAGAACTTTGCTGCCTGCTCGCTTATACCACTGCAAGTTGTTGACACTGATGGATTCAGTGGAAGCATCTCTTTCCAGTTGATATCTCTAATACAATTGGGGGGGGTTACAGAAGCACATTTAACTAAAAGTGAAGTAAAAAATATTATTGGAGTCAGAATCACATCAAATGCATAAAAACCTTAATCCATTTAGTGAATACAGCTTACTCTGATTTTAAATTGTCATTCCAGAATGCCTCTGTAGTGAGTTAATAATATCAAATTCAGCAAGATCAAACCCTCGAACCCTCGGAATTTCATTACTCCAACTTTTTGTCATAAAACATTTTGGAGTAGAGTGAATAAAAAAAATGGTGGTCAGAAAATTTTCTGGCAAAAACAAAGTTTTTACTACAAACTTACTCCAAAATTATCTTTCCCCCAAATCTGTATCTAACCAACTCACAAAACCCTTTTAATAATCTGGGGATCATATCACTCCCTATTCCACTTCGATCTACTTTTTTTGGTTTGAGATTGGGCGTATGTAAAAAATTGAAAAACATAATGTAACAAGAAACATTTATTATCATGAGGCCTCATACATTCTAATCCACAGTCTTCACTTGGGGGTAATAAACAGATAATTGCTAGGACCCTCAGCATATGAATGTGGTTTGGCACATGGTACAGGTGGGGGCTTTCTGGATAACGGGTCTTTCCGTAATTTGGATCTTCACACCTTAAGACTACTAGAAAATCATGTAAACATGAAATAAACCAATAGGTTGGTTTTTACTTCCAATGAGGACTAATTATATCTTAGTTGCGATCAAGTACAAGCAAATGTTTTCTTACTACAGAGAAAAAGGAAATCATTTTTAAAATTTTGGATTATTTGATTATAATGGAGTCTATGGGAGACGGCCTTTACATAATTCGGAACTTTCTGGATAACGGGTTTCCGGATAATGGATCCCATACCTGTAGTTGGTGTGCAGTTCTGTATATTCTCTAAAGATTCATTTGTGAACTTTGAATTTAAAGTTGAAAACCTTTTTTATCAGATTGTATCTGTATTTTGCAAACCCTTTAAATTATGTTTATGTTATGTTTTAATTCATTATCTAAATAAGACCTAATTGGACCAATGGATCTAACTTGTACTTTGCAATTAGCGAGGTTGGTTGTAGAGTGGATTGCACAGCCCTTAAATCATAGTTGTCTTCTCCCCTTTAAAAGATATTCTTAATTGGCTGTTAAAAGAAAATTGCTTTGCACATAATTTTGGAGACCGTAGGGCTCATGTACAACTGCCCCTACTGAAAGTCCGGAAGCGCTGCACTTAGCGATTATTCATACTTGACTTGTGACAGTTGTAATGTTCCTTTTTATACCTCATGAAAACCCAGTTGGAGTGAAGCAGATGCAGGGCAACCCTATCCCTGTAAGTACATACATATCTGAATGATTCACAAGTTAGGGGATGATAAGTGTGTATGAAGGGGATGCCTACATGCCTCCCCATGCCTTTCTCTCATGATTAAAGTGCTGCAGAATGCAGACATCAATGTATTCATGAGACATGGCCTGTTTTTGACTGCCAAAACCTATGACAACTCCCTTAATATGCAAGGCAGAGTGCAAAGTGCAAAAACATGGCAGATTGCACCTGTTCTTTGTACTTTGCACCCTAGTGCATCATACATGACCCCCAGATTGTATTTCTAAGCCAATTGTGCATTGGGATTTAAATGTTTTTGTTGTATTTAGAGCATTTATTGAACACAACTAAGTTTGCTTTGTGTACTGGTGTGCATCAGTACAAGAGCACAACTTCAAGGAAACAATACCTGCAGACTGCAGTCACTTGCAGATCTGTACATTATCAGAAATATGGCTGTCTTTAGTGGTTGCAAAGCCTGGTTTTGCTGTGCATCACTCCATTATGTATATCAGCGATTACAGGAGTCTTACCTCTTCAACACAACTCAAGTCAAAGGGATACTGTATTTTTTTTCCCAAAATGAATCAGTTAATAGTGCTGCTACAGCAGAATTCTACACTGGAATCCATTTCTCAAAAGAGCAAACAGATTTTTTTATATTCAATTTTGAAATCTGACATGGGGCTAGATATATTGTCAATTTCCCAGCTGCCCCAAGTCATGTGACTTGTGCTCTGATAAACTTCAACCACTCTTTACTGCTGTACTGCAAGTTGGAGTGATATCACCCCCTCCCTTTTCCCCCTCAGCAGCCAAACAAAAGAACAATGGGAAGGTAACCAGATAACAGCTCCCTAACACAAGATAACAGCTGCCTGGTATATCTAAGAACAACACTCAATAGTAAAAACCCATGTCCCACTGAGACACATTCGGTTACATTGAGAAGGAAAAACAGTAGCCTGCCAGAAAGTATTTCTCTGCTAAAGTGCAGGCACAAGTCACATGACCAGGGGCAGCTGGGAAATTGACAAAATGTCTAGCACCATGTCAGATTTCAAAATTGAATATAAAAAAATCAGTTTGCTCTTTTAAGAAACAGATTTCAATGCAGAATTCTGCTGGAGTAACACTATTTAACTGATGCATTTTGAAAAAAACATGTTTTCCAATGACAGGATCCCTTTAAGCAACATGGACATAATGGGGCCCATTTACTAATGGTCGAAGTGAATTTTTGAATTCAAAAATGTAGAATTTCGAAGTCATTTTTGGGCACTTCGACCAGGCACGTTTCAGGGGCTGCTGCCGCCTGAGGCAGCAGCCCTAATGCCGCCCCTCCTCCTGTTCCACTCTTCTAACTACCAGCGTCGGAGCGGGTGGAGGAGGGGCCGCATCGCTAGTGCAGTGAGCGCTATTGCGCTCGCTGCGCTAGAAGAGCCGAATTTCCGTTTTAAAAAACGGAAATTCGGCTCTTAAAGTTACTAGAGGCGGCTTTTTGCCGCCCCTGGTAACTGGCCGCTCCGTGCCGCCTGAGGCAAGATTCTCACCTTGCCTCATGGCCGGAGCGGCCCTGACTTCGACCATCTAATAGGTCAAAATTTGTTTTGAATTGAAAAAAACTTTGACTTCGAAAATCGAAGTACCGTCTCTTTAAAAAACTTTGACTTCGACAATTTGCCACCTTAAACCTGCGGAATTGCTGTATAGCCTATAGGGGACCTCCAATAAACTTTGGCTAAGTTTTGAGTAGTCAAAGTATTTTTTTGTAAAATCGTTCGAATTGCTTGATTCAAACGATTTAATCAATCGAACGATTTTTACTTCGACTATCGAAGTATCAAATTCGATGGTCGAATTTTGAAGTTTTTTAACTTCGAAAATCGACCCTTAGTAAATGTGCCCCAAAGTGTAGCTGTCACTATCTTGCCATACTATGTATCAAGAAAACCAAAGCCTGTTATCCAGGCTTCTAATATAAATAGTGCTGTGCTGATCTTTTTTTGATATAGCTTATTTTGACATGGCCTTAATACAGTATATTTAACTTTTGTTGTGAATGTTAAACCCATGGGTTAATTTGCACCACAGATCAGTGCAGTTAAAGTACTTCATGCACATGTGTTGACCAGAGTTCTTTGCAACATACAATGAGTGATCTCAGTTACACAAACATGGGCTGTAATCACAACCAGATCAACTTGTCTCTTTGATCAGATGCAGATCAGTTAATCTTTAGATATAATTATGTTCAGCAGTTATTGGCCTTTTTCAGTGTCTTGGCCTAAAATAAATCAGATCATTAGTTTATAAATATGAGAAGAGGATTAATAAGGGGAGTGAAGTTCTGTCATTCTGTTGTACAGCTGTGGAGTCCTGTACTCATTCAGTCAAAATTGCAGGTGGTTGACAAAATAATGGAAACAGCTTCCAATAAGCACCCATTTCAATAATTTACCTTTAACTGGATTCTAGGTATCATATTTGCCTTTAAAAAGGAATGTTAGTGTGTGGCATTGTTGCTGTACCCTGCACCCGGCTACCCAACCATCAAGTGGTCAGGTTAGTAACTGCTTAAATAGAAATAATCAATAACGATTTTCCTCTCTGGGCTCTGATCTTCACTGGGCCACTGTACTGGCTGTATTTTTTTGGCTGCTCCAAACCTATAATAGTCGTGTTGTGCATTGCTACACTGCCATACAGCAGTGATTCAGGTGGCCCTGGCAAGACACTATGTTGTGGAATGTGTTGGAGATGCCAACAACTACTACACTCACTGTACAGTATGCTGGGGATTCTAGTAAACACTTGTGATTGTGCGTGTGGGAGTTTGGGATTACACCAGAGTGGGGTGAGCCCTGAACAATGGTTCAGGCCTGAAATTTGATATGCTGGTGTTTTTTTTGTTCAGAAACTCCCTTCTCCCTGAAAGTGGCAATTGTAAATGACCCCTGTGGGGCTTTTGAAACACATTTCCAAATGAAGCCATTGTATATAATGTATAATCACATTTATAAAGCTGTGGTTTAGCTTTTGTGTAGCCATGATTTGTAATCTTGATCGTGCCTCTGATTTAGACCACTTTTCATACAAGAATTTCTTATGCTCTATATAATAAGTTATAATTATAACTGTGATACGTGCCGTTAATTCACATTTAAGGGCAACAACACAGCTTTATAAATACACTAGCATTTTTACACTAGTTTTTACATAATTTTTCTTTTTTTTGTCATTTGTGCATGCACCTTTTGAATATGGCTCATATGATAATAAAGTTCATGTCAACATATCAGTTGACATTTTACAATGCTGTAAGACTATAATGGTTACTACTGTGATGTACACTTCCTCGCTGCTCTGCACTTATCCTCTAACATAGGATAGTTCTTGATGCATGATATTCCCATGTGGCCAAATATCGATGTGCCCATCAGGAAATGGCACTCCTGGCCGTGTCAACATAATCCTGGCTGTGTCAACCCACAGATCTGGCAGGGAAACAATTTTGGGATGATAGGTACATTTTAGAAAGTTTATATGGGTTAGTGCAAATGATGTTTTCCTTTAATTAGAAGAAATGTAATAAATAATACAGAATTCTCCATTCATTTTACACTGTAAATTTTCAGAGACCTTTATCTGTTGCATTGTTAAGGCTAATTTATGATTGCACAATCCCTAATTAGAATTATTTATATTAATGCAATGTTAGAGGTAGGGCAGCATGGTGGCCAATGGCTGTCATTATATTGTTGGGGTCCTATGTTCAATTCATGCAGGTATGGGACCTTTATCCAGAATGCTTGGGACCAGGGGTTTTCTGGATAACGGATGTTAAAATAATAAGTTAAATAATACCAATAGTCTGGTTTTGCTTTCAATAAGCATTAATTATGTCTTAGTTTGTATCAAGTACAAGGTAAGGTTTTATTATTACAAAAAAAAAAATACTTTTTAAAAATTTGGATTATTTGGATAAAATGGAGAATGGAACCTTTGTGTAATTCGGAGCTTTCTGGCTAACGGATCCCATACATGTAGCAGGTCACTATAAATGCGAGGAATTTGGATGTTTTTTCCTTTCTTCCAAGGATTACCTCCAGGTATTCTGGTTCCCTCCTTCACTTGAAAAACACACAGGCTGGTTAATTCATGAAACTAGCCATCGTGTTTGTGAATGTGATTGGGACCTTAGATTGTAAGATCTGCTGTAAATGATGTATAATCTCTGTAATATATATATCCCCATATAAGTAAAGGATAAGAAGTTGTGGCAGTTCTGCACATTGCCCTGCAGGTGCGCACAATTTATAAATGATCTGGCACAACATGTTGCACAACGTTTATTGCAGTAGATGCGATGACACTGGGATTGTAGGAAAACAGTTGCATTGTAGATAACCTAGTTAATTGCTCCAATTTTATGCACTTTATTTTAGTAGCCACAATTATGCCAGTTACAATAATTGCATTGCATTGTGGGTTAAATATGGCAAATTGCCATTATTTTTTGGAATGTGCTTTACTTTAGTCAATGAGCCCTATAGTGTTTAAGGGAAAAAAAACAATGTGATCTAAACTCACATCAAATGTAAAGAATGGACCAATGCACTAAAATCCTCTTAATCAGCATCTGTGTGTAATTTTTAAATAACTTCAATAAAAGGTATCAGTATTCAGGGAAGCAAGCCGGCCCAGCTCCTGGAATTGTGCAGAAGTGCTTTGAGAGAAGTAGCAGTAATTGATTGCTCTGAAGCGAGCCAATACATAACATTTAATACTCCAAAGGGTATAACACTTCAGATATCAAGCTCCTACAGCTTATTTATAAGGCAGAATTGTAGTTACAAGCACAGACTGGAATGACTTATTGATTCGGGAGATATTAGATGCTATGGATCAACTGTAACAGTAGCAAATTTATGTTGAGGCAGCCATAAATCCCTGTCTCCCTGAAGGCAAATGATTTCAATCCATTGCTCTTTTAAAATAAACTATAGTTTCTCCTATAATTGTGTTTGAAAAAAAAAGATAAATTATGTAAATACACTTAATTCAGCCTTTCTGGATTTAACAGACTTTTGAATCTGTCAGAAAGTCATCCGACCTGCTTTATGGGGCTACCACATGGAATGATATCTTGATCTCCATTTTTCCTTACTGGCTTCTGAAATCCTGTTATTTGCTGGATTTAAGTGGCTGCCTGTGCCTATTAATATTGTCTTCCATTTATCAGTCTACCAGTTGTTGCTGCATTACAAACTCACAAAATATGAGGCAAGGCCACACAACGCCTAAAGGTGCTGCTTGGCTGCTGAATAGATCAGTAATAGCACATGGAACCTTTAAGATGGTCATGTAAACATTACGGGTCACATGACTGCAGTTCTTTACCAAGAAGGGGGGAGATCAAGAGGTTAACCCTTTCACTGCCAGCCCATTTGGTCACTCGTAAACTTTTATTGCCAGACTGTTTTTGTGCTCTTTCAGTTTTGGGGCCATTCAGTTTACCCAGGTAAACAATATATTGTTTTTTTTTTTTTTTCAGGGCAACCTAAGCTTTCAAAATATACTATCTTTTTGATGCAATTCTACTGTAATAAGATATAGGCTTCAAAATGTCAAAAAATTCTAAATTTAAAAAATTTAAAAAAACAAGTTTTTCCATAATATAAACAAATATAGTAGAAACATAATTTATTTTATGCAGGAAAATACAGCTGATTTGAAAATTCCCATATGAATGCTCCAATGCCAAATATGTATAATATTATGTAGATTTCTGACTTGTGTGGGTCCAACCTCCCAGCAATACACTCCCAAAATTCAAAGCACTGTTCCAGAAATCTGATCTGTTCAGATTTCAAGGACAAAAAGTCCACTAAAAATAGGTTTTACTTACTATAGCAAACCATACATTTTTGCAATCTAAAATAAGTAAATTTGTCTTTCTACTCCAATCTACATAGTTAAACTACTTTCCTAAATTTACAGGATTTTATAACATTAGGACATTTTTGAAAGCTCAAAGTTATAATTTTGCAGCATCATATCACTCACATATCATTAGGTATGAAGGCCAGGGGTCTGCTGAAAGTTTGATGCCCAAATGCATACAGTAGTATATGGCATTCAGGGCCCCCAAAATTAAGACACCCTGTATGATCTATCATCCGTTGTCATTCCAGCTACTGTAAAATCAACACATTTACTGTATTTCATGTGGGGGTAAAGCTACTACATTGTAGCTTTTTACAACAATGTTCTGAACATTTCCTAAAGTTGGCACTTTGTATGAAATTCACCTCAAATCTTCCACTTTGCAGCATCTTTTCACCCACTTTAACTACCCAGATAAAATCACCTTAAATGTCAAGGCCATTGGTTCACTGAATAGTTTGAGAGTTACCTAAGAATGTGACATGTGCAGGCTCCAAAATTTACTTTGTGCATACTAATTTGATGACTTATAGCTACACTAATTTATACACACACCACCAGGTTTACGTGTGATAAAAACTCAAAAAAAGTAAAAAAAAAACAAAAAAAACAAACATATTTTTGGAAAGTACACATTATGACAAATCAAAAATAGGTAAAGCAGTCTTTCAACACCAAACTACCAAACTGCAAAGCTTTCCTAAACTCAGAGGTTTTTCTAAAAATTGCCTAAAAATGTTGCAATTTGCCACATTTATCTCAAACAATGTTTTATATACAAAGACAAAATCACCCTAAATATGAATGCCAGAGGTCTACTGAATACTTGAAAACCAGATAAAAAACTTGCATATGAATTTTCTCGTCTGCCAACTCAGCTGCTGCAGACAGAGCCCCCCCGACTGCATATTATGTTTCCTAAAGCTGGCCATAGACGCAAAGATCCGATCGTACCAATCAACGTACGATCGGACTTTCCCATCTCCCGACCCTCCAGTAACCGTTCAGATCAAAGTCTTACCATTCCGATCAAATAAAGTAGTAAAAGAACAGATCAGCAGATATTCTGCCCCTGACAGCAATCGTACGAAAGTTATGTCTGAATCCACGATTCGTACGATCGGATCGTTACGTCTATGGCCAGCTTAAGACCCCCTAACTATACAGAGCCCCAGAAAACTATATATTTTGGAAAGTACACATTCTGACAAATCCAACATAGGTAAATACATCATTTCTACACCAAACTACCAAACTACAAAGCTTTTCTAAACGTAGAGGTATTTACGTCATTTCTGAAAATCGCCTAAAAATGTTGCAATTTGCTGCATTTATCTCACACAATGTTTTTAGGGGTAATCAAAACAGTAAAATGAATAAGTAAAAAAAAAAACTTTTTTGTGTATACGTGTGTGTGTGTGTGTGTGTGTGCACTTCTAAAAGTTGTGTGACAATGTGTAAGTGTGTATAAAAGTGGGCAAAACTGTGCAAACTAAAAAAACAAAAGAATGTCATCTTTACTAAAATGTTTGTTGAAAGTTAAACTATACCCCCAAAATGAATACTTAATCAATAGATAGTTTATATCAAATTAAGTGGCATATTAAAGAATCTTACCAAACTGGTATATATATTTAAGTAAATATTGCCCTTGAACAGGCTTTTACATCTGTTAAGAGGAAGTCCCCTCTCCAATGATGTGTACTGCAAAATGGGGCTATTATTGGGATTAAATAGAGGTGGGGGGAGTGCTCTGTTTGTTTTTCACTCCAGTTGAACCGAAACGTTGAGTAATAAATCTTTCTTTTAGTGCATTAATATTATTCTTCAAATCCTAGGAGTGATGTCCTTGGTCCAGTATATATATATATATATATATATATATATATATATATATATATATATATATATATATATATATATATATATATATATATATATATATATGAAAAGCCATTCATCAGTTGGATTGTGGAATGTCCTTAATCTACAGAATGCTATTTTAAAATATAATCTAATAAACTGCCATTTTGAACAAATTAATTTTAGTAAAGTGATTTCAGATGCAAAATGGCGAGCTCCGTGCCTTGGAATCCTGGTTTTGATTGATTGTAAAGCTAGCCTGATAGAATTGATGGCTCAGTTTCCCTTATTTGTAATCTTTGGAACACAATGAATTAGAGGGTGGGGGAAAAAAGACATTTCCAAAACCAGATTGGACAGATTTGGACACTCTCCCAGCTTGAGTTTCATTAACTTTGGTAAAAATTGCACCATTTGTGCATCAGTATCTTTGTTTTCTGTTACTTTCTCTGTAGCACACCACTTTAGCCAGTTGTAATGGACTGGCTGAGATGAACTCTTCCTCCTGAAGAGGGAGCTAGTTAGCTAGCTAGCCAAACCATATTTGCTCTCTCTATATGTCATGGGCATCATAGCTCTTGCAGAAACACAACTTTCAGCATCTCCCATCAGCAATGCTATATTTCTACAACATCTGGACTTTTAATGGGGATAATATTATGTAAAGTCATTCCAACATTATAGTGATTTATATTTAAAATAGGGCCGTCTCTGTGAACTTGCCCCCTGAGCTGGATATATTTTTACGTGTTTTTGCTGAATTAGAGGCGCTCTGCACAAAGCGATCTGTGCGGTCACACATCAAGTACCCCCGAGGACAGTAAATATGCCCTTTTTGAAAATATAATTTGGAATATAATGTCAATATCATGTCAAACCTCACGTGCTGGTCAGTTGAAGGGTTGGGAGTTTTAGCACTGAACATGGGAATGTCTTTAACATGGAAAGCCTTATGCAGTGTCAGTAGGGTTATAGGGCCATATTTTACTCATAATGTGTTCAGGTTTTACAGGGCAACCACAGAAACTAGGACTGTTTCGGTATTAGGGGAAATTTGTGGGTGGCTTGCCATGCATTCTGGTGCGTCTGTTTAGCACTAAGCAAGAACTGTAATTACTGTCTATTCCAAGATAATCTACAGTTTTATAGCCGCTTGAATACTATGGCTCTATTATACAAACTTAAACAGTGAACTAAGGAGGATGACCAATTAAGTAACATGTTTCTAAACCATTTTTATACACTGAATTATTTACAAGATAGGATTATGTCCTGCAAAACAATTTCCTACTCTAGAAGCTGTGTCTGACATAGATTATGGATTGCTCTGCAGGAAGCAAATATTAATTAAAATAATATTTTTTTGCTTTCCACCAACTTTTTTTTTGCATATGAACCAAAATCAATCTCATACACTAAGATGTGATACTGTATGTGTGGTGGGCATATTGCCCTCTAGTGATTAAAATAAGAATAACCGAATGAAGATACAACAGCTTATGGAATCAATGCACTCTTAACACACACAGTAATGTACAGATGGCTTGGTTTTTCAGTGCTGCAGTAATCACTGCTGAAAATTGCCTAATACTTACCCTATGATTTAAATGCATTGCAGCAAAATTACTTTGGTAAAATAGGTTTATAATAATATATATTGAGAAACACAAAAATGCCCCAGGCACCAGACCACTGACAGCCTTCTGACAGTTGCAGAGCTCAGAGGGCTTCTGATAAAAACAATGTGTTAATCATCAAGGTTATAAAATGGGTGGAGGTTTGGTGTCTATAGCAGCAATGGAAAAAAGCACATACCTTCTTGACTTATCCTTATGTATTGGGATTCCAGGAAATTTTATAGTCCAGCAATGTTGGGGACTCCTCGATTTAGTACATACTGTTAATATTCTCTGTCCTCACCCCAGTGTCTCTTTACTGGCACTTACCAAGTGCAAAACCACAAAAATTATCCCATAACTCTGTAGTATATTATATAAAATGATTTTTAATCAAAAATCATGGTAAAAAAAAATATGCATACAGACCCCGAGGTATCCTGCCTTACTTGTTTCATACCCTCTGATACTTAAAGGGATACTGTCATGGGAAAAAAATTATATCAAAATGAATCAGTTAATAGCGCTGCTCCAGCAGAATTCTGCACTGAAATTTCGAATGACTTCGAAATTCTACATTTTTGAATTCAAAAATTCACTTCGACCATTAGTAAATGGGCCCCATTATGTCCATGTTGCTTAAAGGGATCCTGTCATTGGAAAACATGTTTTTTTCAAAATGCATCAGTTAATAGTGTTACTCCAGCAGAATTCTGCATTGAAATCCGTTTCTTAAAAGAGCAAACAGATTTTTTTATATTCAATTTTGAAATCTGACATGGGGCTAGACATTTTGTCAATTTCCCAGCTGCCCCTGGTCATGTGACTTGTGCCTGCATTTTAGGACAGGCTGCTGTTTTTCCTTCTCAATGTAACTAAATGTGTCTCAGTGGGACATGGGTTTTTACTATTGAGTGTTGTTCTTAGATCTACCAGGCAGCTGTTATCTTGTGTTAGGGAGCTGTTATCTGGTTACCTTCCCATTGTTCTTTTGTTTGACTGCTGGGGGGGAAAAAGGGAGGGGTGATATCACTCCAACTTGCAGTACAGCAGTAAAGAGTGATTGAAGTTTATCAGAGCACAAGTCACATGACTTGGGGCAGCTGGGAAATTGACAAAATGTCTAGCCCCATTTCAGATTTCAAAATTGAATATAAAAAATCTGTTTGCTCTTTTGAGAAATGGATTTCAGTGCAGAATTCTGCTGGAGCAGCACTATTAACTGATTCATTTTGGAAAAAATGTTTTTTCCCATGACAGTATCCCTTTAATCATGCTCCTTCTGGGAAAAGAAGAGGAAGGGCTAACAGGAATTAGAAGTTTAAAAGCAATAGAGAGGTGAAATGATTGGGGGCTGCCAAGTTCTTAGTCACCCCTATCCCTGGCCAGTGCTTGTATTCTTAAAAAAAATGCACCAGACAAGAGTACTTATCCTGTGATCGACCCACATTTTCTCTGGGGTCCCAGTCACCCCTTGCTCCACTTTGGGTGAGTGCATGCACTATACATAAATGTTTTCCAGCATCAATAGGCACAGGGCATGGGATTTCTGAGACATAAACAAAATGGCAGTATGTTGCTTGCAGAAAAAGTAAATTTTTTTTTAAGAAAATGAGCGCGAGGCTAGGAATTAAGTAACTAAAACCATTGTGATGTGACAACCTGGCACCCCTGTGTTCGGCCTAGCAGCGGAGGTGCTCAGAGGAGCACACTGAGTGACATCAATTTTCTATTTCAGTTTAAACTACAGAGAAATCATTTTTGGTACATAAATAAAGTTTATTCTTTATTTGCATATTTATACAATTAGAAATCTTACAACTGTTTTTTTACCCAAGCTTTACTCAGATTTAGTTGAAGTACTGTTTCTGGCGAGCTCCAGTAGGAAACTTCACGTGATCTGTGTAATTGTGGCTTTGTGTTCTTCCTAATGGAGCTGGAAGCCTAAATGTAGTATTTGTAGCAGTGAAAAACTAAATAGCAGTATGCTCCCCCTCCTCATTTTAGATTACAGGGTAATTTGCACAGTTGTCTCTGTATATTTGATAACAGCAAGATGAATGTTGGAGCACAATCTCCAAGTTTGGGCCACCTACATTAGAGAGCTACAGGTGTCCACTGTTTTACAGGATTCTCTACTTCTATAAGCCTATTACCTTTTAAAAATCATAAATAACAAACTATGCACACACTGAATCCAGGATTTAGCCAAATTCTAGCACTATTTGCACGATTCGGAAGCATCCTTAGTTCTCAACCAATCCTTAAAATGATTCTACAAAAAAGCACTGCACAACTGAAGCCAAAAATTGTTTCAGACTTTTTTCAGATTTCTTTGAAATTTAGTCAGTTTTAAATTTGCAAAATATGGTTTTGGCTTTATTTGGTGTATGTGCCAATTTAATGAAGGATCTGGTGCATCCCTTAATAAGTAACTATAACTAGGCGCAGTAAACATATATGCAGCAAGATGTTATCTCCATTATGGTGGGCCTATGGAAAAACTACTGCAGAAAAGTTTATAGGCAGTTGTGCTATTTTGAGAGGTTTTGCAATAAGAGCAAAATTTGTAAATTCATAATAGCTGTAAATGCCTTCCTGGAAAGATCATACAGCTCTTCTTTATCGCTGCAGCTGGATTGGTCTTACTTACAGACAGGCCCTTTTCCAGATAGATTGCACAGAAAAGTTCTCAGGTCTAAGGAGGCTCATAGAGAATACTCTTAACATAGCAAAGAAAGTTTTGAGTAGAAACACATGTGCTTTTTACATTTTAACATTTGTGGCAGATATATTTTATTGCACATTCATGTATAAAATAGTCTTTTTTAGAATGTTGTGACCTGTCATTTGAAAAATGTGCCAAATGCTTCAAGGTACTATTCCAAGCCATCATCTTCCAGGCAGATTTAGCGTTTTAGTGGTTAGTTTTTTCTATAATTCTTTAGCTTGGATTACACAATAATCAAGTGTAACAACAAATAAATCATGCATTTTTCAGGCAAATTGCTTTAGATTTCAGGATTCATTTATTGAACAGAGATCAGCAAGTAGAGGCTTCCTGTTTTTGTTCCTGTTTCACAGGCAAAATATATTCTAGACAACATACTATCAGTGGAACATTATATTATATGTTGGTGTTAAGGATGTGGGTCAATTGATATAATGATGTGTTTGAATTTGGATAAGGAAAGGGTTATATAAATATGACAGGTTGAAATGAGACATCTGCTTTAGGATTGATTGGTCAAGTATGTAGCTACACATTCTAGTGTTACACACAGTTTATATATTGTTTTGATCTGGAAAAATATCAGCTTTTCTTATGATCACTTTACAGGTTCTTTAAGCGAAGTGGAAAAAATAAGGTAGTGTAGATATGTAAGGGAGTTGCGTGTAACTGCAAAGCCAAACAGCCAACCAATGCATTAACCAGGAACTCATGATTGTCGCTTCACAGCTTTTTCTACAGTTGATTTTGTCTCACAGTAAAAAAAAGGTTTGGGACCCCTGGGTAAGAAGATGATGCTGAAAAGGGATGGAGCAAAAAGTATGAAAAGTAAAGCTTCACGCCGGATTCATATGTTGTTTTTTAATCTGCAGAAATGTCATTTTAACCTACTTGTGACAAACCCCACAATTCTAATGAAAATAAATGAGTTCTAATGCTTAGAATCCCCTTTTGTGTCATCTGCCATACATGGGGTTGTTTATTCTAATGATAATGTTTGCATTGAGCTCTACTGCAGATACGCCAGTGTTTATATGTGCAGGCTGGTCCATGTGTTCATGTGCAGGCTGGCTTATTTGAGCACGACTAAATAAAATATCCTTTGTATTCTTTTTTTTTTTTTTTTTGAAGTACGAGTGTCTAGTCAAACAACTGGGTGAATGGACGGAAGCAGGGACGGTTATCCTTTCATTGGCACTCTAAATATCGACAGGAGGCAGGCAGGAAAAACACATCACCTCTATGCATAAAATAAAATATATCTGAACATTAATAAAATAAACACTTCAACAAGAAAATATTACTATACAGAAATATGTTTGCAACTTTTTCTTCTGTTCATTTACCTGTTTTTTCTTAGATGTCTTTGGCATTTTGATAAGTTGGCAACATAGGGGCAGATGTTCCTGCTAATATGAACATTTAAAACCATACTTAGTGGGCTAGAATACCAATGGCTGAATTCCAGGGAAGGGAAGGAAGTAATAACCAAAAGTGTAATAAAATATATGGGAGCACCAAAGTGACGATAGGTGTGAGGATTTGGCTGATTTTTTGCAATTAAAACAAATGCTCACCAGCCTAAGACCTTTATCAAACTGCTGAAAGTCCCTGCTATAGATATGAATAACAGTAAAGGCTTATTTTTAATGATAAAAGTTCATAGGAAAGGCTCAAACCATTTGCCTCTCTTTAAATATATATGTCATCATAATATATCAGAATTATAAAAAAAAACCCACAACATCCATATTAATCTGTTAAATACTCATAATTTCACACAAATGAATCATATTCTCATAAGAGCATCGTTGCTAGGATTCCATATTCATTTTGGCAGTGGTCTGAATGAGTGGATCGCATAATCAGAACGTTCATTTGCCTGATTCCCACTTGAACTATCAGATCATCAGAATTACAAGAATCGTTTAATGTTTGAGTGGATTCCCATTAGTCATTTTCTTTTTCAGCAGATGTAATTATATTTTATCTCTTTCTGTATGCAGAGTTCATTCATACAATATCAGAATGGTAAATTAAAAACAACCCTCATATTATCCTACAAATTACTCAAATTCTCACACAAATGATTATTATTACTATTATTGACCATTATTGACATTTAAATGCTGATTAAGGCTGCATAGGAAAAGGCAGATTATGCTTTTCTCCCATATTATGCCTTGTCTTTAACAGTATATATCTGGAGCCCATGTGAAACTGCACTTCAGCAGTGACTTGTGTTTTGACTATGGATCAAGCAAGGAATGTGTGGTAAATCTAGTTTTTCCTCTGTGTAACATCCTTGTCTCCTGCTAAGTACATCCCCAATCAGCTTCACCTTTTCAGATAACCTAGTAGGACACTCAAGTGTTTAACCTTCTTTTGATATGTTATCTGGAGCTCCAAGGAACTGTGAGTACATATGATGTCATGCCTTTTTCATTATTCTTCTAACATTTATGTTCCATAATTCTACATATTTCCGCCAGCCCCCATATGGTTAGTATTTTGCAAGCAGAATATCATACTCAGTAATTCAAAATATGTTACTCCCATAACTAGCATGATCTGTAATCTTTGTTTGGCAACACTTAGGGGGTTATTTACTAGGGATGCACCGAATCCAGGATTCGGTTCGGGCTTCGGCCAGGATTCGGTTCGGGCTTCGGCCAGGATTCGGCCTTTTTCAGCAGGATTCGGCCGAATCCTTCTGCCTGGCCGAACCGAATCCGAATCCTAATTTGCATATGCAAATTAGGGGCAGGGAGGGGAATTGCATAACTTTTTGTCAGAAAACAAGGAAGTAAAAAATGTTTTCCCCTTCCCACCCCTAATTTGCATATGCAAATTAGGGTCCGGATTCGGTTCGGTAATCGGCCGAATCCTTCGTGAAGGATTCGGGGGTTCGGACGAATCCAAAAAAGTGGATTCGGTGCATCCCTATTATTTACTAAACCTCAAATTTTTTTGATCTAGCTTTTTTGAGATTTATTATACCCTGAGGCTGGTAAAATCCAGAAAACGAAAATCTGTCGAGGTCATGTATAAGTCAATTGGAGAGGCACCTATCCCAATTTGATGTTATTGTGGGTTTAGCCCGAAAATCTGACTTTTTTTGGGGTTTTCCGGCAAAAACTCAAAAACAAATCAGAAAAAAAGCCTGAGAAATACATACAATCTAAATTTTTGCTTGATTTTATCTAGTTTTTTTTTTTTAAATAAAATATGAGATAAACTCAGATTTTAGTAAATAACCCCCTAAATAACATGGAAGTAGCCCATCTACTGCTGGAACAATTTGTGATATATTAAGGTAGGCAGCAACTGGTTAAAAACACCAAGGAATTTGTTAAAAAAGAGACCCACAAAGAGACAGTGTAACACTAATTATGGTGACAGTCCCATTGAGAGTTCATCTCAGGGCTCCATATGGCATTCTGGTTAGATAAACCTCATTAACTAACCAAACCCCATTTCCGATCGTATTTCCTTTCCACTGCAATAAACCACAGCTAGTAACATGTGTGCATATTTTTTAATTGTAATGCTTTGAAATGTTTTCACTTGTGATTTTTCACCCTGCATATCTGCAATCAGCATAGTGTCTTAAAACGGAGAGTGTCTTCCAGATGTTTTCCTTTCATTTAGATTTGTAATGGTACTATTGATTGTAAATGTGGAGAGCTTCATATTTCCACAAGATAGAGCAGTGCTTATAATTACAATGTGTATTGGAATGTATAGTTGGTATAGCAAAGGAGGATGAAGTTGAGATAAGCTATCTTGCTATGCCAGACTGAAACTCCAGTTGCATTAACCTTGTTTTAGTCTATAATATTGGCACCATATTTTTCATAATATTGATAGTTTTTAGCATATTATTAAATCATATATACAGGTATGGGAACCATTATCCGGAAACCCATTAGCCAGAAAGCTTCGAATTGCGGGAGGCCATCCCAATAGACTTCATTTTATCCAAATAATCAAAATTTTTATTAATCTCCTTCTTTTCATGTAATGATAAAACAGTAGCTTGTACTTGTAACAGTCGGCACCCAACACCAGAACAAATGCCGAGCACCCTGGTCTCGGCTCGTGCTTCATCTGTAGTGTGACCGCCTTTGGCTTCGGGAGGAGCCCTCAGCTAGGTCACGGCCAGCACCCAATACCAGAACAAGTGCCAAGTACCCTGGTCTCTGCTTCACCAGTAGTGTGACCACCTTTGGGCTTCGGGGGGGAGGCCTCAGCTTACTTGGGTGCCACCTGGACTTACCTGGACTTAACGAGAGGTACAAGGCGAGATGTTCTGGCTGGCAAAGGGGCACGGCTGGTAGCAGTCTTTGGGCCAAAGTTCACGGTACAAAAGGATTAGGCAGAAGGATGGTCAGACAGGCTGGGTCGAGGCAGGCGGATATCAGAATCCTCAGGCAGGCAAGGGTCAAAACCGGGTAGTCAATCAAGGGGTTAAGCAGGAGAGTTGTCGTAGGCAGGCAAAGGTCAGGATACAGATTGTTGGATTGTCAGGAAGCAGGCTGGGTCAAACATGGATAATCAGACCACAGTTCAAAGACAGACGCACAAGACTCAGGAAACCACCAGTTCTATCATGGGCAATGTCAGTACACTGAATGGCCCTTAAATAGCTCAAATTTCGCACCAAAAACGTGCAAAAACGTGCTGGTGCACCGCGCACGCCCTAGGACAACATGGTGCCGGCGGCACCGCCACACAGGTATCTTTCTTACAAGCTACTTGGATGCCACCAGGACATAAACAAGAGGTGCAAGGCTATAGGTTCTGGATAGGCAGAGGGGCACGACTGTAAAAGTCTTTGGGCAGAATGTTGTAGTACAAGGCGTTGGGTCGGGGCAGGCAGAGAATAAACGTAGTCAGGCAGGCAAGGGTCAAACCAGGAAGTCAATCAGAGGGTTAATCAGAAGAGGTAGTCGGTAATCAGGCAAGGGTCAGGATTCAGAGGTCAGAATAGTCAAAAGCCAGGCAGGGGTCACAACAGGAATCAAACAGGTTCAAAACAGGATTAGCAAAGCTCAGGAAGCACCAGGAGCAAACTCCTATCATGGGCAAGGTCCCACAGCCCTAATGGGCTTTTAATAGTTTTGAATTTCGCGCCATTGTGCACTGACGTCATTGCCTTTAAATCCCCCAAGAACACGCCGCACGCTCCCTAAGATGCCGGCACCTGTGGCCTAATGGAGGCTACTCGTCGTGGCGGGTGTCCCGCCGAGGGGGTGACAGGCGTCCCTGCCGTCCCCCCACTAGACCACCAGGTACGTTCTTTACAGTACTTCATCCAAACTAAGATATAATTAATCCTTATTGGAAGCAAAATCAGCCTATTGGGTTTATTTAATGTTTACATGATTTTCTTAGGTAGATTTAAGGTATGATGATCCAAATTACAGAAAGATCAGTTTTCTGGAAAGCCCCAGGTCCCGAGCATTTTGGATAATAGGTCCGATACCATACCTCCCAAAATTTGCCGCGCAGAGTGCTGTGAAAATGTTTTGAGCACACCCCTTTTGTGGCCACTCCCCCTAATTACCATGCCAATTTTACAAAATTTGCCAGGTTATGAAAGTTTGAACACATTTCTGTAGTTTTTATGTTTAATTACAGTTTTACTAATGAAGGTGAATTGCCCTTTAAGCTGTGAGTCTAACTTCTCCCAAGGGACAAAACTGTTACAAATGTATCTTAAGTTTCTACTCAATTAAGTTAGAAACATTGTATCTTTTTTGGCTGTTCAGTGCAGAGAAATTGGGACTTTCCAGTACAAATGCAGGACTGGGGGTTGAGCTGTCAATAGAGGGACTGTCCCACTCAAAAACGGGACAGTTGGGAGGTATGCAATACCTGTACATATTTTAAAATCCCCCTTATCTTTCTTGGTATTGATGTGCTCCCAACTTTGTAAATGCTTTCTTAATCTTGTACAGTGTTGCTCTTATGCAAAACAAATACGCAGTTTCATCAAAGATTATTTTATATTTGTCATCATTGGAATACATATTAGTCAGCCATTTCCTGTTTATAATATAATACACAGAAACAAGGCATCCATTCATTAGGGTTCTTTATAGTATAATCTACAATAAAAGCACCAAGCACAAACATGGCATTGGTCAATTTAATGCTGAAATAATATCTAAACAACTTATCAAAACAGGTGTGGAATCCATTGTTCAGAAACCAGATTTCCAGAAAACTCTGATTTACGGAAAGGACATCTCCCGTAGCCTCTATTTTATCCAAATAATCCACATTTATCAAAATGATTCTATTTTTTTTCTGTACTTTAATAATAAAACATTACCTTGTACAAGATCCAAACTAAGTTATAATTGATTTTTTTTGAAAGCAAAACTAATCTATTACGTTTATTTAATGTTTACATAGTTTTCTAGTAGACTTATGATATGAAGATCTAAATAAAAGAAATATCCCTTACCTGGAAAGCCCCAGGTCCTGAGCATTTTGGATAACAGGTCCCATTCCTGTACCATCAAAGGGTGTTTTCTAAATGATCCCTATTTTTTGCAAGCATTCTGTAGCTATTCCATAATCCATCATTAGACCCTGCCCAGAAACTCCATTTAGGCGCTTTTACATTGTACTAGATTAAGATGCTGTTTTAATCTAAAGTCAAAGATGTTTATATGAAATTCCTATCTCTATTGATATAACACTGCTACTGTCTGTTGCACATATAAGCAGGACTTTATACCATATAAGTATTATGTTATAATTATAAGTATTGTATATATATATATATATATATATATATCTATCTATATATATATATATATATAGTGACTAAAGTACCCCCTCTTGTAAAATATAAGAATAAGTTACCGAGGAGTTTCATGACCATATCAAATATTTTGCAACTGGGGGTACTTTATTTATTATAATACAAACGTTTCAGTGAGTCTTGTGACAGAAATGACATCAGAACTCACTGTTTATAGGAATATAATTTACTAGATATTTACAAGATATTCATATATATAGTATATTAAATGCTAATATCGTAGCTACAACCAATCTTTCCTAACATTACTTCTCTTCTCTACATTGCCTACTTTAGTGAATGTTTGGCTTAGATTTTAGGATAGTTGGTATGTATTGAAAAACCTATCAAGTACGAACTGTCCGTTGCTCTTCTGTGTGACTTAGATCAGTGAATTCAATCAAACTTTGTTTGAATGTGCCCAGAGATATTGTAGGATAAGTTTTGTTTACACTATAATTTATAAGTCAAGGCAAAGTTGTAACTACATTTGTACATGTAGAATGATATGTTGCCACCTAAAAAAAGTCATTAAAAGGTAATCATGAAAGTGAATTTGGGCCACATTCCCAATATACAGGCACCCATTCATTCACTGCAATTGGAAACTGGAAATGTAACAGTGGGAATGCATGATGGTTTAATAATTCAAAAGGAATTGACTTCACTAATCCAATGAAATCATGAAGCTAAAACCCACTGGTCTAAAGTCTCTTTTATTTCAGGGCCTTATGAAGTCTTGTCTCATTTAATAACCTGTTGTGTAACAAATGTGTAAATGGATAGTATAGCAGACAGGATGTTTTCTATGTGAAGGACAAAATTACATTTGATCCTGTTAAGACATTGACGCATAGAACTTAAATTTAATGCTCATCCCTGTATACTAAAACGTAGTATAAGCAACTTCTTTCTAAAGGTTTTTAATGTTCATTTCTCAGTATGATTATTCATAGTTATTCATTACAGAGAACTAAATGAACCCATTGATGGTCATTTCTAAAGATCATAGTTATAAAAAAACGAACAGATGTTTTTTCCACATATTTTACTATAAAACAGATAAATGTCTCTGAAGCTCTGAATCCAGACCTGTCCATAAAATGCTCCTTAAGCAAACACTTAGGGGCTGATTCATCAAGGGTCGAATATCGAGGGTTAATTAACCCTCGATATTCAACTGGGAATTAAAATCCTTCGACTTCGAATATCGAAGTCGAAGGATTTTAGAGCAAATAGTTCGATCGAACGATCGAAGGAATAATCCTTCGATCGAACGATTAAATCCTTAGAATCTAATGATTTGAAGGATTTTAATCCAACGATCGAAGGATTATCCTTCGACCAAAAAAACTTAGGAAAGCCTATGGGGACCTTCCCCATAGGCTAACATTGACTTCGGTAGCTTTTAGATGGCGAACTAGGGGGTCGAAGTTTTTCTTAAAGAGATAGTACTTCGAATATCGAATGGTCGATCAGGATTGTACCCTTATAGCAATATTGCTTGCAAAAAGTTTCTCAAGCTATCAATAACCAGCAACTGTAATAAAATGTTGAATAATCTTCAAATGAGTATCGCAACTGATTTGTGTAAAGATGACACTATGGGGCAAATTCACTAACCGGCGAAGTGGCTAACGCTAGCGAAAATTCACCAGCATTACGTCATTTCGCGACTTCGCCAATTTACTAAAAGTGTCCCTGGCGAAAATTCACTAGCAAAGCAGATAGACTAGTGCACCTTCGCAGCCTAACGCCAGGCGAAGTTGTACTCTGGCGAAGGGGCGAAACGACGCAAATTTACTAAGTTTTTTTTCGGAATGTTACCTCTTTCACCAGAGTTTACTTCGCTAGGTCAGACCCGGCGAAGTGCAATAGAGTAGATAGGAGTTTGTAATAAAAAAAGTTGAAAAACTTTCTAAGTCTCAAAAAATGCTGGCGTTTTTTTTACTTTTTATAGGGCGATAGGCTGAAAAAAGATCAAATTTTTTTTAGGGTACCCTCCTTCCCCCCCTACTTTTGTTAACATAGGCTTGTGTAGTTTTAACTATTTGCTGCAGCATACACGTCCATTCAAATTTCTATTTCACACTGTATGCAAATTAGCCTTCTCAAGCGCAACGTCGAACCGATGATCGGAACATCGCTAGTGCAACTTCGCAAACGATCGGTAACTTGTGCACAAGTTCAGATCTTCGTGAGTTTGCTCAGCCCTGGCGGATCTACGCCTGGCGAAGTGAGGCGAAGGCAACGCTGGCACAACTTCGGAGGTAAGTAAATTTGCCCCTAAGTGCTTTGTTCCTGCAAAGTGAGTCGGAAACATTAAACACAGTATTCCTAATTCCCTGAACTATGTCATTCATACCCATTCTTGATTGCAGGTATAGGATTATATGACTATTATCAGGAAACGCATGGGTGTTTTCTGAAAACACTTGAAATAGTTTTGGCACCAATATGGATTTATGCACCTTAGTTAGGATCAAGTACAAGGTATGGTTTTAGTAATACAGAAAAAGGAAATTGTTTAAAAAAATCAACAAATTATTTGCTTAAAATGGAGTTTATGGGCGATGGTCTTCTTGTAATGCATAGCTTTCTGGATAATGGTTTTCGGATACCTGAATAATAAAGCCAAAATTGTGTAATAAAAATGCTGGTGAGCACTGGAAAGCACCTTCTATTGAACTAATTCATGTAGTGGGATATTTTTATTAAGAGATTTAAGCCCCTGTAAATGCAAAACGACCTATTGCCATTGTTTCAATTTAAGTAGAAGAAAAGGAAAAAATGTAGGTCACGCGTCCTCATAAAGTAAGGTAAAAATTCTTTTTTATTGATCCATTAAAAACCATGCGTGGCTGCTGTGGATTATTATAGGCTTTAATTAAGGAGTGTTCCCGAAACGCGTCAGGTGAATAATCCACAGTAGCCACCGTGGTTTTTAATGGATCAATAAAAAATTAGTTTTACATTACTTTATAAAGAAGCGTGACCTACATTTTTCCCTTTTTTTCTACTTTGATTAATTGCAGTTTTAAGGAGCTCTGTATGGTGTAGGCACACTGAATCGATTGCAGGCCTTCTGGGATACTAAGTAAAGGGAGCAGGGGTGAGTCTAAATTGTTTGTTCATTATAACATACGGTACATTGTTTCAATTTGTCAACATAGAGACTGCCTATTTAATATTAGAAAACCAGCAGTGCAAACTCAGAGGCTTACATGACTATCCAGTTAACCTTATGTACAGTCTACTATGTATTACAGGTATGGGATTTGTTATCCAGAATGCTTGGGATCTGGGGTAACAGATAACAGATCTTTCTGTAATTTGGATCTTTGTACCTTAAGTCTACCAGAATATTTTGTAAACATCAATTAACCCAGAAGGCTGGTTTTGCTTCCATTAAGGATTAATTATATCTCAGTTTGGATCAAGTACAATGTACTGTTTTATTATTACAAAAAAAGGAATCCTTTTTTTAAAATTTGGATTATTTGATTATAATGGAGTCTAAATTCATTCTGTAATTCGTAACTGGATAACGGGTTTCCGGATAATGGATCCCATACCTGAAAAAAAAAAACAAAACCTACAGAAAAAGGTCAGTCTAAAGGACTTTTTATATGGTGTCCTGCACAACCAGAAAGATTAAACACCCCAGACTGTATTTTCTCTGCTTAAGTTATGCTTCAGTTCGTTATAGCACATGCATCTAAGAATTTTTAATAAAAGACTTTTTTTGCTGCAGTACTGCCTTTGTCTTTTTATTCTCAGAGTTAGCTCAGATTGTAACATCTATGGAGCTGGTACCTCCTTTCTTTGTCCCGTAACATTTAGCATTTGATCTTCAGTTTATTTGTTATTTCTGTATTTTCTGATATTGTATTGATGTCCGTCTGTCCTATAATTAAACAAGTAGCTCTGTAATTAAAAAAAACAATATATACAATACATTTCAATATTACCCGACTGAGGTTTTGTTTAGAATCAGTTTTGGCTGGCAGGTCATGGTATGAAATACTGGGGCAGTAAAAGTAGCTATGCTTAAATGAAATAGAAATACTCAAAATAAATGAATATAAAATTGCTCCGCGTGCTCTTCCGAGCACTTTTGCTCTAGATTTTGTTCTAGGTTTCAAGATATTATCAGTACTGACACCTCCATTGTTATGAATTTAATACAAATGCACTACTTGCTGTTCACTGTTAGTGATAAAAGGAAAGTCTTGTGAGGTTGCTCTTAGAATTGACCAGAGAAACATCAGATGAATGTTTTCAATAACTTTTTAAGTTGTTGAGCAGAGCAACATTAAAAGAATATTTCTAATCTTATTAACTTCATTTTCTCTCACTTGTTATACTATGGCAATAAAAAACGTTTAATACTGTGTTGTGGTGAACTGTCCAAAGCAATATTAAATTTCCACCAAGGAGGGGATATCAAAAGCTTTAAAGACGTTATTATAAGGCGATGCATTTTCACACGTGTATGCAGTGTCAGTGTGTTTGGCTGTGATGGCCAGATGCTGTCAATTCTATTTTATGTTCTGTAAATTGCACAGCTGGAGATATCATAAACTTCCGTAGCCTTGACATTTTGACGTCTCAGAATATGCTAATAAGAGATCTTAGAATACATGACAACTGATTCTTTCTCTTCGGAGAAACTTATTTGAGTCCAAGGTGGTCGTTTCTGGAATATGAGGCCCAAGGCAAAGATGGAATGTTGCCGACTGAATGATACTTTTTATTGGTCCACAATATGGCTGATATCAAAATATTTCATAAACACAGCAATCTTCTTCAGGCTGGAATTGATAATTGTACCTGAACAAGGACATTGTAAAGTTTAAATAATTTCATTTTAACATAGCAGCCCAATAAGAGGTTGTAATCAACTTACATCATTTTATCTCACTGCTACACATGCTGTTTTGTGGTCTCCCATCTTATAAAGGCTTTATTAAATAAGTCTCTGTGTTGGCATATTATGTTCTACAGCTCGACAAATCAAACATGCCAAACATATGCTCTGGGTTATTTTACCACAGTACTTATTATGTGCTGGGCTATCATACACTGTTATTAGCAGAATCATTTTACACATCTTATAAGTCAAAGGACCTACTCAAATTCCGGAGGCCAAATTTACTGTTTACTATGTGTAATGTGATCTCCTTAGTTTTATAAAATTAGCCAGGACTCCATTTCCCAAAATCCCTTGCATGCTACGGTTATTTTACTTCTTCTCATGTTTGTTAATCACAAACTGAAGTAGGAACTGAAGTATTGGCTGGGGTGGAGGGGGTGTTGTGAATATTGATACAAACCCTCCATGGTATGAGCAGCCAGAAGTATTAGTATTAGAGAGAATGATAAAATAGAGACAAATACAGCTTTAATTAGTAATTACATTTACAAATGGTCATTGAAAAAGATGAATATTGAATAGTGGCAAGTTGCTTAGAATGATAATTTCTAACAAGTACTTATTGTAAAGAAAATTATGTTTTTTTTTTATAAATTTGCCTAGAGATTTATGAAGAATAAAAACTATGAAAAACCTCTAATACAAAACTTTGGCAAGGAAAAGCAGTCAAGGTCCCATAGAAGTGATTGGGAGCTGTGCTGATCTTATTGGATGTTTTTTTAGAGCCATTCAGACTTTGAGGTTTTTGGATTTTTTTTTTCACTAGTAATTTTGTCCAAAGGTTTTTGTATTTTTTAGTGCATCATTCAGCGTTTTGTTTTATCTCTTATAGGAAAACTATACCCCCAAAATGAATACTTAAGCAACAGATAGTTTATATCAAATTGAATGATATATTAAAGAATCTTACCAAACTGGAATGTATATTTACATAAATATTGCCCTTTTACATCTCTTGCCTTGAACCACCATTTCGTGACTCTATCTGTGCTGCCTCAGAGATCACCTGACCAGAAATACTACAACACTAACTGTAACAGGAAGAAGTGAGGAAGCAAAAGGCAGAACTCTGTCTGTTAATTGGCTCGTGTGACCTTACATGTGGTTTGTATGTGTGCACAGTGAATCATACGATCTCAGGTGGCGGCCCTTATTTTTTAAAATGGCAATTTTCTATTTATGATTACCCAATGGCACATACTACTAAAACAGTATATTATTATGATAATGGTTCATTTGCATAAAGCAGGGTTTTACACATGAGCTGTTTTACTCAGTATCTTTTAATAGAGACCTACATTGTTTGGAGGGTATAGTTTTCCTTTAATAAATTATATGGCATCTTTGTTGAGCTGCAAAGGATGTAGAAAA
The DNA here is from genome assembly GCA_038501925.1 of Xenopus petersii. Taxonomy (NCBI): domain Eukaryota; kingdom Metazoa; phylum Chordata; class Amphibia; order Anura; family Pipidae; genus Xenopus; species Xenopus petersii. Next base: position 61,592,466 of record CM076678.1, read on the forward strand.
CCAGGAAAACATAATGTGCCTCCTAAACACTCAGAACTTTTTGTGTTTTGTTGTAGAGAACATCTCAGAACAATTGGCTTTACCTCTATCTGCAGATTGATACACTCAACTAAGGTAAGGTTCTGGTATTTTCTCCAATAAACTAAAAAAATATTACGTCTGCAATACACATACACGTGCATGTCTTTAGGTAAATTCAATCTTGCCCACTCCCATACCTTGTGTATTACTCCCTTCCCTTTAGAGTGTAAGCTCTTTTGCATAGGGCCTTCCTCACCTTTTGTACCGGTATTGAATGTGATGTATGTAACTCCATATGTTCTATGTATATAATTCATGTGATTTAGTTGTATAATCACATTTACTTTACAGTGCTATGCAATATGTTGGCGCTATATAAATACATGTTAATAATAATGAAATAGATAAATACATGCAGTCATGTGTCTCTAGATATACATGTCATCTGTAAGAAGCAATAAATATGTGTTTGTGTGTATTAACAGTTATACTTGTATTAACTGTTATATATTATCCAATCGCAATACTTCATAATAATACAAGACCGTCAAAACCTAAGCACTTTTTCTTTATATGTAATTTGAAGAATACTTTTTAGCCAAGCACCAAGGTCTAACCCTTGATTGGTACATTCTTTCAACGATATAGAGAACTGGTTTAAACAAACTGGCTGTTTATTTTATATGGCATATAATATATGTTTTTATGACATCCTAGATAAACATACTGTTCCTAGGTCTTTACGTAACAGCACATGCAATAACAATGGGAAAAAAATAAAAGCTGACCATAAACTAAAGATCTGCTTGTGTGACCATGTAACCAAATAAACAAACACTTGTATGACCTAAGAGATGGTCCAATCCCTCCCTTAGACATAAGACTGGATCACCTGAGAGGTTCCTGCAAAGCACTTTGTGCAAAACAGCCCCATGGAGATCCTCCGCATATGACATTTTCCACCTGGCCTAATTTATATATTAATGAAGCTTGATCAGATGCCATTGAGAAATGTTTTGTGCATGCTGAGGTCTTCTTTTTTGTACTACTTAAAAATCATAATGTTTTAAGCAATTTAAATTTTATTTGTAGGCATTGCCCTAAATATCTATCAGATATTATTGACATTTTACATAGCAAAAAGGGGGATTAAGACCTAAAGCTGTTACAGTACAGCAAGTTAATTAGCCCAAAAGCATTAACTGATGTTCCCTGCAATTTCCCCTTCAGCTGGATCTGCAGTTCCCTTTCTTGGGTGGTCTTAGCGTTGGCAAGCCCTTTGCCAGCTATTTCTCGGAAAAATTTATCATTATTTTCCCCACCTCCTCCTCTGGTATTGTCTCTGGACCTAGATTTAGTGGTGTGGCAAACTTTGCAAATGGATGTTTTCTTTTTTTCCAGTGGACATGACAGAAATCAGACCCTAATGTTTTGGAGCCAGTTATATAATAATGATATAGTTTTATTCAGATTGAATACTTCCAAACACACGCTTAAAACTGTGAATGGATCAGCCCAAATGTGTTGATAGATTATTAAGACTTCTACTGGACTTAAGCACACGTTTGCAAAATCAAGAAAGGAAGTTCTAGAAATCCACTGAAAAAGGTAAACAAAAGGCACCGTCCAGCAGAAACATATTTTAGCAGCTCAGCTATTCAGCATAAAACCTGAATATTATCTTTGCCCTTTATTTATATAGGACTGAATAATTTTGCAGAGAATGATCAATTATCCCCTACCCCAGTTGAGCTCGCAATCTCATTTCCCTATAAAAGTTATACAATTTTACAAATTTATATTATTATTAAGCACAAAACAAAAACTTTGGTATTGTGTTAGCCAGTAGCAAAAATAACAAATAAAAAAACAAACAAATACAAAAAGTATTGTAGAAGTGATACCTATATTGGCTAACAATAAAAATACATTGCAAGCTTTCGGAGCACCAAGGCCCCTTCTTCAGGCAAAATACAAATGAAAGCTAGAAAGGCACAGCATATATACTGTTAGATCAGTGAAAGGTATTCATGGGCAATAAATTAGGAAGTTACAGATAGATAGAGATCAAATGTAGAGATAATACAATGAATTAGGGTGGGTTGTAAATAGTCCAGGAGTCTGGATTCAGTCAGGTCACTTAGGGGCCGATTCACGAAGGGTCGAATTTCGAAGTTAAAAATACTTCGAAATTCGACCCTCGAATTGAAATCCTTCGACTTCGAATATCGAAGTCGAAGGATTTAGCGCTAATCCTGCGATCGAACGATCGAAGGATTTTTCGTTCGATCGAACGATTAAATCCTTCTAATCGAACGATTCGAAGGATTTTAATCAAACGATCGAAGGAAAATCCTTCGATCAAAAAAAGCTTAGCAAGCCTATGGGGACCTTCCCCATAGGCTAACATTGACTTCGGTAGCTTTTATCTGCCGAAGTAGGGGGTCGAAGTTTTTTTTAAAGGGCAAGTACTTCGACTATCGAATGGTCGAATAGTCGAACGATTTTTACTTCGAATCGTTCGATTTCGTTCGACTTCGATCGAATTCGATCGAATTTAACCAATTCGATGGTCGAAGTACCCAAAAAATACTTCGAAATTCGAAGTATTTTTCATTCGAACCCTTCACTCGAGCTGAGTGAATCGGCCCCTAAGTGTGACATGAAACCTGACCCTAATTTAAGGTCCTGTCTTAATGTGTTAAATAACTCCATACATTTGAATTCATAAATCTTCCTTTCCCGTTCAGTTTTAAAGTTCCCTTTTAGAATTATAAGACCTGCATGTCCTGAAGACTGTGATTTTGACTGCATAAGTGTTGCCCCACTGGTGTATCACATGATTTGGTGTGATTTCATGTCTGTGATGGTTCATCCTTGTGCGCAATTTTTGTCCTGTTATACCTATACATTAGTGAAACAGGACAAAAATTGCGCACAAGGATTTATCTCTACAATTGATCTATCTGTAACTTCCTAATTTATTGCTTTCACTCATCTAACAGTATATATGCTGTGCCTTTCTAGCTTTCATTTGTATTTTGCCTGACGAAGGGGCCTTGGTGCTCCAAAAGCTTGCAATGTATTTTTATTGTTAGTGATTACTTCTACAATACTTTTTGTATTTGTTTGTTTTTTTAATTTATATTAATAAATTATGTCAATATATGTCAATTTCCTCAAAAGACAGTTACGTTGCAGTATGTATGTGTGACTTGTATTGCTCTTCAACAAGTCCACACATATACAAGACAATCGTAGAAACTTTATGTAGATAGTGTCGCCACTAAAATACAACAATGGTAACCACTAAACTACCTTTTTGGCAATAAACTGCTATGTCACCTTTTTGGCAATAAAAGGAAACCCTGGTAATAGAATTGTGTGAAGACAGAATTTTAAGACTACCCAAAAACATTGTTGCAATAACAAGTAACACCAAATTAAAGCTGGTATAATAACATAGGCACTACAGGTTGGATCTTAGAGATCTACTGTAGCATTTCTGGTTGACTAGTCACTATTTCTTTCTGTGCATAAAAAATACACAACACATTTAATGAAGATTTTCAATGATGATTAAGGACTAATATTATTCAGTGTAATTCCTAGAGAAAATTAAAAATGACTAATGCTTAAATAATCTCAGTTAAAAATGAAGTGATACTTATCTTTTGATACTATTTTGCCTATGTAGCTCTGTTGCCTTTTCTGAAGAGATGGGGAAGCGGAGTTTCAGTAAGTTATTTTTAATAAAGGCTTTTGCGATTTTAATGTTTAATTTTTGTAATTTTAATATATAAATACCAGAAAATGAACAAAATTGATGTTTCTGGTCTTTGAACATCAGCACCTTCCCCAGTTTAGCTTATGAGCTTTGTTTTCAGGCCCCGATTTGTGGAAAGGACACAAAGGCTTGGGCCTAGGGCGTCAGAATTTTAGTGGCGGCATGTTGCCGTACCACAGCCACATTCTCTTGGAAGCACTGGGGATGCAGAGGAGATATGATAGTTTTTAAAATTTCCCATGTGCAATCCTAAATGCTCCGCACCCAATGAGGAAAATTTACACATGTGCATAAATGAAGGGAAGGGGATGGGGGTGACCAAGATGTAAATCTGGCCCTGTTAGTTTTAGCCAATAGGAATATTTATAGAGCAACAGACTCTTGTGGCATCTGTTTTGTGACACAGATGCATTTCACAAACACACACTAAAAAAAATGGAAACTGGATCTTTTGATCTTTTGATTTATTAACAAAAATCAATAACTGCAACCAAACTGTGGTGCACACTATTGTGTTGAGGCTCTGTATTACACTTGAAGTCTGGTTCTTATCTAGTGTGAGGATTTTGTATAAAAAGCAGATAATCTTTTTAGGTCATCAGTGATTAGGTCATATTTATGCAGAAATATTTTAACATTTAAAGGATTTTGCAAACTTGCAAATTCCTATAGAAAACCTATAGAAAAAAACTTCCTTCTAAACATGGATCACAAAATCTTTAGAAAGGGATTGTGTGAAAGAAATGGTAATTTAAATTTTAGGCAACAGGAAAGAAGAAATTTGTATTATCCAGTTTATTTTAAATGTTTGAAATGTCAGTTTTATGTCTTTTTTTATGAGAAATCTCAGTATTATATGGGATATTAGACATTGTTTTTGTTCTAGTGGCTCCACTCACCAGTGATGTTGAGTAATATAGTAAGTCGGCACAGGCTTGTAAGAGAAGATAAAAGAAGTCATCTGCTAGTCATCCAACACTTCATGAGAATTACATCACTGCTTCCGAAACATTGTAATTATAATAAAGCAGTTGGGATATCCTAGTGATTACCTTTGCCCTTTGCACCACTGGTTCATTTAAGGTGCCTCCAGATGGTTACTTAACCAGTTAATTGCTGAATCTTTTAATTAAGTAGAACAGGCAATGTACTAGTAAAAGGATAAATCTAATGCATATGGATTTGTCAGATAATTTAATGTAAATAGCAAGTGATTTTACTTTCGTCACCCAAGGCTTCTTACCTCTTATAAGGAAATGAATCCTGGATCAGCGTGCAGTCAGACAGCTCTACATTTCAGGGTGACAGAAATTTTAGGACAGAAAAAACAGTGCTGTGACGGATGTATTTTGGCCCATGAAGGGTCTTAATTCTAGGAATATTTATTTGTTATAGTGATACCTGCTCAATACAATATACTGCAGGCAACTACAAAATAAGCAAAGATATACCTGCATAGGCCTGAGCTAACTGAACACCAACCACAGCCATCATTTTCCTTACAATTAAATGGTTTAATGAGTGATTTGGGGGAACACTGTCCGAACTAAAGTCCAATAATGCTCTTTACAAACGTTGGTGTTATATTGGTGTTAAATGCAGTTGCAAGAAGCAGCAAATCAGTAAATACTATAGTTTTGAGCAGATCCTCTACAAGTTAGAACATCCTAATGACAATTGCACTTGTGTTAGTAAATCACCTCCTGTATCCATACATTTGTGCTAATTTGCTTTCTGACCCCCCTTACCTCAAACTGGTATTAGAATAATAGTGATTGGTAATAGAATAACAGATGGACAAGGTTGTCACAATGCTTTTAGTATACTCTGAGATTATCAGTATAGGGAGGACCAATGAATAGGTTTATAGTAGTAGTTGCAAGTTAGGTTTCTTTTGACAGGTATAGAGCTGGTGAGAGAGAGCGAGGTGGTACTTTGGGGAAATATGATATATACTACAAGTGGAAGACTGCTTGGACTAGCAATATTTTGTAAAGAATTGAGGGCAATGTGTAAGTGGCACAATAGTTTAAGAGAAAATATTTGGGATCATGTGCTACCAACAGGGATGGGTGTATATTGATAAAAATAGGCACAATCTTCTGTATTTTTGAAATTTGTTCACTGCTTTGCAGGTAGCTGAACTGTCACAGGTTTCTGAACTCCATTTCCATGTAGTGTAGGACTGGGACACCAGGGACCCACCAAAAACCCTTAGCTCAGGGGCCCAGGGGGCCCACTCTAAGTATTATTCTCTTCCTCTCCTCACTCAACCTCTATTCTCCTATTCTCTTTTCTCTACAAACTATAATCTATTATTCCATCTATTTAGCCTCTTTATTCTCATAGAAATAGGGAATGACCATGAAATAGGCCAAATGTTTAGAAGCAGGAGGGCCCAACAGGAATTTTCCTGGTATCCCGGTGGGCCAGTGCGACACTGCCTCTACGTGCTTTGGTCTTGCACTGACTTCCAACCTATGGTCTCTATTATAAATGTAGGGATTCTGATAAGAAAAGTTCCAACTACTTTGATGAGATGTACATGCATTGCTTTGACAGTTATTAAGGTTATTCAGCGTCGGACTGGGCCTGGAAAAAACCTGGTGGTCCCAGACCTGCTCCCTGGATTCCTTATGCTCACCTCCCTCCACACTTTAAGCAAAGAACAAATTTGTTGTTCAACAAAATGAAGTTTTCTTCTTATAAGTATTCTTCTTATGATGTGCATAGCATGATTAGTTTCAATCATCCCCTCAGAGGCCAAGGTAAAAGCTAATAAATGTATCCAGATATATTATAATTAATGAAGCATTGCTGATGAGGTCTTAAAACAGTTTGATATGATATGCACTGAAAGCTTTTAGAAGTTACCATTCTCTCAAATCAAGTGGACAATATTTCTAAGATATTATTGGAGATATTGGAGTTCATCTACAGCCGTATTCTTTCTCTACCAACATCAGTTGATAAATTGGTGGTACAAGGAGTGTGCTGAATTCAACCAGCAGAGTTTCTGAATCTGTGCCCAGCTGCACTAAATGGAAATTGTAGGGGTTATTTATTGGATTTTATTAAAAATTGTTTACCTAACTCTGGCTTAATCTACTAAAATATCCAAACTAAAATTGTACGTGCGGAAAAAGCCTTGACAAAATCGTAGTTTTTTTTTTAAAATTGTCGCCCACAAGTTTTTTTGATTTTTAAACAAAAACTAGTATCAAACAACCCAAAACCCTCAAAAATCATGAAGGCAAAAAACATCTTCCATTGGCAAAAGGGATATCTGCTACTGACTTTTACATGTCTACGACAGGTTTTAGCTGGAGTATTTTCAGATTTTTAGCAGCTTCGGAGCATAATAAATCTCGAAAAATTTGAGTTTCTTATTCCTTCTAAAAATTTTGATTTCTTTTCCCCTAAAAACTCCACCAGAAAAATTTGAGGCTTAAGAAATAGGCCCCCTAATGTCCCCCACTGTATTATGCAGTTTTATGATGATATTCCTTTATACTACATCTAAATAGAACCCATATCATATAAAACGCAGAATACATAATATTTCTAAGAGCATCATGAAGTTTAAATGTAAGAAATATGTCTGAATTCTCATGGGTTTGTATGCCTTGCAACTGATGTTGCCTCACAAGCTGTACTGCATACACTGGTGTGTGTATCACTGCTTTGGCTACAGCCAGTGATGCATTAGCCGATGAGTCAAACATTTCACACTGTAGATCCAGTGTCAAATGAATGAACTGGAAACATAAGAGCTAAGCATGGAAAATGAAATATTTCACTGGGAAGGTCATTGGAATGGGACTATTTATTTCAGGCTGTCATGGACATATTCTGTAAAACTGGAAGAAATTAGGAATCTACCTGAAACGTAACAGAAAAAAAAAGAATTGAATTACTGTTGTTGGCTAAATTGTTTTCTCTTTTTAACAAATCTTTATTTATGAATTTTTTGAGGGGTAGGGTTACAGAAGAAAAAAGGGAAGGGAAGAAAGGGGGATAAAGTCACAGGGGATTCCAGCATATATTAACACAGTTTATCAAATAGACATACATGCATATATATACTCAGTTTAGTGGTTTCATAACAATGAAGCTGGAAAGAAGAGAAAAGAGTAGTATGGTCCCATCTTACTCATATGGCATAAGTAACTTGTATTACTAGCTATCCACCTTTATATCATTATGCAAGAGGTTAAGCACATTTCCTGAACGAGAACGCGTGCCTGCACGGACTACATATACATTGTGTAACATATGACAAATGCATCCTCTACCTAGTTATCCAGTTGGAAGTGTTTTATCCAGGGGTTCCAAATCTTCCAATAAGTTGAACTTTTGTTCCTACCAAGTGCTGTTAGTTCCTCCATCTTTCTAATCTCTTCCACTAGTTTGACCCAATCACGGTACATAGGGGGTTTCTCATTTTTCCAATGTTTTGGAATCAGGGCCTTTGCAGCCTGTAGCATATGTATCAATAACCTATTTTGTATCACCTTCCCTGTTTCTATGTCATAGTGTAAAATTAACTTCGGTAAGAAATTTAATCCAAGCTTTTCAGGTATAATGATCTCTATTTTTTCTTGTATAGCATCCCAAAATCCTTTCAAATGTTTACATGTGTACCAGATATGTGAATAAGTCCCCACCTCGGATTGACATCTCCAACATACATTGGGCGCTTTTGGAAATATTTTTTGAATTTTTTCAGGCGTATAATACCACCTTGATACTAACTTATAGTTCATTTCTTGTGTCTTAGATGCCACTGAAGTCTTATGTATGGATTTATATATTGCTGCCCAATTCCCCTCATTTAGGGACACTTGTAGTTCTTTTTCCCACGCCTCTCTGTGACTGACATTCATTGGTAGACTCTCTGAACTTAAAAATTTGTATAAGGTAGATATAGGTTTAGTAACCACCGAGGATGATAAGAAAAGTTTCTCCCACCACGACAATTGTGAATCATCCTGCACAAGGCTAAATTGTTTTCTCAGCCAATAAGGATGTGTCAGATTTTTTGCTATCCAGATGAAAGTATCCAACCAATCCCCATCAATAAGAAAACATCAAGGCAATGAACAGAACATGACTGCCTGATTCAAATTTACTATTCATTCAATAAAAATAGGGAAGCATTAAAATAATATGGAGGAAAAAATATATCTCATGAGAAATCAATTGTTATATTTAAGCTTGAAGCTTAAAGGGGAATGTAATTAAAACTGAAAGCTTTGTTCAAAATTGCATTTTTCTAAATGTTTAGAGTTAAATATTTTGTCTTAAAAAACTGTTTCCAATTGCAAAATTTTATCATGTATACTACGTATGTTTGCAAAAGCCATTTGTTCGCAAACCTTGTGATGAAGTCACTGAGGTCTAAAAAAAGGACTCAAACAATGAAAATTGTGGTTGCTAAATTTCACATATATTACATTCCCCCATTAAAATCTAAAAGTTTGTAGAATTCAGGGTGTATGGGTAGAGTTAAGTTCTACAGACTTATTCAGTTATACGCATAGCCTCAATCACACTGCCTGACAAGTTCTACAGATTTATCAAAAGAAGCATGCACTACTGATGACAATGTAGGAGATACGGCACCAATAACAGACTGAGCTGTGATATATAAGCTTGAAGGAACCTCTTTGTTATGCAGTATCTGACTTTAAATAAGACATCACTGCATGGCAGGTTTACTAAAGGGCAAATTGTCGCCAGCGACCACTTCACACGCATCGCACCACTTCGCCAGGTGCAAATTTGCTACCACGACACTGATTCACTAGTATGCAAAGTTGCGTCCTGGGCGCCAAACAATGGCAACTTTTCGCTAGCATTTCTTTGGCAGTGCAAGCATTACATAGCAAAGATGCGCTAGCATTCATTTCTGGCTAGCGAAAATGTGCTAGTGATCTTGCGCTTAGGTCAATTTGCATACGGCGGGTAATTTAATGTTGTATTGAGTTCTTTATTATAAATGTTGGTGCAAATGCTTGAAGTTACCACTTTTTCTTACAAATGTCCAGGGAACCTTAATAAAGACAAAAGAGTTAATATAATGCCCTACACATGAGCCCACTGTAAAATTAATATTCCATATGTTATGAAATGTCTGGAGAAAGCCAGTTAGCCAAAAAAAAGTTTGAGTCAGGACTTTTGCAGGCAATTCCGCTTCAGAAATGGAAAAGTCGCCAGCGTTTTTGGAACTTTTTGGAAAGTTGTCTGGCGATAGAGTGCGAATGACCTCTAGCGATTGTCCTGTTTACTAGCGAATTGGCGCTTGAGTCTATCAGTGAATTGGCGATGTCTGCGGGTGGCAACACTGGCGAAAAGTCGCTATCGTTAGCCACATCGCTCTATAGTAAATGTGCCCCCATGTGCCTTCACTGCTGCACTTTTAGGCTGTTACTTTTTTGCATATACCTTTCCTCCATTGATGAGAATTTTTTAAATGCTATATATCACTAATCACATCATGCATTTACACAATGTTTTCCACATTGGGTGGTAGGTTTCATCCTTCCTTTCTCTAGGCACAACCCTCCTTCTGTGTCTCTTAACACTTGTCGCTTCATTTTGAACTGTATATATGTATGTTCTTTTTTACTGTAGTGCTCACCCTTACTGTTACATTTACTGTATGTTTGAAATGAATGTGCATACAAGTGACACTATATAAATAATACATAATGCATTATGAGTCAGTGCAAGACCAACATATATTGGGTTCTTTGCTAAACCTTCCTGTTCAGCTTTAGAGAACATAGTTCATGGTTTGGTCATGATGTACATCCCCAAATCTATGTTTTGGTAACCCAAATCAACTCTTTGGCAGGAGTGATCATCATAAAAATACAAGCTGACATTCCTATAAACCAGATGTTTGAAGAGCTTAGGATCTAAATCAAGGAGCTGGTTTTCTATAAATGCAGAAGACCTATTGTCAGTGTTAAAAATTCCTGTGTACTGACCTTCTCCTATTCATATAACTTGTGTGCATGACAGGATTATGGGAATAAGCAGATCAAATGTCCCTTTATTACTCTTGAAGGTCTGTGCTAAAACTGTTTGGAAAACATTTTTAGAATCCCATGTGCTGGGCAACTTTCAGCATTTCCCAGAGAAGCAAAAATGAGAAGCGATCTGTGGCAGGTAGTGGAGTTGCCGTAATAAAATCAGTCTGTGTGCCATATGCCTTATTTGCACTGTCAGCGATAGAGCTCTAGTCTTTTGCCTTGTGGACTAAAAGTCAGCTGTGGGACACATACATATATATATTTTTTCAGGGTGGAGAATCACCCTAAAGAGTGTGAGGATTAATTTCTGGGCTATGATCCTTAGTACAATAATCCTTGTTTTATTAAATTAAGGGCATATTGATGCTAGATGTTGCTAACATTGACCACTTATATACAGTATATCCAAACTAGCAGACACCTTGTCCACTTAACAAATACATTTTAAAAAATTTAAAAAAACTAAGCATCTAGGTTTTTGAAAGGCATGTTTTTTGTTACCAGTTTACACTCTGAACACATTTTCTATGGGGCGTATTAATCAAATGTTGAGTTATAGAGTTTTTTTTAACTTGAATGACCTCGAAGTTCGAATGGTATCTTATTTAAGAAAAAACTCGAACATCTAAGGTTGGAACTACACAATGCATCTTCTTGAGATCCGACACAACGTGACTGTAGGATGTAAACACTGCACGTTCCGTCTTCATTCGACAGTCGTGTCATGTCGGATGCACGCAGTGACCAGGTCCGACTTTTCTATTACTTACCTTATATTCGCCAAGTCTCCTTGCATTCGCTTCCTCTCATCGTGTCTGATCGTGTAGTTCCAGCCTAAAACTCGAACGAATATTACCGACTGGAAACTCAAACTGAATTCGAATGGAACTTGATTCAAGTTTTTTCTCTGAAAAAACCTTGAATGTCAGGAAGGCTATTTACATCTGTCAAATGGGTCACTGGACCTCTGCCATTGACTTCTGCATGAACTCGGCAGGTTTTAGGTGGCGTACTTTTGAATTCAAGTTGTTTCCAGGGTCGAGGTATGATAATCTCAATTTCGAATTTGGATTTTTTCCCAACTCGAATTTGTGAGTTTTGACCAAAAATCCAATTAGAAAATTCCAATTTACCATTCGAGCCTTAATAAATCTGCCTCTAAGGGGCCAATTCATTAACTTCGAGTGAAGGAATAGAAGAAAAAATACTTTGAATTTCGAAGTGTTTTTTTGGCTACTTCGACCATCGAATGGGCTACTCGACCTTCGGCTACGACTTTGACTTCGAATCGAAGGATTCAAACTAAAAATCGTTTGATTATTCGACCATTCGATAGTCGTAGTACTGTCTCTTTAAGAAAAAACTTTGACCCCCTAGTTCGCCACCTAAAAGCTACCGAACCCAATGTTAGCCTATGGGGAAGGTCCCCATAGGCTTGGCTAAGTTTTTTTGGTCGAAGGATAATCCTTCGATCGTTGGATTAAAATCCTTCGAACCGTTGGATTCGAAGGATTTAATCGTTTATTCCTTTGATCGTTCGATTCAAGTATTTACGCAAAATCCTTCGATATTCGAAGTCGAAGGATTTTCATTCCCAATCGAATATCGAGGGTTAATTAACCCTCGATATTCAACCCTTGATGAATTTGCCCCTAAGTGTCAATAATTATTGCTATATAAACTCGGGCAAGCATGTAATTTTGACAGTGTGCACAGCTTTTAATTGTAAATATTTTTTTCATTTTAACCATCCAGTGTGCAAGCAGCACCACGTTTCCAGATCAATGGAAACAAACTGCATTTTACACTAACCATTCACTGTATAGTTCTAGAAAACTAAAGCCAGTATAAGCCCTTTAAACCTTATTGATAAATAGAGTAATTCTCAATTTAGAGCTCATCGTTTAAGAAATAAGGATTAAATCCATCTACTTAAGGCCCTGGCACTCTAATTTGATACCCTGTTACAGTGGAGGAATGCCATTCAGATGAAAAGCTCTGGGCAAATATATGTTGTGCATACACAGATTTACAATATGTGCCTCTTACCATCTGACACACGATATTACTTTTTTAGTTTTTTTCACATAAAATTTGTTAGAAACAAGCTGTGCACTGTTGGTAGCTGAAATCTAAATAACATTTAGTTATTATATATCATAAGGGCTGAGAATAGTGCTGAATTCTAATCCGTGTCATAACAGTCGTCAAAATCATCATTACACTTCCTTTCAAACCTCTTTAAAACCTTCGGCTGGAGAACTGCCAGGCCCTTCAAATAAGTAATTTCTCTTTTCTCTTTGCCAATCCCCCTTACTTCCAGGTCTCTAGAGATGATCTTTTCAGCACAGAACCTACGCAATTGCTCGGAGATTCCTTATCTTTTATAGTCAATGGTTTTCCTGCTAGAGCGATGTGGTTCTTTCCTTCATGAAATTGTAGAATGTGCTTTAATTAAAACCCAACCATTCCCCATCACATCTTTCCATTATTTTTCCATGAGCTTGGGACATCTAGCAATGATAGACATTTAGTGGGAACAGAGGTTATAGAAGCCATCTGACAAGCTATTATTATCATCATATGTTGATATAGTTCCAACAGAGTGCAATGAGACTTACAGAGAGTTTATAAGCATTTGTAGCTATCCCTGGGGCGCATACAATCTAATTTCTTTTCCCCACAGTTTCGGACTCTGGGGGGAAAGCAACGCAAATACAAAGATAAAATGCAAACTCCATTTAGTGGGAACTAAACCAGCAGGCAGTAATGCTTATATATGTGCCAGCACACCAATGAGTTGACTTAATATTTATTAACAGCCTGTGTGTGATACATTTTATGGCTACAATATTTCATGGTGTTTAACCCTATGTTGAATATCCCCTATAAACAGTCAGATCCATGTGAGCACACTGGCAGCTCCTCTAGTAAAAGGTCAGCTCATTCCTTTAATTTAAAAAAACAAAAATCTCTACTGGCTTATAATATATAACAACAGAACTAATGGAGTTTTATATTGTTTATATTCTGTTAGAAGATAATTATTCTGGTGTTATGTGAACCCTTCAAGTGCCGCAACTCCAGCACAAAGCACTACGAAGAGAGCGTCTCACATACCTTATGACATACTTGCCCAGATTCATGATTGAAGCTTTAAAAGTCTATCAGATAAATATTGTACAGTTCAACACAGGGTTAATAATAAATCTGCTCTTTTTAGTAGCTAGCAGTCTCCACGGTGGGTGACTTTAACTATTTTTCTTGGCTTTCTATGAACCACGTCTGTAATTCTTTTTTTTTTATTGCAGAAAAACATAGCCTTTTGTGGTTTGGTCTTTTTTTTCTGTCGTTGGAAGTTTCGCATATTACACTTATCTGAATCTTTTTTTTACTTCAAGTTCTTTTATTTCAGTCACTGCAAATGACTGATTAGTGATATTACTCAAGGGACCTCCTATGCTAAAAGTACACAAATGCAGTCATCTTTTGCAAGCAGACATTTGCCATATACTATACAGCAATAGAGCCTGCCTCCTGGGCCACTCCTGACCCAGTTGCCAGCTAGATATTTGTTCATCATGGGGTCAGGGACAGACTGGGGTGTGCAAGGTCCATTGGGACTGCTACCCCAGGGGCCACCACACCCCCTCTAGGGCACACACCCACTCACCAACCGCACCTGCACACCATACTTATTCTTGTTCAAAGCAGGTGAGCAACGGGGAGGGTAGGATCAGGGTAGAGAGGGCAGCGGGGGAGCAACAGGGAGGGGCAGGATCTGGTCTGGATAAGGGGAGGGAGGGAAGAGGGGAAGGTATGATCGGGTCTCGGTCGGCAGGGCCCACTGGATTTTTCTCCGGTGTCCCGCTGGCCCAGTCTGACCCTGATGGGGCCAGAAAAGCACAGAGGGAATGATATCATACTAATAGATTATTATAATCAGGCATTTTGACCACTTCTGACCATTTTGTCATGGGCCTCTCTTTGGAGCCTGTTTTGACAGACTATGTTGAAGCACAGCAGCCAACCCAAGGTATCCCTACAAGCAATGTGTCGTCAAATTGTACCTCTTCCACAGAAATCGTACAGCTATCTGGCTTTTGGGCCAAACAGCTGAAAATCCAGAAAATATGAATATATAAAATTGCTTTAAAAACTGCGAAAACAAAAACATTGTCCTTCTGATCACTTGTGCAAAAAAATCAAGTGTTCTATCATACCCCAGTTTTGCTACATAAACTGTTCCCTGATTCCTCCACTCCTGTGTGTTGGAGGTGTAAAGAACAAGAGGGTTCCTTACTGCATATGTTTTGGGGATGTTCAAAACTAGATAGCTACTGGAAGATGATACAGGGATATATGGAACGGGTGATAATGGTAACGGTGCACCTTGACCCTATGGTCTTTGTCTTAGGAGATAGAATTCCGAAATTGCCAAACCCATCGCAGAGGATGGTTAATCACATCCTGACGGCAGCAAGGGGTTTAGTGGCGAAACACTGGAAGGCCCCTAGACCTCCCACAGAACAGGAGTTCCTAGATAGAATGAAATATATTCGCAGAATGGATTGTCTGACGGCACTGAAACACAATACCATGGATGTATTTGATAGAATTTGGTATAATTGGGATCTGTTGGAGTTGCAGCGGGGGACCGCGTAATTTGGGATTTATGGGGTCTATAAGATATGTAATTGGCATGTAAAAGATGTGCAGGGCGGTAACCTAAACACACAGCTGGGAGTTGAGGGTGGTGTAGGGACACTAGAATAACTGTGTAGATGTACCTTTTTATTTTGGCAATAACATGTGGCTACATGAATGAATGAAGGAGCATAGTAGGAAAATAACATGTTGATGTATGGATGCTGTATGGTGCTCAGATTATGCTTTCTCTTGCCAATTGTACTGTGATATGGCCCTATGTGGGCAAGTTGTAATGTTTGTTTTTGCAAATGTAAAAAAAAAAAAAAAATGCGAATAAAAATATAAATAAAAAAAAAAAAAAAAAGCAAGTGTTCTGCCTTCTAACTAAACCCAAAGTCTACTGAACTCCTTTTTTTCCTATGCTTAAGCATAGCACCGAAATGGAGAGATGAGCTTCACATTTCTATCCTTACAGAAATCAACATGGTTTGTGGGGAAGAGGGAAAGAGCAAACTGAGAACTATGATCACTGTTAACTATTGTTAAAAATGTCTGAAATGCACAGATATTTATGTAGATAATATTTCTTTCTCCACCCGCTACTAGCAGATGTTCGTAATTGCTAAGGTACATTCCTCTGATTTCCTCAAGCTGGATAGTTCTGGGATAGAAAGATTGAATGAACTATATGATTTACGTGGGCAGCTACATTGCATTTGTACAATATAGGTGCACCATGTTGTCTGTTTCATTTGTGTTACTATGACAATACAGTATGTTTAAGTGTCTCTGAATTTCCTTCTACTGATGGACAGATTACATTACACTTTGTAATAACTTACTGCATGCAGTAATTTTAGTTCCTAAGCTGTTTCATGGCTACAATAATAATTACTAGGGAGAAATTGTGCATATTGCCTTGTTTTTTTCACATGCAATTCAGTAGGCAGGTGTGCTGAGTATAAGCACGTGTGTTTTTGTCATGGCAATTTCAACATTCCTTTGCATTCTGACATAGCGACACTTGGGGGCCGATTCACTAAATTCGGGTGAAGGGTTAGAATAAAAAAAACTTCGAATTTCGAAGTTTTTTTTGGGTACTTCGACCATCGAATTGGTTAAATTCGATCGAAGTCGAACGAAATCGAACGATTCGAAGTAAAAATCGTTCGACTATTCGACCATTCGATAGTCGAAGTACTTACCCTTTAAAAAAAACTTCGACCCCCTACTTCGGCAGATAAAACCTACCGAAGTCAATGTTAGCCTATGGGGAAGGTCCCCATAGGCTTGCTCAGCTTTTTTTGATCGAAGGATTTTCCTTCGATCGTTTGATTAAAATCCTTCGAATCGTTCGATTCGAAGGATTTAATCGTTCGATCGAATGTTTAGCGCTAAATCCTTCGACTTCGAATATCGAAGTCGAAGGATTTCAATTCGAGGGTCGAATTTCGAAGTATTTTTAACTTCGAAATTCGACCCTTAGTGAATCTGCCCCTTGGTGCTAAAAATACTACAATGTTTGCACTCGATGCAAGTCAGCAGCAAGCGTTCATGCAATGGACAAAGCAAGGCCTGGAAATAACTTCAAGGCAAGGCAGATTTACAGGCAACTCATCAAAACAATCTGAACCAGCATAACTTTGAGTATTTTTTTTTTAATTTGCACTTATAATCGTAAATGTACTCTATTATGTTTTAAATTATGAAAATGTCTTGAGACAGTCATTCTGGGTACTTGGTGCAAAATGTCAAATGCACTTACTGTAGATAAAGGACCCGACTCAAAACATGTTGTGTTTTCACTTTCCAAAATGATGATGATGGCATTTAATGTATTGCATAGAGCTTCCTTTGCTTTACACAGTGTTCTCTGCCAGGTGCCCCTCATAGACTTCTAGGAGTAACTTGGTATATAGCTGATCTGCATGCTGTTGGTCCACTGCTGAGTGTCAGCTCTGCCTCCTGTGACATAGCAGTGTGAATAAACCATGACAACTATCTAGATTATTATATGAAAACATTAAACGGTGGGGTCATATTGGATCGGAATCCTTTTTATGTGATCCCTGCTTAGGTGGGTTTCCGCCAGTTTCCTCCCAAAACTTACAGATGATTTAATTGGCTCATATGAAAGAGACCTTAGACTGTAAGGGCAGGGATTGATGTGAATGATGTTTATAATATAGTTCTGCAAAATATAAAAAAGAATAATCCATTATTTTCAAGTCACTAACTATAAGAATGATGAAGGCACTTTTGAACACTCTCTCTCTTTATATATATGTGTATATATTTATATACACATATATAAAGTAATCATAATTTTAACTTTCCGTTTTTGATTGCATTTCCTCCGTTCTTCTTTCCTTTTAATATCAACCCTATTCCCTAAAATCATCAACATCTGATTTATTGGTTCCACTTAGTTCAAACTAAGTGCAAATCAATTCACCTTTAGGTGATTCACACATATACGGTATAATTGTTGCCCCTGCAGTTTATGAAACAGCAAGAAAACCTAATACAGGTATGGGACCTGTTATCCAGAATGCTCAGGACCTGGAAACATCAAGATAACGGATCTTTACATAATTTGGATCTTCATACCATAAGTCTACTAGAAAATCATGTAAACATTAAATAACCCCAATGGGCTAGTTCTGCTTCCAATAAGGAGTCTTTCCGTAATTCTGAGCTTTCTGGATAATGGGTTTTCCGGATAATGGATCCCCTACCTGTACAACTAAATAAATGTAACCCTGTAAGTTGCTTTTTAAATATTTATTTTTCTTAAAGAGAATGAAATAGTGTTTGGCAAGATGGGCAAAATAATTCATCCTGTTTGTGAGAGATCCCCCTTGATTGATTTCTAAACCATCCATTATCCCAACTCATTAGCTGTGCTGTGAAGTCATTTTTCCTAAGGAAAAAAAAAAAACAGGAGAAAACACATTCAGACATTCCTCTCGGCCAATAGCATTTTAACGATCGTCTGGAAAAAACCTAAAGGACTATGGGTCATTTAAATTCTTTCTGTTCAATTCTTTCAAACCTTGCCTGTGTTAGTTATGTTAGAATAAATAATGAGTATCCATCAATCAAATAGCCCGGATCACAGGATCGCAATTATCAACTGGTTCTGCTTATTCTTTTCATATCATTATAAGATATAATGATGACCGTTAATTTTGTTGTTGAGATTGTATGGTGACGGGTGGTTTGTTAGGTTTATTGTAGTATAAGGTGTAATGTGTAAAGTGTTAACTTGCACAAAAAAACACTTAATAAAATTAGATAATTGTAAAGTGATAGATTCTGGGGCTTGAAGTTTCTGCTTTCCAGAAAATCTGTGCACTACACACTTTGGATAGCAGAGGGACTTCAAGGCCAAGATTCCATCATTTCACAATGCAAAGGGAGGCGTCAACTCTGCTAGCCTAAGGGGGACACGGAAGTGGTCCCTACAAGTCAGATCCAGACATAATCATAACTTCCTTTCAATCTAAGGAATCACATATTTCCATGTGCAAAATAAATAATGCTATATTTTATTTATTTTAGATGTTCAAATTGCTATTGCCTTTTTTACACAAACCCATGAGAATAAGCTCATAAAAAAAAATGGATGATTTTTTTCCCCCTTTAAAAAAAAAAAAAAAAAAAAAAAAGAGAGCAGAAGGTAAGTAAGAGACCAGTTAGCAGAATAAGGAAAAAACTTGATATTTTAAACACATTGTATTCATCAGTCTTTACAAGGGGTCAACTGTGAGAAAGGCTATATACTATTAAAAAAACACCTGTCTAACACATTTAGAAGTAAAAAAATTACTAAAATAAAAACTGAAATTGATAAAACAACTGGCCCTGATAAAATCCACCCACGTGTCCAGAGGGCATTAAGCTCAGGAGACCAGCCACTACTTTCTAGCATTTATGGACTCATTTTTATGAGGTCAGTGCCATAAGGGTAAAGTAAAACCTATGTGACTAGCAGCACTAAAACAGGGAGCAAAACCACTCCAAATATTTACATGGTAGTCTGTAAAGCCTTCCCTGCATAGTAATAAACTTTTTAAGGGATATTTAGAAATGATGGTCAGGATGAGAAATACATTAGTCAATACACTAATGGCAAAGAGCTGCCATGGTTTTAGAATAGATTGGCCACACCAAATGAATATACTATTTCTATTTAGAATGTTTAGTATATTATGGGAAAGGCTCTGTGCTTAGAACAGAGACTCACAGAGTAAAGAATAGACAGACATGAAACAACAGGATTTTGAATGTCATCTTCATTGTATATGTATAGGCCTTTCAAGAGTTATTTGACTGCTTGACTAGGCAGAAGGGGACTTTAATGTTATATCTCTGGTCATCACATTCCTGCATCCACAAATGAGTGTTTTTTCCTGGCTAGATATAAAGATATGGGATCCGTTATCTGGAAACCCATTATCCAAAAATCTCTCAATTACAGGAAGGCTGTCTCCCATAAACTCCATTTTAATCAAACAATTAAAAATGTTCCTCTGTAATAATAAAACAGTACATTTAATTTGATCCCAACAAAGATACATGTTATACTGATTGGAGGTAAAACAATATTATTCAAGGGGGTTTAAGGGATAAAATAGTTGACTTCATGTCTAATCATAATACTATAAGTTTGTGCCAGCATAGTTTTATGTGTAACCGATCTTGCCAAACAAATGTAATTGCCTTTTATGAGCAATGGCAGTGGATGTGATCTATTTGGACTTTACTAAATCATTTAATTTAGTACTATATAGAAGGTTAATGGGTAAATTAAGGAATGTTTGCTTAGAACATAGTATTTGTAATTGGATAGAGAACTGGCTGAAGGATAGATTACAAAGATTGGTGGTAAATGGAGCATTTTCTGATTGGACCAGTGTTGTCAGCGGAGTAGCACAAGGGTCTGTATTTGGTCCTTTGCATAACCACTACTCACATGCTCACAATAATAATAGTTCATACTCCAGAGCATTATGGTGACTGTCGAATGGTAAATGGTGTCCTTAAGTATGTATGTTACAGCAGCAATGGAAGATTAAGTTCATAATGAATAATTTCCTTTGAGTTCTGCTGCTTCCCCTTTAATCTGTATCCAATGTATGGCCTGAGCCAACTTTGTAACTTTAAAGTGTTGATACAAATACTTGCCATATAATAACTAGTACAATAATCAATTGCCTGAAAATAAATTAGAATAGAAAGAATAGAATATCATCTTTCAATAAATGTAATATACTATTTTTAATGTTACATTAAGCAGTTTGACATTCCTTCATATGAAGATATATGGTGGCTTAACCTAACTATTCATTTTGTCGCATTCTGCAACTGAGGACATATAGGAAGAAGGGAGTCTGTATACTGGATAACCTGGGGTATAATCATAAAAAGAAGAACGGAGTTTGGAAGCCATGAAAAAGTAAAGCAGAATAACCTGGGATACCGGCAGGCAAAACAAAGTCCAATCCAAACGTTGGGACAGGCAGCTTATAGCAGCTGAGGTAGAGACAGGCAGAAATCCAGAAGTCCAGAGAGCAACCCAAGGTCAGTACAAGGAGATCCACACAAAGTAGGCAGGGAACCAGGGCTAGGGTAAAGGAACAGGGAGAAGACCAGGAACAAGGCAAGGAACAAGGAATCGCAGGGTAAATCTGGCTGGGGAGCTTAATGATCAAGCAACCGTGAGTTGCTTGTAACAGGCTTATAAAAGGCTCAAGATTGTTAATTGGCAACAGGTGAAGTTAATAAGGAAGGAGGGGCAAGACAGCAGCAGAGAGATAGCACAAGTCCATAATAATAACAAACCCAGTGGCTCAAGAGAACAGTGCAGGTATGGTTCAACAATTAGACCAGAGTTTGATTCCTGACGCATTTGTTAACAGGGATGTTTCAAACAATGTGTAGTATAAAGATATCTAAGCGCTTACAATTCAGCAGAAATCTAGCGTTAATCATTCTTTTGACAAATCAAAAACATTTCCAAATATAACATAAATAAAAATTTAAAAAAAAAATATAACATAGATAAAAATTGACCAGAACAGCAATGACTTTGCTGCCCATCTTCCAGATCAATCAGCATCTTTATTCCAAGCTAATCAAATATATTCAGAAACTGTGCTTTCTTTGACCTGTTTAGATTATGGACTATGCGTTCTGTAGCCAATTTAGAAATGAAAAAATAATAAATGGAACCTTTTTGAAAACTCTTTGAGTGGACTGTGTGAAGAATTTCACATATTCACCACTGTTTTTGATGCTTTTCTTTGAAAGTGATTTCACTTAGCCAGAATCTTTGTTTTCTGTTCTCAAAATGATGAAAACTGCATGTGCTGAACATGTGATAAATGAAAAAATATTAGTACATTTCAATGGGAATCGTTTTGTTGTTGTTGTATTATACTTTTTTATAGTCCTGAGGAAAATTCTAAATAAAAGGACCTGGCTTAAATTCCTGACTGTAAAGGTCCCCCATAGACGAAAGATTTCTCATGGCGAACGACCAATTTTAGCGAAGTCCGACCAATCCTTCTAAATTATCGTGCGGTTAGAGGGATTCGAACAATCGTACATCTTAGATTTTTCAGCCATCAGTCAGAAAATTGATTGGCCAGGTTAAAAAATCTTTATCGGTCCCAGTGCAATCTATCTATGTTTGCAGGGACAAGCAGGGGCTCCCCTTTGTTTTCCTGGCAATATCACCTGAAATGGTCTTTTTAGTTGATGGACAAATCGTACGATCGTATGATCATTTTGAGATAATCGTGGTCTCACGATGACGATCGTATCTTTTAAAAATCTTTACATCTATGGCCAACTTAAGTCTTTCTTAGGAACTTCTTGGTGTACTCTAAATTGAGTTCTGCTATTATTTTCTTTGGTTCTTGACTCTCTGCCTGTTATTTTGATTGCTGCCTCAACAATTGTCTGTGTTTTAACTACAAGTTTGTTTAGCTCCCTGGATAGTCGGTTGCTATATTAAAGGGCAATCTTTTTCAGATCTCTTTTACGTACAATTCTGTCTTATTTGATTAATAATTTGATATCAATGCAAATAAAACAAGTAGTCACAACAGCAGAAGTACCATTTTATCTTGTTGCTTCCCCTAACTCATTCACTATCATGGATAGTAAAGAGCTTTTGCATGCACACCAAGTCCCTTTATGTCTAGGATTTGCTTTAAACATGCAGAAGGCTGCTGTACCTGTTGCACACTTGGTAACTACAAGTAGTTATATGTGTTCTAATCTCATCTACTTGCATTTCCTGGTTCAAAACACTTCAGGATATTTATTGATAATGGCATTGCTTAAGGCAATAAGGATATTGGCAACATTGTAAACAAATTAAATCTTGCTCTTCAGAGTTCTACAACACAGTAAACCCAATTTGATTATCAGATATCTGCTCCTTCAACAGATATTATTATTATTATTATTATTATTAACATGTATTTATATAGCGCCAACATATTGCGTAGCACTGTAAAGTAAATGTAATTATACAACTACATCACACGGATTACATATATAGAATATATGGAGTAACAAACGTCACAATCAATACAGGTACAAAAGGTGAGGAAGGCTCTATGCATAGGCATACAGTCTAAAGGGAAGGGAGTAATACACAAGGTGTGGGAGTGGGCAAGATCGAAGTAAGTGGGTGAGAAATGTGGTACTGTATGTGGTGTTGCGTTTGGTAGTTAAGCAGAGTGAGGGTAGGCTTCTCAAAAGATTTCAGAGATTTTTTGAAAGCAGAAAGGTTGGGAGAAAGTCGGACAGATCGTGGGAGAGCGTTCCAGAGGAGGGGTGCAGCCCTTGCAAAGTCTTGAATGCGAGCATGTGAGGAGGTAATGAGAGAAGAGTTGAGTAGGAGGTCAGTAGAGGAGCGTAGTAAGCGAGTGGGTGAGTATATAGAGATGAGTTCAGAGATGTAGGGTGGAGCAGAGTTGTGAAGTGCTTTGAAAGTCAGTGTCAATAATTTGAATTTGATTCTGAAAGGTAACGGAAGCCAGTGCAGGGATTGACAGAATGGCGAGGCAGAGGAGGAGCGGTTGCTGAGGTGTATGAGCCTCGCAGCAGTGTTCATTATGGACTGGAGAGGTGACAGTCTCTGGAGGGGGAGGCCAATTAAAAGAGAGTTACAGTAGTCTAGACGCGATATGATGAGAGAGTGAATAAGAATTTTGGCAGCGTCTTGGGTGATAAATGATCGTATTTTGGATATGTTCCTTAGGTGGAAGTTTTGTAATTTCAAAAAATGGTCCGCACACACCAATGTTGCAGTCGGGGATTGTGCCCCTTTTATTAATGCCACCAACAATTAACGTTTCGGGGGGAACACAGCCTCCCTTCTTCAGGATAAATTCACAAAGTGCACAGTGCTCTATTTTTATACCCTTAACTCCTCCCATCTCATCTGTGCAACATCTCATTAGTGCCATTTATGCAATTAACTCTTTAAGTTCATTCAAGTCCAATGCATATGAGTATATATCATGTTTTGAATGTGTTACAAATAAACATATATCTCTTCATTTAATAAAAAACATTTTTTTACTCACTGCCCCTGGTTGCGTTAACTTTAGTTCAAATATAACACCTCTCATGTGCAATAGGGCTATCATGATACTGAGGAAAGGAAAAAGGGTGAAGGAAAAAGGGTGATTGCATAAATTATTAAATAGTGTATAAATATCTAAAACCTACAAAACCACATTTATTACAAAAATCATGTCAAATTAAAATCTTCATTGAGGCCTTTAGGCGAAAGTGTTTTCAAACGCCAGATCCAATATGCTTCTCTCCTCAATAATGATTTTTTAAAATCAACACCTGCATTTTTATACATAACTTCTAAAATCTGCCATCTTATTTGGGAGACATTATGTTTCGCATTATAGAAATGTCTGGCCAGTAGAGTCTCTCTCTTGTATTTATCTTTGCTTTTTTTATCTTTAGTGTCAGTTCCCTCATCTGGTTTATAATTTCTAATCACGCTTTTGTGTTCATTCAAACGTATTTTAACCGCTCTTGAAGTTTGGCCCACGTAGCCTAAGCCACATGGGCATTTTAACAAATAGATTACCCCTTCCGTATTACATGTTGCCATATGTTTTAATCGGATTCCATATCCTTGGCTCGGATGGGTACATTTGTCACCTTTAATGATGCCACTACAGTGGCCACAATCATGACACGGAAGGGTACCCTTTTTGTTAAACATCATACCTTTTGTTTTTTTTGGCTTGAAATCTGATCTTATTACTCCGTCCGCCACACTTCTGCCCCTTTTAAAACTGAAAAGTGGTTTTTTAGTGAATAATTTGCCATATATTTGATCTTTTTGTAGTATATGCCAATGTTGCAATATACTTTTCTTTATTAAATTTGAATGTGGGCCAAAGAAAAGAAAAGTATATTGCAACATTGGCATATACTACAAAAAGATCAAATATATGGCAAATTATTCACTAAAAAACCACTTTTCAGTTTTAAAAGGGGCAGAAGTGTGGCGGACGGAGTAATAAGATCAGATTTCAAGCCAAAAAAAACAAAAGGTATGATGTTTAACAAAAAGGGTACCCTTCCGTGTCATGATTGTGGCCACTGTAGTGGCATCATTAAAGGTGACAAATGTACCCATCCGAGCCAAGGATATGGAATCCGATTAAAACATATGGCAACATGTAATACGGAAGGGGTAATCTATTTGTTAAAATGCCCATGTGGCTTAGGCTACGTGGGCCAAACTTCAAGAGCGGTTAAAATACGTTTGAATGAACACAAAAGCGTGATTAGAAATTATAAACCAGATGAGGGAACTGACACTAAAGATAAAAAAAGCAAAGATAAATACAAGAGAGAAACTCTACTGGCCAGACATTTCTATAATGCGAAACATAATGGGGCTCATTTATAAACACTGGGCAAATTTGCACCTGGGCAGTAACCTATGGCAACCAATCAAATGTTTGCTTTCATTGTTAAAGCAACAGCTGCCTGTAAAAAGCCAGTCACTGATTGGTTGCTATGGGTAACTGCCCAGGTGCAAATTTGCCCAGTGTTTATAAATAAGCCCCAATGTCTCCCAAATAAGATGGCAGATTTTAGAAGTTATGTATAAAAATGCAGGTGTTGATTTTAAAAAATCGTTATTGAGGAGAGAAGCATATTGGATCTGGCGTTTGAAAACACTTTCGCCTAAAGGCCTCAATGAAGATTTTAATTTGACATGCTTTTTGTAATAAATGTGGTTTTGTAGGTTTTAGATATTTATACACTATTTAATAATTTATGTAATCACCCTTTTTCCTTCACAGATGAAGTATCATGATAGCCCTATTGCACATGAGAGGTGTTATATTTGAACTAAAGTTAACGCAACCAGGGGCAGTGAGTAAAAAAATGTTTTTTATTAAATGAAGAGATATATGTTTATTTGTAACACATTCAAAACATGATATATACTCATATGCATTGGACTTGAATGAACTTAAAGAGTTAATTGCATAAATGGCACTAATGAGATGTTACACAGATGAGATGGGAGGAGTTAAGGGTATAAAAATATAGCACTGTGCACTTTGTGAATTTATCCTGAAGAAGGGAGGCTGTGTTCCCCCCGAAACGTTGATTGTTGGTGGCATTAATAAAAGGGGCACAATCCCCGACTGCAACATTGGTGTGTGCGGACCATTTTTTGAAATTACAAAGCAGTAAGGAGACCGGGCTTGGTCAACGGAGGACCAGCACCACCACGCAGAAAAGTGGAAGGAGGTGTGCGGTAATAGAATATTTTATTGCCTTAGGTGGAAGTGACATGATTTGATAAGTGACTGGATATGAGGAGTGAATGACAGGGCAGAATCTAGGACAACCCCAAGGCACCGGGCCTGGGGAGAGGGGGTGATAGTGGAATTGTTAACTATGATGGATACTTCGGGGATGCTACTGGTGTTATTTGGAGGAAAGAGAACCATTTCAGTTTTAGAGAGGTTTAATTTAAGGTAGCGTTGCGACATCCAGGTAGAGATAGCGGACAGGCAGGAGGAGACGCGAGTTAGGAGTTCTGGGTTGAGATCAGGAGATGAGAGATAGATCTGAGTATCGTCAGCATAGAGGTGGTAGTGGAAACCGTACGAATTTATTAATTTGCCAAGGGAGGAAGTGTAGAGGGAGAATAGTAATGGTCCTAGGACAGAGCCTTGAGGAACTCCAACAGAAAGAGGTAGGGGAGAAGATGATACTCCATTGTAGGAGACACTGAAGGAACGATTGGTGATGTAAGAAGAGAACCAGGACAGGGCTGTGCCATGAAGGCCAAGCGACTGGAGGGACTGGAGGAGGAGAGGGTGATCTACAGTGTCAAATGCGGCAGAGAGATCAAGCAGTATTAGTAGTGAGAAATGATTGTTGGCTTTAGCGGTTAAAAGGTCATTAGTTAGTCGAGTCAGGGCAGTTTCCGTGGAGTGTTGTGGCTTAAAACCAGATTGTAGGGGGTCTAGCAGGTTATTGTCAGAGAGGAATGAGGTAAGTTTAAGGAAAACTGTAGGTCCTCCCCAAGATGGCGTCCAAGATGGCAGCCCCCTGGATCCTGCTGGTCGCAGCACGATGACGTCAGCGTCTTCCCATCCCCGGATTGGTCGCCGGCGTTGGAACGGACGCCGGTGTCAGAACGTGCGTCAACGTCAGGACGCTGGCGTCAGTGTGTCAGCGTCGGCTTCATGACGTCAGCGCGTCCAAAATTGGCGCCGAAACCTGGCCTATTTAAGGCAACTCCGGGATTCCCTCAATGCCCGATTATAGGTTTAGTTTACTACTCCTGGGTGTGATTCATTGCGAACCTCTTGTCTATTGTG
Source organism: Xenopus petersii (assembly GCA_038501925.1). Taxonomy (NCBI): domain Eukaryota; kingdom Metazoa; phylum Chordata; class Amphibia; order Anura; family Pipidae; genus Xenopus; species Xenopus petersii. The sequence continues at coordinate 61,619,870 of CM076678.1, forward strand.
TACCAACCCTTGCCTGGAATCTTCGACCTTGAACCTCTTCTGCCTGGACTGATCTTGTTGCCTGTTTGACCATTCTTCTGTCTCATCCTCTTCTGTACTGCGAACTTGGACATTGTTATTTTCCTCCCTTGGTCCTCACTACTCCTGAGGCCTTTGGCCTTACATTATAATCGGGCCATGGACCCGTCGGAGGAGAATCCTGCGCCGCCTGATGTCGGTGGAGCGCTGCGTGGTCTGGCATCCCGGATGCAGTCCTATGAGGTACAGCAATCTCACTTTGGTCAAGCCTTGGAGACTATTCTTGCCAAACTATCGGCGCTAACACCTGCTGATCCTGCTGATCCTGTTCCTGCACCTGTACCTGTGGCTCCGCTTCACGTCTCCGAACCCCGCATTCCGGCTCCCCCACTCTACAGTGGTGATCCTGCAGCCTGCCGTGGGTTCATCAACCAGTGCGAGGTCCACTTTACACTCGCACCCAGCCAGTTCATTTCTGAACGAGCCAAGGTGGGCTTCATATTCTCCCGTCTGCAAGGGAAGGCATTGGAGGATCCCATTATTGATAATGCCAGAGCCTTCGTCCGGGAACTTCGAGTGGTCTTTGATGCTCCGGGTCGTGCCACTGCTGCCTCCGCACGCCTGTTCCATCTACAACAGGGAACTCGCTCAGTCTCGGAGTACGCCATTGAGTTCCGCACCCTGGTTGCAGAGACTTCGTGGAACAATGACGGGTATCACGCAGCCTTTTACAACGGCCTGGCGATACGTATTAAGACTGATCTGGTGTCCAGGGAAATTCCATCCCGTTGGGAAGATCTAGTCGCCCTGGCCATAAAGGTGGATACTCGGCAGAGGGAGTTTCAAGCTGAACTCGACAGAGAGCGCTCCCCAACCAAAAGATTCCACAGGTTCCAACCTACTCTGGCTCCTCGTTTTCAAAGACCCTTCCTTCCCAACCCGGCTTCTAGCCTGTCTTCTCCTAATCCTGCGGTTCCTGCTTCTTCTTCCTTGCCTTCGGAAGAACCAATGCAGATCGGACGGGCTCGTCTGACCGAACAGGAAAAGCTTCGGAGAAGGGCTGCTGGACTTTGCCTTTATTGTGGTGGAAAATCCCACTTTGCCTACGAGTGTCCAGTGAAGCCGGGAAACGCCAACACCTAGGTAAGACTGGGGAGACTTACCTGGGTGGAGTTGGTCCCTCTCCCCATTCTTCTGCTCAACGCTTCCTCCTTCCTGTGCAGATTCGTTTTGGAACCCAGACGATTTCCTCTAAGGCTTTCCTTGACTCCGGCGCAGCTGGGAACTTCATTGATAAAGTCTTCGCTAAAAGCCATTCCATTCCTCTACGATCTCTGGCTGTTCCTCTTCGTGCACTGGCGATTGACGATCGTCCACTATCCTCCGCTACAATTTCCCACTCCACCGATGAACTTTCCGTTATTGTGGGATCCATGCACCTAGAAAGATTGTCCTTCTTTCTAATTGATTGTCCTTCTACTCCCATTGTACTTGGTCTGCCCTGGTTGAATATTCATAACCCAGTAATCGATTGGGCTTCTTCTCAGATCTCCCGCTGGAGTTCCTTCTGCCAACAGAACTGTTTACCCACCAAATCCATCATTAAAGTTTCATCTGTGTCTTCCAATTCTTCTTTGCCCCTTGTTTATCAAGCTTTTTCTGATGTCTTCAATAAAAAGTCTGCCGAAATCCTGCCTCCCCATCGTCCCTATGATTGCCCCATCGAACTTCTTCCTGGAACCATGCCTCCCAGGGGTCGCACCTATCTGCTTTCTCATTCTGAAACCTGTACCATGAAGGAGTACATTCAAGAAAACCTGCAAAGAGGTTTTATTCATCCTTCCTCTTCACCGGCTGGAGCCGGCTTCTTCTTTGTTGAGAAGAAAGATGGAGGTTTGCGGCCCTGCATTGATTATAGAGGTTTAAATAAAATCACAATTAAAAACCGTTATCCCCTTCCTCTCATCTCCGAACTATTCGACCAACTCAAAGGGGCTTGTCTTTTCACCAAGTTGGATCTTCGTGGGGCTTATAATTTAATCCGGGTCAGAGAGGGAGATGAATGGAAGACCGCTTTCAACACCCGGGACGGGCATTATGAATACCTTGTCATGCCTTTCGGTCTCTGTAACGCCCCCGCGGTCTTCCAAGAATTTGTGAATGACATTTTCAGGGATTTACTGGGCCAGTATGTGGTGGTGTACCTGGACGATATCCTTATTTTTTCCAAAAATCTTGCAGAGCATCGTCTTCAAGTTAAAGAAGTACTTTCCCGTCTTCGAAAGAACAACCTGTTTGCCAAGTTGGAGAAATGTTCCTTTGAAGTATCATCCATCTCCTTCCTAGGATACATCATTTCCCAACAAGGCTTCAGAATGGACCCAGCTAAGGTTTCGGCAATTCAAGATTGGCCTCTCCCCACCAGTGTCAAGGCTGTTCAAAGATTCATCGGCTTTGCTAACTATTATAGACAGTTTATTAAAGGTTTTTCGTCAAAAATTGCTCCAATTCTTGCTCTTATACAAAAAGGGGGTAAACCGCAGCATTGGCCTCCTCTAGCCTTGGAAGCCTTCAAGACTCTTAAAGAATCTTTTTCATCTGCCCCAATCCTCAGGCACCCTGAACCTCTCCAACCTTTCTTCATCGAAGTAGATGCCTCGGACATCGGAGCAGGAGCAATATTATCCCAAAGATCCTCTTCTGATGGTAAACTGTATCCGTGTGCCTTCTTTTCCAAAAAGTTTTCTTCCTCCGAAAGGAATTATGACGTTGGGAACCGTGAGTTACTGGCCGTCAAGCTTGCTCTAGACGAATGGAGACATTTTCTTGAAGGGTCATTGGTCCCTGTGACCATCTTCACCGACCACAAAAACCTAGAATATATCCAGACCCTTAAGCGCCTCAATCCCCGACAAGCCAGATGGGCATTGTTCTTCTCACGTTTTAACTTCATCTTAACTTTTCGTCCTGGTTCAAGAAACAAGAAAGCAGATGCTCTTTCCAGAAGTTTTATCCCTGAAGATCCCATCTCCGAAGACCCAGAATCCATTGTGCTTCCTACAAAGATCATTGCTGCCCTGTTCCCTTGCCTTGCCTTGCATCTTTTGTCCATTCAATCCTCTGCTCCTGTGGAAACTCCTGTAGGCGTAGCCTTTGTTCCTCCTGAGCTTCGTCAGTCCATTTTGATCCAGTCTCACAGCTCAAAACAGGCCGGTCATCCGGGAATTAAAAAGACGACTGAACTTTTATCTCGTCTCGTCTGGTGGCCTTCCTTAAGAAAGGATGTTAAAGATTTTGTTTCTTCCTGCTCCACTTGTGCTGTATCCAAATCAGGACATTCTCCCCCTAAAGGCCTACTTTTACCATCCCGCCCTTGGACCCATTTGGCAATGGATTTCATCGTGGATCTTCCTGCTTTCTCTGGCTACACCGTTATCTGGGTGGTGATTGACAGGTTTAGTAAGATGGCACACTTTATCCCTCTCCGGAAACTCCCTTCAGCTCCAGAACTTTCTTCATTATTTATTAAACATATTTTCCGTCTCCATGGTTTTCCTGCTGAGATTGTCTCTGATCGGGGATCCCAATTTGTTTCAAAGTTTTGGAGGTCCCTTTGTAAAGCCCTGGACATTTCTCTCCAATTTTCTTCTTCTTATCATCCCCAGTCTAATGGAGCGGCAGAAAGAGTTAACCATGCTCGTGAACAGTTCCTTCGGTGTCATGTGTCCCTGTGTCAGGATGATTGGGCTGACCTCCTCCCTTGGGCCGAATTTGCTCATAATAATGCCATACACTCTTCCTCTGAAAAGTCTCCTTTTTTTTGTGTTTATGGTCTTAACCCCCTGGCCTTTCCTCAAGATCTACTGCTCACAAATGTCCCTGCCGCCAACGATCAGGCTGCCCACATGCTGGCCATCTGGCAGGCTACCACTGTCAACCTTGCACAGAAGAAGTTCGCTGACAAGAGAAGTGTTTCTTCTCCTCTGTATGTTCCTGGTGACAAGGTCTGGTTGTCTACCCGCAATATCCGCCTCAAAATTCCCTCACCTAAACTTTGTCCCAAGTTTATTGGTCCCTTCCCTATCACCGAGATCATCAACCCTGTGGCTGTGCGCCTACAACTTCCTCCTGAGATGCGGATCCCCAATGCCTTCCATGTTTCTTTACTTAAACCTGCAGCTTCGTCTTCTTCTTCTTCCTCCCCAGCTCCTGTTGTTGTGGATGGGCATCAAGAGTTTGAGGTAAAGAAGATTTTGGATTCCCGAATTTCTAGAGGCACCCTGCAGTACCTTATTGAATGGAAGGGATTCGGTCCTGAAGAGTGCTCCTGGGTAAAAAGCTCCGATGTCCATGCTCCTCTCTTGGTCCAAAAATTTCAGCGGAGATTCCCGTCCAGCCCAGGTGGTCCTGAGGCCCCCCCTGAGGAGGGGGGTACTGTAAGGAAAACTGTAGGTCCTCCCCAAGATGGCGTCCAAGATGGCAGCCCCCTGGATCCTGCTGGTCGCAGCACGATGACGTCAGCGTCTTCCCGTCCCCGGATTGGTCGCCAGCGTCGGAACGGACGCCGGCGTCAGAACGTGTGTCAATGTCAGGACGCTGGCGTCAGTGCGTCAGCGTCGGCGTCATGACGTCAGCGCGTCCAAAATTGGCGCCGAAACCTGGCCTATTTAAGGCAACTCCGGGATTCCCTCAATGCCCGATTATAGGTTTAGTTTACTACTCCTGGGTGTGATTCATTGCGAACCTCTTGTCTATTGTGTACCGACCCTTGCCTGGAATCTTCGACCTTGAACCTCTTCTGCCTGGACTGATCTTGTTGCCTGTTTGACCATTCTTCTGTCTCATCCTCTTCTGTACTGCGAACTTGGACATTGTTATTTTCCTCCCTTGGTCCTCACTACTCCTGAGGCCTTTGGCCTTACAGTAAGTCGGTTGTAGACTAGGCGCTCAAGTAGTTAGAGATGAAAGGTAGCAGAGAGATAGGTCGGAGGTTGTCAAGATTGGAGGGATCAAGAGAGGGTTTTTTCAGAATGGGGTTGACAAGAGCATGTTTTAGTTGAGAAGGAAACAGCCCAGTTGAGAGCGAAAGATTAAACAGGTGAGTTAAGGCTTTGATTAGACCAGGATTGGTATTGCGGAGAAGTTTTGAGGGAATAGGATCAAGCGGGCAGGTGGTAAGGTGAGATGAGGCCAGAAGCTTTGAGACTTCCTCATCAGTGACTATAGACTAACAGTAAGACTGCTTTGCATTGTTGTATTCATGCATTGATCTCTTTTAAACTTGCTGTAATAACCAAGTGCTGGGTGGTGTGGAACCGGAAGAATGCACACAGAGATGCCAGACTGCAGGGTAGAAGTCAGCTTTATTCCTGGCTGCTCTCTCCTCACTCTTTTTTCCCCCCCTTCACTTAACCTTCCTGTGTCCATAACCTTTCTCATTAATCCCCCAGTGCTAAGCTGCTATTGCATATTAAAATGAACACAGGAATGGATGGAACAACATTACATCCCTCTCCACCTTACAGAAACAACTAAATAAACTGCAACAAACTAGATGTAACTAGATGTAAGTGCTCATAGGCAGAATGTTTTTGAAAATTTAGTATCAAGAGCTTTACTGAAAAACAAAGTTTTTGAGGTGATCTGGCAGTTTTTGATTTTTTTTATGTGGATAGCGCTGAGCTATACCAGGCTGTGGATCCTCTTTTACAGTTGGCGCTTGAGTTGTTGTCAGTTCTCCAGAAGACATATCCCCAGGTGTGTTTGGAGTTCAGCTGGTGCTCAATTCATCATCATCGTCATCAAAAGTCTTCCCCCAGTGTGGCCTTGAAGTTTCTTGAAGTGGGATATATTTCTAGTTACTTGTTTTCCATTATGCTGAGCGGTGACCATGGTACCCTTCACTTGGGTAACTTGATAGAGTTTAGGATGATATAGTGAGGATAACTTGCTGCCAGGTCTCACTCTCTTGACAAGAACCCAGTCACCAACCTCCATTGATATTATTTTTCTGTGACGGCCACCCTCATCAGCATATCTTTTCATCCTCTCCTTTGCAGCAGCATCATTATTTGTAATGGGTGTACTGGCTGACGTTAGGGGGAGATTTAGCAGTTTGATATGCAAAGGTCTATTAAAAAGTGCCATTGCTGGTGGTGTGCCGGTGGAGTGAGGTGTTGCTTTGTATGTTCAGCTCCCACTGGTGTCACTGTGCTTACTCTCTTTCCTGGAGATGCATTAGCAGGTACAGGTAACTGTTTTTTGGAGCTGCATACTTTTGCAAAATGATTATCTTTCCCACAGTTATGGCAGATGAATCCTTTTGCTGGACAGTTTTCCTGGTGGGGATAAGGTCAACCAGCAATTATAGCAGATTGCAGCAGATTTATGGGCTCGATGTTGTTTTGGTGTGATATTAGCTAAAGAGAATGACTGATCTAGAATACTGTCATTTTCCTCAATCATTTTAGCTTGATTTTCTGCAGCATCGTTAATGCGGGCAGTCTCTGGTAATTTAGATAAATTCATAGTGGAGTCTCTGAGTGCCTGTCGATGTGCACCCCTGTTTAAGCTGCATGCGAATTTCCTTGTCCACATGTGCAAATTCACATGAGACAGCAAGATGTCTTAATCTCACATGATACTCATCAGTGCTTTCATTTGGTGACTGTTTTGACTGTCTAAACTTGAAAGTCTCAAAAACTGAATTTTTATGCGGAGAAAAGTAGTTTGTTAGGGCTGTTTTGCATAAATCATAGTCACTGTCAGTGAATAAAGATAATAAAGATATCATATACCTGCTCCCCTGCATAATGTAATAACATGGCTTTCTTTCTGGCATTGTCAGTAATGTTCATGGCTTGGAGAAATTTTTGAAAGCACTTTAGTCACTTATTCCAGAGTGTTCCTAGGTTTGCTTGGGACTGGTGCACATCAAAACAGTGAAAGTTAGGCAGGCTGTGTGCTGGAATGCTGATAGTACTGTGGATTGTGAGTTGTTTTACGATGATACCTGCAGATAGTATGAATCCTTATCGCCAGTTGTAATAAACCAGTGCTGGATGGTGTGGAACAGAAGACTGCACACAGAGATGCCAGACTGCAGGGTATCAGGTCCGGACTGAGAATTAAAATAGGCCCTGGCATTTCAGGTACACAGAGGCCCAAACAGCCCCCACCAGCCCACTAAATACTGACTTTCTATGGGACCTTATAGCAGCCCCTCTGGCATTTGCCAGAACAGTTTGCCAGTCCGGGCCTGCAGGGTAGAAGTCAGCTTTATTCCTGGCTGCTCTCCCCACATGCTCCTTCCCCTTCCTGTGTCCATAACCTTTCTCATTACTCCACCCAGTGCTAAGCTGCTAATGCATATTAAAATTAATATTTAACATCATAGGAATGGTATGAGGTATGAGACCTGCTATGCAGAATGCTCAGGACCAGGGGTTTCCAGATAAGGTGTCTTTACGTAATCTAATCTCCATATTTTAAATCTACTAAAACATAATTTAAACGTTGATTAAACATAACAGGATTGTTCTGCATCCAGTAAGGATTAATTAAATCTTACTTGAGATCAAGGTACTATTTTATTATTACAGAAAAAAAGCAAGCAATCTTTATTAGATTATTAGATTATAATGGAGTCTACGGAAGATGAACTTTCCGTAATTCAGAGGTTTCGGATCCCATACTTCTATGATATTTCATTGTAGATTACTGCGGTAGAAGCTGCATGTTACTCTAGTTACATTTGCTTTTAACAGTATTGGGAATAATGTGTAGTTGTATAGAACAGTCTGTGCGCTAATGCATTGTCTATGGGGTAGTCTATAAACCTTTTCTGCATCCCATCTTGTAATTCATTATGACTATATTTTATTGTGCTTGGTAGAAATTACAAATGAGTCACATAGTAGCCGTTTTGGTTTGTTTTTTATGTTTTTAATTTTTTGGGATCTATAAAAACAAATGGTTAATGCCCGACATAGCTCCAGATTGACTTTTAATGGCAAAACCTATATGAATTCAGCTCATTGTTAAAGACTAACAGAGGCGACCTGTTGAGAGTTGTTCAGAAGGCTAGAGACATGGAACAGCCTGCTGAGAAATAACCACACAGTGAACCCAGTGAATATATTTTGATCCATTTTAAAAAGCAGAAGGGTCAAGCTACTAACTGAAAATCGCTTGTCTTCCAAGCTGTATTTGTGTTTTTCTATAAATTTGTTAACTTTCATCTAACAGTCTGGATTATAGGAAAATTTGAAACCTGTTTTCCCACCATTAATTTTCAGAGGAACGCTTGAATCTCTCAGTCCTTAACCACAGACATCTGGAGAAAATTGCTCTCCTATTTGTAAATAATGCAAGGCTACCAAATTCGTTTTAAAGATGTTTAAAGGTGTGGACAGCGGATCTCCACAACATAAAGACTATAATGAAGCTCTTAGTAATGTCAACATTCTCATTTTACATAGCATACAGAATGGCAATAACAAATATGGAGGGAAGTGGCTAAGAAATAGTTTGTTACTTTTAATATCATTACTGCTGAGAGCAGCCCAGCTTGTAGAGCAAAATCGAATCCACCCAGGAGTAATTGGATTAATCCTGAACTCCAAACTAGGTTTATAAAGTGAGGATTTAGTTCCCATATGGCATTAATATGATTCATGGAAAACTAAAAGCCTCATCAGACCTATCTTTGATGTCTGCAAACCAAGAAAACAGCTAGCCTTTTGTCCATGTATTTGCCAAGAATTATGAAGATTCAAGTGAAGCATCATGGTGATAATTTTACAAAGAATATGCAGAAGACTTTAAAAAAACAAGAGAGAAAAAACTCCATGGCAACAAAATACATTTGAAAGCCATTTTTCTGTTTATGCTAAAGGCGTGGTTGACTACAACAAAATTAGCTATTGATCAATATAAAAGTTGAAGGTCTGGTAGGGTTTCTATAGCCGTGCTAAATATATTCTAGCCAGTGAAGGGCAAGAGGGTGCTGTAGCTTTATTTACCAAAATATATCGACCGAAATAAAACTAATTCAAAATAATACTAACCGTTCAGACCTGTCATTATTTCCTATAGAAGGATCAAGGACTTACTTCTGTATTGTATTGCAAATTGACTGAAGTCATTGATATTTTCCTATATGTTATGCTGTTGATATAACGGGATTGCAATTATATTTTACAACTTACATTAAATTTCCATTACTAGTGTACATTAAAAATGACTTCACTTTCCTTTGACGATAATTCAGTTTCTATTTTTGAAGCTTTATGAATACACAAAATATTAATATAATATAATATGAATATAATACTAGGCTGGAAGCACCAAGCAATATGCTATTACCTGCATCAGTCAGCTGTTCCAAGATCAATCTCTGTTCCATTACTTTTTGCAGCCTTTTTATGTTATTATTGATAACCTAATTGTGCATTAATTAACATTTTCAACCTTTAAATAATCAATATGGCATTTATATCAAGCTACTGGTGCTTGCAAATCTGTGATATGAAAACTTTTTTTTAAATTTTCAAGAGTTCTGAATACAACGATTTTGATTCTTTTTTAAATTATGATATGATTTCTTAATTTAGAGTAACACAAAGAATGCACCATTTGGTTAAAAGCACTACATATCCTCTAATATTATAGCACACATCAAATATTTAGCATTAATTAAAAGGAGACATGGATAGTATATTAGTAGACTACATTAAAGGACATGTAAAGCCTACATTTTCCTACCAAGTAAATAAGTTGACCATTTCTTCCCCTCCCAAACCACGTCATTTGTGCTGCATATACCCCCTTCCCTTCATTTGCCAGCGCCATCACATTTTCATAAAATAGCAGCTTTCACCCGGTGGCCATTTTCCCTTCTGACACATCAACAATAACAGGACATGTATGCTATAATGCAGGTTTACACAGGTACAACATATTTTGATAAAAAGTTCTGCTGGGGTTGAGCACTGTAATGGTTAAGCTGAGCTCAGGAGAGGTGATTAGGAGAAAAAAATAGGATCAGACAGCTAGAGTTTCTATGGGAACCAGCAATGCTATTTCTTCATTGGCTGCTAGACTGGAGGGTGTGGTTAGTAATCTGAGCTGAAAAGAACTGATGCACATTACCCAACAGCCAAAGTAAATTCCTGAGGGAGGGGGCAGAGTGAGTTAGAGGAGGAGAAGGATTTCTAAGTCATTAAGGAGATACTGCAGCCTTACTGTTAACCAGAGTGGCAGGTATTTAAAGATTTCAAAGAGGCTGCTCACTGAATACATTTGTGTTTGTGTGGGGTGTACATGTCCTTTAAGGGCAATGTCACACCTGGAGATTCGGGGAGATTTCGTCGCCTGACGACTAATCGCCTCTTCTTTGGGGTGATTAATCTCCTCAAACTGCTATCCCTTGTCTTCTGCCTGCTACAATGAAAAAACCCTGCGGCATGGCACTCACGGCGCTTCATTTTCTGAAGTCGCCCGAAGTTGCCTCATGAGGAAACTTTGGGCGACTTCCTGAAACAAAGCACAGTGAGTGCCATATGCCGCAGGCGTTTTTTCATTGTAGCAGGCGGAAACCAGGGAGAAGCGGAAACCAGGGAGATTAGTTGCTACAAAGAAGAGGCGATTAGTCACCTAGTGACTAAATCTCCCCGAATCTCCAGGTGTGACATTACCCTAAGAGAAAGAAAATGGGAGATAAAGTAACTAGCACAAAAGAGTTGGGTTTTTAAGATACATCTTAAGGTTTCTACTAAAGAAATAATATCTTAAGGTTTCTACTACAGAAATAATATAAGAAGAGAAGATGTAATTGAAGGAATATTTCTCAAGGCTGACTCCTACTTCAGTTTTTACATACACAGAACTCTCAGGGGAACGTTATTTCCTATGGGATGTAATGGGCTTTTTCTATGCTTAGTCTGAAAGAAATGAGGCTTCACTTCCAGTTAGGGTCAAAACTCTTTACTGTAAGGAGAAAGTTTGTATACTGTATTTAATCCATTGCCAAGGGATAAGAAAAGTTTATAACAAAATGTATGCAGATTTCTGATTGTTTGGCTCGCTCAGTTACATCCTGAATCCATGGTTACATCTCATGATATTTTTGAAATAGCATCAGATAGTTTATCCTTTTTTGGCTAAAGTAAGTTGTCCCAAAAAAAAGGTTTCACTTGATGGACTGACATCTCTTTCTAACCACAATACCACTTAACCTATTTAGTCATTCCTGTCATTTAGCTCTATTTACATTCAGACTTTTGTTACCCTGTATGCCTTTGGCTATATGTTCTCATTAGCATCTTGATAGCTCAGTTGCAGCACAGATGTGGTGCTTTGCTGATTTTTGCTATTTTATTATGCAGCAACCCTGTAATAAATGTTAGTGGGGTAATATGAGGAGAAAAATGGAATTACATTCTGCCACCATATGTTCCAAAAATGAAATGCATGCAGTTATGATCAGTCACGAAAAAACTGACATGCTTTTCCCTTTTGCATTTATTCCCGAGGTGCATGGTATGGGACCTGTTATCCAGAATGCTTCAGACTTGGGGTTTTCCGGATAATAGATCTTTCCATCATTGGGATCTTCATGTCTAAAGTCTACTAGAAAATCATTTTATTATTAAATAAACCAAATAGGCTGGAGTTGCTTCCAATACGAATTAACTATATCATAGTTTGGTACAAGGTACTGTTTTATTATTACACAAACAAAGGAAATCTTTTTTTTTTTTACAAAATGTGGATTATTTGGATATAATGGAGTCTATGGGAGACAGTCTTCTTGCAATTCGGAGCTTTCTTGATAACATGTTTCTGGATAATGGATCCCATAGCTATGCATATGTTTCCCATAATATGAATATGTACAGTATATGGTCTGTGTGCAGAGTTTTTAGTACAGGTATGGGACCTGTTATGCAGAATGCTCGGGACCTGGGGTTTTCCGTATAACTGATCTCTCCGTAATCTTCATACCTCAAATCTACTAGAAAATCATTTAAACAATAATTAAACCCAATAGGCTGGTTCTGCTTCTGATAATGATTAATTATATCTTGGTTGGGATCAAGTACAAGGTACTGTTTCATTATTATACAGAAAAAGGAAATTGCTTTTTAAACATTTGGATTATTTAATTATAATGGAGTCTATGGGAGACAGCCTTTCTATAATTCAGAGCTTTCTGGATAATGGGTTTCCGGATAAAGGATCCCATACCTGTACAGAATACATGCTAAGCAATTAGCTAACTCATTGGAACTTATTGCATGTCCTGATTTATCGCTGGGAGATGCAGAAAGGCAGAGGGCAGAGCTTATAAAGAGAGGTATATAGTGTAGGACATTACAGATGATTTACCAAGTATTCGATCAAAAATGAAGGAATATTAGCAGAAAGATACACCCTCCTTGTTTTATTTTTAATCACTGTGCTTTACAATGTTTTGGTTCTCGTAGGGACTTATATCACGGATACTTAACGTCTTTATTTATAAAGAATGTTTATTCAAGGGTATTTATCAAGAATATTTAACTTATTTAATACTTGTTAAACATCCTTGATAAAGACCCACAACAAGGACTGAAATGTTGGAATGTGCAGTGATTGAAAATAAAACAATACTTTTATTTTTCCACAAGAAAGTGTGCATTTTTCTGTTACCTGTATACAGGAATGGGACTTATTATCCAGAATGCTCGAGACCTGGGGTTCTCTATATAACAAATCTTTCCGTTATTTGGATCTTCATACCTTAAGTCTACTAGGAAATCATGTAAACAGTAAATAAACCCAATAGGCCTAGTCTGGATCCTGTTCAGGGTACTGTTTTATTATTACAGAAATGGGACCTGTTATCCAGAATGCTCGGGACCTGGGGGTTTCCGGATAATGGATCTTTCCATAATTTGGATCTTCATACCTTAAATCTACTAGAAAATCATGTAAACATTAAATAAACCCAATAGGCTGGTTTTGCTTCCAATAAGGATTAATTATATCTTAGTTGGGATCAAGTACAAGGTACTGTTTTAATATTACAGAGAAAAAGGAAATCACTTTTAAAAAATATGGATTATTTGATTATAATGGAGTCTATGTATACCTGTATATGTACAGTATAGAGATACAAGGGCTACTAAGTAATTTGGAAAGAAAGTTTGCTCCACCAACGAGGCATCAATCTCCTAAATCTGACCTAGTGCAACTATAACTGATTGATTGACTGATTGGTATGGTTTACCTGGCTGGTTAAAGCTAAACACATCTTTAATTATTACACATCTCTCTTTCTCTCTCTCTCTCTCTCTCTCTCTCTCTCTCTCTCTCTCTCTCTATATATATATATACACTGTATGTGTTGCTGGATTAGTCATTTTTCAGAAGTGATGCCTTCTGGAATCAGAAGGTATTTACTTGTCTCATGCCATACACACAGCACTGACTAGATACCAAAAATTTGAGTTTTGATTCTCCCATAAGGCATCAGGGACGGAGACATGTCAATCACTCCTTTGTGTCCCTTTGGCCAACTATGCATCCAGAATCGCTGGTTTATAGCACAGATACAGCCTAATGGTTCAGAGCCATATATCCAAATTTAAACCGGCTGTCTGCAAGTTGGATATATGGCTCTGAACCATTAGGCTGTATCTGTGCTATAAACCAGCGATTCTGGATGCATAGTTGACACCCTAACCAGATTTGGCTATCCAATAAAAGTAATTTAGTAATGACTTGTACTTACAGCTGCCTCTTTTCTTCAGGTCACTGGGTTTGGCAGCTTGTAGCCCTGCATACAAAGTGTTCACATTGACCTTTGCAGCAGGGCAAACATTGATTGACCAGCGAACACAAGAAATAAGCACTTAAAGAATGTCCTGTTCATCTTGAAATACTTCCCTGTAGCTTTTGGCATCCAAGTGTGGCCCAACACAACTACAAGCTTTTATAAACAGTAATAAAAAGTGAGCAAAAAAGCCAACTGGCAACCTCCTTCCACCTAGAGAATCTAAAAACTGTAGCCCGATGCCTCATTTATCACCAAGAATTAATAAAATCTCCTATAGCAAAAAAAGTGTGTGAAAGAGAGAGGGACCTATTTAGAAGGAAACCAGGGCATATCCAAAATAAATGTTAGGTGACAAATGCAGCTTATGAGCTTCTCAAGAGGCCGATGCTCATACAACAGTCATAGACTTCTGTTGGGTATATAAACAAATTGAATGCCAGGAGGCCACTGTGCCAAAGCTGGATTTTGTTACATAGTTTGCATCTGTATTTCAAGTGTATTTAGCCAATTTAAATTAGTAGATTGCACATTTGGCTTGGAGTGATGGAGTTTACGAATAGACACTGCCTTTGTCCATTTTAGCAGGTTTGTTTAACTGCAGGATGTAATAGTCTTTGTACCATGCCGTTCCTGCATTTCCTTGTTTGCTTATTTAAGAAAAATTATAAGTGACTGTAAAAGTTTGTGCAGCAGAAACTGATTAAAATATAAAATGTAGGCAGTACTTCCTCCTTGTGCTTAGAAAGTGAAGAATTTAGTCAGTGCTACTAGAAATTCCCCAAACCATTGCCATTTTCATCAGAGGAAAAATAACCACATAAATCTAAGGAAATAAGACCAATTCATTGTGATACAGTGAAGACTGTCTATATGGAGGCAGAGGTACCCAATGTTAATAAAAATGTATTAACCCACCCATCTTTACATTCCTTTGGTTCATTACAGAAAACATATAGCCTTACTATATAAGGTATTCAGGTGACTGGCCAGAAGCATTCAATCCACTGTCTGTTCATTTTTTTGATTTTCTGTTAGGGATTTTCTTCCCTAGGTGTAAAGCCACCAGTCCCCTCCTTATTGGTTTACTGTAATTTGCATAATGTTTTATCTAGGGACTACTTACAGAAGGTGAGACTTTTCTAACAAGTCCCTACTATGTAATAGCAAACCCACAGTTCTTTTCCACCTAGAGATCAGGGCTCAAATGGCATATCCCCTTTTCACCTTGAAATTAGCTGTGTGTCCTATGACCTGCTTTGTGGTGCTGATGCCATAAAGCATCTTTTTGTTTACAATGGCACATTCCACATAGTTTTTTGATTTGCAAACACTAATAATGTTATTGTATGTGGTGTAGCCATATTTTATTGTGGGTATGGGATCCCTTATCCAGAAACCTGTTATCCAGAAAGCTCCGAATAACGAGAAGGCCATCTCCCCCAGGCTCCATTGTAATCTAATAATTCTGATTTTTAAAAATGATTTCCTTTTTCTCTGTAATCATAAAAAAGTACCTTGTACTTTAGTAACTGCCTGGCATATCTGGAGCTAAGACCCAGGCAAATTTTATATGGATAAACTTAAACATAGGACAAATGAAAGAATCTTATAAAGGTTTCCAATGTACCCCCTGTAAAAAAAAATAAATAAAGCAAATCAAATTGTCTGAGGCCTTATTGTTATAATCATGATGTAGGCTTAACAGACTCCCTTCCCATGCTGCCAATGCTACACATATGGAAAACACAGTGTCGACACCCTTAAGGTTCTCTACCTATCAACCGATTTAAATTCCATGATATTATAGAAACCCCATACTTGAATAATACACTCATTTCATTCTTCTGATTAGTTTTGACTTGTTGGATGAATGGAGCCATTCCAAACTCTCAGCACTTAGGTGATGAATTTCCTTTGTATATTCTGGAGCCGGTTCTTTCATTGTTAGAATACAGGTCTCCTTATACATCAGAAGGTACGATTCACTAATCAGTGTCAACACTATGTATAATAAAGAAAAGCCTATTTCTTATGGAAAATCAATAAAACTGTTATACCTAGCATAAGGAGGGTATATATATGTGTGTATATATATATATATATATATATATATATATATATATATATATGTGTTCATATTCATTTTTAAAACATATTATTTAGTAAAATGGTAAAAATAGCAACAGAGAAAAAATCAATACTTAATATATACTCAATATTTTATATTATATACTGTATATTATTTCCTGTTATATAATCAATCTATCAATCTATCTATCTATCTATCTATCTATCTATCTATCTATCTATCTATCTATCTATCTATCTATCTATCTATATCTATCTATCTATCTATCTATCTATCTATCTATCTATCTATCTATCTATCTATCTATCTATCTATCTATCTATCTATCTATCTATCTATCTATCATTTGAAAATAATATGATTAAACAGTCTTTTTGGTAATGAAAGCAAATAGTACCCACTGGAAGAGGTTTTTCCTTTTTGACCAACCTGTAATTCAATAAAGGTGCCAATAAGGCTTAGTTTATTTATTAGGTGTAAAAGTGTATTCAAAGATTTATTGAATTTTAAAGTGAATTGCTTCTTTAAGTAGCGGATCCTTTTTAAGGTGATATATTAAAATCGGGTGTACTTTCTTTCTAAGGAAATGCAAACAAATTTGTTTTTTTTTTATTATGACAAGGCGTGCTAGAATTATGAAGAGTGAGTAGCTATTTGTCTCAGCCTTCTAAGTACCAGTTGTACTAAGCTGTTGGGGTAAATATGGCCTCAGCAAATTGTAAACTATTATACTTTCTTTCGAATAAATTTAAACCAGAACGGCTCAAATACATATAGTGGATCTACACAAGGGGAGACAAGACACAAAGCTGCTGAAACACTTGAGCTTCATAAGGGCTCTTACGCACGGCCCTTTTTTTCTGCGCTGACCTGCATTGCACTTTCTTTCCTTCAGCTGCAGGGGAGCGCTGAAGTAGACACACTCAATTTTTGTGAAGGGGGCTGTACTCTCACAGACGCATGTATGCGCCGAACGCAGTTGAAATACAACATGCTTCGTCCTACCTGCATTTAGCGCTTACATGCATCTGTGTGAGTACAGCCCCCGTCACAATACTTGAGTGCATCTACTCCAGCGCTCCCCTGCGGCTGAACTGAAGAAAGCGAAATGCAGGGGAGTGCAGAAAAAAATGGCCGTGAGTAAGAGCCCTGAAGACATTGCCATAATTAGCATGCTACATAGGATGAGTCAAAGATTAACCTCCTAAATGTCAGTAAAGTCTCTTGTGCATTGTGGTTAATAGTCCAACTATAGAAATAGTAGAGGGTTTCTCTCAATGATGGGGGCTCCCTCCAGATGTACAGTAGTGTCAGGCTTGCTGGGGGTTTCCAAAGCCATCTGCTCCAGTATGTCTTCCCACACACACAGACCTCTGAGTGCAGCCTAATTCTGACTCATTCTTCCTGTCTATGAAAAGTTCCAGCTGCAGCTGATCACCTTATTCTTTTACTGAATGTATTTGCTTTTCAGAGCGAGCATCAGCTGCCAAAGTTCCCAGTGGTTCTCTTACTGTATACGAACAAACACTCACCCTGGACTAAATGATGTGCGTGTGCCGTGAATGCCTGTTTTGTTTTGATGGTTCTGAGACCCTACTTTGGTCTGGGTCCCACCTTTGTACTTCCCCTCCCATGGAACTGCATATCTCATCACTTCCACTTATAAACACAGCTCTCAGTTTGCTGACCGCCATAGTTCAGCCCTGTGGGGCAAGTTATGATATGCTTCCAACACCCAGCAGATAGCAATACATCCTCCACAGAGTCCCAGCTATACAAACAGCCCAGAGAGGACACACAGATGCACTTATCATTGCTGCCAATACAGAATGCCTTTTAAGAAAATGTTCAAATTTGGTGGGAAAGGCGAGGGCCTGGAATTAAACACTGACAAATGTTGCCTTTTTTTTATCCTACGTTCCATCTATTAAGCGCCTACTTTGACAGAGGTTTGACCTAAATATCTTAAAATGCTACATACAGCATTGGTGGAAATATCTGTACACAATTTGCCCAGGTGCAGTAACCTATAGCAACCAATATGATTCTTGCTTCTACACAAATGACTATTAAATTGTATCTATTGTTTGGTTGCTATAAGTGATTAGACCTGTACCAAGCTTTGTGCCTTTTTATATATAACCCCAGCTGTGTATAAAAGGTCAGGTGTGGCCACCATAACTAGAGGGTGTTTTTGTGTCTGTTTTTATGTTACTGTTTTTTTTTTGTAAATTAATATATGACATAAAATGTACACTGACTTGTTAATACAAGTTTTTACTCATAATAAGAGGCTCAGCATAAGATTTATGACTGGTTGAGCAGAAGTGAGACAGTCAAACCAAGTCACTACTATCCTCATTTGCACTCAGGGAGTGATATCTTAACTTCTGGTCTGTTAAATTCTTGGAGGCTTCTCACTCCAGCTCCTCCAAGCAAGGTGTACGATTCAGCAGAATTCAGTCTGACAGTACAGGTATCAGTAAAACAAATAATTTTTCCCCCCTAGATAGCAATTCTTTTGAGAAAGCCTTTGTTACACAAGGGATGTGTGAGTCATTTCAGAGGTATTAGTTCATTGTGTTATTAAATGTTATACACTGGTATTGGAATTTTGATCTACTATCGGGAATGCATGGGACCCCAATTGAGTTATTGAAAATTCACAGGCGAAAATTTGCCGGCGTCAAAAATTTTTGGACATACATCTGAAAAGTCGCTTGCATCAAAACCATTGCGCGTCAACATTATTCGGATGCCCATTGACTTTAACGCCAGCGTCAAAATTGACGTGAGCATCAGAATTGCTGCTGGCAAGTGTCAAAATTTGCAAATTCGCATATCAATGTGATATGGAAGGTTAGCAGCTTGGCTAATTCCCTTTCTGTCAAATGCCACACAACCTTAAATATACCTTAAAGAGGTTGTAAAGATACAATTTCAAAGAAACATGAAAAGAACTTAGAATTCTAAGCAGTGTTCCAATAAACAGTAATTAGCGATTTCCAATTGATTTAAAGTTACATGTAACTATGTCTGCTACTGAAAGAAGGATGCAAGGCCGATTTCTGATATTGTTTCAAGAAACAGAATCATCTGCCTTTAAATTGCAGTTAAATTTACAGATAACTTTAAAGGGGTTGTTCAACTTTAAATTAACTTTTAGTATGATGTAGAGAGTGATCTTCTGAAACAATTTGCAATTGGTTTTCATTTTTTATTAATTGTGGTTTTTGAGTTATTTAGCTTTTTGTTCAGCAGCTCTTCAGTTTGCAATTTCAGCAGTCTGGTTGCTAGGGTTCAACCATGCATTGATTTGCACAAGAGACTCTAATAGGAATAGAAGATGGCATAAATAGAAAATGAGTAATAAAAAGTAGCAATAAAACACATTAGTAGCCCTACAGAGCATTTGTTTTTTAGATGTGGTCAGTGACCCCCACTTGAAAGCTGGAAAGAGTCAGAAGAAGAATGCATAATAATTCAAAAACTGTAAAAAAAAAAGAAAAAACAAAGGGCAATTGAAAAGAATTAGCCATTCTATAACATACTAATTGTATATTTATCAATGAGTGAAGTCAGAGATTACCTAAAGTTCATCCTTTGATAAATACGCCTTTAAAAATCCCATAGAAATGAATGAAGAGAGGCAGAATTTCACTCTAGCGGGCTGTGGTAATCTCTAACTTCAGTCTTTGATAAATATACCCCTAAATGTTTGGGGTTTCCACATCCTTTAAAGCAGCAATCACCAATCAGTGGCTTGTGAACAACATGTTGCTCTCAGTGACCACATAGTAAGTGCCCATTTTGAAATTAATGATTTTAATTCAAGTTTTGGGCATATGATGGCTAGAAGTCCACATGGGGCCAACAATTAGTAGCCCTTATTTGGCATCCCCAAGGATTTTTTTCTTTCTTGTGTTGCAGTTTTTACATTTGAGTGTGACTTACAGCTAAAAGAAATGTTGGGTACCCCTCCTTAAAGCAACGAAAATAAGGTAAACCTTAAACCATATTCTATAGAATATGTTGGGGTTTTAAAAATACATGTTACGACCAGTACTAATAATAAAATACGGCACCGTACTGTATATGACTTTATAAAAGAAGGGTTGTCTAGCAGTTGATCTCCTTCACTTTCAACTGCTTTCACACTAAGCTCACACTTTACAGAATACAAGCCCAACATTTAGGGGGTTACCTATCAAAGCCCGAATTTATCTCAATATTTTCTACTACAAACTCTGATCAAATCCGCTCGGGTTTTTAAACTTATTTATTATTACATTTTCCTGAAAATTTGCCTTGTGGGAAAAAATCAGATTTTCACGATTTTTTCAGATTTTTCATCCAATTTTCACAAATTTTTTTGGATTTGTCATTCAATTTTCAAAACTGTTATGGATTTTCCCCCCAAAAACTCAGATTTCTTATGTTTTTTTGCCTAAAAACTCAGAACATTTTGGGGTATTGCACAAAACCCAGCGCACATCAAAAAATCATTGGGACTTCTCCCATTGACTTATATGCCGTCTCGACAGGTCTGAGATGCTGGATTTTCTGACTTTTCCATCCTCGAGGTTCATTACATTTCAAAGATTTTATAAAAAAAAATTCATGAAATTTTTGTCATTTTTGCATTCGGAATTAGTAAATAACCCCCTTATAGTATGTATTCCCTTTAGAGCAGTCACTGCTCAGTGTTTGCAGGTCTTATGTGCAGCAGAGTTTTTGCAGTAACATGTATTAATGGTAACATATTGATCGTTTTTACATTGACCTATCTAAAGAAATGCCAGTCTTCGAAAGGTCAGTCCACCATGAAATCTTCATTGGAGATGCGGCACGGCTCATTAAAGGTTAAGACGTTGCAGTGCTCAGACTACTTTTTGTATGAATCAAAAATAATAAATGGGAAACCGTCACACATTCTTTGATAAATCTTTGCCAATGTATATTTTTGTAAACTCTGTCGGAAGGTCAGAAAATTAAACAAATATATGTAGCTGGCTGTCCTGATTCAGCTATGATTTTCTCATATTTTCCCTTTGCTATTCTTTTTTGATACCTTTGTGCAATGCTCATTACCCTTGACTTGTTAAACTGTTATAAATCAAGCATTACAATTGAGCAAACAAAATACCTAGGCTGAAGGCATCCAGAGCCGTACATCATGGTGGTCAGCTAGGCCTCACTCATTCCCTTTATTAATGCCACATGTGTTTGCTGCACTGAAGGGCACTCACTTTTTGGGGCCTTATCTGATGTACTTGCCATGCTTGCTTGCTTACAAATTGCTGTGCCTGTTAGCTATACAACATTCTAAGTCAACCAACACCACTGTCTGAATATACAGAACTATAGTGCATTTGGCAAATCTCTGATACCATGCACTGAAACCGCATAAGTCTCTAGCACAGCAATTAGGTGTCTGTTCATGTTTCATGATGTCATAAATACACACTGAATTCCAAATTACTTCTTTGTCTCTGAATTTCTAAATGCTGCTTTCATTAGGGGGTAAGTTTAGAAAATATCCAACTGGGGAATTCAGAGGGATTCCCTGGTAGTTCTTTATGTTTTTGTACTTTTTTTTTAACACTTTCCAGGCCGTCAGAAAAATAAAAGCCACATATTTATGAAAGCAGGCCAATGTGGGATGTCAGAGCTTAGAAAATTATCAAGCACTGCATTAAAGTTGAATTAATGGAATGCAAGGTAATGGGGGTTTAATGATGCAGAAGTAATTTGGAAGTTAATTTGTAAATGACTGATTTTTATTTAAAGGAACACTATTCATTCTGAATGAATAAGAATCCTAATAGTGACCTACAGTTTTAAAGCATCCTACCACATTGGTATATAGATATCATTAAATATTTACCTATTACATCTGTTCACTTGAGCCACTATTTTGTGATGATCTTTCTGATCACTTGAAAATAATGCAGGTTCTAACTATAACCAAAAGAAGGAGTAAAAAGCACAGCTCAGTCCATTCAGATGGTTTTTTTTTTGGTGGAATTTTCATGTTATTTCTGTGAAATAGTGTTTTACTTATGGGCTGTATAGAACTTGAACGATATGTTCGAACTTAAACGATAATAAAAAAAAGACCAGATCTGTATATACTGTATATACAGAATCATTATTAAAGGTGGACTTTATTTAAGGTTTTTTGTGTACATGAACCCATTGGCTTTTTCCAAGGGGATGTTTGCCTTTGAGTATGATGTAGAGACTAAGGGGGTTATTTACTAAACTCTGAATGCAAAAATCCCGATTTTTGTAAATCATGATTTTTTTTTTTTTTTTTTTATAAAATCAGACTTTTAAAAAATCACACATTTTTGGAATTTAATAAACCCTGAGGATGGAAAAGTCTGAATCTGAAAATTCGGCATCTCATACCTGTCGAGGTTGCATATAAGTCAATGGGAGAAGTCCCACAGATTTTTTGATGTGTGCTGGATTTCGTGCAAAACCCCAAAGTTTTCGGGTGAAAATTCTGAAAAAAACGGCTGAAAAAAATCGTGATTTTTTCCCACAAAGGGAATAATAAATAAGCATAAAAAAGCCGAGCGGATTTGATCTTAGTTTTGTAGCAGAAAATATTGAGATAAATTCAGACTTTGATAAATAACCCCCTAAAAGTGTACAACAATTTGCAAAAGGTAATTTTTTATCATTTCACTTTTTGTTCAGCAGTTCTCCAGTTTGCTATTTGGTTGCTAGGATTTAAATTATCTTGGCAACCAGGCAGTGATCTGATTGGAGAATGCCTGAATAGAAAGATAAGAAATAAAAAGTAACAATAAAATTGTAGCCTCACAGAGCAATAGTTTTTGGCTGCTGGGGTCTGTGACCACCACTGAAAGTTGGAAAGAGTCAGAAGAAGAAACAAAAAAAACATTGTATAAAAACTATAAAACACAAGCAATGAAGACTAATTGAAAAGTTGCAATTCTATAAAGTATTAAAAGTTAACTTAAAGGTGACCTACCCCTTATAGCTGATGAGTAGCTTTCTGTACTTCTATGTGGTGAGCCTCCATTGTTTTCTATGTTTTACTTTTTTATTAACCAAGGGTTTTATGCTTTTTGGAGAATGGAATGATGGCACTCTCTTGATTCCCTATAAATGACTCTTTTAATTCCTTTTTTCAGTAGAGGTAATGGGAACAGAAAAATATATCTTGCAGTGAGATCTAAAAATGATATTCCCATTATTCTTTGTTTCCTAGGACAGGCCCCTAGGAAACTTGCTCCCCCAGTCAGTAACGTAACTAGAGGGGGGCGGCCCTGGCCCCGCTCCGTACGCTATTTTCGGCCGGAATCCAGTTGCGCGCGAGGGGGCCCTGAGGGGATGGGGGCCCTGGCCCAATTGCACCCCCTGCTCCCCCTGTAGTTACGTCACTGCCCCCAGTGTTATAGGAAGTCTCCTTGTAGTGTATGCTGCAGAAAGTAGGAGAAATGTTCTGTTTCTAGAGACTTTTTAAAAACATTTTCTACCCAAGTCCCATTTGAAGATGATATCTAATCATGTGAGTTCCTCTATTTATAATCTTGATGGCACTCTTTTTGGTGCTCACACAAATCAAGCAGTATAAAATGTTCCGCAACAGATTGAATATTTTATTTACCCAATAAACTGTTACTGTATGTCTATTGAACAGACAATAAAGCTTAAAAATACTATTCTTAGGAATAGGAAATATTTTCTCTTTAATAAAGGATAAGCTTAGTGATTTTGCATAACTGAGAATACATTCCAGGTCTTTTTTCAGTCAGCACGTACGCATACTGCCCAGCAGAATACATAAATTTGGCACAAGTTATAATATTTTTAGTTGTATATTTTTATATGACATTCAAAAGTGAATGTGAATGTTTTTTTCTTAAATAAGTGTTTCAAATTTCAAGTTAGCTAGTAAGACTCCACTATACTGCAATTCTTGAGCTGTGTCATCTTCTCTGGGCACGGTGCCGGACGCCTTCTCCTTTATAGGCTGTAAAAAGAGTCACTCATGATATTTAAAGTACATGACCACATGCATCTTTGTTTTTTTTTTATTCAGATCATATGAATGGGGATAGTTTGTAGGCTTTTTTGTTGATGTTGCCAGGTCATTTTCGTCTGTTTACATAGAGCACTCCCTACAATGATGCCTTCAGTGGGTGAAGAATGAATGAGTTCTTAGCTGTGCTGACTGTGCATGGTAGTTTCTTAAAAGTTCTAAAATCATAATAAGTATTCAAAGGAGAACACAAAGTCCATTTTATTTTATCTTGTGGCATCTATGATAAGCAAGCAGAGTGTGTCTAGATCTGATTTTTATGAATTTGGATAAAAAAAAATTTTTTCTTGCCTTTCGTTGGGGGGAACAGAATACTGCTTATTAAATCTGGTTACTTACTTCATCTGTGCTTATTTGTTAATGCAGTTTGCTATACTTCCCTCTCCAAACACATCTGGTTAAAACCAACAAGAACTGGCATATAGCTGATTTAACAAACTATATTCTGAGCCAAACTCAAATCAGTAGCTAAAGTTAAGGTTATGATCAGCATTTTACTCAAACACAGTTCTTTAAAATGAGTCTGTTTTTTTTTTTTTACAAAATGCATCAGTTAATAGTGCTCCTCCAGCAGAATCCTGCATTGAAATTCATTTTTCAAAAGAGCAAACTGATTTTTTTGTATTTAATCTTGAAATCTGACAAGGGTCTAGACATGTTAGTTTTCCAGGTGCCCTCAGCCATGTGACCTGTGCTCTGATACTCTGTACTGCTGCTCTGCAAGTTGAAGTGATATCAACCCCCTCCCCCGCACAGCAACCTATCAGCAGATTAATGGGAAGGTAACCCGATAAAAACTCTGTAATGTTTGCATTGCTAAAAAAAATGCTCCCATGCAACACCTAGTAGTAGATATGAAAACTGCACTTAATTGTAAATATCCAAGTCCAAGTCATGACTCCTTCAGTTAATTAGAAAAACAATATTTTCTGGGTTCTATTTGGCCAATAAATGGAATGAAAAAACTGGGTAACCCAAAGGTATATTTACTTTCTAAATATTCACATATTAAGGGTAAATTACCCTTTGAGTACAAGGAGTTACTCTAGGAGTGAGACTTAGAATCAGAGTAGCTAGTGAGCAGCCTGGTGCTCAACATGGAGTGTAGAAGGATAAGTGATCCTTGTAGGGATCCAATTGTACAGACTTAGGGATAGATGTACATACCACAGAAGTTCCACTTTGAGGGCCTTGCAGATAGCACTTCTGTCCTATGTTTGGAGAAGTTGGAGAAGGGTAGGGGCAGAAGGAAAGGAAGACACCTGCATGTTTTCCCCTGCTTTCCATAAATACAGTGCTGCAATATTCATGGGGGCAGCTGCAGGTCTCTGTGATCTGCTACAATTCATCTAGGTGGAATAAAAAAAAAACATGGGGGCAAATTTAATAAAGGGCGAAGTGACTAATGTGGGTGAAAATTCACCAGCATGACGTCATTTCGCTACATTTAGTAATGGTCGCCGGCGTTATTTTCGGTGAGAATGAGACTCTAGCGGTACTTCGCTCCCTAACGCCAGACGAATTTGCGCTCGGGCGAATGGACGTAACTACACAAATTCACTAAGATGCGGATTCTACTGAACGTTACCTCTTGCGCCAGAGTTGCCTTCGCCACCTCAGACCAGGCAAAGTAACCGGCTTCCCCCCTACATTTCCTATCATAAGGCACATAAACTATACACTGGGCTCATGTGTAGGGCAATATAACAACTTTATTTTATTTTATTAAGGTTTCCCGGGTTTTGTGTTGTGTACTTTAACTTCCCGCAGCATGAAAATTAGCCAACGCTAGAGCAACTTCACTTTGCTTGGCGCAGTAACACTGGCGCAACTTCACCAGCATTCGGCGCCCTGGACACAACTTCAGATTTTAGTGAATTTGCTTTGTCCTGTCGAATCTACGCCTGGTAAAGTGTTGCGCTGTGAGCAAAGCTGTCGCTGTCGAATTTTCGGAGGTTAGTGAATTTGCCCCATGGTGATTGCTCCCTTTTTTCTCTTTTCAACCATGTCTTTTACCTTTTATTTCACATTTTGTTTTAGCTAAGAAACCAGACATGTTTTTGTGCAAAATATTTGAACCTTCTTTTTTTTCATACACCTAACAGCATGAAACAATTCTCTTAAATGTTACTGCTAATCCTTGGTGTTAAGGATTCTTACCAAGTCTTTTTTTCTGTTAGTAATTAAAGATCATTTGTTATCCCTGCTTCCTAAAAATGTATTATTATTTATTATTATTATATTTATATAATATTATTATCCCTGATTCCTAAAAATGTATTATTATTATTATTTCCAATGTTTTTCTTGCCTTTAGTTAAACTGGGACTTCTGCTACCTTAACTAGAATACACTCTCAATAATAACATTTAATATTTCAAAAAAGGACATTTGGGGGCAAATTCATCAAGGGTCGAATATCGAGGGTTAATTAACCCTCGATATTCGACTGGGAATGAAAATCCTTTGACTTCGAATATCGAAGTCGAAGGATTTTGCACAAATACTGCGATCGTACAATCGAAGTAATAATCGTTCGATCGAACGATTAAATCCTTCGAATCAAACGATTCGAAGGATTTCAATCCAACGATCGAAGGATTCTCCTTCGACCAAAAAAATTTAGCCAAGCCTATGGGGACCTTCCCCATAGGCTAACATTGGGTTCGGTAGCTTTTAGGTGGCGAACTAGGGGGTCGAAGTTTTTCTTAAAGAGACAGTACTTTGACTATCGAGTGGTCGAATAGTCAAACGATTTTTAGTTCGAATCTTTCGATTCGAAGTCGTAGACGAAGGTCGAAGTAGCCCATTCGATGGTCGAAGTAGCCAAAAAAACACTTCGAAATTCGAAGTTTTTTTTACTTCGAATCCTTCACTCGAAGTTAATGAATTGGCCCCTTGATGTTTTTTTTTCAACTAGAACTTTTATTTTTTCATTTGACCTTTTGCATGGCTATAATTCCAAATAAATTCAACTTTTGGAACTTTTGAGTTCCATGGAATTCTAGGAATTTGAGAAGGCATTCATGGGAAAGCTGGGTTCCACACAGTGTGCATGGTTTTCAGAACTAAATAATTGCCTACAGTTTATAAGCATGTAACTCTATATAGTCCATAGACTATATATTTACAATGATACAAAACGTAAGATCTTCAGTATATGTGAATTTGTCCTTGAATGAATCCGTCAGTATTAGATGGTGTAAATGGCAGTCTAACAAAGATGTTCTGCACCTGCATCTTGGCAGCTGTTCATTTCTGTACTGTACAATCTAAGCCAAATGCATTCTTATTTTGATCTGATTCTATCTTCCCCTGGCAATGTGTAGCTGGGAGCTAGAGAGGCATATGTTTCAAGCGTGTACCAGAACACAGCCCCAGGCTTTACTGATTTAAATGCAGGTGCAGAGAGTTGTTCCCACCTCAAGTCTGCACCTTCATCTCATTCTCATCACTGCTGGAAAACATTGTTGCTGGCTTGTAGATCAGAATATGCTGAGTTAGCTAAAGGGTATTCAATTTGAAATGTGTAATATTGGCTATTGCAATAAAGATAGCTTTTCACCATGAACTATAAATATGGAAGATGATTAAAGAAGAAATGTTTATGGACGCCAGCCTCCTCCCCCTGACACTGGGGATTATATCTGGAAGAGGTATCTCCAACACCTGTGCCGATCTGTGGAGCTCTTGTACTAAGCCAGAGCGTTTCAGAAGCTTTTTCATAGAGAGATTGCATAAGACCCACTTATAAATATCCTCAGAAAATATTTAACTTTTCAATGCATTTTTCATCATCTTTTGAAAAAAAAAAACATGGTTATGGTTTTATACTGTATTTCAATCATATATTGCACAGTATAACGCTTTGAAGTTATTAGTTTGTTGGTTTTTTTACCCCTTCTACAAAATAACCCATAGTAATGTTTGCTTTAGTGTTGTTAAATAATGAAGCTGCTGTTTATTTCTTTCTGTATCTTACTTTCTGCATGTTGCTGGCTAACCCATGACAGATATGGAAGTATAATACATTACTCACAATGGTCATATTGCCAAGGCTTCAGCGGTAAGCAAAACCACTGAAACTGGTATCTATCGTAGAATTACTGTATGTACTCGAGTATAAGCCGAGTTGTTCAGCATTCAAAATCTGCTGAAAAAGTCTACCTCCGGCTTATACTTGGGTCAGTATAAAAGTTACATAGCTAGGTACATGGGCATCCACAAAGGGGGCAGTGGTGATTTCCCCTTTCCCGGCCAGATCTTCGCATAGCTGCCCCGTCCTCCTTCAGTGGCAGTGCGCTACTACCCGGTCCTGGACTGTCCGGATAGCAAATTTTGCGTGTGCGCACTAGTAGTGCGCCACTCGCATGCGCACTAGCTTTGCACTGTGCACTTACGCGCATGCACACATACAGGGGAACCGGAACGCCGGAGCAGCAGGGGGCGGACCAGGGCCAATAGCCCCGGTGGGCCCCATGCCCCCCTGTCCGACCCTGGTGAGGGGGAGCCAGGGCGGGAATGAAGCTGCAATGAGTGAGGCTGCAAGAAGAAGTTAATGGGCGCTCTCGGCGGACAATTGGCCCTTGTGAGCTAACTGCCATCCACTCCTGCCTGCTGCCTATATGGACATTGCATAGCCCAGGGGACTCTGACAGGTGAGTGGCTCCTTATTCTTATGTTACTCAGGTGCAGCTGTGGGGGACATGCCCTGCCCTGAGACCTGGGCTTCTCATGTCCTGGGCCTGTTTGGCATGTTGGGATGGCTGATTCAGTTAATGCCTTTAAGAATGGCTTGGATGATTTTTTGGACAGACATAATATCAAAGGCTATTGTGATACTAAGCTCTATAGTTAGTATGGGTATATAGAATTTAATTAAAAGTAGAGAGGGGTGTATGTATGGATGCTGGGTTTTCATTTGGAGGGGTTGAACTTGATGGACTTTGTCTTTTTTCAACCCAATTTAACTATGTAACTATGTAACTATGTAAGTAGCACCTTAGCTTAATGTTGCTGTTATCTCTGGCACTGTTTTTGGATACCAAAAGAAAGGTGATTTAGTCACTGGTTAAAATAAAAACGTCGACCTAGTTATTTGTTGCTTCATCTGCACAGTTTTATATAGCAAGTATATAGTATAGGTATGCAATGGAACAGGTTGATATGTAATTTTTCACCCTAGGCTTATACTCGAGTCAATAAGTTTCCCCAGTTTTCATAGGTAAAATTAGGTACCTTGGCTTATACTGGGGTTGGCTTATACTCGAGTATACATGGTGTCAACCGCATGGAAGGACCTGAAAATACCAATCTGAATCTTTTAATCTGGCAATTTCCTTAGAATCGCCAGTGCTGGCACATTTGTTAATTATCAACTAATGCCATGGAAGCAGCATAGGGTATTTTTGGATATTTTGCTGAATATGGAGCAAGTAAACCATCTGAAATTCCTACCTGAGCCCTAGGCCTAAGAGTACAAATTTGTAGTGTTCTTAAAGAGAATGACAGAATATATCTGATATGTGCATAAAGTGCTAATCAAGTACTTAAGGCATTTTATGGCTGTTGAAAATAATGGGTCCTGCTCTGCATAATTACTGTAATAATAATTCTCCAATAGGAAATTAAGTGAGAAAAAAAACACTCTGAAAATGATAAAGGATTAAAGGAAATTCAAGTTAGGGTTCAGCTGCAGCAGATATAGCACCCCTGCTTCAAGACAATTGCTCTGTCTAGTGCACGCAAAGCAACTCTACTGCATGGGTTTCACCTTTTTACCCACCAACCAAGGTCTTCTTTAGGTTATTTATATTTGGTGGAGCTGCCCAGAAACTGTTACGAATGCTGCCTGGAGCAGCTCCAGGAGCTCCGGGCTGCGCGTCCTTCCCTGCCGGCGTCGCTCCCAAAATGGCGGCGCCCATGGCCGCCACGTGGGTAGTGGCGCCGGCGCAATGACGTCAGCGCGCCGACGTCGGCGCAAGGACGCCGATGACGTCAGAATGGCGCCAAATTCAAATATAAAAGCCTTACCAAGACGCCAGAAGGGCGCCCAAGTATAGGATTCGTTCCTGTGATGTTTCCTGGGTTTCCTGTTTGCTTTGCTAAGGATTTATCTTGTTCCTGATTATTGCTGACCTCTTGCCTGGACTTTTGGACTTTGCTAATATTCTGCCTGCCTTTGAACCCTTGCCTGGACTCTGGTTATTCTCCTGATTTAACCCTTTGGATACTGCGACCTTGCACCCTCAAGAGGGCTTCCTGACTACCTCCCTGGAGGGAGCTCCCGGCTCCCTGACAGAAACTCAGCCATACTGGAGGATATTCTACTCATACCATAGACAACTCATACAACCCTCTAGCTCTTTAAAGATAAACACACTTCCAAATCCATGCAGGAAACTTATTTTGCAGATATTAACAGCAGCAAAAATACTTGTACTTGAAATATGATAAAAAAAATAAAAGCAAAGGTCCCTAGCAAAACTGAACTCACCTCCCTAATAGACTGGAGTCTAAATTATGAATATATGGTCTATAAAAATTTTGGTCTACTTTCGAAAACATTTTTTTTGCAGAAGACAATCCAGTTTTTAAGTCAATCTTATTTATGGGACAATATTTGTTTAAAAAGAAGATGCATTACAGTACAACTGATGCATTTGCTAGGTACTACTCCCTATATGTCTGGTATAGAGAATAAAAAAAGCATTATTTTATATTGAAAACACAATGAGTTGCAGATAAGATGGTTTGTGTAAATGTTTTGGCTGTGAGCATTTCCCGTATACCTCGCATTGCCAGATTATATAGAAACCACATGAAACAGGCTGTTTTTTTAGGGATTCAGTGCAGTATCATTCAAATTTGTCTTCTACAATCTGTATTTGGCAGAAATCTAGAAATGTTGCAAACTCTGTAAGTGTATCTGATGCTTAGTAATTGGTATCTTATCACAGATCCTGAAACTTGCGCATGGAAAGTTTAATGGAAAAATGATGATCCCTAATGACTTTGATAGTGTATTAATTCCAGACATTCTTCATCTGCATCCTGGGGCAGGCATTTCAATATTAAACACCAACTGACTCTTGGATATAAAGTAATTTAATGAACTAGGCCACTGTGCTCAGGGCTCCCCATGAGACAAAGCACTGACTTGCCCTGGAATGATGTGGTTGCTGTTTTATCTTGTGTATAAAATCTTTGGATTTGCACACAAGCCTCAATCTCAGTTCTGGATTAGTTGGCTGTCAGTTTTTTGTGACATCTCTTCTGGGTGTGGAGTGCTTTTGTGTCATGTGGATTATCCATGAGCTTTCTTTTCTCTGGGAATCCGAACTGTGACCAGGCTAATTTGCTTGTTCTTATTTCTCAGGCAATATTTAGTAAAATCTGTATCTGGTTGGGAACACTGGTGTCTCTTTACTTTTTTTACTTAATTTTTGAAGTAGTTTTACTTCACTGAGCCTCAGGCTTTGCCCTATCTCTTATACAGTCATATCCCCTGCAACTTAATTGATGGCAGTGTCTGTAATTTATCTCAAATTAACAAACAATAGATGAAGCATGTTCCAGCAAATTACATTGGAAAATAATTTAAATCATGTTTGATTCTCTTATTCTTTTGGATAGCAGTGTCAAAATGTTGTTCTTTCACCAAGTTCCTTGTAGATTAACTCTATACTACCTGTTCACACTACAGTCATTCAAGTCTGAGTCACACTGAATCTTTTAGTCCAACAAAATGGTTGTCAGCCTACCCAGTTTTACCACTTCTAGATTTCAGGTATAGTCTTAATTATAATTCCATTGCAACTTCAATACAAGTTTTTTTGCAGAGTGCACATATATTAGGGCTCATTTGCTACCTTGCAGTGAGCAGGGGGGCTCCCCTTACTCATTGCTGGGGGGAAATATGTCGGTGCAATTTGCCATGTTTTAACCACAATGCAACAATCATTCCAGAATAACTGTAGGCCCAAAATGTGTACCTGTTCCCATTTGCATTTATGTTTCAATCGTGGAGCAAAAGTTGAGCCAGTTTCATAAACAAGATGCAAGTGACATTGCCACCAATGCTGGTGATCCTCACTGTCTTCTCAACTGGGAGAGCCTAAAGGCACATCTTCCATAGGGAGCCCTGTCCTTGCCAACTGTCCAGGGGTTGTACAGGGTTCCCTTCAACCAGAATGTTCTGCACCCTGAGCCTTAAGCTGCAGACAAAACAGACCAGTTGGCACATACTGCAGGTATAAAGGAGACCATAAAGGGGCAAGGAAGTGAGTGCTTAGCTATTTGACAGGCACAAACATGTACACATTTTAATTCCTGGTGTTACATCTACTGTACAATATGCAGAGAATTGGGGGATCTTCAGCACATGCATCATGATTTTGGTGTGTGGCCTAACACTGCATCGTAAATTATTCACTGCGCATACACACATCAGGAAATTATAAACAACTGGGGGAATAGCCTATAATCATAGTAGTGTAGGGGGAGGGCTCCAATACCAGGTAACTCCTGGGAATTCCGGGGCATCATTGTATATCAGAATCACACAGTGGCTGAACACATAGGGGCACATTTACAATTGGTCAAATATCGAGGGTTAATTAACCCTCGATATTCGACCCTCGACGTTAAATCCTTCGATATTCGAAGTCGAAGGATTTAGCGCAATTCGTTCGATCGAACGATTGAAGGGATAATCGTTCGAAACAAACGATTTTCCTTCGATCCTAAATTGGCTAGAAAGCCTATGGGGACCTTCCCCATAGCCTAACATTGATGCTCAGTAGGTTTTAGGTGGCGAAGTAAGTGGTCGAAGTTTTTTTTAAAGAGACAGTACTTCGACTATCGAATGGTCGAATAGTCAAACGATTTTTAGTTCGATTCAAAGTCGAAGTCGTAGTCGAAGGTCGAAGTAGCCAATTCGATGGTCGAAGTAGCCAAAAAAATATTTTATTCTATTCCTTCACTCGAGCTAAGTAAATGTGTCCCATAGTGGCAGGTTTATCAAAATGTGTATTTGCCTTTTAACCATGATTCAATGTGATAGCAGCAAAAATTTAATTTGCATTTCCAACACTCAAATTTGCAAGATGTATTAAGTGCATTTTGGTTATGAAATCAACTCATTGACAGACTCATTGAAATTGAAGGGTAGAATGTGATCTCACTGCTTTCTAATTGTTTTTTTTCCCCACTTTTTAAGCAATTGAGCTTTTCAATTTAGAGCTTTTTCTTAAATAACAGTACATTAAAAATTTAGATTTTTTGATTTTTTTCCAAATTAAATAAATCTGTCCTTAAAGGGATACTGTCATGGGAAAAAACATTTTTTTTCAAAATGAATCAGTTAATAGTGTTACTCCAGCAGAATTTTGAGCTGAAATCCATTTCTCAAAAGAGCAAACATATTTTTTTATATTCAATTTTGAAATCTGACATATTGTCAATTTCCCAGCTGCCCCAAGTCATGTGACTTGTACTCTGATAAACTTCAATCACTCTTTACTGCTGTACTGCAAGTTGGAGTGATATCACCCCCTCTCTTCTCCCCCCCCCCAGCAGCCAAACAAAAGAACAATGGGAAGGTAACCAGATAGCAGCTCCTTAACACAAGATAACGGCTGCCTGGTAGATCTAAGAACAGCACTCAATAGTAAAAACCCATGTCCCACTGAGACACATTCAGTTACATTGAGAAGGAAAAACAGCAGCCTGCCAGAAAGCATTTCTCTCCTAAAGTGCAGGCACAAGTCACATGACCAGGGGCAGCTGGGAAATTGACAAAATGTCTAGCCCCATGTCAGATTTCAAAATTGAATATAAAAAATCTGTTTGCTCTTTTGAGAAATGGATTTCAGTGCAGAATTCTGCTGGAGTAGCGCTATTAACTGATGCGTATTGAAAAAAAACATGGTTTCCGATGACAGGATCCCTTTACGTGATAGCTTAAAATGTGAGAGTAATAAAAATGCTGTCACTGATGTACTGTAGGTATTTTAATTGGATAATTATGAATAATTATGCCCCTTTCATAAAAAAGGACAGAACAGAGAGGATCATATAATGCTAGTAAATACTAAAATATTTGAACCTATTCAATGTTCCCCTCTGTTTTGTCCTTTTTATTAAAGGGACATAATTATCATGTCTGAATTCTGTTCAATACATATTGACATATATTTCCCTTCATGTGTTTCTCATCTTTCACTGTATTCTGCAAGCATTGTTCTGTACTAATGAACTGTATACTGGTTTAAATGTAGTAGACAATATTCTTTCCCTGCATTCATAGCTTCCATACCCCATTATCTATGCATTCATCTGCTCCATGTTCAGCATTAAGGGATAGTGGTTGACAGGAAGATATTTGAAAGTAAAGAGTTGTTAGAGCAAAAGGTCATGTTCTGTAGCTGGAGAGTGGCAGGTTTTATAAACTACTATTGTACAGAAACAGAAGTGGGTTTTCATAACATTCTCCCATCAGACGTAAATTCAAAGCAGTATACAGGACTAGAGAGAACCAACGGCATGAGAAAAGAGAAGAAAAGCATATGGAGAGAACTCCAGATAGGGGCTATGTAAGCAAAGTAGGAGGAAACCGGTTTCCTTTGAACTGTACTGGGAAATGGAATATGCAATATCACATATCTTAATATTTTAGCAAGAAATGAAAACATTCACCTGTCTTCCTGTTTTTTTTTTGTGTTTTTTTATATATTATTATAAACAATTTTTTTCTATAACAAAACCTAACAGATTTAATTAAAGGCAAGATATACCCTCTCTTAGACACAGGTTATTATGCTAAAAGAACCTTGTTTATTTTCTCATTAATATTTCTGCAATGCTGCTTTCATAACATACCCAGGATCAACACAAATGAATAGTTGCTCTCAGCAAATATAGCATCATGATAACAGAGAACTCTATTGCTTTTATCATTATTAAGCAGTGCAGAGAAGCGCCTTTTCTCAGTATGAAAAAATTTCTTTTTTTTTATTTAAAATTCCATGATTGGCCAGTATAATTTCCCTTTAAATCATGTAGCATCTTGAATTCTTTGTTTTATGACTTATATCAATGAAAATGATTTAGTTGGCATAACCAGGTCATGAACAGAATGGCAAAGGTTACAGTATAGTACTTGAACCTCTCAGATTCTACCCATAAACCCTAAGGATTTGTGACTGCTTCAAATGAAGACTTTCCACAGCTATAACATCGCCAGCATGTGTACAAGACAATAGGAGGTGTTTTTCCAAAATTCTAACTATTTTTTTAAATGTTTTATAAACAGTCACATTTGTACAAATGAATGGAACAATGCTATTTTTGTTTTTTTTTTCTTTTCCCTGGTGAATTAACCTGATCATGTTTCTTGATTTTCAAAATTAATTTAAAAGTAAAAACTTTAAATTCCCTAAATGAATGCCGTCCCCTGCTATATAAAGTGGTGGTTAAGAGGTCAAGGAGGAAAAGTGAAGGAAAGATCCTAGTGGTTTCTAATGTCAATTTGCTTATTTTTTTATTTTTTTTATTAATAATATTAATAAAGGATAATCATGTCCTATTACAATAAATTATGGCAGACAATTTGCAGGTTGCTTGGATTGGTCCATTGCTTTAGATCACTACTGGGGCATATTTCCATAGTGCTGTTAGATAAGTCAGGTTGCTGACATAATGTCTCTTACTTCCATTATACAGGTGGGTTATAGCCACTGGCACCAAACCATACCCCTTTCCTCCAGTTGTTACTCTTGCTTAATTATTTCCTGACTTTGTGATATTTTCTTTGACCAAGTCCATGGTTTCTCTATTTGTAACAGCCAATATTGATGCTGAGAGGGGTAACAGGCTGCCTTCCTAATAGCAAGTTAATTTCTCATATGCCACTACAGTATGCTTCTCTTGCCCCCACAATGGTCACCTATACTTTAATTATTAAAGTGTTTTACGCCCTTCCACATTTGGGAACAGAAAAACTAGTAATAGAGGGAAATTGCATAAACACTGTGTCATTGTAGATTTCAACACTGCTAGCAGACGAGTGGTATTGCTTACACCTTAGGGTGTTTCTTGAAGCTATTTAGCTTTGGTAAAGGCTTTCAGGAAGTGTTCACATCAGTTTTTTTTCTTTTTGAATTCCATCTCTTTTAACCACATACTTTTCACAGCTTTTCTGTGATTTTATCATGCAACTCTCTGAATGTCTTAGAGGACTGATAGATCATCTATGCTAAGAAGAAGGAAGGCCCAATACCAAGTATGTCGAAAGGAATGGGGGGTATTCTATTTTTTTTTTTAGCAACATATGCGGGGCATGTAATTGGTGTTAAAAGTGGAGCGATACCTTATCAATAGTATCTTTATTTAGCGCCTCCACTTGTAGCCTCCGCTTGTAGCTAATATAACTCTGTTTTAGAAGTGAACAAAAGTTATGCTTAACTTTCAAAATTCAAGTGCGACCTGATATCTTGCTCTCCCTTTTATTACATTTTCCCCTAAATGGTGCTAATTTTGCTATTGGTCCCTTACAAGTCCGTATTGGATGATTCCTGACCTGTGAAGCATAGGCTCTAAATTCTATAGTAAATTACTATAATGACAGAGTGGTTCCACAGAAACACACCCTTCTGTTATTTTCCTGAGTTACGACATGTCTTAATTTAGGTTCACCGAAGATAAAAAGGTAAAGCATCTAGATTGTAAGATTGCAGAGTAATTTACACACCACATGAATAAACCCTTTGTGTTTCCAGGTAACTTCAAGTGACCTTGTTCATACTTAGAAACTGAGGTTTGTTTCTCAATATATGCATGAAGGATGTAGTAGGTGGTTGTGCAACGTAGTTGCATGCCCTTGCTAAGCATCAGGAGCAGGTTTAATAATTGCTTTATAGGAGCTCATTTAATTATGGTATTTCAGAATCAAAGCTATAAAATAGCTATAAAGTAGGAATTATGATGACACTATAACATATAAAGCATCATAAGATCGGAGGTACAGTGGAAATGAACAAGAATATATAAACAATTGTAGCCTTACTATAATTTAGAGACATATGAGTAGCAGCTCTCTTTCAGAGTCAGAGTATCAGCTGATCTAACTGACTGACTATGCATTACCAAGAAGCATTACCCTCTTTAACAATGAAAGTCTATGGGCACCTTTCGCAATCCGAAAAAAACGGATGCAACCCTATCTTGACTGAGAGCAGGGTTCTGTGACACCACTGTGCTAATGTCCTCAAGGGAGTCCAGAAGAAACTGTAGAACACCCCTTTAATGCTACCAGCTAGTGGTCTGGATTGTTCCAGTGGAATCTATCCAGGGAGCAATATGCAAAATCTGAATCCCTTCAGCAATTTTTTTATTTTTTATTTTGCAAATACTTGAGGCATACTCCTTACAATTGCTAGTCCTGTATCTGACTAAACCCTGTTCCCCAAATTCCTCTAGTCGGGCTGTCCCTCTATGGCAGAACTCTTTACTGTGCCTAGTTGAAACCAGGCTCCCCAGATCCATCCACCTTAGTCTGAAGATGGAGGCCAGAGAGGTAGAACCACTCCTTTTCAATCACTATATTGAAGTGTGATAGAAAGTGGTCACCAACTCTACAAGCCACTAACATCGATATGTAAATAAGATGCATATGTTTCTGCCTAGCAACTGGGGGAATATCATTTTTAGGGGATTTACATCCATAGGCACTGTTAACCCTATGGGTCCCTACAGTGCTCTTTTCAAAATAAAAATAAAGTTAAATTCAAAATGTCAAAAATAAAATTTGAGTGACAAATTATAAATGAGTAAAGAACAATCTACATAGAGGTGCTCCACACTTTCTGCCCCGGCCTTCCAGAAGTCGAATGCTTGGTGCACAGTAATGAAGGGATCAGCACCCTCCCAAATGTAATGACAAAAGAAAGCTTAGATACCCTTTAACTAATGTTCCCTCTAATTCCTTCTCAGCTATTTGCGCAAAAAAATTGTTTTGTGCACACATTTTAAACTTAAGTGTGTAGGTCAGAGTAAATGCAAATTTATGGAATTTTTGAGTGCCAAATAATAAATACAAGAGTAAAAGGAAAACTATACCCCCAAAATGAATACTTAAGCAACAGATAGTTTATATCATATTAAGTGACATATTAAAGAATCTTATACCAAACTGGAATATATATTTAATTAAATATTGCCCTTTTACATCTCTTGCCTTGAATAACCATTTTGTGATGGTCTGTGTGCTGCCTCAGAGATCACCTGACCAGAAATACTACAACTCTAACTGTAAGAGGAAGAAGTGTTGAAGCAAAAGACACAACTCTGTCTGTTAATTGGCTCAGGTGACCTAACAAGTATAGTTTGTTGGTATGTTTGTGTGCACAGTGAATTGTATGATCCCAGGGGGCTGCCCTTATTTTTTAAAATGGCAATTTTCTATTTATGATTACCCAAGAAGCCCCAAGAAGCAGGGTTTTACATATGAGCTGTTTTATGCAATATCTTTTTATAGAGACCTACATATTTTGGGGGGTATAGTTTTCCTTTAACAAAATTAGAATTGTTTAATATTGATAAATCTGCCTCATAGAGTTTATTTTTGCTAAAAAGTAGGTTAGATATTTATATAGATATAGAATATTGATATAGGTGTAAGAGTTAGGATTATTATCAATGATGACAAAATAAATACAGTTACCATTGCCCTGTTTTTTCTCATTGTTACTGCTCGGTAAAAAAAAAAACAAAAAAACCCCAGACATTTTAGATTCAAACATTATTTATACATCTGTTACCAAACGCACTCTGAACGAGTCTTCTACTACTGTGGGTGCTGAAAAGTAAGATATGATGGTTCACTGATTTTGGAGTGAGGGTTCTTTTAAACTATATGTGTGTGTATGTATATATATATATATATTATAGATATTGATATACTACATATATCAATATCTATACTAACTATAGATTCTAGTATTACAATAGCTTTTCTGACTAACAGGACACTATTCATAAATGGCCAAAATTTCAAAACTGCTAGCCTTCATGATGTGTTTGCTTGATATCACTTGATATCTTGATATCTCTTGATATTCTAGACCAGTGTTCTTTAAGATACATGCCAAAATAATCACAATTGTATACTTATGAGATTGTTATGTTATCTTTTAGTAATATCAAACCAGTATTACTTACAGGGCATTATATATATCCATACTGTAAAAATATTAGAATAATAGAAGTCCCTCAGCTCATTTATAAACACTGGGCAAATTTGCACCTGAGCAGTAAACTATGTTAACTAATCGAAATGTTGTTTTCCTTGTTCAACCTGCAGCTGGCTGAAAAAAGCCAATCACTGATCGGTTGCTATGGGTTACTGCCCATGTGCAAATGTGCCCAGCGTTTATATATATATAAGCCTGCAATGACCATATACATTTAAATATATTTGCATATATTTGAATTATGCAACCGGCTGAGTGCTTCTGTACAAGCCATGGTACTCAAACTGACGTGTAACAAAGACTTTTTAGGAATGCACCCCAAAATGGGTCAAATACACGTTTCTATGGGTCATGTGGTACAAGCGACATTACTAACCATATCAATTATAACTGATAACATCTCAAAGCATCATTTATAGGGAAATATTCTACACCTTATTCATGGCATGTGTACATAATATTAGTAATGCAAATTTATAATTTACCATAAAAATTACTAAAGTGACACAAAGATGTTTGTGAGAGGTTTCATGGCATTTGTCTTAAGATTTCTATGCACGATTTAGACATTTATTGCATCAAGGTTCTGGAAGACTTTTAAATGATAAACTTATGTGTGGGAATAGTCCTGGGGTCTTTCCAATTTTCCAAGTGATTTCTACATAAAACAGCTGTTATCATCCAAAAATACACAAAGCCATGAAAAGAATGAACACAGATATGAAGACAGGCATCATTAGTGCCATAAAAGTAAATATATAACTAGTACCATTAAAAAACTGTAATGGAAAGCTTTTGGTACGTAGTATTTGGAATCATTGAAGATTTTGGGATTTTGAACTGCTGGGGAGTGTGCAGAGTATGTTTTTTTTGGAGAATATAGCAATTTATCACCAAAAAAATCAGTAGTTTATTATATAAGAGATTGTCCAGGCCAGGATCCAGTAATAGATATTGTATTTACCCTTTTAAGTTTATTATATAATCAGATCTGTAAGAACTTTTGTTCTTGCTGCAAATGAGTAAAGCTTCTAACCAGTTTCTAACCAGCTCAGAGGTGTTCAAAGATTAAATGTGAATCATTTTGGAAATACAAAACAGAACAGACCAATGGAAACATAATTTTAATACTTTCTTCAATTCCACAGGCACTTGTTTTTGAAAACAAATATAAATATAAAATATAATTGTCTTTTTTTTCTTTAGCAGTCTAAAGGGGTGTAGTATGCTTGTTCATCAGTCAGGACCCAGCAAATTCTAAACAACAGAGCATAGATAGATGATTAAAGTTTTGGGGGATTGGGAATATTAAATGAGTCTGCATTTGACATCTATAGCAAAGTATCATCTGTGGTTTGTAGCTTGTTCATTTTCTTTAAATATGGCTATTACCTGTAAATTAAGCATCATGCACACAGTGATATTCTTTAGCATTTGGTCTTCATTTTTAATTATTTGTTGTTTTATAAATATTTCAGCAGATGTCCAGTTTGAAATTTCAGCTAGGATCCAATTTACCTTAGCAAACAGGCAGTTTTAATGAAGAGATTGGAATATAAGTAAATCGGCAAGGGCCTGAACAGAAAGAAAAGTAATAAAAAGTAAAAATAACAATAAAATTGTAGCTTTACAATAGTTTTTTGGTTATAGGGGTTAGTTACCCCCATTCGAAAGCTGGAAAGAGTCAGAGGAAGAAGGCAAATAATTGAAAACCTATAAACAACTGAAGACCAATTGAAAGAAAAGTTGTAAAGATTTGGGAGTTATATAACAAAAGTGAACAACCCCTTTAAGACGGCTGTCTATTGGTTTTACTGCTTAAAAAAACACGGAATGTTTCAGATACAAACTGCAAGCTGAACGTTTTGATGCCAAAATTTGTTCCGTGCCTGTGTATCTGCACCCAGGCTGGCGATGTGCCTCTGGGTGCAGACACAGTAGAGAGCAGATGCCAGTGGATCAGCCCTATGTGGCATTAGCCTTACAACTGGAAGATAAATTGTATGAAATATAAAACAACACAGATGAGGGCGATGCCTTAATGTCTTAATGTTTTACTCCCCTTTGCTCTCGTTTACTTTCTTGCTTACTACCTTCTATACATCTGCTATAGGAGCTGTGTCTGCAAATTTATATTGCTGAGCTGAAAACATGATTGATCACAAATTCTCTGAGTTCTGCTGGCTTATTTATAGATCAGGAGGGACCCCCTCGGTTGCCTGCCAGCCAACCGCAGACACTCTGCCAGTGGGACACTAGCCAAAATATGGGAAGGGGGAAGCCTCGGCCATAGAGGAAGTGAAGTCAGTGAGCATATGGGATGCCTTAACCCTTATTCCATTAGACAAACTCTTTCAAACACTAGCGTACAGTTCTTTAAAATGTGATGTCAAATTAATCAGAGGTCAATAAGCAGGGAAAGAGAAATACAAATATTTTAAAACAGTAATGTACAACCTAAATAACACCCACATTAATATATTATTACCTGGTGCTTAACAGCATGCTTTTACAGTACATGACATTCCTTGAGTAGATCATTACAATTTTCTGAGGACAGTGATTGATTTGAGAGATTAAGATACAGAAAATATGTGTTGTATGGGCACATATGTGTTGAATTATGGGGTTTGTACCTCTAGGAGAAGACAATTTATTCATTTAAAAGAAAAGCTGCTATTTTTAGGATCTGTTTATGGGCACTTTTAGCAGCCAGTAAATGGAAAGCATTGTTTTCTGACTTTGTTACTTAAGTCTGAAGTCTGAAGCAAGTCATTTTTCTTTTTAGAAAAAAGAGATCGTGTTCAGAGCAGTGTTCCAGGAGGAAATGGAGGGGAATAGGGATCTGAATGTTATGTTTCCATCATTCCAGGGCTGAAATTATTCATGACAGGGAATGAAAAGGAGCGATTTATTCTAAATCTGGGTTCTGTTTCTTTAAGGAAGGGTTAATTTGCAGAAAATATCTCGGATTACAGTGCCACTGTGCATGTGTAAATCATAATAAACAACAAGTCAGACAGAGGAGCAATACAGGGGTTAGTGATAGATTCCTGGTGTGCAGAAGTCAGAGCAGCCGTGCACCATGATCATATGGAGTGAGGCACAAAGCTATAAAGTCTGAGTGGTTCAGTAGAAAAGAAAATATCAGTGAGCTGCAGTCAGAAGTAATTAAAATTATTTTAACTCAGTGAGTTTACAGTTCGCATAGCAAGTTCATCTGAAAGCAATTTTAGACACTGTTGTTGAGATATCTAATTCTGAAAGGAAATCCAGCTTTGGGATCAGTTATTCAGAGCTTGGGACCTGGAGTTTTCCAGATAAAAGGTCTTATTGTAATATCTAAGGGTAATGTTACACTCTGAGATTCAGGGAGATTTATTCGCCCGGCGACTAATCGCCTCTTTTTTGGGGCGACTAATCTCCCCGAACTGCTTCCCCCTGTCTTCCGGTCTGCTAGAATGAACTTGCGGCGCCTCATTTTCCAAAGTCGCCCGAAGTTTCCTTGTGAGGCAACTGCAGGCAACTTCGGAAAATGAAGCCCCGTGAGTGCCATGCCGCAGGTGTTTTTTCATAAATCTCCCCGAATCTCCTTACCTTACCCTAAAGAGTAAAACCCAATTTCTAAAATAAATTATAGAGGTGTCGTTTACAGGTATAGAACAGGGAGCAAAATGACAAAAGTGGGTCAAACCGCCATGTTTTTTTTTTCTATTTCCTTATATTTTTATTGAATATATGTGCAGATGTATCTAACAGAACAGGGTAAGTGTGAACATTTCACAGCATCCAACATATTGCAATGGTATAGAGTTTAAATTGGGGGAGACATTTGTATGCGAGAGGGGGAGGGAAAGAATGAAAGAGGGATGGGGGCCCACAAAGACACCCTCACTCACAACTACTTATTCAGATGCAGTAGAGCCCAGTACTTAAGGTGCAGAGCACAGCTATGCCCCAGGTGCAGTTGCTTAGTGAATAAGCACAGGTGTCACAATTCTGCTTCCCTTTATGCTCTTTCACTCTTGTGTGTGGTATGAGTAAATTACACCTCATGTGTGCTCAACATTTTGGCCCCAATGTATTCCGTCGTCTATCAAGTCTAGGGTCCCCTTTCTATTTTCCCCCACCCTATTTCTTTTGTGCTGGCTGAATAACAAACAAATAGAAGACGTGTAAGAGAACACCAACACCATGGCTGCGCAATGTCAATATTGACTCAGAAATCACCTTAATTTTTGGATAGTGTTCTGCATTGTTGCTAAAAAAAGCATATCAAAATGCAGTAATTTTTCATTTAGCATTTTGCCTACTGTAGGAAATGAGACTCACTGCCTTGGCCTTCATACATTTGATAAGGTTCTATTATACTTATACCTTAACACTCATGACCTCAAGATCAATAGCTTTCAGAACAAGAGGGATTTATTCAAGTATACATTTTGTTTAGTTTAGGTATGCTATAAATTTATGGCATTATAAAGACATAAAAAATGTTAATGCCTCTTTAATATCAAGTATAAGAATCATTACAGGGGAGAAGTTAAAAAAACGAAGAATTGCTTATTTAAATAATACACTGTGCAGTATGTAGTCTGGATGGTGGTTTCCCTGGTAAAATACTGCATGCCTGTATAATGCTTAGGAGGAAAAATACTGCAGTAGCAACGTTTTATCATTAAAATAAAAAAATAGATTTTTATGTATGTCTTATTCTGCAAATGTTCACACAAAATTGATCTAGTTCTGGAAGTGGATAGGACATAATGACTGCTAAAATACAAAGACAAATATTTTAGATATGCAATATTTGGCTAGATCTTTTACCCAGTACAAAACTATTCTGGGATAAATTATACTGTGTTTAACTGCAAAACAACCTCACACTGCCAGATAATATGTTTCCCATTATACTGTTAGTATGAACTTTGACTCCTAACAAAATGTTTAAATGAAATAGCTGTTTATGGATGTGTATATAACATAAAATATATAACTAATGTATGCCTCAATGACAGCAGGCAAAATGTATGCATTGCCTTGCTTTTTGTCACATTTTTGTTGGTTTCTTCATAGCTTTACATCAGGGGCAAAACTTGACCTCTAGAGGCTACTCACCATAAAATATATTTGGGCGACCATTTATGTTACCTTCTATCCCCCTCCCAACAACTATGCATCCAAGGATGGGGATAAACAAATACATTATGACAAATGTTCTTTCTTAGTCCATACAGAACCTTCCCTCTCCTGGGACCCCCCAGCTGTTTTACAGCGCTGGCAATAAGCAAATAATTGCAAGATTCCTATGAAGGGTAACTATTTATTATGTTTTATTTTAGCAAAATCCCCTCAAATCTATAAACAAATTGAAATAATTGAAATTGGACCAGCTTTATTTATTTGTTCACTTAAATTCAGAAATTATATGAGAGAACTTATTTAGTGATGCAAATGCAAAACTCTAACATGAACTCAAAATCGTGCACACATTGACGCTTTTCACATTGCCTCTGTACATGATTTTTTTGCAACTAG
The DNA here is from genome assembly GCA_038501925.1 of Xenopus petersii. Lineage (NCBI taxonomy): Eukaryota > Metazoa > Chordata > Amphibia > Anura > Pipidae > Xenopus > Xenopus petersii. Next base: position 61,664,668 of record CM076678.1, read on the forward strand.
CAAATGGCAATATGACTCTCCAGCTTGATATGATTCATTATGTGTAAAGGCATGCGCTGAATCCTGCAATTACAATGGTACTCTTAGTGGGTTGCATCAATAGCTGCAACTTGCAGCTGATAAACAGTAATGCCATTAATAACAGTGCCATTTGAACACAAATACACTGGTGCATTTGTTGGGTTGTGTGCAGTTTCATTGGACTATAATGCTTTGGTTCATTTTATGCTGCAGTTCAGGAGGGAAAGTATTATTATTATTATGATGTAACTCATTCTTGGTACACTCTTCTACAATATATTTTTATATTGTACAGTTTTTTTAAATAATTTGTCTTCTTTCTTGTGACTCTTTCTAGCTTTCAAACAGTCAGCCAAAAAAACTATTGCTCAGCAAAGTTACAATTTTATTGTTATTGTTACAATATATTATTTATCTTTTTATTCAGGTCCTCTCCTATTCATATTCCAGTCTCCCATTTAAACCACTGCCTGGTTTCTAGGGTGATTTCAGCTCAGATTCAAAAGCAAACAGTTATGACCCACGTGCCCCCCCCCTCAAGTCAGTGATTGGTTACTGCCTGGTAACCAATCAGTGGAAACCAAGCAGGAAGTAGTGTTCTGGCTATTATGTTATACATCCAGTCACTCCAGCCTTTGTACATTACATTTTTGACTAACTCACTATATTAGATACATTTTTATTTTACAAGGCCTATCTATTTACCAAGTTTTTATTTTTATACTGAACAATTTCTTTAAAAGGAAGTCGGCAAAAGGTGTTCCCCCCCCCCCCCACGGGGGCTTTTGCAGAACTACACATTGTAGTAAGAGTCATACTGGGAATTATGTGTTTTTTTTTCTTGGAATGTCTCATTCTATCATTGTAAGAAAATGGGTGTTAGAACCAAAAGGACAATTCATTTAGCAAACCAGCCATATGAACCCGACTTTGGCATTTTGCAGATATATGGGTGTGCCCACATTTGTTTACTGGATATGAATATATATACAGGTATTGGACCTGTTATCCAGAATACTCAGGACGTGGGTATTTCCAGATAAGGGGTCTTTCCGTAATTTGGATCTCCATACCTTAAGTCTACTAAAAAAATCTTTTAAACCCAATAGGATTATTTTGCCTTCAGTAAGGATCAATTATATCTTAAGTGGGATCAAGTAAAAGGTTCTGTTTTATTGTTACAAAGAAAAAGTTTTGAATTTGAATTATTTTATTCAAATGGAGCCATCCTGTAATTTGGAGCTTTCTGGATGATGGATTCCCAGATAACAGATCCTATACTGTATCTGCATATAGGTTTAACTCCAATTTCATGGCATTGATCTAGATATGAATACATTCATGAGAAAAAACTGTAGGGTAAATGCTGTGTGTATGGCCCAGAGAGTCATAGTATATCTTTCTTTCTGCTTACATTTTGTTACCTTAAACCAGTCTAAAGATCTGTAATTGCATCCTTGACCTATAGTGAAAATGAATAACTAAGCAAAGCTCCTTTGCACACATGATACTGAAGTTTTCAAAGCCTCTTTGTTTATCAGAAATGACAGATGGAATATTATAGATATTTAAAAAAAAAAAAAACCTCAAAAAGAGTAAGTCTAATGAAAGACAGTTTAAATTCCCAAAGGCAAGCTATTCAACTTAATGTCTGCAGCACGAACCTCTTTAACTTGACTGCAGAATGAACCTCTTGGCTGTGTTTATATTCAAGAACTTGATTTATTTTTCCAGAATTAACATTAATCAAGGCGGAAAGGGCAGTAGCCTGGCAAACAGTTCTCTCAGCATCAAGTATATCTTTAGCGCTGGGTGTTTGGCTGATTGGCATATTTAAACTGTTGCTCTGAAAGTGTTCATGGCGTATATTTGCTTAGTAGTCTCTTACATTAAATCAATTATACCTCTGAAAAGCCTTTATGTAATTCACTTCCAGGCTGCAATAGTTCAGCAATTTTGCTCTGATATCAAGATATGCAAAAGCAAATTTCACCAGTGCTTCATGCCAATCAGAGGTGAATAATGCCATTCGGATTTGCCTGAGCAGAGTAACATATTGAAAATCAGATCCATAGTAAAATGACTTTGTTAAAGGGGTGGTTCACCTTCAAGTTAATTTTAATATGTTATAAAATGGGCAATTCGAAGCAATTTTTCAATTGGTCTTCATTATTTATTTTTTATATTTTTTAAAATTTCTTGCCTTCTTTTTCTTACTTTTACCAGCTTTCAAATGGGAGTCACTGACCCATCTAATAACAAATGCTCTCTAAGACTACAAATGTATTGTTATTCCTGCTTTATATTACTCATCTTTCTATTCAGGTCCTCTCCTATTCATATTCAAGTCTTTTATTCAGATCAATGCATGGTTGCTAGGGTAATTTGGACCCTAGCAATCAGCTTGCTGAATAAATAACTCAAAAACCACAAATAATGAAAAATTAAAACCAATTGCAAATTGTCTCAGAATATCACTCTCTACGTCATAATAAAAGTTAATTCACAGGTGAACAATCCCTTTAAAAGCATATTTTATTGGACTGGGACATTCTCAGTCTTTGAAGATTGTTGTTACACAGATTTTCAAATATGTGATATTTAGCTATATGGCTAAGCAGGGCTGCTTAACTGCTATTTGCTGCACCATTTCTTCTATAACTCCTTCATAACATAATAATTTTGTATTGATATATATATGCAGTGCTTTAGTAAAAAATGGTGTAGTCTATAAGCTTTGAAGTGGCTGCTGAGCTGTTATAAATTGCATAAGGAGGGTCATAAGCTTTGTAAGGTTGCATGCACTAGGTTGTGAAATTACATAAGATGTACAAGTTTTGTACAATTTTGGGAACTACATGTAGGGACCAATAAGGTTAACACCCTATGGCTTTAAATCCCTACCCTTGCTCTATTTTCCTAGTTGCTGGGCAAAATTCCATGTATCTAGTTTATCATTTATGCATCCCAGTTATTGGCCAAGAGGCTTTATGACCACTTCCTGCCACACTTTAATAAAGTGCTTGGAAAGGAGTGGATCTTCCTCTTTGGCTCCTGGTGTCCCAACCATCTCAATGTTTCCACTGTGCCTAGGTACACAAAGGCCTAGTAAAGCAATATTGCCCTAGGGGAACCTGAACCTCTAGTGTTGAGTCTGGGAGCACGGAGCCCGTGAACGAGGCCAGCTAGTCGTAGGATTAAGATCTTTAGGAGAGTAAGACAGTGAGGGAAGAGAAAAAGAGCAGCTTTGTGCTCCATCAAGAATTTGTAGCAAGGAGTAGCTTCCCTAGGCTTAAAGATTGGCTACAGCTTCAGTTCTTCCACTTAGCGAAGGCCCTGCCTTAAGTGTTACAGTCTAATGTAACCCATGCTCTAACTACTAGCTGGGCATTAACCCTGTTTGGTCTAAATAGCCCAAAATAGTGTTACATACACTTATACTCTACACACATTTACTAGACCTACATGGCTTTCTTTCCATATTCTTCTATGGACTGTGACACAGGACTTGTATAATTTTGTGTGAATTCTAGCAGGCAGAACTTTTGGATGCCCCTAGATGTTTTGATGACTGCTATTTGGTAGGAATGATCTAAATAATCCTAAATAATAGGAATAGCCATGAGTCACTTCTCATTGCCTCTTTGAAAGGAATAAGGTATATTTCAGGTAGCCCTTGTCCTTTGCTAATTGCCCCTGTCACATGATAGTTGCATTGAAGTCAACAGGTGTCAACATTTTTTTGCATGCAACAATTTTTCTCACTCCGAATGCATTAAATGCATTTCTGGGTGTTTTTTTTTCTTGGTTACTTTTTTGTCATGGCAAATTTTTCCACTGTGAATTTTTGCCGCAGTTTTGTGAAACAATTTGTGCATGGCGAAAAAATTTGCTTATCACTTATGATAGTTGTTTAAAATCTTGGACTTGGATATTTAAAGTTCCTTGGAAATACATATTTGTGAACCTTACAGTATATTACACATAAGCTGTTAGTAGATGACTTTACTTCAGTCATCCTCATTTGATACTCTATCTGGTCACCTCTTCGAGCAGCAGCTGCCTTTTTTCAGCAATGAAAATTATTCATGATATATTAGATGGGAATGCAGCATTTTACAGGGGTGACTGGGGGCAGCTGCTGCTTCAACAGATGACATGGGAGCATGTTAAAATTAAAATGAAATCAGGACAACCAGCGGATAGTTCAAGTATAGCTTTTGGTACTGCACCCCCTTAAGTTATATTAGTATTGTTCTCTGATAGGAAATAAACAGGGCTCCAAAAGTATATTTTCTGTTATCAGAGTCCCTACTTTTGCACCAAGCATTCATGACTATATACCCTTGTTGCCTTGTCCAACCCCCCCCATTAACTAAAATCTTAAAAGGACAGGTGTCATTCACACACATGGCTTTGGAATGGAAAGGTTTGAATCAGGCCATTGAAGAATCATACAACACAAATGTCTTTTGTTACCAGGTGGTCTTATTAGTATTCTTTATGAACTTGGCCTTTCGACAAAAGAGTAATTGCATATGTGATCACATCCAAACCTGCTAAGGAATTACTGTTCCCTGTTTCTAATATAGAGATCCACCCAACAACTCAGAGCTGTTCATCAAGGTGAATAGAGCACACTGACAGAGGTTAATAAAAAACAGATTTGGAAGGGGATGGGAAAAAAGCAGCCCAAATGACCACTGCTGATTTGTTATTTTATAATTAGCTTAAATTTTTTCAATACGTTCTTGGAATTAAACACATACATTTAATATCTAATAATATTTATATATATATATATATATATGCATAAGACCAAAACAGCATTCATTTTCTGAAGGAGTACAAAATCATTTGCCATTGAAGCTAGCAGCCAGTACATAAAATACCCTTACATGGACATTCTTGAAATACTTAGGTTTTTGGCCTAAACCCCTTGGGTCATGCACTGAGCTGTATAAAGAATAGGGATGCACTGAATCCACTATTTTGGAATTTGGCTGAATCCTGAATCTTTCATGAAGGATTTGGCCAAATCCCACACCAATCCAAACCATATGCAAATTAGGGAAAGGTTATAAAAAATGGGCCAAACTTAAATCCTGCTGAAAAAGGCTAAATCCTGGTTAACCAGAGGTTAACTATACAACCATAATTGTAAACTAATAGAAAAAAGGTGTTTTGAAAACTTTCACCTGGAAGCTCTCCACTTTATTTATATACCCACCACAATTGTCGTATCGCATACCTCCCAACATTTTGGAAATAGAAAGAGGGAGAAAAATATTTGCTATGCCCATTTTGTGTCCACACCCCCTAAGTACCATGTTTATTTTACAAAATGTGGAAGTTTATGAACATTTTCTAGGGCTTTTTATATGTTACTACAGTTTTGCTAATGAAGCCCTTTAAGCTGCATGTCACAGTTTCCCCAAGAGACCGGCTTATCTTAATTGTTACAATAGTTTCTTTGCTTAGCTTAAATTGTTACAAAAGTATCTAAGTGGACCTACCACATATTCCGGGCTCTCTGGCCATTTTGGTTTTAGAAACGTTGTATCTTTTTTTGGCTGTTCAGTGCAGGAGATCAAAGAGAAAGTTAGGATACTTCAGTAACAATCCGGGACTGTTGGCTGAGCTGTCAAATTCGTGAAAAACGTAAATAAGAAGAAAGTAAATAAGAAGGGCATTTTTTTAAAGCAATTGTTCAGTGTAAAAATAAAAACAGGGTAACAGATAGCCTTTGCAAAAAAGAAAATGTTTCCAATATAATAAGTTAGCCAAAAATGTAATGTATAAAGGCTGTTTTGCAGCTCTCTAACCTGTTACCAGTCAGTAACCAATCAATGACCTTAGTGGGGCCATATGGGTCATAACCATTTGTTTTTGAATCTGAGCTGCATGCTAAGGATTAAAAGCAAACTAATTCAACAGTTAAGTCCCATGTGCCTTCAAGTTCAAGTCTTTTTTTTCTTTTTCAGCTACTTATGGACAATCTCAATGAGAATGATTGGTAAAGGGTCAATGTACACCGTCTATGGTAATTTATAGGCCATTAGAAGTCACATTTAAGCACAAGGCCATATGTCTAGGGCTTTTCGTTATCTCAGAGAACTCCAAGCTGACTTTTAATAGTTGCATTAATTATAGTTGGGAAAATTGTAAAGTGCTGTAGTAGTTCTGGTCGATGAGACACACATCCCCACCCACTCTCCAGCTCAATCTGCATGGCAGTTGTTTAAACCCCTGTAAACCCTCGTCCCGCTTGGTCTACACAGTGGCTGCTGAAACCCCTGCTTGCCCTTTCCCCCTCTGTCTATACAACAACCCCTGAAACCCCCTTGCAAAACCCAGTCAGTCCACATGTCTCCCCTTTATTCTCCATTTGCCTACAATACCCACTGCTCTCCCCATGCAATTGATCCTCCACTAATAACATTGCCCCTAACTTTTCCTACCCTAATTTTAGCCTTCTAGTAGTAGGAGGTATGTTATCCTTTATAACCTGACTTTTTTATTCATAACAAAATATTCTGCCTCTGAACTTCTGGACCTTGGTTGTAATCCCCTCTGGACTGTGGTTATAATGCACAACTTCCAGTACCTTCTATAGCACGCACTCCCAGGATTTAAGCATTGCATTGGGTTATGTGCTGACAAAGAGTGAATTACACAGAATTGTCTCACTTGGGACATGTGGTGTAAGGCAATGCTGTGTGTAGAGAAGAATGACATATTTCTAAAGATCTAAGTATTTACAAATAATTATATTAAAGCTAATCAGATCCATGGTTTGGAGGTGGAGATATAAGCCCACAGTAAGTTCCTGGCATGCCAAATTTGTTGATAAGGATTCCAAATAAGCAGTTGCATGAACGTAATTAAGCAGATGTATGTGCATTATTGGCACTAATTTCTAGCTGCTTTTCAATACAGTCTATTCTCTATTCTTTACGACCACAAACAATTTTAATTCACTGGAAAGCACTTGTGTGTGGTTGCTGTGCTAAGTCAAATGCTTGAGGTTCAACCTTGCATGTTGTCACTGACACCTATATTGGCTAGGCACCCTTCAGGGGAAATGGATGGGTACAGGGTAGGCAAAACTGAGCTGCACTGGGATAGCGGCACCCTTAGCAGCAGGAGGACGCAAGAGGTGCAAGATGGCAGGGTGATGAGTGGATCAGAGATACCAAGTGTTCATCTTCGAATTATAAATCATGTGTTCAGAATAAGCTATTTATAAGGATATCTTAAACATTTTTATAAAAATGGTAACTGCCAATATTGATTTCAATAGCTTTCGTCATGCCCAAAATGGTGTAAAATAATGACACATTTATGTTGGTGTACACTGGGGAATGGATTTTCATACCAGATAACACAAAAGTACTAGACTGCATATTTACTGTGCTATGGCAGCAAGTGCCTGAGTGCTAAAGGGCAAAATTCGCACAACTTATATCTCATACTTGGTGCACTTGCAGCCACAGCATTGTTGGCTCAAGGTTCAGAACTTGGTGCAGCCAGACTGAAGAGGAGACTGTACCTAACATCTGCCTAGGGAGGTGTAAGAAATTGTTGCACCTCAGGTTAGAAGGATTGGTGCAAAGCATTTTGCTCCTCTGTAAATGAGCCTTACAGTGTTTTGCACTATTTTCCCAAAACAGCTTTTAAATATACTGTCAGTTTTTCACTGATTATGGCACATACACTTTAATTAGGAATCTCCTCATTTTTTTAGGTCTCACAAGCTGTTTCCTTCTGTTCTCAACATTCCTGTTTATATGCGAGTAAAGCAATGGGAAAGACACAGCCAAGGCCATAATAAGAAACATGGTAGCTATTTCATGGACACAGTGGAACAAAAGGAGTGAGAGTTACATGTTGGAATGAAAACTCCATCATTATTGTTTATTAAACATCCTACTCCATAGCTTGTAAAGTCAGCACTTTGCATTAGGAATGTCAAGTTAATGTTGAGCAAGGATTAGGGTCAAGAGACATTTTCACTAAACTGAGATTGCAGAGCAGCTAAAAGGCAAACAGAATAATTGTGTTTACAAGCAACAACTCAATGACTGCACTCAATCAAGTTTTCACTTCGTGATTTCTGAACTACATTGTAATGGCCTTTCTCATCCATTTTTTAATGCTTAAAATGGGTGCGGAATATAAATGTGTGATATACTTGTACATGTCCAAAAACGAATACTCTGCAATATATTTGCATTTATTATCACTGTGTAATACCCAAGGCTGTGACTGGCTGAACCCCACCCCTGACTTACAGTCTGTGTAACTTGCTGGTTCCGCCATAGTTGTGCGTCCCATGATCATTGATTTAGCTTGTCTTAAATCACAGTGGGTTCTCATGCAAGGTAAAAACCATAGGATTTGCTGTACTGTCTAAAGAGCAGACTGTTCCAGTGGATGAGTATAAGTTGTTGAATTTGTAGTAGGCTGTCATATGTGAATTATCATGGGGCATAATACTCTGTGGATTTATAGGATGGTATTAATCAGGGGCACATGCGCTTGGGTGACATAGGCCTTAAAGGCCGCAAAGACCTATTTGGAAGTTCATCTACAGTTTGAGAAATTGATGTGCGTTTATTGAACTGTGAGATATTTTTCTTTATTAATAAACATTGGCTGTAGACACTCTACTCTCTACGCTGTTTATCTTGTTCTGAGTCACAGTTTATACAGATAATTTGATAATTATTCTACTCTTCTTAAGAGAGCGGCAAAAGTCTCTTCCAACTTATGAATCTTATTGACAGATGCCAGAAGGGTGTTGGGAGCGTCATCATTGTTTCCTTTTATCTTTTTATTTGCTACATCTGTTTTTATTTCATCACTAAATGCATTCTCTTATCTCTTCTCTTAGATGATGATTACAATTATAGGGGCTTATTTGCAATGCACTCTTGTGCCCATCTGATTTATTATAACAATCAAAATACACTGCGTCTGAGCCAATCCATTTAATACAGCAGATAAAGCAAGGCTACAGGTAGGGTCAGGTAAACAAGTAGAAAGTAGAGCCAGGCAGCTTACAGACTGGCATCCAGATGCCATGAAGAAGCGGTGTGTAAGTTGACCCCGAAAACTCTGGTTGGGCAGGGTTGGGTTTAAATTTGGCTAACCATTGTGGGTTAGGGTTGGGTGTGGGTCAGACTGGGTAAGTACACTCCTCCTCTGCTCCTGAAGATTAGTGTACAGAGCAAGAATCACTTGCAGGGGTTGGGTGCAGGCCCAATAGTGGCAACATTTTGAGGGTTAGAGTCAGGTGCAGGTTAAAAAACATTGTATTGAGAATGACTGGTAGCCACTTTAAAGAAATCATAAACACAAACGAATGTGATCCTTTGGGATCAAATTGCTAGTTCAATCCACTCTAAAAAAACAGCAATCGGTTTAACCCCTCATGTATAGGTGCTTTAGACTGTTTGCAGGTAGAATACTTTTGATCTAATCTCCGATTTCTGTTCAGTGTTTTGCAACCTTTTTTTGCACTGTGGACATTGCTCCGTTTATTGTGAATTAAGCTTATAGTATCATGTTGTATAAGTTAAAAGTTTCAGTACCACCGGGTCTCATTTTCAAAGAGTAGGCACACCATTATATATAAGCAAGAAAAAAACAGACAAACTATTTTCTTGTACAAACCACAATATTGTTAAATGTAACAACTGAACTATTTCCTTACGTACATCTCAAAAGCACATCAGAAGACCCAGGAGCTTTAATGTACTTCTGTGTTTACCACTGGTATTATTTTTCACATTCATTCAATCCCTGCATTTCGTGCAGAGGTGTGTGCATGACGCTCCCTAGCGTGGTAACCAAATTTACCATGACAAAGCCAGGTCATTGTAGCCCCTCTGTCAATGAAGGGCAAACAGGAAGCAGCCTCAAGCTGCTGTAAATTATGCAGGAGTCACAATCTGCATAACTTGCTCCCATATATATGTACTCTTCTTCTTTGTTTCAGTTTAGGCACATGTGTGCATTCAGTAATTTTGGCTCATTCCCAAAACACACACTTCATTCTAAATTAAAAAGTAACCTGCAGCACTAGTCATAACTTAACCCCAGTGTTACTTAGTTTACTTCCTCCATCCGCACCCCACTCATCTTTCGCTACCAGTTCTTTGGCAACAGAGAGACATCTATGGAATTAGTTTGCAACAAAGGATTTTTTGTTTTTCCATAGCACTGTATTCAAGAAGTATCAAAAATTGTTCCCTAAGGATCTTGGCTGACGCTGGAAAGATAAATAACATCTATCATTTTGACAGCTAGTGTATATTTGTATATTTATTTGATTCTTTACGTATATGTTTGTGTATGCGTTTATGCACAGAAGTCTACAGCCCGATTTGTGTGTGTGCTCTTATGTTTTTTGGAGTCTGCATATAGTTCATTGGGAGTTTGTATGTTTAAGTAGGAAATCTCTTTGCATGAATGGTCCTCTAAGATTATAAGCCTTAATCTATATTTAGTGTATTTACAATTATGGCTGTTCGCATGTGAGATTGTGTGCTACCATTCATTTGCTTTAGTACATTTATTTCAAGGTGACATTTTGCAAACCCGTAAACAAATTAGCCTACCATGAAGTATAAATATTATCCTTCAAGATATGTTGTGATTTGAGACATTAAAAATATGCAGACTTGACAGGTCATGTTGCTAATCCCTTTAAAAGCAAACGGAATTATGAATTATGCAAAAACAAGAGAAATCATGCAACTTATTTGAAATGTGTCTTCCCCACTTTTTAGTTATACCAAATTATACTTTATTATTTAACTATATTATACTTTTTAGTTATACTAAATTATATTATTAAACTTGATACTGTATAATATATAATGCAAATTTCGTGCTTTAAAGAAATAAAACGCCTGCCATCTAAAATCTGATGAGCTTTTTAGTTAAGAAAAAATCCTGCACAATGAAATAAGTCCTTTAACAAACTACCTAATCCTGATGATCAGCACATCATCTCATTTCTGAATTTTGTAATAAGCTTTTTTAAAAATGCAATGGCTGAAAAAAAAAATCAGAAACTCAAGCAATTTTTTTTTTGCAAATGCATTTTTACTCCACCGAAAAAAGTTGGTGGCAAATGAAAATTGCATTGTTCCATTCATTTTTGATTAAGGCAAAATCTCTAATATTTCAGAAAATCAATTTGCTTGAACGCTGCAGATACACTCTCACTGACTTCTTGAGAATACGGGTTTTCATCAGTGGAGTTTTCCATTCAAATTTTTTGAGGTTTTTGTATATTGATACATTACAGAAATTACATATAAAAACTATATTTGAAATGAAGTTGTTTTTCTCGAACATCAGAAAAGCACAATCACAAATGTTTATAAATCAGCCCCTTAGAGCCATAGACTGTTATGCATATCCTGGTTCCAGAAAAAGAAAGGCAGAAATGTAATGCTGCTGGATTCTGCTTATTGAATCAATATTTGGCCCTCATGACTGTCCCAGAAGAAGCCATGTTTCTCTATTGGAGGGAGGAAACATTTATGAGTTCATTTCAATCTTCTTTTTAACATTTTATGGCTCAGATTACCTATAAACTTTGAAGTGGTAAAATATCCATGGAAAAGGTCTATCATTTCTGTTCCAAGGAGCCCCAGGACAAGTATCATGGCAGGGCAAGTTATTTAAATGTCTTCAGAGAGAGCTGTTTCGAATTTCGTGTTGGCATATAGTGATCTTTTGAAAAACATATTTTGCAAGTTGCACCAAGCCGTGATGATGCATTATGGTTTAGACAACCAGATCTTTGCAATTTAAAATACTTAATTTTCTTTTATCTCAGATCTGAGTTCTATGTCCATAAGGAAGTGATCTTTTTCAGCGTCCTCTGAAATAAAAGCACTTTTATTGTCATAATTATTCTTTGTTCTGTATGAGACAAGATATATTTTGTATTTTTTTTAATGAATGGCAAAGTATAATAGATAGGGAGTTTCTCACCTGTTGCATTTGCCATAGAAATGCTTAATATATTAAACAGCATTTAATATAGTATGCCATGCAAAGGGACATGTGTTTGGCAAAGCAGGAACCCTGCATATACCTGAGAAGCTACAAATGCAATTCCTGCATGCCCGCAAGACAACCCATTCCATTTTAGATGCTTCCCTAGAATTTTATTTCTAATGATTACAAATCAGTGGAGGGCATGGGTAAATATGGTGTGTTTGACTTACCTTAAGCCTAAAACCCTGGGTTTTAGGCTTAAATAGTGAGTTTTCCAAGTGTCTTATTGAAGAGCACACCTACACTTTTATGCCACATTGAAATATACTCTGTTTTTTGACAGTATAGGTTATTCTTAACATTTAAGTTCTTCTATGGTGCCTTCTATAGACCACGGTCCTAGCAGAACCAAACATTAGCAATAAACCACGCTTTTAAAAAGAGCAAAGCTGTTCTGGAATATGTATAATTGATACTGTACAGTTACTACAAACCAGAAAGCACTTGGCAGCAAGTTTATTTTTTAAATGAGTGCAGGTGCAGAACATTTTCTTGAACAATATTAGTGCAAAGTTTCTGGGAAGCATGCATAATTATTGTAAGCATTGCTGCCTAGCAATGAGCACAGGTAGCACAGGACTTCCCAGGCTTATTCTGGAGCACATGCACAGTGTGGGTGTTGCAGTGTTTAATTCTATAAGACCCTCATAAGCTGTGACACCCATAAAAGTGTATGATGGAAGGTAAAACTGCAGAAAACATAAGCACTGACCTAAGGAACATGCTACAAAATGCTTAGCATCAATACAGTTTTTGCATTCACAGGAGCACAACAAGATGGTGATCATGAGTAACATAAAATAATACCCTGGGAATGTTAAAGGTACCAAACACAGAACATGTTACAGACTATGCCTATTGACAAAACAGTACTTTAAGTAGCCTACTTACATAAGGCTTCCAACATGGCCTGCAGCTGTACTAAGATTGAGTTGTGTGTGTCAAGGGTTTACATAAAGCAGAGCTGTCTTTACAGGTGGTAGTTTATACAAAAAACAGCACTATCAGAAGAGTTATGTTGTGTCGCGCCATCCATATACCGTGATTATAGTGTAATATAAGATATATAATTCATGGTGAAAAATTGTTATAAGTCTCAGAAAAAAATTCATTGTGCATCAATTGCAATAAAATTAATTTGTATCAAAACATGTGTGTGTCATTCATGTAATCAAAATGTGATGTTAATTCATTAAATAAATAAATATAAAGTGATTCCAGTAAAAAAAAGTGCCCTGTATTAAATCATTTCAATAACCACTTAGATAGTTCATGTTGAGCAACGATCATGTACTATAATTAGGGTTGCCACCAGAGCCGGGCCAGGTCAGCCAGGCGCCCTAGGCAACCTGGCCAGCCGCAGCGCTGACTTGGTGTGTGCATGCGTGAACAGATGTGTGCGTGCGAATGAACGCTGGCGCGCATGCGCGAATGGATGCTGGAGCGTACACCATAATGGATGCTGGCACTTGTGCGCCAATGTAAGTGCAAGCGCGAGCCGACAGTCTACAGAAGAGAGGGGACCGGACTAGTAGTAGGCAGGCGGCAGAGTAGGCACGTGCCTACTCTGCTTACCCCTAGTTCCGGTAAAACACCTGCCGAGGCCAGGGCTGGTAATTTTTAATACCCTTAAAAAAAGCCCTTGGCCCGCCCCCAATTTGCTTAGAACTTTTCTTCAGCCTTCTGGCCTTCACGTTATGTTGCTCTGCCCCTTTCTTATGATGGTATGTGGCTCCGCTCATTTTGCATCATGGGCCACCCATTTTGTTCCCCCCCCCACAGTCCGGTAAAAATTTTCAGAAAAGGTGGCAACCCTAACTATAACAATTCTAAAACTTAGCATTTAATTAATGAGTTAAACTCAATTTAAAATTGACAAAGCGTTAATGAGCGAAACGTGCGTCAGGTGCAGAGCTCTTTTCTAGAACTTTTTACTATTCCAAATGTAGCTGGGGTGTTGGAGGAATGGAAATAAGGGAAGGGTGATGCTTTCAACAATGCCGGGTTACAAATAGGAACTCATTGATCCAGACGATTTGAATCCAGTAGTACCAAACTTTATTTGCCACAGATTATGCTTCTGTATTTAATGGGCTGCGATTGCCATAAAGACAAGTGATAGGGATTAGGCCATTTCACACGTAGGTGCCTCTGAGAGGACAAAGTGTTAGAGATAATCCCCATGGTATTTCAGTTAAATCTAACATACTTAATTGGCAGTTGTGGTGGTGCAATGTGTTAATAAATACCAGCTTCACTGTTTATTATTTAAATTGAATCCACACCTTTCCAATTCGCTCTTATATCCATCAGATAGCAAGTTTATTTTATAAGGGGGTTGTTTAGTCAGAAGTTAAGATCTAGGGGGATTAATCTACTAATAACTGCTATTCAGCATTATACCATAAAACCAGATCAAGTGTTTTTAATTGTTTTTAACCCCATGAATTGTCCAATTGATTTTAACTGATTAATCAAATGCTAAATTTTAGAATTGTAGTACATGATCATTGATCAACATGAACTCTCTGAGTGGTTATTGAAATGAATTAATACACTTTATTCACTAAAACCACTTTGTATTTATTTATTTAATGAATTAACATCAAATTTTGATTACATGAATGACACACACATGTTTTGATACAAATGAATTTTATTGCAATTGATTTTTCCTGAGAGTCATAACAACAATTTTTCACCATGAATTATATTCATTTATTTTCTTTCTTTCTTATATTACACTATAATCACGGTATATGGATTGTGCGACACAACATAACTCTTCTGACAGTTCTCTTTATTGTACAATTAATTAATGGAGTTGTCTGCACATCTATTTTCCTCCAATTCTCTTTTTTGGCAATTATGATGTGTTAGGAGGTGCGGGAAAAATAAATAATATAGATATAATTTACAGATGGTAGGTTGAAGTTTCACCTGATGGGACACATTCACTTCAACAAAAAAAGTTTTGGAACAGGAAGTGTTTTTAAAAGAAGACTCCAAATCTCTCCAAAATCCTACATAGCTGGACAATATAAGCAGTATAGCACTGCCTCCTAGCTTTAGTATTTTTGTTGGGTACTTAAATGGATCCCCACTCAAGGTACACTAAGCAAAGCATATGAAAACAGAACACAAGTCTTGAAAACACAGCACACGTACATTAAATATTTCAATTTTCCTTGAAAGAAAGGTATGTGTCTACTTATCTTCACTTGTCAGGTGGGTGCATTTTTATTGTTTTCTAAACCTTGTTTATTTAGCCTAGAAAGCATCTGTAGACGCATGCATACATAGTTGTGAGAAGAAACCTCCCCAGGCTGTTATGATCTCACAGAGATACAGTAGGTCAAAATGAAAGGTGAAATCTCTTTATCAGACATGCCTTTAGGATTCAGCACTACTGTTTCATCTTTTCTGAGCAGCAAAGATGACAATGAAAGAAGGCAGTGTGTTGGAATGGAACCCTTCCAATAGATTTTAAATGTGTGTTTGTTTCTAAATATTACAAGGGATTTCCAGTAGCAAACCCTTATATGTAGCCTGGCATATAAGTTTTATATAAACAGTTTTCTTTTTTTGTGTTCTTAGACAGCAATAATATTTTTAAGAAATGGATACATTTTTATTTTCTGTATTGTCCAGGAAAAACACAAAACAAAACTATAAGCAAAAACAACATTGATAAACTATGTAAGTATCTCTTTTAACTAATATTCTGTTATACCATTTGACATTTTTTATGGCAAACCTCTCCTATGCATTTAGCAACAGCCCCACTCACTGGGCCCACCTTTATTTTTGTTGGGCCATTGATTATAAGACTAGAGAGATATTTAATATACTGTGTATATTGGGTATTTTACCTAACTTTGTTAAAAGGCCATTGGTAGTAGTGGAAATAACCAAAAAGCATGGATGGTTTCAAGAATCTCAATGCACAGCATAGTCGTACGTAAGGAGAAATATATACACTGTATCTTTCGAAATGCAATCTTTATTTAACACTTATTTTAACAGCATTTTTCTGGTTTCAAACCATTTTACACAGCTGTTGCAAATAGGAGTTCTCCTTTAATTGAATGTTTGTATCGTGCCTATGGTGCCTTTCTTAACAGATTACATTAGCAGGTAGTATTCCAGCTATGAAGAGAAGCAAAGGCAATTAACACATTTATTTTTTATTTGGTTTAAATTAAACTATTTTTAAACTGGTGGTATTTTTGAGGCAATTTACCCCTTATGTTCTAATATTATTTTTTATGATTAGGTTCAATCTTTCAAGTTTTTATAATAATGAACAAAAGAATATTGCATGCTGTTATGAGACTAAGGCTGAAACGTGCAGCAATCATACTGCTATATTCTCTCTCTGTAATTAAACTGTATAAAATGATACATTGCTAATAGACAGACAGTAAGTGGAACACCCAGGCATATATGGGGTGCCGTTTGTCCCAAATACATTCTGTATACAAAACTATCCCTAATACACAGAATGAATGTCTCTCATGATATATAAGTATTTGTGACCATACACAGATAAAACAATATACAAAAGACTTATTTCTATTAAAGAATGAAAACAAAATCTGGCTAGTGCACAAAAGGATGTCATTATATCACAAACTCCATTCTGTACAGTTTAACAAGCAACCTGTCTCACAAATGTATAACCTCCATGTAACGGACACACTTATGTGCAGAGTTACTTACAGAATGAATTATGTAAAAACAAAGTTGGACATAATATATAATAGTGTAACTAACTAGTGCTTGTCAAGCTAGATTTGACTGACAAAATAGATATCTGTGACAGAAAGCAAGATTTTATAGTACAGGATTCATTCTTTCCACAAAATGACAGTTTTGTTTCACAAAACAGATAAAATAACCATTCTGTGAAGCAACACTGTCAGTCACATTCCTGAACCAATAAGAACAAAGCTTATTGCCATATACAAACAAGATGAGAAGTGGCCAGCTCTGCTCCACATGGCTTAGGCAAAGTATCTGACCTGCTATAGAGGGCGCCTTCTAATGTCCCCTGTTCTGCATAGTAATAAACATGAACAAACCTTTCCTAAAAGAGCTGCTGTTAAACACTACAGGTTCATAAATGGAAGTTTTTACAACTGGCTGAGAAATATAATGCTGCACTTATAATGATTGTAGAAAAAGAAAAGTATGCAAAACATAAATATGATCATTTTAGGTGATATGGCTATTCTTATTATAGGAACCTGCTTGTGTGGCCATTTTGGTTAAGGGCATTCCTGCTGTTTTGCCATTATCTTATGACTTACTTCCTGTCTAAGCTGAGAGCAATAATGGGACAGGCCACACCCACCTGCCATCTTCTATTAAATGTACCAGAAGTTACTGTGCTTGTCTGGCTGCTTTGCCTGACTCTCAGAGTCAGTTATAAGTTTTGTATATGATAGTTAGACTCCAATGTCTCCTCCTAGCTGTAATCTTGCACCAATTAGCTTGTAGTAGTCTCTTAATAATGTGCTTAGCTATAGTTCAACTACTACATAATAGATTTAGCCAGAGACTTGGGACCTTCCTTTTGTGCACTAACCAGATTTTGTTTTTATTCTTTAATAGAAATAAGTCTTTTGTATATTTTTTTTATCTGTGTATGGTCACAAATACTTATATAACATGAGAGACATTCATTCTGTGTATTAGGGTTAGTTTTGTATACAGAATGTATTTGGGACAAACGGCACCCCATAGGCATATCATTGAAAATCAGTTCAATATTGGAGGAGGCCCCAGCAATGAACAGGCACATGTAGAAGACTGTACTCATAACTATGGAGAAATGACTGTGTGGAGCAAAGATCGTTTCTGCTGAGCACTTGCTGAGAAAATTAACCAGAGAAACAAAGCTGGTTGAGACCAAGCTTTTATTTATATACTAAAAGTTTCAGGGGAAAAATGGGACACCCTGAGTATTTGGTCTACCCAGTTGCACCTGCAACGATTTTCCTTCTATCAGAAATTGCTAGGAAAGCCTATGGGGACCTTCCCCATAGGCTAACATTGGTGCTCGGTAGGTTTTAGGTGGCGAAGTAGGTGGTCGAAGTTTTTTTAAAGAGACAGTACTTTGGCTATCGAATGGTCGAATGGTCGAATAGTCGAACGATTTTTAGTTCTCATTCTAATCCTTCACTCGAGCTAAGTAAATGTGCCCCTTAGATAATACTGTAAAGTAACTTAAAGGTGGGCAGGTTACAACCAAATTATACCAGGTTGTGGCTACTTCTCCACTGCTTTTAGCTGGCTTCTTATAAGGGGTAAGTTTCAAACCTTTTTGGTATTTTGGACTGTTAATATACATCAAAAAAGTTGAAAAACCAGAATACTGAAGTATACAGAAAGCCCACTCATACTGATCAACATTTCATGTTTGATTTCCACCACAATCTGGAACACAAATTGAGCTTTATCAGAATTCTCCACAACATGGCTCAAGCTGTGACAAGCAAAGACGAGTCTAAGATAGAGACTAGGAAAACCAGCAGCTCAAATGAGTGTTTAGGCACCCAGACTGGGCCTTTGTCAAAACAGCATTGAGGTCAAGCAGAAACACCATGCAGAGGGGAGATTCATAGCAGATTAAATAACCTACTCATCCCATATATGGCTGAAATATCAGAAAAACATAATGCGAATGTTTAACAAAACCGCATTTCTCTGTTCTTCAAAGGAAGCAATAATTTGAGGTTGAGGTTCATACACCCGAAATCCGACACATACATATATATACTGTATAGATATATTAAGGAGACTATGCAACCCTTAATAAGCAAATGGCCCAACACAAGAAGGCTACCTCCTCAGGACAAGATTCAGCAGTCTATCTAAAGCTACAGGATGAGGGGAACTCCTTTGAGAACAGTAATGTGCACACTAAGAGGACAGCTGGTTTGAAAGGGCTGTGAAGGAGGCCATTTCTACCTGGAACAACCATTCCTAAACAGAGGAGTGGGCCTGTGTCACTGCTTTTCAGCAACATACAATGCCACTTTGACATCTTTTCCCTAATGGTTTCACAGCAATTCATACTTCCTGTAATATAATTACCACAATGAGGCTGAGTGTACCATTGTGACTGCAACTGTAACAAAATGAAATCAACATTTGAGATGTATAACAGCATCCTGGACCTTGGGCATTCTTTCTGGACTAAGTACAAACACAAGTATATAATTTGGTTCCTTTAAATAGTTCATTATGGAAAAATGTTATATTTTGGAGCTTCTCTGGGAGACCATCAGTTTACAAAAAAATATACATACTGTCATCAGTACTTCTGGGTTGATGCAGGATTAAAATTTAATGAGCATCAACAGCTTTTAACTTGAAATGTCAAGTGCTACTTCCTGTGAAGGGGAGGTGGAAAAAATGCCCAACCTGATGAAAAAATGTTTAATCATCAGTTCTTTAGGTCATAGGGTTCTTCAATCACATGCACCCTTCCGCTGTTTTGGAAATATGACTGTCTTCTCTTAATGTTAGACACATTAATATTCATGACTACCTTTGGATATTGCTATAAAGTTCTCAGAGCTACTTTTTAGCATAGAGATGGTAGGGGGCAGCTTGGTGTAGAAAGGCTGCTTTGGCGCCACCCAATATATAAAGAATGTAATTTTTTTAAAGGATCTGAGCCCTACAGTTGTTTGTCTATAGAACATTGTTTGATTAAAAAATGCCCATTTTTTCAGAAACCAAGAGCAAACTAGTTCTATTTACATTATGCTGACCTGGTGATTAATGAAAAATACTCTCTAATTTGTTGCTATGGGTTACTGTGCTGAAACCAGAAACATTCTGGTCTATTCTGTTGCTTGAGACAGAAGGGCCAGAGGCACCATGCTCTCCTATTCCTGCTCCACCTGGAGCCCACTGTTAAACTTTCTCATTGATGGTGCAATAGTTAGAGTTAAATGTCCAAACTGAAACAAGATTGTCGGTTTTCAAACAGCCTCCTACTCTGGGAGAATTCAAATGCAGGCAACTTCTCCTTTGCAGAAGTGCTGCTTGAGGCAAGGTGCCCATCTTTCATTCAAACGAAGAGATACCAGCACTGCAAGCTTAGGGATAGGCACCAAGAAAACAAAGAAATAAAATATAGTGTAGTATTTTCAAATAAGATTTACACCTCTTTGTGTAATTGTTGTATAGTGTCTTGTCTGAGGGGCCCCTGGCTGAGGCAAGCCATGTTACACCGAGAGTATGTGTGTGTGGGTGTGTATATATTACACCCATATGAATATGTTCCTAGTTTTAACCTGTCCATTTGCAGCCAGGAAGACCCTATTTCTGCTCAAAAATTTAAATCTATAGTTGTGTTTATAGGCAATAATCAGAACCTATTCTTGAGAACGCATACCAATATGTAGGTGCAGAAAAGGTGGGTGCTCTAGGTGTCCCTTTTCCCATTTCTTTTTAATAGAAATACTTGAGAATAACAAATGGTGCAGAGCACTACAGCAAGATATCGTATTACTTGTTGCCTGCATTTGGTTGTCTCCTTAGATAAAGGAATGTGATACTCTTGGGGGCACATTTACTTAGGGTCAAATAACGAGGGTTAAATCCTTCGACTTCGAATATCGGAGGAATAATCGTTCGATCGAATGATTAAATCCTTCGAATCGAACAATTCGAAGGATTTGAATCCATCTGTCAAACTATTTTCCTTCGATCAGAAATTGGCTAGGACCTTCCCCATAGGCTAACATTGATGCTCGGTAGGTTTTAGGTGGCGAAGTAGGGGTCGAAGTTTTTTTTTAAAGAGACAGTACTATTGAATGGTCAAATAGTGAAACGATTTTTAGTTTGAATCGTTTGATTCAAAGTCATAGTCGAAGGTCGAAGTAGCCAATTCGATGGTCGAAGTAGCCAAAAAAATATTTCGAAATTCGAAGTATTTTTTATTCTATTCCTTCACTCGAGCTAAGTAAATGTGTCCCATAATGTGAGAGTACAGTGGTTCAAGCTCCCACTTATAGGAGCATCTTTGACATTGTTTGCAGGTCTATGAAACTATGACTCTAACAGAAAGTTTATCTTTATCATTAGGTATGAATTACAGATGTGCAAGATAATCAGGGTCGGACTGGGGGTCCCAGGCCCACTGGGGCTGCTGGCTCAGGGACCCCCGCCCCGGCCATTGTGCGTGACCGACTGGTCGCGGCAGGCAAAGAGGCAGAGATGCAGAGTGCGAATCTGGCAGGCAGGGCCCTCAAGAGCCTGGGGCCCACCTGGGTTTTTCCCGGTGTCCAACCCTGTAGGTAACAGCAAAAGCAAATACTGTGCTCTTAACATTCTGGTTTATTCCTTTTACTGTTCATTTTGGATGCTTTTCCTGTCTTAAATGTCTAGAAATCTCTAAAGAATCATTGGGTTTGGTGTCTGCAAGCATCAATATCGCCTTGCCAGTTCTTAAAGTTATAAATGTCCTAAGCTTCGACCACTATTTTAGATTTGTCAGCCCCTGCTAGCTTTCATTGGTGGGAAACTACACAATACATCCAGTTATTTTTCTTTCTGTAATGCACTGAGATCATCACAGTATTGGGATATTGTTAAGGAAGACATATTGTCCCCTTGATATCCACATCATTAATGTGTTTGAAGTTTTCCAAGAACTGTTTAAAAATATATCACACTTGCACAGTTCTATTGTTAAAGGCAACACGCCATGACCAACTGAGAATGGGTATAGTAAAAAAGGGAAACCAACAAAAGGAAGAATGGTTTCTACAATTTTACATGACCATTGACCACAATAGCATCATTGTAAGGTACTACCACATCTTGGCTGGCAGAGTGGTGGCTGGACGGCACAACTTTAAGTTATGGGAGGTTTTACAGGGTACAAGCAAGGGGAGTGACTTTCAGACATGAAGAGGTTACAAGATCTTCTGTTTTGTTTTCCAAAGGAGTCATACTTGCCAGACTTTCCTTCCATCATATGCTGGATGAGATTACTGCGAAAATTGTCACCACTGCACTTCCAGGGCCTGGAATTGCAGCCTAGTGTCTGGCACATAAGCACACAATAAATCACAACAATTCTGGAACGTAAAATTGGAGGCAACAGCTATATCTATGCATAATAGATCTGCTTTATACTTGTAAGGTCATATAGGAGACAATGCCATCTGGGAAACCATAGAATGTACCTATTTTTTTCATTGTGTATTATATACAATAATATATATATGGATATAGGGTGGTTGTTAATTATATAGTGTATCGTTTTTAGTAAGTCATTTATATACATCCAAATCAGTAATGCTATTATTATAAAATGTTTGTTTCATTTTTTTGCGTTCAAAGTGTTTCCTGGATTTAAAAATAAGGTGTTACATTTTTACAAAGTTCTTCTTGCTCCAAAAAGTAATCAGAGTACCCACCCCATAACATATGTGTTGCTGTGGTGTTTGTATAAATGACCTGTAGGTGTCACTGTGTACAAGAATTATACTGTGCCTACATAGTACTTTCTATACAGCTTAAGGTGTTAAAGCTGAAGTTCCTGCTGAAGTGTAATGGCCATACCCATTCTTGTCTACCAAAACATAACAGTTGCTAAGGCAAATTCTTCTCTTATATTTATATATGATGAAGCCACAGGGTTGGGTCTGGGGCACATTTCTTGTGCAGATTGAATATAGTGGGTTAGAGCAGACTGTATTAAATTCCATTGGGACCATTCATTAAGAGAAATTTAAATGCCGCATTTTTGCATACACTAAAGTAGAAAGCAGAAAAAATGTTAAACTGTGAATATTTAGCACCATCAAGTCACCTATATAACACCCTTATGTTGTGCTATTGTGGTTTTGTTTTGTGGCTTCTTTTAAGCTCCTTATGTACCCCTTCTAATATACCATCAGTTGTTTCTAGTGTCCTACAGGAGGTGAAAAGATTGTCCTACCCTCTTGGGTCTATATATATATATATATATATATATATCTATATATCTATATATATATATATATATATATATATATATATATATATATATATATATATATATATATATCTCCAGATGTAGATGCTGAGGTGCTGCAGTGCTAGGGGGAACGACAGAGTAGCAGGAAGGTAGTGCTGCTTCCTTTTTAAAATCTAGTGCCCACTTTCTGCTCAGTTGTGCAGTTGTAGGATTATAAAAAAATTATTTAGTGGTAAGTGCAACCCCTGCCCCCCTTTTTGTTCATGTTGTAGTTACTGTTTTTTCTTTAAGTAATAGCCAACTAAATTGTACACAAGATATAGAAAAGACACAATGAGCCTTGAACAGTAGGAGACTGTTCTTTTGACTTCAACCTCTGGGAAGAATCCAGAAGGAGTAAACCACTGACACTTCATGACTTAATGAAACTTGTGTACTATAACAAATAAAATATGCCCCTATTGTAAAATATGAGGGTATTAGAAGTCATCTTTATTAAAGCGAAGACCCAAAGGTCATGGAACTCCTTGGTGACTTATAATATCCTTATATTTAACTATTTAACAATAGGAGGTACTGTTCACTCCAGATTCAATATGATGAGAAAATGGTATCTCCCTATTCAATTCCAAATGTTCCCATTGGGCCAACTGTATTTAAATGAGAAAAACTTACCTCATTGTTTATTCCATGGAAACTCTATTGAAGTCTATGAGAATGACTGGAACTGAATTGAGACAATTTTTTTTGTCCTCAAATTAAGTCTTTCCCATAAGTTTTCACACAATAAACCTTAAAGGGGTTGTTCACCTTTAAACACCTAGTTGTTTTCAGATAGTTCACCAGAAATAATTACTTTTTCCAATTATTTTCTAGTTTCTATGTGTGACCGTTTTTCTCAAGTGTCATTTTTCACCTTCTAAAGCAGCTCTGAGGGGAGGGGGTCGCCGACCCTGTAAACTGTTCTTATGTTCTAAATTAATACATTTAGTTGATACATTTCTTATTTTTGTCCCTGCTGAGCAGAAAGTAATGGGGAACAATCTGAAAACAATTGAACAGAAAAAAAGTGTTTGGAAGGTGAACAACCCCTTTAATATAACATTTTCATATATAATATTTTTCTCATTTTCAAATGATTTATTGACATTTTGTTTATAAATTGTTCCTTGTATGAGAGTTGCAATTATCCCAGTCATATCTAAACAGGCCTTTTTGCATCACATAACAGTAAGGAATGGACATACAGGGGGTAATTTATCAACACTGGGAAAATCTGCCCATGGGCAGTAACCAATGGCAATCAATCAATTTGCTGCATTCGTTTTTCTACTTACAGCTGGCATTAAAAAGGTGATCACTGATTGGTTGCTATGGGTGAATGGACAAATTTGCCCGGTGTTGATAAATGAGCCCCACAGTATCCTTTCTCTATGTTTAAAGCCCTTCTATACATGAGATCTGAGTGCAAGTATTAAGTAGACACAATTTTAAAAAAAAAGATTGACTGTTTAATTTTGATAAGGTAACAGGATCATTTGAAAAATCATGGACACTTCTAATAAGCCAATGATTTCCATTTATTTATCCAGGCACATACTTACCCGCCCATTACCCTCCAAATCTCCAGCCTCTAAACCACTTTGGGGTTGGCCACTTAATATTGCATCAAAATTGTTATATTATTAATTAAATTTGTATCCAATTCAGATTTACAGTTTCTGACAGCCTGCAAACTTTTGGGTACTAAATAACAGGATTGCATTTGCTATTTGCTATGAACTTTGTAGCAAATAATGTAATGCACGTAAAGATATATCAGTTCTTCAGACGAACCACATAGCACTGCTTTACATTATTGAAATCATTGTATCAGTAGAATTGTCCAGCTCTAATAACATCACAATACTACTACAATAAGATAAGACCGGAAAATATTAGATAAATACATAAATGGGGTACTCAGTCACTGGTGGCACAGCAAAATTGTAATCACTCAAATTATGCACGGTTTCACTTCTAGTGGTATCAGCCTAGTAAATCGTTCATAAGCTGCATAACATATTTCATTTAAAAAGCACAACAGTGATAGAAAGTTATTTGATCCCACGGGATTTATCTTCTATGGTCTTTTGCTTACCTTAGAGTTTGCATTACTACTGCTTATGTACCTAGCAGCAAGCCCCTACCTCAAATCTACTTATAAATAAAATGAAGCCGTTGCCCAATTACTGATATCTTACTTTTTTTTCCTCTTTCAAGGAAAGTCAGTGAGCCTTATCCATTTTCATTTCAATTCTTGCTTGATGTTGCCTCATCTGAACTGCAATAACATCTGCAAAAATGTCAAACCATTTGCAGTCCCAGCCAGCCAATACCCTAACAGCAATTGTCACTCACTGTGCCTTAGGTTAAATTCAGAGCCATCCAACCAGGGATTACAACGAAAGTCTAGGAACTTAATACAGCGGATCGAGGTCTAGAGTTCATAGCAAACCTAATTTGAACATAATTCTATTTCTTTTTGCATTTGGCTCACAGAATATGGTTTCATATGCTGCTCTCATCTGGACAACAAATGTGCCCTTTCCACAAAATGCTAATTTTGATCCTTATTTGCTTTTTTTCCTCTTGGGTTTTTATGCATATTAGCAAAGCAGTTGAATAACAGCCTGGAATATTATTCACTTGTAGAATAGAACAAGGACTTGTTTTTATTGCTTGGATCTAAAATAGATGAAACATTGCATTAAAATATCATATACAATGCACTTGTCCCAAACAGATTTTTTTATATTTAATTTTGAAATCTGACATGGGGCTAGACATATTGTTAGTTTCCCAGCTGCCCACAATCATGTGACTTGTGCGCTGATAAACTTCAGTCACTCTTAACTGCTGTACTGCAAGTTGAAGTGATATCACCCCCTCCCTTCCCCCCCAGCAGCCTAACAACAGAACAATCGGAAGGTAACCAGATCGCTTCTTCCTAACATAAGATAACAGATGCCTGATAGATCTAAGAACAGCACTCAATAGTAAAATCCAGGTCTCACTGAGACACATCACATCAGTTACATTGAGTTGGAGAAACAACAGCCTGCCAGTTCCATCCTAAAGTGCTGGCTCTTTCTGAAAGCACATAACGAGGCAAAATGACCTGAGATGGCACCTACACACCAATGTTACTTCTAAAAATTACATTTGCTGGTTCAGGAATGCAGTTTTATATTGTTGAGTGAATTATTAGCAGTGTAAAAAGTGTAATTTAGAAATAAAAACTAGATCATAAAAATCATGACAGAATCCCTTTAACATCTAACTTGACCGTAATCACATGACTCCCTTTGTGTACTGCATTTATATGCATAGCAATTGGACAGCTGAATCACATGCAGTTAAAGGTTGAGAAAGTGCATGTCTAAGGCCCATCTGTATACTGCCTCTTTCCAAGTAGGTACACATTGTTTCCATTCTACCCTCTAAGCTGGCAAATTTTGCATCTATTTTCAGCAGTCATTATTACACTAAAATTTTGTATTCCAGAATGTAACACCATGGTTATAAAACATGGAAAAGGCAACATTTGTTTTGCACTTTGCATACTTTTAGTAAATAAGTCATTCTGAATGTTCATAGCAAATATGGGCAAGACTGGTATTATCTAGTTACTATAAACCATGGTAAATACCTGCTACACTCTTTATAGTCTGGTCAAAAGAAAATCTATTCATTTAAGCTCAAAAATTCTCAGTCAAAGCATCTCCTCAAATGGATCTGGTATATTTTATCTCACAGTGGTTTTTAGATGTTGTCATGCTTGGATGCAAAACCCTTGCATTCATCAAATTGTGAAAAACTAAATTTCATATGAAGATATTTCCTTGTACACACAGTAAGAGTTTCCTTGAGTTTGTGGAAATTATTATTAATTTCCATTGCATGGAATTCAATCGTTTTTTGTTTGGATGCATCTGCTTTATGCCACTGGAGACGCAAGACAGAGGTAAAGACGAAGGGTATTGAATTTCATAGTGTGCAGAAAAATATCCAGTATTTTGAAATGAGATTGATTCTGCCAGGATTTAAACCACCAGTCTACAGTTTACTACACAGTCTGATGTGCCTCTGCTTTGTGTGAGCACATAGTCAAGTTCCTGGTTCATTGCTTTGTTATGATTTCGTTTTCAGGTATGCATTGTCTTCTCAACAGTTGTTAATCTGGTATATAAACTCTTGTTCTGAGTTTACTTACTACTTGTTGTAGGTCAAATCTGCCTGTTCCTAGATGCTATAATTCCTGATACCGGCCATGCAGTGGTCCTGTATTTTGTGATTTCCTGGTTTTTGAACATGGTCTGTTCCTGATGAGTTTGTCTCACAATTATTTGGTGGTTCATCTGGTTCTGACCCAGCCTGCCCACTATGTCCAGATTTACCTTAATGGCTCCTTCTCTGTAGTTTACATTTGACCCCATGCGAGTTCCTGGATTCTCATGCAGTAAGACATGGCAGAAACAAGTAGATGAGGCCCAGGCCCAACACCAAAGGCATAACAGTTGATATAAACCAAAATCCATAGGAGAAAAGAAGAAAAGTATCCCCATCTTCTTAATCAGAAAAGTTACAAAAGAATATATATTATCACTGTGTAATCTGTTTTCAGTTAAACCAATAGGTCACGTGATCCAATATCTATGAATTCCCTCTTTTTATTTCATTAATTGATCCCACAAAGTGCTAGTGCTTAACCTCAATAAGTTAACATTAAATAGAGTAAAACTAAAACACAATTAATTTTCCTTTTAATTATTGCGTATATTAGGTAAATTCTAACTCATGACTAATTCATTTAACATTAATTGATAATTTACTAACAACCCACTAAAACACCAATAAGGATGGTAAAGTGCCACCAAATGTGATCAATTCACATATAAATTACTTAAAGTGCAATTATGAACATCTCTGATTCCAAGAAAAGGTAGGAAAAGGAAATTGGTAGAATGGTGGAGAAGTTACGTCCGTTGCGCAAATTCGCCAGGCGTAAGGGTGCGAAGTAACACTAAGCTAATTTACGCCAGTGTCCGTGTAATAAAATTACCTGGTGGTCTAGTGGTGCGGCGGCGTGGATGGCCGCCACACTGCCGCGCTCCTGTTCCGGCCTCCAGCGCCATCTTGGTTCTCTAGGGCGCGCGGCGCGCCTGCGCGCCTCTTAAAAGTACAGGCGCGATGGCACGATTACGCCAGCGCGCATTGGCGCATGTTTTGGCACGAAATTTTGAGGTATTTAAGGCCCATTCTTACTCCCAGCCAGTGCCCGTGATAGAATCTTGATTCTGGTGGTCCCTGAAGCCTTGTGCTGTCTGTTCCTGTGAAACTTCTGGACAATGTATCAGAGTGACTGGGGGACTGGCAGCTGTGCTCTCAATCTCAGCAAGGCACCCCCGCTCCAGGTGTAGGAAATGAAGTCAATTAAAAAGAGAGCTGAGAGAAAGCAAACGAAGAGGCAGAACGTGCTGCTAAGTGCTCTTTATTGCACACAACATGTTTCGGGCCCAGAGCCCTTTATCAAGTGTACAAATCATTATGTGAACAGACTTTTAAAGTGTAAAACAGGAAGTGAGATCATAGAACATCGTATGTCAATCAACCGTGGTGCGGTGCTGATGTCATCTTAATACATGCTAATAAAAAACAATAGCCTTTTTGCATCATTATTATAGTTCAACCGTGATACAGTGCTGATGTTATCACAATGTGTGCTCATAAAATCAATAATAAAAAGATGTATAAATAGTACATAAATCATCCAAAGAATCTTTTTGCTTCATTCCAAGGTTGTGACAAATGTCGCAAAATTTGCATGGATATTGCACAAAGGTTATATATACAAAATGTTTCGCTAAAGTGCAAATATGCTTATGAACAAAAAAGGAACTGCCCATTTCTAGGCCCACCACTAAAGCAACATGATCACATATCTATTTTACATAGAAGGATTGCCCAATATTCTTACCACTAGTTGTACATATAATGTAACTATCTTGGGCTCAGTAATTCTGTTATCTGCAATGAAACAAATCAAGTATAAATTTCAAGGGAGAATATATTACAAATGTATCAAAAACATATCAAAAGGCTGTAAAAAAGTTGTTAAAAAGTTATCAATCATCGTTTACACATAGTAGAGATAATGGATGCAACAATGTAGTTATAGGAAACATTTGACACGCCAGCTATCATTCATGCCTTTTGGATAGAGTGTATCTAGTTTTTTAATCCAGTATGCCTCCCTCTGTGACAATTTCTTCCTCAGATTGCCTCCTCTCTGCATTGGGCTAACTACTTCAAGTATAGCCCATCTTAACTGGGACTGGTTATGGTTGGCAGTATTAAAGTGTCTAGATACTGTCGTGTCGGTGGCTGCTCCTTTTTTAAAATTCCTTATATTCCCTTTATGCTCCTTTATGCGGGTCTTTAGTGCTCTTATGGTTTGACCAATGTATGCAAGCCCACAGGGACATTTTAACATATAAATCACATAGCTTGTATCACATGTAGCAAAGTGATTTAGCTTAACAGGAGTACCATTTGCTGGATGTCGCAAGGTTTCGCCTTTGATGATGGAGGAGCAGCAATTACAGTTTAAGCAAGCAAATGTTCCCACTTTAGGTTGACCCAAAAATCTCTGGGTACCCTTTATTCGGGGCGGATTAACTTCCGATGGACACAATATATCTCGGAGACTCCTTCCTTTGTTGTAACTAAATATTGGAGGTTTGCTACAAGGGAATAGTTGGCCTCTTCAGAAGTGATACTACGTGCCCTTATAAATTGGCCCTTAGGGATTGCTCTCATTACTTTAGGGGCATGGAAACTAGAGGCATGCAAGATATTATTTTTCTCCGTAGATTTACGGTACAAATTTGTGCTAATATTACCATCGATTACAGTTATAGTAACATCAAGGAAGTTGATACTCTGCCCCCCCCCTGCTCAGTGGTGAACTTAATAGTAGGGTGTAGGCAAAACAAAAGGGAGCAAGAAATTTATTCTCATATAGTGTAGTATTTTTTCATAGATGGATTACACCCTTTGTGAAATTAAATTACTTCTGAAAAGGTGCCTCTTCCAGATTATACTATTTGCCGTGTTTGGAATTTACACACTGAGGTGAGACTTTTTTGGGAATACTCACGAACGTTTAAACGAAGTTTGGGCGTTTAGAAATATAATTAGATGTTCATCCCCTCAATTTTCTCCAGACTCTGTGGTTTAAAAACAATGCGCTGACATACTGTAGTGTAAAACCATCACTTTTTTAATCTCAAAAATATCATTAAAATCACACTCACAATGTTGCTGTTAAAATATCGCATTTAAAATAAGAGTCACCAGTCCGCCATCTGTAGGAGTCATTGGGGAATACTACAATGCGACTTAGAACTGCGGGAGATTATTCCAGATAAACCGAAAGTAGTATTTAAAAGAGCAAATAATTTGAAGCAAATTCTAACCAATAATCATTGTACCACAAAAGAGCAAATACATAAAGAACATACATGGGCTGGTTTTTACCCATGTTCTTTGTGTGTGGCTTGTAAATATGGGAAAAAAAAGAAAAAATTTATTTCAGAAGTAAATAAAAAGGAGTTTGAAATAAAACAGAATATTAGATGTACAACAAAAAATGTGATCTATTGCCTACAATGCGCATGTGGATTACAATACGTGGGGAAAACTAATAGGAAACTGAGAGATAGGATTAGAGAACACGTTAATAATATCAAAAAAGGAAATGAGAAACATAGTGTCTCTAAACACTTTAAAGATACCCACGGAATGAATCCTGCTAGCTTACAATATTGGGGGGTGGAAGAAGTGAAAAAGAGATGGAGAGGGGGAGATTTGGTAAAAACCACCCTACAGTGCGAAAGTCGTTGGATTTACAGTTTAGAAACCTTTACCCCTAAAGGACTCAATGTAGACATTAATCTGAGAGCTTTTTTATAACCTAATGAGAATAAGTAATACATATTGTATGTAATAACCCAATTGCCTTAGAACTATATATCTATTGTTTATATAAAATATTCCAAACGTTCTAGATTTTAACTACGACGTTCAGTTGCATGTCAGAACTGCTCAGATATTTCTATGGTAAAAATCGAAGAGGTTGAGGATATAAGGACAAATCCATCTAATAATGAGGAAAGTGTGTGTATATATACAAAAAAAAAAAAAAGATTTTTTCCCCCGTGATTGGAATAGTTTGTTAGGTTTTGTGGCAAAGAAGATGTTGCCATAGAGACATGTAAACAGATAGGACAGAGGAGCGGAAGGGAGGAACACGTAAGCGGATCCGATGTCTCTTCAAAAGGCGACATGCGCACTGACAGCTCTGAAGCCCTTGAGGAAGTCGGTAGACAAAACGCGTCGGGCAGTGACGTCATCCATACGCGCACTGGGATACACGAGGCGGTCGAGACGCCGGCAAGAACAACTATACCGGCTGCCTGAGTGACTCCTACAGATGGCGGACTGGTGACTCTTATTTTAAATGCGATATTTTAACAGCAACATTGTGAGTGTGATTTTAATGATATTTTTGAGATTAAAAAAGTGACGGTTTTACACTATGTCAGCGCATTGTTTTTAAGCCATAGAGTCTGGAGAAAATTGAGGGGATGAACATCTAATTATATTTCTAAACGCCCAAACTTCGTTTAAACGTTCGTGAGTATTCTCACATAAGTCTCACCTCAGTGTGTAAATTCCAAACACGGCAAATAGTATAATCTGGAAGAGGCACCTTTTCAGAAGTAATTTAATTTCACAAAGGGTGTAATCCATCTATGAAAAAATACTACACTATATGAGAATAAATTTCTTGCTCCCTTTTGTTTTGCCTATACCTCGCGCTGGACGAGCGCTGGTTTCACTTTGCAGCTTTGAATTGGATTCGTATGCGGGTCTGAGGGAGAGCAGACCTTTTTGGAAACCGGCAGAGGAAGTGAACCATCAAGACCTTTGATATCCTTTTTGTTATATTAATAGTAGGGTGTGCCTCATTTGCCTTGTTGACCATTTCCATAAAGGCAGATTCTGGGCCTTCCCACAAAATGAGGATATCATCCACACACCTATAATATCCTAGTATGTGCTGTAAATATGGTGCTGTCAGAAATAATTGCTTTTTGATTCTGTGGACAAAGATATTGGCAAATGATGGAGCGACGGCTGCACCCATCGATGTCCCCTGCCTTTGCCAATAGAATTCCCCAGAGAATCTAAAGTAGTTTTTCTTTAAAACCACCAACAAACAATCAATGATAAAGTACAGTAATTGATGAGAGACATTTGTTTCTAATAATGCTTCCTCCACATATCGTATACCCTCTTCTTGCGGGATAGACATGTAGAGGCTCTGTATGTCAATACTATACAGTTTAGCATTGGTACTTATTTTCCCAAGGTCCCTTAATTTACAAAGTAAATCTGTGGTATCAGTCAAGCAAGTAGGGATAATTGCAACCAAGGGCTGTAGAAACCTATCCACAAACTTGGAGAGAGGTTCAAGTACGGTATCTATTCCACAATAGGTCTGCCTGGCGGGTTCTCTAAGGACTTGTGTATCTTCGGTAACAAATATAGCACAGGTATGCGCGGATGTTCTTTACACAGGAAATCTTTTACATGATTTGGAATAAGACCATTATCAGCTGCTTGTGAGACCATGTTCGCCGCACTTCGCCAGGCGTATTTTCGCCAGCACTCCGCAAATTCACTAAAATCCGAAGTTGCGCACAGGGGTAGCGTAAGTTTGCGAAGTTGTGCTAGCGTTAATTCACCAAGCGAAGTGAAGTTTCGCTAGCAATGGTTCATTTGCATACGGCGCGAAATTCAAATTTCAATGGAGGAACACGTATCACCACTTCAAATGCCTAGAAAACCTTCAAATCAGCAAATATAAATTTTATTTTGCCCTACACATGTGCCCACTGTCTAGGTAAGTTGCCATGAGTCAGGAAATGTAGGGGGGAAGGAGGGGAGCCCCAAAAATATTTTCGATCTTTTTCAGCCTAT
Organism: Xenopus petersii; assembly: GCA_038501925.1. Taxonomy (NCBI): domain Eukaryota; kingdom Metazoa; phylum Chordata; class Amphibia; order Anura; family Pipidae; genus Xenopus; species Xenopus petersii. Next base: position 61,697,846 of record CM076678.1, read on the forward strand.
CACCCATCATGTAGAAAACACGCCAGCGTTTTTTGGGACTTAGAAAATTTTTTTACTTTTTTGGAAAAAATCCCTATCTACTCTATTGCGCTTCGCCAGGTCTGAAGGAAGTCTAGCGTAAAAGGTAGCGTTCAGTACACTGCGCAAGTTAGTGAATTTGTGTAGTTACATCGCTAGCGAAAATTCACCTGGCGTAAGTGTGCGAACTAACACTAGCGAATTTACGCCAGCGTTCGTTAGTGAATTTGCGAAGTACCGAAAATGCCAAACGCTAGCGAATTGACGCTAGCGTTCGGCGATTCGGCGCTTAGTGAATTTGCGCCTTTAATACTGCCAACCATAATCAGTTTTTTTGTTTTTTATTAGCATTTATTAAGATGACATCAGCACCGCACCTAGGTTGGTTGACATACGATGTTTTATGATCTCACTTCCTGTTTTACACTTTAAAAAGTCTGTTCACATAATGATTTGTACACTTGATAAAGGGCTCTGGGCCCGAAACATGTTGTGTGCAATAAAGAGCACTTAGCAGCAAGTTCTGCCTCTTTGTTTGCTTTCTCTCAGCTCTCTTGTTAATTGACTTCTGTTCCTGTGAAACTTGTATCTGTTATTCCGGTTTTGATCCCTGCCTGTTCCTGACTATTCTGATATCCGAATCCTGACCTTTGCCTGCATCTCGACTATTCTTTCTGCCTGACCCCATCTGTTTGATTACCCGGTTTGACCCTTGCCTGCCTGACGATTCTTGATATCTGCCTGCCTCGACCCTGCCTGTCTGACGATTCTCTTGCCTGCTCCATTTGTACCGTGACCTTCGGCCCAAAAGACTATCTACCTGCCGTGCCCCTCTGCTAGCCAGAACATCTCGCCTTGCACCCCTCGTTAAGTCCAGGTGGCACCCAAGTAAGCTGAGGGCTCCTCCCAAAGCCCAACGGTGGTCACACTACTGGTGATGCCGAGCCGAGACCAGGGTACTTGGCACCTGTTCTGGTATTGGGTGCCGGCCGTGACAGTCCGTTAGCGAATCAGCGAATTAATGAAAATGCGCTACGCTAGCGAATTAATTAATTAGCGTTAGCCGATTCGTCCTTTAGTGAATTTGCCCCTTAGGCTGTATCATTTCCACTCCCCATAATTCCAAGATTTGTGTTCCTTTCACTCTGTCTTTGAGTTATACATCTGTTTCACATAAGGCTTTATTGATTCAGGTGCTGCTGGGAAATTTCTTGATGCCACTCTTGCTTATAAAATGTTGGTCCCATATCTCTTTCATCCCCTCTCAGTCTCCCCTTGGCTATGGGTTAGTTACACCAAATTCCCCTAAACTTGAGATTTCTGTAGAAGGCACACATTCTGAAGAGATTGCTGTCCACAAGGAGATTGCTTTTCATCTTATCCAATGTGCATCCATATTTTTGTTATTTCCTGGTTTTTGATCCCAGTCTGTTCCAGATTATACATTTGTGGAATTGTAAGTTTCCTCTTGGCACTGTTTTCCATTTCTTCTGATGGGGAAACTACTTGCCTTTATGGTATTCATCAGATCCCATGGGCTAGTAGGAATTAGAGCCCCTTTTCTTGTAGAAATATTCCCCTTACCTTGAGCTCATGTGTCCGATCCCAATGATTGGATTTATTAAATAATGCAAGCTGACCACATCCAGATCTGGTTATTGCTAGAAACAACAGAACCTAGTGGTGCAGCACAATTAATTCAGTTGAGTGAAGGACAAGTCACGTACTCATCTTTGGGTATTAAGGTGGCCAAACACTTAGATCCGCTCTTTTGGCGAGGTCAAACAAACAGATCTTGCCCGCTTATGGCTGGGCGATATTGGGTGAATCCGAATGTTTGGCCCTGGGGAGGACCCATCAGGAGACCCCCACACATGGGCAGATAAAGGACCAATATCGGCAGCTTTAATCTGCTGTGTATGGCCACCTTAAGTCTACCTTTTCCCCATAAACTTAGTAATTAAAGTTATAACTAAATGTTACAATTTTGTTGTAACTTATGTGTACCACTCTAGCTGTATGATGTCAAATCCCAGACTGATTGCATCGCAAAACAGAACTGTTCTGTCATAACTAATATGCAAGTGTGGCAAAAGAATGCTGATTAGCTTTCGTCTCAGCTATCTTACTGAAGAGCAATGCCATTGACCCAGAGATTCATCAATATATGTTGTATGAAGGAGGCCACAAAACATCCGCAGTACTGTGCTGCAAAACTTTTATTCCAAAATACATTTTTGGAAAAAAAATACATGTATTTTGGGATAAAAGTACTGCGGATGTTTTGGTCTTTACTGTGTGACCCAAATAAGAAGGTGAGCCCACTTACTAAAAGTTAAGGGAAGCGCTGGGAAAATTGCATAGGATTGACCCAGAGATATTTTAGAAATGGTAATACAGGCCAGTAAGTAATTTACATTGGACTATTCCTTTATTCAACAACTGATAAACATTTTAGTGCATTTGACAAAAAGGATAACAATGAGTGTATGGAAAATGACTCACAGTAATAGTGAGACAGTATCTGCTGTGATATATTTTTCTGTGTCAGGTTACCAGCTGAAGTCCAGGAATGCTGTGGTTTCATGGTGAGGATTAGATCCTGGTAACAACATGTCTTTAAGGGAAGCCTGGACAGAGGATCATATGTGGTTCTGTCAGAGCTCTAAACTCTAGTGTGGAAAATCAGGGATAAGCAGTTTCCTTAGACTTTTCTGAAGCGCATGCTACCTCTGTTGTCCTCAAGCCAAGAAAGAAACTGGATACAGATTGGCAAGAAAAAGCTTATATTTATACTTATTTTTTTATAGCACTGACATGCCTCATGCAAGTTCAACAATTACTTGGGTCTAAGTTTTTACACTGTCTAAAATATACTTATTTACTGTTTCTGTGGATTTGGTGAAAAAAAGAGCATCCAGCCGAAAGTAAAACATTTAGCCTTGTATTTCATAATTTCTTAAATATCTAATGCAGGATAAGCAAATACCTACTGTCTTCTTCCATTGTAAAATAGGTGTTGTATCAAAACCTGACCTAGTACTGCCTCAGTTTTGCCTCCTTGACTCTTTGTCATTCAATAAACCAAATTTGAAATTTGGAGGATAGAAAGAAAAAGGACATCTAAAAGCTGTAAATATGCAATTTATTCTTGGGATGCAACATATTTCGGGCACCACATGATTTTGATAAAGTGTGTTCATACATTGCAATTGAAAAATGTCGTCCCTAAAACTTTGTGTGAAGTCAATAAATTGCAGATTCAGCAGTCTTTAATTGTTTTTGTCCTTTTTCTCCCTTCACTCTGAATTTCATTATCAAATCAGCCAAATGGTAAGATGACAAATAGAGTTAAAGTATCTCACACCACAGGAATACAAGAATTCAAATGTAAATCCTTAAAAATGATAGACTTATTCCAACTAACATGCATACATCTGGTTATTTAGCCAGCTGGACAGCTCCTCTTGCCTACGGAAGCTTAGCAGGTCCATTTGTTGTTCATTCTTTGATTTCATCTTGATGCACATTTTACAGCCTTTACCACTGTTTTGGGCTCATAAAGAGCTTAAATTCATTGGATCGATTTCAATGGTGGGTCCGGGTGCTCGTGTCCCAGACCTTTAGCAATAGGGAGTAAACCACTGGTAGATATAGTGACAGGCAGGCAACAATCCGGAACCTCAGAATGTAGAATCCTGGTGCCCGTAGTTTAAATAATATAACACAGTAGAACCCCCATTTTATGTTTTTCAGGGGACCAGAAAAAAATTATGTCCAGGAAAATGTAAAATCAACTAAATGAATTATGCATAATATATAGGCAGGACCACAAAACAACAATGTAAAATGAGGGAAAACTTAAAATCGGGGGATGTAAAATGGGGATTCTACTGTATTTCCAGATTGTTGCCTGACTGTCAGAAGTAATGTGCTGAATATTCATGATATTTGTAACTTTAGACATAAAAACTGAGTATCTATTTAATTGCATTTATGAATGGAAAAAGCAGCAAACCTATATAAGGATTGGTTTCATATTCCTGGACAGGCTTTTATGGAAATTCTATGTGTGGCTGTACTGGTCAACATTGTTCTAGGTCAACAAGAGTTTGTTGGGCATTGCACATACACCCTGTCTAACCCTGTTAATCTATACCAGTGTACATTATATGAAGATTTTTAGAAGCTCAAAATGTTGGTTGAAATATAACATATATATGGATTTATACTATCTCCAGGGTGTGAGCCCCCTGGAGATCTCCTTGCGCTGAAGGAGGGTGTGAGGCCCTGTAGATACCTCCTTGTGTTGGAGGGAGGTGTGGTGCTGCCAGAAGGTGAGCCAGGCAGAAGCTCGTGAATTGCTGTCCCTGGAGGGAAATGTCAGAAAGGCTTAATGAAAAGCCTGAACACTCCTGAGTGTGGCAGCTGCTCTGAATGGTGAGAACCACAGAGTGGGCGAAAGGTTTGAATGCATGATGATGAAACGCTAATGAACTGTGTTTCAGTGACTTTATGTTGGGAAAGGCTTAGTGAAATAAACCTATGTTTTTTCCTGAAGATATGGTGTCCCTGTCTTTTTGCTTCTGATCTTCTGCTAAACTTGCCTACCATTGCTAACTTCTCCCAAAAACTATGTATACAGGCAGCCAGCTTGTCACAATATATATATTTATATATGTGTGTGTGCATGTTTGTGTGTGTGTAAACTAGGATTTTCTCTTTCAACATGTTTATTAGTTTCATAATCAATTATGAGATAGTACAATGCTAGGGGGAATGTTATAAAAGTCACAAAGAGCAAAGCAATTAGCACAAATAAGAATGAAAAGTCTCATTTCGCAATGTAATACTCTTCCTTAAACTGTTATTACATTGTGCCCACTTTTAAGAAGTGCTTGAAGTTGTCATAATCTTTTAAACTTTTTCAGTAAGAAGTTTTATTACATTCACTGCGCACTGGCGCTAACTATAAAACTCGAAAACCTTTCACTGACGGAAGTGGTCGCTAAACAGTTTCCGGGTTCGCAAAAGCTATATTAAATTGGCACTAAGGCATAACTTTTCGCATTGCGAATATTTTCTCCGTTACAGACTTTTATTACATTCCCCCATATAAGTTTAAACTAGGATTTTCACCATTGTATCAGTCTGTTCCTACCCTATATATCTTTTTCTTTTTGTATTTTAGGATTAAAGCAGTGCAGAATTCATACTGACTGGATTCTCTGTTCACTATTAAACCAGGCAAATTATAATTTGTCTGCCCCTATGTAATGAGCAGGTAAGGCATTGCATATTTATTTTCCATGGTCCTTCTGTAGGGTAAGGGATACTAGTGATGTCAACCATTTTTTGTGATACATGACAATAGGTTGTATTTTCCCTGTTGGTTTACAGCAAAGGATTTACAACTCCAGTTCCTATGGATTTCAGCTAGTGCTGGTATTAAGGGCATACTTGGGGGCCTATTTACTAACATTCAAATTTCTATTTCACCATGGAAAACTCTAATACAAAAATTTGTTTATAAAAGTTGTCGAGGTCCAATAGAGGTCAATGGCAGCTGCGCTGATCCCATTGGATAATTTTTAATCAATTTGGGCTTTTTTTGTTGAGATTAAGATCTTTTAATAAATTTCACGGCATTCGTGAGTTTAGTCGTGGTTTCAAAAACCCCTAAAACCACTAAAATGAGACTGTTGCTAAATTAGCCTCTAAATGTATTAACGTTGTCTAATAAGCATTTCAATGTGTGTAGCTGTTCATCCTGAGCTAATGGCATTGCCATGGCTGTGCCTATCAATATTCTAAAAAGTAATTTAAGTGTTTCCTTGTTGTCAGTAGGAGGTTGGGGCTTTTATATAGAGGGAAACATGTTATTCGTGTATATGTCATCTGCAGCCCAACTCTTAACATCCCCCTGAGAGCATTTGGCTATAGGTAATATGCTGGAGCTATAGTGTGATTTACAGTATTAGACCAGATATTAAGCTTATTAGTTTAGCCTACTGTATGTTAAGAGAGATTTTAAACAGTCACATTGTTTAAACTCTGCCTTAAATCTATCATGACCTTTTCCCTTTCCTGCATTCTGTGTGTAAATAAAAAACCCTCTACGGGCAAATGCATCAGAAAGCCCTGCTTTATTTCTACAGTGGTCTATTAAAAGGTGATTAATTATAGTACTGAAGTGATTATGTCTTGAATGTATATTAAAAATTGCATAGAAGCATTGCAAACAGCCCTATACTGTGACTGCCTTAAAGGAGAACTAAACCCTTGCTAATAAAAACCACTACCTCCCTACCCTACATATCCCCACCTCCCTGCTCCTCCCCAGCCTAGGTGGTACCTTTGGTAAATGCCCCTAACTCTTTACTTACACCTCGGTGCAGATTCAGGGCATCGGAGTTAAGGGCGCCACCTTTTTCTCTTCGGTGGTCTATGTAGGGTAGGGGTTTTTATTAGCAAGGGTTTGGTCCCCCTATAAGGCAAGTGAAACAAGGCAAGCCAATACAAAGCAGGCTCCATTGAGCAGTGTGACAGAATAAAGGATTGCTTCAGTTCAGAAGAGTGTGCAGTATGCGGTATCAAAATTGAATAATATCAAACAGCTGGTCGATAGGTATATTTATCAAGTCTTTTAATGTTGTTTCGCTCAGAGGAAGGAAATCTGTTTTAGAGCCCAAAAAAATATGACATACTTTTAATCAAACTTCTTCAGTATATTCTACTTTGTGTGACATTGAGTTTTTTTGCTTTAAGTGTATTTTATAAATCTGGTTCAACCTGGAATCTACACAATATTAGTACATCTGTAAGATTTTCCAGTATCATTTATCATGAGGGGCTCCTCTAAGGTTCAAAATATTTATCACATTTTTCCAGCCTGGAAGAATATCATATATTTACAGGAAATTACATAGCATAAAAATTGGAGAAGATCTCTAAACCTTTTAGTGTTCTGTCAGCAAGTAACCATGGGCTCATGGTGCCCTTCAGGGGGGACTTAACAAGGAAAATACTCTTGTCTTGATTCTTAAAGGAAAATATCCCCTCTTTATAGTAGTGTTTGTTTTATTAATAAAATTAAAAAAAATGAATATAATAAAATATTCCCCAGTGTTCCTTTGAGGCAATCCTGAAGTAATTGAACAAAAACAGTTTACAAATATCAGCAGCATACTCAGTAGATATACAGGTGCATGACTGCAAAGTAGGGATGAGCGCATTTTCACCCAGTACAGTTTTGCTGCAAACTTTCTCATGAACCCACACTAGAATTTCACCATTAGATCTATTTCGATTTAGGAAAAAATACACCAATGTCATTATTATCTGCCCCTTACCTTCCACATAACCAATGGAATCAAACCCTCCTCAGTCCTCCAACTGTCTATCTAAGTAGTTGTCTGGCATCATATTTGTAGGCAATTTGTAGCATAAGAGCCTTTTCTTTTTCTATTGAAGAGCTAAAATAACTATAATATAATTTTGCCTTCCCATTGTCTCCAATGCATTTTGATGTCATTTTGTGTTTTTCAAAAAATGTATTATAAAGCAATGCAGCATATTATGTTATGGGCTTTCCATTCTGTATTAACTTTCCTTACATGTATTACCATTGGCACCAAATCGTATTTATTTCTGTTGGGTGGGTAAAGTAATGTTCAGGTGGCAATGCTAATAACTATGTTTCTGTTTATGTAACCAATAGGGGGAGCACAGTGGCACTATGGTTAGGACTGCTCCCTTGCAGAGCTGGGTTTTTAGGTTTGATTCCGGTCTGGGCAGCACCTACAAGGAGTTTGTATGTTTTATGTGTGCTTGCAAGGGTTTCTTGTGGTTTCACCCAAAACTCCAAAACATACATGGTTAATAGGATCATGATGAGAGGACCCTACTCGCAAGAGTTTACAAACTAAAGGGTTAGGGTACAATTGATATATAGGGATTTTAGAAACAAATTTATTTATAATATGACTGATTTATTAAATAAACTTCCTTAAACAAGTGGGTCTTTAGGGAGCATTTGAAAGTTTGTAAGGAAGGAGAGATTTCCAGAGAAAAGCAGAAGCTCGATAGAAGTCCTGTAGATGAGAATGGGATGAAGTGAAAAGGAGAAGAGAATTGAAGATCAGAAGCAGAGAGTAAGTTGTATGAAGGAGAGTATTTTAAGATCAGGGATTAAATGTAGGGAGGGGCTTTGTTGTTGGATCCGTTCAGTTTGTAACTTTCTCTACTGTCATTTAACTGATCTACTAAATGTTTAGCTGATCTACTACATCTTCTGAGGTACCAAGTTAAACTAGTGTGCCAAGGTTGGGGTTTAGCTGGTCCACTGTGACACGTGGTAGAAGGAGCAAGGGAGTCAAGAGCTGTTGAACGAGCATTGTTATAGAGAGAAGCTGCCATATTTGGACAGTAAAGGATCTTATTTTGAGAGATTCTCTGTGCTGCTACTGATGATAATTGTTGTGGATCAAATGTGTGAGGTTTCTATATGTGCAGATGAAGAAAGATTTTTGCGATAGCGCAGGTTAAAGTGTTATCTGAAAGGAAAGTATGTGATGGTCGGATAAGGGGAAGGGAGTGATAGTAAGGTTGGAAGGGTGACATGAGTGGCAGAATATAAGATCTAGAGCATGACACTCAATGTGTGTAGTAGAGTCGGTCCACTAAGTGAGAGACCAAATTAAATTGTTAGTGAGATGAGTTTTGAAGTAACTAGAGAAGAAGAGTTGTCAATGGGAATATTGAAGTCGCCTAAAATGAGACCTTGTGTATCACTTGAGAGAAAGTATGGAAGCCAAGCAGCAAAGTGATCCAAGAAAGTAGAGTAGGGACCTTGGACTCCTTATAAATATAATAGGCACTGAAAGCTTCTTTCAGGCACGGACTGGTGTGATTAATATATCTGTAAATCTCAGCATCTTGACATTTATTATATAGACAAATACCTGAAGTCCTCTTCACTGAACCCATTATCAATATATTAAGGACATTGAGACATTGCGTGCCTTAAGCTACCATAAAATGCCTTACCCTTTTCAACAAAACAGGGATTATCTGTCTATATATTGCAACATATTTGAGCTGGCCAACTAAGTCAAAGTCATTCCTGAACTGGCCAGTCTAAGCCCAACTTTCCTCTTAAATAATTAAAGGGATTTTTATGGTGTCGTTTTTATAAATAAATTACATTGTTTACACTGCAAATAATTCATTCTACAATATAAAATTTCATTCCTAATCCAAGTGTATTTTTTAAGTTGTAATATTGGTGTGTAGGCAGCCATCTCAGGTCATTTTGCCTGGTCATGTGTTTTCAGAAAGTGTTACACTATGGAACTGAATTCTGACAGGCTATTGTTTCGCCTACTCAATGTAACTGAATGGGGTCACAGAGAGACGTGGGTTTTTTCTATTGAGTGCTGTTCTTATATGTACCAGGGAGCTGTTATCTGGTTACCTTCCCATTGTTCTGATGGTGGGGAAAATGGAGGGGGTGATATCACTCCAACTTGCAGTGCAGCAGTAAAAAGTTTCTCAGAGCACAAGTCACATTACTGGGGGCATCTGAAAAAAACTGACAATATGTCTAGCCCCATGTCAGATTTCAAAAATAAATATAAAAAAATCAGTTTGCTCTTTTGAAAATGGATTTCAGTGCAGAAGTCTGCTGGAGCAGCACTTCTAACTGTTGTATTTTGAAGAAAACATGTTTTCCCACGACAGTATCCCTATTCTATTGCTCTATTAAACATTTTACACAGAGACTAAGTTTTACCTGGAACTTACATGCTGCTTTAGGTTAAAACTTTTTTTCTTTTATTAGCCACCACTGGGATCTGTTTATAATAATTAATTATAATTAATTAATAAGGAGAAAGGACCACCAATGACAGGTAAGAGTCTGTATAAAGGGACAAATAAAATGATTTATAAAATGATAATACCTTCCCCCAAGTTCCCTAATACGACAAGACTCACCTAAGTCAGGTGCGTGCATGAGGATTTATTTGTGGTCCCTATAAAATGTCATATTGAACTGTGTTCATATAATACCAAGGCCCTGCTGCCAGAGGCTAAAGGGTTAACATAGCTAGGAACACAAGAATTGTAACAAAACTGCAAATACACATCCTGGCTATATTTTAGTAGCGTTAGACCACAAGGCTTGCAAACCATTGGACACAGGTTACTTGTGCAACATGTTTTCCAATAATGCTGGCACCTGCTCAGATGTACAGTAATTACCATGGATGGCAATTTCATGTACCTCTTCATTATAGTGAATGCTCTGTGAAATGTATATAAACTTGGTCAAATGGGTGTGACATTTGAAGCTCTTCATGCCATACTAAGTGCGACATTGTGACAAGCTTCTCAAGATTCCAATGTTTTGTCTAATAGACAAATCAGTTTTTCTGAAGAACCTTCCTTGTCTTGGAGTCTTGTGAATAATAAGGTTTTGGTAAGCAAATTACCAACAGATCACCGGACCATAGCTGGAAAGGGTGGGAGCTACATTTTTTGGTAGCTTAAGGCACAAAACGTCTCAACGTCCTTAATATATTGAGAAATGGTTTGAGTGCATAGGATCTCTTGCATAATTCTCTATATGAATTTTGTGGTCTAAGCCTCATTCACCTTAACGGTTTAAAAATTAGTGGTGAGCACAACTTTCCCTTTTAGTGTGTGTCCAAAAGTCCTTTCAGTCCAGGACTTTTTTGTTTTTCTATTAAAATCAACTGAGCCTGTTGAGTGCGGTATTTTTTGGTAATGGTAATACTGTTAGGTATAAGGTAATACAGTACGTTTAGGTTGTTTTTTTCTGTGACATCAGCATAGGTGAATTAATAAAGACCACTGATAGCTTTGTGGAAATATGCAGATTACATACTTTATTTGTGGGGCCCAAGCGAAGGTTTGCAAATTGACCTTTAGAAACAAAAATTAATTCTTAATTCTTAATGAGTTAAAATATGACGCTAGTTGTAAAAAGCCCCAGTAAATGGCACCCGAGACAGGAACTTGCTACATACTGTGCTAGCCTTGGGACTCCAGGATCAAAAATCCATTATCCAAGTAATCACATCTTAACAAATTAATATATGAATGTTTATATAAATATTGCTAGTAACAGAGCTTTTAGCATTGCACTGCTAGACACTTTTCCATACGAAAAGTGTGGTGGTACTACTTTATGATGAATCTTTTAGGAAAAAGAACCCCCCAGTGAATACTGTTTGTCAGTATAACTTGACAAAATTGTAGGGACCCATAGGTATTGCATGTCCCTATGGTTTTAAGGCCCTACCCTTTTCCCTAAGGTGTGTAAGGAGTGGCCTCTTCCTTTTTGGCTGCTGGATGCTGATCCAGCTGGGTGTGCCAGGGGAGCCTGGTTACAGCAAGGCCCAGAGAAGCAAGTGTTCTTGAGAGAAGTCGGGGGACCAGGAAACTGTGTGAATGAGGTTTAGCTATAGTAGGGAAGACTTGTAATAGTCTCTCTAGGAGAGAAAGGTAGATAGGGTAAAGAAAAAGAGCAGTTGAAGCTCCAACAAGGATTTGCAGCAGGGAGTAGCTTCTCAGAGACTCTGTGTGAATGGCTCCAGTGCAGGGACCTCAGTGAAGAGGGTGTTAGATTAGCTGTCAGCTTCCTGAACAGTGCACTGGATGGGAATGGCGTACTGAATACTGCAATTGCCTATTACCTGATGTGACTGTGTGTCATGTGCTAACACCTCATCTGTGTACGTGAGTAAACCTGGGGATATTGTCTTCGGACTAATAAACCGTTTCTTGTTTGCATCATAAGAACCTCCTGGGGCCCAATCATTTGTATGTTTTGTATGCACAGTAGCCTGAGTGTTGTAGTTGCACTTAGTGAAGGCCCTGATCCTTAAGTGTGAGTCCAAATGTAACCATGCTCTGCTCACTAGCTGATCTGTGGTGTGGATAGCCCAGATTAGCGTTACATACCCAAACTCTCACTCACATATTTAGAAATACAAGGTGGATGTTCTTCATGATCTGTAATGAATAAATACTGTATCTATGTTACTAGTTTATTTGAATAAAGATTATTAGAATTAGTTAACACATTTATTTGTTTAAAATTTTACTCAATGTTTTTAACCCCTAAGATTGTTTAATAACGTAAGATTGTTGCTAAAATTACATTGTTGTTCTTGAGAAAACAACCTCTTTTCTGCTTCATTGTGAAAAGGTCCATCAATTATCACAGCATTGCATTTTCAGCTCCATACTGTGTCCCCTGCAGCTATTGATAGTCCTGTCTCTAGCACTGAGTGGTTTCACTCATTGACTAAATTAGAGGCAGTCACCATGTTGACATTGAATGAATTCCATATGGGTTATGAACAGTGAATGGAGTAGGTAGAGTGGAAGCAGACTGGGATGGTAAATTCATAGGATACTCTAGGATATACTCTGGATCTTTGATAACCATGGTTAGGGATACACCTAGGGAAACACAATTGCAAACTTTTCCATTCACTGGCACTGCTTCACATAAAAACAAGACATAAGTGTTTTTTTAAGAACCTTCCGTATTCCTTATTGTGAGCAAAGCACCTGGAAAATATATGACACACCAACAAATCCTTAGATATCTTATTTTTGTTTTATTCACGTCTGCTTTTCTGTAGTTCCTAAGCCATCTCTGTATGTTATGGTGCCAGATAAATATAATTCTAATAATCGTAAATGGCATATGGTCTAAGCCTGGAATGTATAAGCTTGACAGCTATAATCAGGAAGATATTGAAGGTTTGATGATGCTTATGATACTCTTGTTGACCCAACTAGAGAGCATATTTTACTCAACTAATTCTATTACAACATCCTCCAGTGAGCCATTAGGTAACGAAAATCATATCATGAAATCTCTGTAGCTGACAGATACTGCGCATGTCTGTTCCTGGCGGTGGAATGTTACTGGGAGTGTAGAGTATAAAGTATTCCTGGGAATGACAATGATGGACGTTGTACAGTAAAAAAAACAGCCAGAGGGTTGCAAGTTTGACATCCACTACCAAGGTCAAATTGCAAAATAAGCAGCGTGTTCGGCATACTCTTCATTACTGTCTTAATAAAAACAAAATATGATGGAAACCAGCTTCTCTTAAACAAAATGGAGCAAAATGAATGTGCCATTTTCCGAAATCAGTCAGTTAAATCTTAAAATGAAAAAGGACATTATTTCTTCTGAAGCAATAAATATTAATTATTTGTTTAATAATAGTTTATGATATATTATACAGGTATAGCACCTGTTATCCGGAAACTCGTTGTCCAGAAAGCTCCAAATTACAGAAAGGCCATTTCCCATAGACTCCATTTTATCCAAATAATCCAAGTTTTGAAAAATGATTTCCTTTTTTTCTGTAATAATAAAACAGTACCTTGTACTTGATCCAAACTAAGATAACATGAATCCTTATTGGAAACAAAACCAGCCTAGTGGGTTTATTTGAAGTTTCCATGAATTTCAAGTAGACTTAAGGTATGAAGATCCAAATTATGGAAAGATCCATTATATTGACAACCCCAGGCCCCGAGCATTCTGGATAATAGGTTCCATAGCTGTATATTTGTACTTGTATTTTTTTTCTGGGGGAAGGGGATTTGGTAAAATACCATATCTGATTCAAAAGATTTGGTTAAACGCCAAACCATTAATTTGAAGATCCATTTTAGCCTGCAATTAACACAGCTTAATTATCTGTGAGCAAGTATATGCCAGCTTTAGTTATCTAGCATCTAATATTATATAACAACGGTTCAGAATTGGTTCATCTAGATCCTAAGGATTTGGCTGAATCTAAATCTTGTTAAATGTAACACAGATTTAAATAAAATCTCAGGCTTGTTTACCTGAAATCTTAATTTTCAATGAAAATTCATGTGCTGTCATTTTGTTTGTGCACATATGTATTGTTGCATGGGCATTCAGGTAGTGTTGTATTTTTGAGGTGTGCAGTGTGTATATAATACTATCTGGATTACAGAGTAGCCCTAAATATCCTGCAATTTTTATCATTATATGCAGTGCTGGCATCAGTTGTAATTGGTGCTCAGTGCTGTAATTTATTACACATGACTCACTGAAACTTGTGTATTATAATAAATAATGTATAAACTGCTAGAAGTTACCTTAGAGTGTCATGACCTGTATAAATGGAGTTGGGCTTTCTCCTCTTGCCTTTATATGTTTATGAATCTCTTTGACAATATCCTTATATTTTACAACAGGGAATACATTATTCCCTATATAAAGTGTTACAAATCCCAGGTGTCTAGGGTTAGAGGTACAAAATGATGGCACTCACAAGATGATGGCTAGGGTGCCATCTTGTAAACTACAACCAGGTGGATTTCTTGTTTAATTCTTCGGACATTGGGGGTACCTGCCCATCTATGCAAATAGTGATGGTGTATACAATAGGGCTATAGCAGTGTTCTATATACTTGCTCATTTTTAAGAGTGTTTATGATGTTGTAGTTCTACCACTGGCATTATGCTTGGGGTTCTACTTATGTAATAACTCACTTTATTTGCAGGCCCGGATTTGTGGCGAGGCCACATAGGCCCGGTCCTAGGGTGGCAAGAATGTAGGGGTGGCATGCCACCCAGCCGCCTGCATGTGCACACGCGCATCTGAGGAGGAACAGAGGGTTGTGTGTGACATTTGTAGGCACTAGGACCCAGCGGCGCGCCTTTGGCGGGCGCTAGAACCCTGCGGCACAGATCGGCATTGGGGTGCCGAAGACAGAAATCTGGCCCTGTTTATTTGTATATACAGTGCATTCTCTGGACCAATGATGCCCAACCAGTGGCTCACGAGCAACATGCTGCTCCCAGTGGCTTCAAAGCAGGTGCATATTTTTGAATTCTTGACTTGGATGCAAATTTTGGTTGCATAAAAATCAGGTGTACTGCTAAACAGAGCCACCTATATGCTGCCAGTCCACATAAGGGCTACCAATCACAGCATACCTAGGGACTATTTCATGCTTGTGTTGCTCCCCAACTATTTTTACATTTGAATGTGTCTCTTATGTAAAAAAAGGCTGGGGACCCCCACTCTGGACCCTAGTCATTTTCTAAAAATAGCTATTTGGGTGCACAAATCCATAATGTCCCGCACAGATTCCCATGTGAAGCTAGTGTGCAACTCCCAGATCTTTGTTTCAACATAGAGATTTACCTTGCTGCCCAAAAGATGTAACATGCAACACAACTACGATAAAATAAGCAGAAGTACCAAAGAAATATTCCAGTGATATTATTAATGCAGCAACTCCTATACCAACTGACTCCCTATGGGAGTGTTATGAATAGTGATGCAGCCCAGACACCTAATACACTATTCATGACAATAAAGCTCTTGGCACCAATCTGTGTGCACTGTGTGACTAAACTTTAGTTTGTAATTCCCCTTCCCTAAGCTATACTTTCATCATTACCATATGTGTAGATACTTCACAATAAATTGCAGCTGCCAATTGTATGTACTTTGCTTACCATTCAGGATATTCTGAGAATCCTCCATGGAGGGAAAAGTTTTGACTTGAAGATATTAATTTATTAATTGATGTCCTTTGTTATTAGAAGGGCTATCAATTGTAATGTCCTGTATCTGGCCTCCTAATACATTCTATAAAATACTGCTCTATCCTCAACAATCATCCTCCATGCACACTTTTGAATACCTATTTCACAGTTAATCCTTCCTTGCAAATCCTTGTTTCTATATTTAGAATGTTATGGGGCCCCTTATTTTGGCCGGACCCCAGAACACATGCTCCTTCAGGACCAATGGCAGCTTTTGCAGCCTCTTTTGCTTGGAGAGATGTCAGACATGCAGGGTATTGCTTGCTGATGTGACTTAATAAATGAATGGAAAAATCTGACAATGACTTGTAATCAACTTTAATTCAGTTGATAAAGAGAGTGGAAGATGACCATGATAAATGTCCTAACCAACTATAGTTGTGTATTTAAACATGTTTCTACAGTTTCCATTCCTTGGTAGACATTCAAATATATTTCACTTTGTAAATGGGAGAAACCGCTTCACTTGAATTCCCCACCCCTTGAGTTGACCTGTGTGACCAAGAAGTTCTGTAGATATTGGAAAATTATCTCTTAACAACTTGCAGAAAGATAGAATATGCAATAACAGTTCTCTAATGGTAGTAGAAAACTACTACATATACTAAGTATTCAAACTATATATCTGTAGTCCTAATGTGCAATTTCATGTTAAAGCATCCTATAGGTATAGGTTATCCAGAGTGCTCAGGACCTGGGGTCTTCAGGATAAGGGATCTTTCTGTAATATGGATCTCCATACTTTATGTCTACTAAAAAAACATTAAAACATTGATTAAGACAATAGGCGCTTAAAGGGGGATATGATAACTACTGTATAAATATATATTAGGGGATCATACAATAATCTCTCTAATGCTTTATTTACCAGTAGATCCTTCCAGCTGACAAGAGGGCACCCATTCTGATTAGAAGAAATGAGGTTCCGGCTAAATAATCAGAAGGGTTTTTTACAGTGAGAGCTGTGAAGATGTGTAATTCTCTCCCTGAATCAGTTGTACAGGCTGATACATTAGATAGATTTAAGAAGGGGTTAGATAGCTTTTTAGCAAGTATGGGAATACAAGGTTATGGCATATAGCTCATAGTACGTTGTACATAGTAAGTTGATCCAGGGACTAGTCCGACTGCCATCAGCAGCTTCATCAGCATCAGCTTTTTTGCCTTCCTCTGGATCAATTTGCAGTTAGGCAGGTTATATATAGACTTAAAAGTTTGAACTTGATGGATGTGTTTTTTTAAGCTAACTTACTATGTTTATGTGTTACTATTTTATCACTACAGAGAAAAAGGAAATCATTTTAGAAAATTTGGATTATTTGGATACAATGGAGTCTATGGGAGCAGGGTCAGAACTACAGGTAGGCAGAAGAGGCAGCTGCCTAGGGTGCAGTGATAGAGGGGCGCTGGGCAGCTACCTCTATAAATTGTCCTTTGCCTACCCCCAGTCCGCACTCCTCTGTCTTCCTTCCCTCCTGTGAACCTCCTCTCCATCGCTGTTCCCTCCCTCGCTCACCCCTCCTCTCTCTTCTCTCTCAGTCAGGCCGGCTACCTCCCTGCTTTCTGTTCCCTCCCCTAATCTCTGAGTCACGCTGGCTCCCTCCCTCCTCTTAGTTCCCTCCCTGCTCTCTGTCAGTCGTGCCGGCTCCCTCTCTGCTCTCAGTTCCCTCCCCTTTTCTTGGAGTCACGCAGGCCTGCTCCCTCCCTGGGGGGGGGGAGTTGCCAGGTCGGGTTGCCTAGGGTGCCCACCTGACCTGGCCCGGCCCTGTATGGGAGCTGGCCTTTCCATAGTTTGGAGCTTTCTGGATAACAGGTTTTGGATAACGATCCCATACTTTTTTTATTTGTTTGTATCCCATACCTTGTTTATTTGTTACACCAGATACTGACTTGTTTAGTTTCTGCCTTGCCATAGGCTTATTGTGTGATTACTACCTCTGTTGCTTACCCATTTTAACCCACAATATCAATGGTTCTTCATCCAGCAACATAATTTGACCAGTGGTGTATCACTCAAACGTCAATGTACCTATGCAAACGTCTGTGGATTCATCTTAAAAGTTTATGTATTTTCCCATGAGGATTACCTCATCATGATAAGGAGTGAATGGACTTCAGTCCCATTACATTAGATATCTAACACTAAACTTTCTCACTTTGGAGGCAGAGTAAATATATGTAAATGTTTGTAGATACTGTACCTATATCCCATAGTAATGATGTAATTAAGTGGAAGATGCTTAGGGCAGGGGCACACAAAGCTACACAAAGAATCGATTTGCCAAGGAAACTTTGGTGACTTCGGAAAACAAATGCTCCGAGTGCCATCCTGTCAGCGATTTAGTTTCTAGCCGGCGGGGAGGCAGTTTGGGGATTTTTTGCCCAAAGTAGATTCAGTTTGTAGCTGGGCGACTAACCTCTCCCAATAGCTTTGTGTGCCCCTGCCCTTAAGCACTGAATATAAAAACATATATGTTCATAGTGAAAATACAGTTAAGAATTTCTGGCAGGCAGAGCACAAAAGAATGTGTCACTTCTCAGCCACTTAAACTAGTCGACTGCAGCTAAGACCATCGAAGAACCTCTTAGAATACTTTTGATCCTTGCAAGCCTGTTGCTGGGAAAAGGGTTTAACTTATTTCCTGCTACCCCATATATTCTTTACCTTAGGGACAATTATAGCATAGGCCTGCAAAATCTGACAGGGTATATTTTAAAAATTCTGAAGATAAAAAATTAAATTCTAGACCCCGGAGCCTAATCATTAGCATGTGAAATGTATGTAGCAGTAATTCTGCGACCGCGCCATGAACCTGCAATCTGTGCTGTAAGTTCTACATTTTCTCCGAAGCAGATGATTGTGCAAATGCGGCTCAAAGGGCTGCTCCAAATAAAGCTAGGAGAAGAGGCTTTCTGAAGAAAAATATGCTTTGAAGGCTGAAGCCAAAATTGGCGCAGATGGAAATCCTACAGATTGATGTACTAATGGAGTAAAATACACGTTCGTTTTTTTTGTAGCTGTGCCGAGAAATAATAAGGTGCTAAGATCATCTTCTCTCTGACATCATGTCCCCTCCTTGGCTCTGCACCATCATGATTTCCAATAAGTGGTATAAACACTGAGCATCAATGCAGGAATAGTGATTCAGATGTTCCTTATTAATGACATGAAATTCTGTGGGCCAAAACTAGTCATACATTTTGCATTTTCTTTCTATTCTTGTCCCTAATAATGGTGTATAATCAAAGTGCATGATCATTCATCAAGACTCTAATGCAACATCTGTTTCCTCGCTCTGCTCTGGTGCACACCACAACTTTAAAAAGTGAACATTGATGTTTTCCATTTTAGTCAGAAAGTACTTGAATTTTAGTGATCCGGCCTGCTGCTGCATGTTACAAATACAACCCTTCACAAAGAATTCAGTACAGTTTAATCCTTGATGGCAAAGCTGTTCTTCAACTTCTAATGGACATATAGGAATAGAAGGACGTGTCCAAATTAGGCATAAATACAGTCATTTAAAAATGTTAATTATGTAATATCAGAAGTATGCTGCGTCAGTTGGCACAAGATTAGTCAGGTGTGAGTTAAAGAGAGTTTGGCACTGTAGGGGGAAGATGTCAATCAGAGGCAGTACCATAAACTAAACACTGCTTTATAACCTCTTGGAAAGCAGAGCTGTCAGGCACCACTGTGTTCCAAGAAGCCATAGCCTTTCATGGTGTTCAGTGTAAACCCCTCAGGTCTACAAAAACGAAAGGGTTTTGTGCTGATTATTTGGGTTTTTGAAGCTGCAGAACAGAAGGAGCTAAAGGACTATGCTTATTCTCTCACTGGGAGCATCACTCACTTCATCTTACTCTACTCCAACTAAATATCTTATTTGATACTTTCTAATATTTATATTCTCAAGCATAATTTAACAAGTGTATTTCAGAATTCACTGGCTCTGCTCTGTGTGATAAAATAGAGTTTGGGGCTTTGGTACCCTGCATCTCCTCCTGCTGATGAACTGGAACTCCACCCAAAACATGAAAATAAAAATACATTTTACATAATGAAAGTGTGAGTCTAAGCAATATTCCACTATAGATTAATTTTCTTTTTGTAGATTTAGTTGTTTGTAAATGTCATTGCTATTAATATCAATATCTGCCTATTTCTTCCCCTGAAATGACCAGCCTTATACAAATAAGTCTATGGCAATGTTATAAATAGCATGCAAAGACAATGTTATGAAAAAAGATTTAATTTCTGGTGTCAGTGTCTCTTTAAAATTAAATTATGACTTGGGCAAAGTGTTGATTCTGTTGTTTGCAAGGCTTGGTTCAATTTCTTTCTGGAAAAATCTGTACTTGGTTAGTATTTTCAGGGTCATGTGTTTCATTCCCACCAAACCCCTTGGAAATAGGCTTGAATTCATTTAAAGATGGCTGTTTTAGCAATCAGTACTTCCCTAAATAGTGGCAATTCCTAAGCACAGCAGGGAGAGAAATTTCCTTTAGTATTACAGGGCTTCTGAGCCTTTTTAAAGGTAAATCGCTCCCAGTGATAAATTGGGCATATTTTTTCCCTTCAAGAACAATGTAACTTGCTAAGATAGAAGCAGCGCCTGTAAAGGTGAGGAATGTTGGCTCGCTGCACAAAATAAAGACCTGTTTTTCAAATCATCAATCGTGCAATCTGGAGTAATGGTCCCAAAGAGACGCATAGGCTTGTGTAAGAGCTTCTGTACCTTCCGTATCTCTGCAGGCTTAGCTGCACAGCTATCCCGGTGCTTTTGTATAAATGATTTATCCGCATATCTGATGACATTTGTATGTGTAAGCATGTGCCAAGGCTCTAAGCACTTGTAAACCTCCTAGCCACTGTTCATACTGTAAATGACTCTACAGGGGCTTCCAGTTAGGAAACTGCAGATAACACAAAAGATTTTTTTACTTTAGAACTGATGCAGTTACTTTCTGAATGTGACTCTGTGGAAAAACCATTTTGTACTGTATGCGCATGACTATTACAATTCGCTTTAGGGATGATCTGTGGCTGCCTTTTTATTTATAAGCTGTGTAGTGAAGTGTGTATCCGACATGTTTAGAAAGCTGTGTTTAGTCTAAATCAAGAGAAATGAGGGATATTACATTTCTTATTCTACCTCATCTTACTCTGACTGCTGTGTACCTCCATGCACGCATGTGTAACGAAAACTACTGGTTTCCCTTTTGGTCCTGGAGTGACCAATAATGGATTCATTTGCTGCTGCTTAATTACTAATATTTTGGCTATAAGTTTAAGACATAAAAGCACAGGATTTAGTATGACAAGGTGCAGTGCAAACTAAAACTCTATAGGCAGTAGCAACCAGGGCCGGCCTTAGGCCAATTGGACCAATTGGGCCCAATTGGGCCCCGCACCTCTGGGGGCCCCGCACCACAGGGCAGCACAGATAATATTTCCCTCAGCACATGATGCTGCCTGGCCTGCCCCCAACTTTGAGAGTCCAGCCCATCCCCAAATCCATAGGTCCAGCCCACCCTCAACTCTGATAAGCCAGCCTATCCCCCAACTCCATAGGTCTAGCCTGCCCCCAACTCTAATAGGCCCAGCTTTCCTCCAACCTTGATAGGCCCTGCCTGCCCCCAATCCAACCAAGCCTGCTCCCAAGCTGAATCGGCCCAGCCTGCCCCAAACTAATTGGCCCAGTCCACTCTCCTATTTCCTCCCTCTCTCTCTTACCCTGTGTGCCCCTATTATGTGCCCCTATTTCATCCCTCTCACTCTCTTACCTTGTCTGCCCCTTTCCTTTCTATTTTGTGCCTGTATGCCCTTATTTTCCTAAATACTTGGTGTGTCAGTAGCCAGCAACACTTTGTCTAGGGGCCCTGCCAACATGGTCCCAATTGGGCCCCACATTTGATAGGATCAGCCCTGGTAGCAACCATGATAGGTGGGATCTGGGGTGTGTAATAGGGTTTCTCCTGGCCAGACAACTTGTACATCTGCTTTGTCCTTTATTGTCAATACTCAGTAACTCCTCTTCCCCGTCTTGTTTTACATCGGTTTCATAGACAAGATGAATTAAATTATATCACATGGGAACCCATTGAGCTAACAATTCTAAATCTACTGTTTGAATGGCTCATTAAACATTATTGGGAAGGAGCACAAATAGACAAAAACCAAAATGTGTCTGTTGTTTTAATGTGTGATTCAATGTCACCGAGGAATAAAATAGTGCCTGGAAACATTGTCTGATCTACGGCACATTGAATGGTGACCTTTAAATGTGGTTTAATTAATTATCTAATGTGAAATACTTACTAAGCACTATACGTTGCCAGTGATTTACCGATAATAATATATCTCATAATGATTATCAGCACTTTCTGCATTTCTGATGTTACTATAAATCTTTGTGTGGAAAGCACACTGAACAAACTGTGTGGGCTAATTACTCACATTGGCTGCCCCAATCCTTATCTCACATGTATTTACTCTAACTGTCATTCCATTATTTAATGGAAAACCAGGCCAAACCGCATATATGCCAAACCACTATCATTTACAGTATATTCATATGGAGCAATGTTTGTGGAAAAGTCATTATCAGCCCCATATAGTGACAATAATACTGATTATAGAGAACTATTTTAATGGATAACCACTAGAGAGCTTGTGCTAATGAGACAGACCAAACTTAAAACTTCTATCTTGGAAGAATTCAGTTTGCAGAAAATTTTGCAAAATCTATTTCTGCTGCCTAATGTACTGGATTGAAGTATTGTGTTTTCTGTTACAAAGGTACTATTTGTAAAGGGTTAGTGAAACAGCAGTTTAACCACTGACAACTGCATTAGCACTGAGCTATGCTATTTTGAGTTTAGGAACTTCAGTGCGTGTATTAGTTAATGTATCTGCATAGGAGCAACACACAAAATTCATCTTGGTGTGCTAAAAATGCCATGCCAGCTCCTAAGTAAATATTAGTGAAAGTGGATTCTGTTTTTGGAACCGTGTTTTATACTGCCGTACAACAATGCTGTTACTTTCTTCTGTGTAAACATTGGAAATAAAGTGAGTTTTATTTCCTGCTGAATCGTGTACAGACTGACTGACGTGGGAGCAAATTATTTTGACAGTTGTGTTCCAATCACCGGCAAGTTATCCATTCCAGTTGATTCTAGGCAAATAGCTCTTGCCATACACAGTCTGAGCTGTGGGAACTGCAATGCCTGTGAGTAAAAAGACAAATGATTTATTATGATGACTGCAGGCCATTTATATCTTGTTCTAGAAGCCTATTATTTTATTTATGAGCAATGAAAGTGCGAATAATAGCAAGTAAACTTCCCCTTTCTGCAGGGATATGGTTTTCTTTTTACCTAGTATGTAGCTCTGTGGTTAGATCCCCAAAGAGAGGATTTAATTTATTAGGTTCACTGTTCCCAATAAGGATGATGCTTATCACCCCCATGATTTAATATAAAGCTGGCCATAGATGCAAAGATCCGATCGTACGAATCATCGTACGATCGGACTTTCCCATCTCCCGACCCGCCACTAACCATTCAGATCAAAGTCTTACCAGTCAGATTAGTTAAAGAACAGATCAGCAATGTTCTGCCCCTGACAGCAATCGTACGATATCTATGTCCAACCAAAGCTAGTGACAGTCTCCCACTGAAAATCGTACGATCGGCAATACACGCAGAGATATTATCGGCAGCCGACAGAAATTTTCTAACCTGTCCGATCGACCAAACGACCGATCTCCGCCGGACGAAAAATGTCGGGACTCTCCACTCACGTTCCGAAAATCGTACGAATTCTCGATTTGTACGATCAGATCTTTGCGTCTATGGCCAGCTTAAGGCTTTGGTGTTCTCAAAGATCCTAATTATTTGCTATAGTGCTACTAATTAATGCAAAAGTTGGGGGATTACTAATGACCAAGTTTGCTCTCACTAAAATACATAGATTAGGGGGGATAGAATTATCCATATCCAAGGTACAGTAAAAGAAACCCCTTTAATCCATTTATAGGTACATCTAATTTAAATATAGGTACAAGCGTAATATATTAAAGGGGGTTTCTTTTACTATAACTTGGAATATGAATAGTGCTACTAATTGTACACAGCATATACACATAACTACAGACACAGGGAGACTATCCCCTAAGAATCTTTCAGTCTAATCTCATGTATCCACTTCCTATTGACATCAATTGAAAGCACCCTGGCCTATTATATGTGGATTATCAGATGAACAAAACTTCAGATTGTTTTCATAGGAAAGTGCCCTCCAACGTGTAGCAGCAGTGGCACAACTAGATATTACTGTGCCCTACAGCAAATTATTTTTCAGGCCCCCTAAATGTCTAGAGGTTGACCTCTTTTGCAAATATTTATTGCAATTATATAGGAATTAGGGGCCAAGAATTACCAGAATTTAAGCAGTATAAGTTTTGCATGAGTTGCAATTGAGTGGTGTATATAGCAGTATACAGATGAGCAGAATTACCTGTAAGAGTGAGAATAGATGAGCGTTAGTTCCAAGGAACTCCCTTAATTAAAGGAACAGTAACATCAAAAAATGAAAATGTTTCAAAGTAATAAAAATTTAATGCAGCGTTGCCCCGCAATGGTAAAACTACTATTGTTTCTGCCATTGCTACACATGTCTATATGAACTATAGTAGTGTTTCTGAAGCAAACTGATCAGTGTTACCAGTGCAGGGAAACAGTACATGATATTTTCTTTACTTTAAAACACTTTAATTTTTTGGTGTTACTGTTCCTTTAACTGCCATTTCATAGCACTTGTGAAACATTAGCTCCTAATTCTAATATTAGCTCTAAAATTACATGTTAATAATAATAAAATGGGGCCCCTATACCTCCTGTGCAGCCGCTGGGTCTGCTTCCTCTGTAGATTTTGCCCTGTGAGGTTGTACCCAAAATGAAGAGATCTGGATAACTATTTCCCCAGTGTCTAACCATGTTGTTTTCTTAAAAGGGGAGATTCATACAATATTAGAAGTGGATAGTAAGGGGTGATTTATCAATCCGAGTTTGTGAAAAAAAATGTTTTTCTCGAATGCTAGCTTATTTAAAGGGAATATAAAGGCAAAAAAATAAAACCCCATTTTTACTTTCTTTAATGAAAAAGAAACCTATCTCCAATATACTTTAATTTAAAAATGTCTACTGTTTTTATAAGAAACCTGACTCTATGCAGTGAAATTCCCCCTTCATTTACTTGCACTGACTGCTGCGGATAGGAAACTTCAGACAGTCCCTAACTGCTCTTCCGGGAAAGGATCATACTTTCAAACAGCAGGGGGAGCCCCCCACCGTACTTCCCAGACTCGAGCGGCTTTGTTTGTCTCCCTGTAGAGCAGCTGTCGACCGTGTAGAGATTTGTATGTGCAGCAGTCAGAGCAAGTAAATAAAGGGGAAATTTCACTGCACTGCAAAGTCAAGTTTCTTATAAAAACTGTACAAATTTATTAATGGGGATAGGTTTCTTTTTCAGTTAATAAAGTAAAAATGGGATTTTATTTTTCCCTTTACATTTTCTTTAATGTTTCCAACTCCAGCTAAAGGGACAAAGATCATGGAGCCAGATTTAAACAGATAAACTGGAATTATATTTGGAGGATTATTTTGCTGCAGCCACTGGTTCTGGAAAGTTGTATTAAACAATACAAAAACTATAAAATCCACGTTAGATTACATGGCAACAGGACCCAGTGCAGTCTGCATATTCTGATTATTAATCTGTCTTGCTATATCGGCTTCTGGCAGATATTATTTGACTTGTGTTGTTTTAATAATTTATGATGATCCCAACAGCAGCCCAGACCACACTGAGCATGTGCATGGTCTTGCAGAGATAACAAAGTGACAAGATGATGACTCCCTGTGGCCAACTTTGAAAGCATCAATCATTTTTTTAATTAGGCTTCTGGTGCAGTAAGTTCATGTTTATGTTTAATATACAAAATACAGCATTTTCTACAATTATTCTATTTTACACTTTAGTTTCCCTTTAAAAAAAAAAAAAAAACCGACAAAATATTCCCACACGCCTTTCCAGCTGAAAAAAGTCACATGCCAGTAACAATCTCATTGTGCCATTCATTTTCAATGAGACTGAAAATCTCTAAACTCGTGGTTTTATTTTATGATAAGTAGCCTACAATTCGAGGTTACAAAGAGTATATTGGTACTATATATGAGCTTTTGATCGAATCATGAAAAAATGAAAACTCGTCTTAAAACCCAGGCTGCAAGCAAGGAGGGAATAATTATACATTCTGCAGCAAATAAACCCTCATCTTATGGTTTATTGATTGAAATAGAGGGTTTACTAATTCAAATTGATGATTTTATTTCTAGTGTTACTACCCCTTTAAAATGTTTTTTAACGTATATATAATATAATGGCTAACTTGTTGTCTGTAGGCTATAATTGTTCTTTCAGATACATGTTCTCAATCTCCAGGAAATATATTTATGGGTACAGGTACACCTTGTGTCAGACTACAAAACTTCTTTTTAAAGCAGGACAAATGCCTTGAGCTTGAAAGCTTCATTTAACAAACCAGGCTCAAGGGCAAATTCTCTGCAGTGTCTTACAAAACAGCTTGGACACATAAAGAACTTTTACACTTAAAAGGATGGACAGTGCAGTTGGTATCCCATGTTTATAAATGGTTCGTTCTGTGCAAGGATAAATTAGTTGCAGGCAGAGAGAAATGGGGCTCCAAAAGAATTCAAATATTTGGGCTACTTCATGAAAACAGTGTCACAATAATTCCCACAAACATTAAAGTATTTGAGGCATTTACAAAGCTGCCTCTGGTGATGTTCTTCACTTGTGCATATCAGTTTCTAGGAAATAGTTTCCTGAAAGTACAAATTCCTTTGAAATGCTGCTTGGTGTCTAGAGGTCAAAATATAATAGCTATGCTCTAGATGAGCGAAGCCTTCAGTAAAATTGAATTTCGATAGCTGATGTGATGTCGCAGAATCTCTGAGGTGTGCTAAGTGATAAGGAGAGACCTTCTGACATCAAAGGTATTCTTTCAGGAATCTATCAGGGCATATGACCATTGCACACTATAGCTTATTTATTAGAAGCATTTTCATTACTTTTCTTCCTATGTTCTTTCAGTAACAAATACTAGCATTGGATACAGGAGAGCCCCTTGAAAACCATGGTTCCTGCCACAAGGTAACAAACTTGAATGAAATGTGATCTCCAGTGCAGACTATTTATACTATTTTATCAAGCAATAACCTCTTAGACATAGTAGTTGAAAAAGATCTTGAGTGGACATCCCTGAATTGCACTGATTTGTTTTTCCCTCCTTACTTTGGGGACCCACCCTCCCTTTTAAGTTTGGGGCCTTCTGATCTCTACCCCTGAATCAAGCTCGAAAGAAGTGAATATCTAGCACATCCCAGACACATTTTTCAAACATAAACCTTGATTCCTATGATAAATTGATTGCGTATAACGTCCTTAACTCATTCATCTTCCAATAGATTTATGAACATTACACATAACTGTCTGTTCTGCCATCTAACTGAGAGACAGGGCTGAGAATTTCTGCCTGGGAACTACTATCTGTACAGAACTTGATCAATTCGGAACCACTGGCAGAAGACTGAATATATGCAATGGCAAGTTTTTAATTGAGAGCATACTGTAGGCCATTGTACAACATTTAGTAATAAATGAAAAGGGAATTATTTATTATTTACTTATAAGTCGATATCAAACAAGGTTCAGAGATGTAACTTTAGCCAACACAGAGTCCCTAGCCTATTGAGCTTATAATCAAATTGTAGTACCAGAGAGTACATTAAAGGAGAAATAAACCCTTAAAATTAATGTGGCTAAAAATGCCATATTTTATATACTGAACTTATTGCACCAGCCTAAAGTTTCAGCTTCTCAACAGTAGCAATGATGCAGGACTTCAAACTTATCAAAGGGGGTCACCATCTTGGAAAGTGTCTGCGACACTCACATGCTCAGTGGGCTCTGAGCAGCTGTTGAGAAGCTAAGCTTAGGGGTCGTCACAAATTATCAAGCAGAAAATGAGGTTGGACTGTAATATAAGCTGATGCTACGGGGCTGATTATTAAATGATCATGATAGTTGCACTGGTTTCTGTGCTGCCATGTAGTAATTATCTGTATTCATTACTAATCTTCCTTATATTGTGACATTTATATTATTTGGGTAGTGTATATTGTGAGTCTGTCCCTAAGCTCAGTAAGTGACAGCAGCACAGAGCATGTGCAGTGAATCAGCAGAAAAGACGATGGGGAGCTACTGGGGCATCTTTGGAGACACAGATCTTTACTGCTAAAAGGCTGGTACAGAAGCCCAAAACATAATGTAAGACATTTCTAGCCTACTTCTTTAGTAAGGCTTTTTTCTCCTTTAAGGGCCTATGCATTTAGCACATGCCTTACCCATGGTTGCTGCTGCTCAGTTTTGTGTCTTTTGGAAGACATGTAATGCATGTTACGGCAACCCTGAGCAGGTGATAAGTATAGGGCTTCTTTGCACATTCTGTCTACCAATGCTCCTGCCTTGAGTGATACGGGGTACACAGTAGGGGTGATGCAGGGGCACCATCTTCTGGCTCAAGTGATGCCCTTACAGTAATCTACAATTTAAGGCACAGGCAGTGCTGTATACTGGAAAAGAGAAAATGTTTGCTTTCCATACTGGTTGCATAAAGGTTTGCCCTGCAGGCAACAGGCACATGTCCAAGGGAACAAAGTGCAAAGAAATAACATGGCACGTTGCCCCTTTTTTTGTACTTTATCCCTTTGAACCCCATTTATTACCAATGCTACAGCCAGCAAATGCCTGAAACGTTATACTGCAGCGGCACACTGTATTATGTATCACCTGCAGAAAATGGAAGTCAGAGTTCACATATATATTATTTTGTCATAGGCTGTGTGGTTGTCATAAGTAAGAATAAAAAGCATTTGCCCCAAGAGGACAATGGTGATGAAGACATCTTGGCACATTTGCAAAGGCATATGTGTAGTATTGTAGCCATGGCTGTGTTGGTTTTGTTTTCCTCTGGGTAAACACTTTATTCTGACAGTAGAGAAACTGTAATGAAATATTATTCATTATATTCCTGGCTTGCTATCCAAATAAAGTTAGATTCCTTTTCCATTCATCGCTAAAAATTTCAAGTCGTTTGAAATAAAGCTACCCACTGGTTTAATCAGTGTTTTGGCCCCTTTAGGACCAGCCAATTATTGTTTAATACCCAACATTCCTGTGTGGCAAAGCTGCAGGGAGGCCTGTATGTTTGTCCTTGGGTTGGTTTACATATAATGATACATCATATGCTTAACAGTTGAGAGGAGGCTTTGACCAACCATTGTGCCATTCTGTGGTTTAAGATACCAGACAACACAGTAATAGTCTGGTTTATTACTCCTAACCGCAAAGTAATTTTTTTGGGATTATAATCAATTGTATATCGTAAAGGAGGTCCCAAGGGCCAACTTTAATGACTTCACCAGTTTTAACACAGGGGCTTTTAAACAATAACACTTTGTACTGCGGTGTTAGCTACATCCTCATTTCCTCTTGGATTTCATATCCTGGACCCCTGTTGGCTTATACAAGAGCATAGGTAATACTATCTGTCCATAGTGATGGCAGCGCACGCACTGGCTTTTCTTATTGTGTTTTTTCCTTGTTTGTGTACATTCAGAGTAACAAGTAATATGCCAAAGCAGAATTTCAGTGGAAAAGAAATGAACATAGGAAAAGAATTATAGCTAGACGGCATAAAAGCTACTCATGTTAAAAAGGTTGATAAAGTATATTGTTTATGCTATTCTTCATTCTGCACAGTGGTTTAACAGGGAAACAATTTTTTGAAACAGTTACGTATTACGTAGAAATGTTTTTTCTGGATGCCAACATTTACTAGTTTCTCACTTGCGTTCCAACCTTTATATTGAAAGCTCTCACATCTTGCTCCATCATTTGTGATTGTTTTGTTTGTGCCATACTGTTTGCCGTCTCCCCAGTTTATTGTGCAGCTCTATGGAATATGTTGATAGCTTATAAGTAAACCCTAGTATTAATAACCCCAATACTCAAAATATGCCTTTTTCAGTTTAGTCTTCAATCACCTTTCACTGAATGCAACACTTGTTGGCAGTGCAGCACAAGCAAAGGCACACAGAGCACACTCACTTGCAGTTCATGTACACAGTATAGACGGAAAAAAACACTTCCTTCCTCTATACAGCAACAGAACACATGTTATTTTATTGTCAAGGAAGAGGCAGTTTCTGCATTCAGTGGGATGGAGCTTTATGCAAAGGTCAGGGCGGACGAGAAAAAAAAACACAGATGAAACTCATTTTTTTCATCATGAATGCTAGCTTATTTAAGAAAAAATGCAACAAAATATTCTGCGTATTTTCGTGGAAAAAAAAAAGTTGCATCCCAGAGAGAACCTCATTCTCTCTAAAAATCTTAAATGTTTTAATAAACTGGAAAAATAAATAAATAAAGTTGTCGGAGTCATTCCCATTGACTTCTATACAGCCTCGCCTCGCCTTTTACTTCCCGGGTTTTTTCTGACTATTCGAGGTTACAAAGAATAAACCAAGAAAAAGATCGCTGGCTACTAATCTCAAATGGACATTTAAAGATGGATGTAAGTGCAAGTTAACCCCAAACGCTTAAACCAATTTAAACAATCCAAACAGATCAAGCATAACGCTCTTTTTAAAAACGATTGAGGTAACCAGCAGCCACACGGCCTATGATTACGTATCTCTTGATACGAAACGCGTTAGGACGCTACTTTTAACATGAAGAAATAAAATTACTCTTTTACCTCAACTATCAAGGCTGCAGGAGTGCGTGCATTCTCTTGTCTGAAGGTTACAAAGAATAGCCTTGAGTATATTCGTATTTGTGTTTTTTCACTGCATTTTTTCGCGAATCTTGAAAAAAGCCAAATGTTACAGACAAGGACAAAGACAAAGAGTACTGGCTGATATATCTTATTACAGCTCTAGCAATGCTTAAAAAACACTGAAAACAGAAAATTTTTGAATCATATTTAAAGTATACAGTATGAGCTAAAAAGACAAGATGGCTGATCGACTGTTAAACTGTACCAGTGCAATTACCTATAGCAAACAATTGGACCTTACTTGAAGGGACTGCTCTTATTTCCATTTTCTTACCACCCAAACTATCAAAAAGCTTGCTGATGGCATACTTTTTCAATTTGAGTCTGTTATCCAATTTTTTTTGGTTTTCTTAATCTAAGCCTGTGTGGGAGTATGTGAATAGAAACATATACGAGTATTGGATCCGTTATCTGGAAACCCAATTATCCAGAAAGCTCCAAATTACGGGAAGGCCGTCTCCCATAGACTTCATTTTAATCAAATAATTCATATTTTTAAAAATGATTCCTTTTTTTCACTGTAATAATAAAACTGTAATAATAAAACAGTATCTTGTATCCTAAAGCTCCAAATTACGGGAAGGCCGTCTCCCATAGACTTCATTTTAATCAAATAATTCATATTTTTAAAAATTATTCCTTTTTTTCACTGTAATAATAAAACAGTATCTTGTAACCCCAACTTAGATATAATTAATCCTTACTGGAGGCAAATAATGTTTATATGAGACTTTAGTTGACTTAAGCTATGGAGCTCCAAATTACCCTAGAAAACCCCAGGTCCCAAGCATTCTGAATAACAGGTACCATATAGTGACGGGTGAATTTATTCGCCAGGCGTGAATTTGTGACGAATTCCCGCGAATCGCCGCTGGCAAATAAATTTGAGAAACCGATATGAAAAAAAAATGGACTCCGGCTCATTTTCGCCAGCAAATTTGCTAGTGTCAAAAAAAACGGACGCTGGCATCAAAAACGGACACCGGCGTCAAAAACAAGCTGCCGGCGCCGTATCGCAAATTTTTCGCCATTTCACGAATTTTGCGGGAAATTCGTACATTTTTTGGCAAAGTGAAATGACTCAAATTCGCCCATCACTAGTCCCATACCTGTACTAAGTGCACCCATGATGGCTGCCTTACACTAGAGTACCACGTGACATTATTTTGGTTTTATGCCTTTGTTCTGATCCTATATAATATACATATATTTGTGTGTGTGCGTGTATGTGTACTTTCAATACAGTAAAGAAAAAATGTACATTGAAACATGCTCTTTAATGCTTCCAAATTGGATTTTAGTATTAGTGCCCATTTATCTATAAACAAATCATAGTATAGGAAACTGTATGCAATGCAGAAAGTAGTATTACAATTTCAAGTAGATTCCTTCTTAATGAATATCATGCCTGGAAGCCTGGAGTCTGGAATGTACTCCTGTGATGTAGACTCCGGCAAAAGTCACTCAGGTCATATGGGCAATACTTCCAGTATTGTGTCTGTGGAAAAAATGTATCCAGGAATTAGAGTGAAAGCAATGGAACATTCCTCATTTTTTTATACAGATCATCTAGTATTAAAATTAATTATTATTCCTAACACCTTCTTCACATAAATACTCTCATTTTATAGCAAACAGTAAAATCTGATATTCATAATTAATTGGTTTTATGTTTGGCAGCAACATCTCTGGAAAAAAAAAAACTCTGGTCTGCAAAGCTTAAGAATATTTCTGCCTACAGACTAATATATTAGATGGCTTGTCATATTACGTATCGTAGATCATTTGTCTTCTCTACTAAGAGACCATAATTATCATATCTGCTTGGAGACCATCATTTCTTTTCATGAAGGAATGGTCAAAATACACGCAATGTGCAATACTGTACATCTTATTCGACTTATATTTACTGCAAATTAGCATGACAAGGGGACTCCTCAATTGAGCCTTCGCCCTCAGTCATCCCACTAAACCCTTAATGAAACACCAGGTGCAAGAAATGGGGTAAAATGGCCACAGCATTTATTCACATTTTATCTAATAAATAGGACCAGCCAGCCTCACACCAAGGCAATATTCATATGGAGATACTATATGGAGATACAGATTTCACAATATAACATTCAGGAAAACATCCATATTCAGACAGAAATAAATAATATGAAAACATAAAAAAGATAAACTACCAACCTGCTCAGAAGATAAGGATGTGAACTGCTTCTTCCCTTGACATTTCAGCCCATCTCTAAACATAACCAGTGTAAGTTTTTATTTGGTGTGCCGCATGACGTTTGGTGCAAAAATTCAAATATTTAAAGCTGCAAAGTACTTTTTCCAATTGCCCAACGTAAGGTCTATTTCCATAGTTTCTGGGTGTGTTTCTAATTTGTCTGATCCTTGTTCTTGACCCTAGCCTGTCCCTGACTTTGATTATCTGCTGCCTGTACAGACCATTACCTGTTATTGACCATTCCTTGATTTTGTACCGCAACAGTGTTGTTGACTACGGCCACTGACCTCGACCATGCTTCCTCTTCCTGGTACCGCATTGTCCACTGATTCTGACCCCAGCCTGTGACCCTGACTACGCCTTTGCCTACCGATCTTGTACTGTATTGCCTGATTGGTTCCCCATTCTTCTACTATATGTTCGGTTCCCTAGCCTGCCCAGAGCTCTCCTCTTGGTCCTCTCACATTTGAGTAGCTGAGGGCTCCTCCCGATGCCAAAAGCGCTGCTATAGGCAGAAGAGTAAGCCGAGACCATGCCCTTGGGGTTTGTTCTATGTTTGAGATACCCTACGTTACATCAGCAGCTTACCAATTATACAACTATGATATGTATAGAATAGAGGCCTTAGCTTGTTAGTCACCTGCATCTAGTATGATTTACAGCATTTAGGCAAGTACAATAAACTGAAAATATCTTTACATAAAATGATATGCAGTCATGTGCGCAATACTGTATTTGTGTGTATAATACTGTATACGGTATGTGTTCTAGGTCAACAGCACCTTTTATAATGTATGAAAAACCAAGTAAGGGTGTGAAGAGGTATTGTTAGGATACTAACATCTGAGTGGCCATGGGTTTAACTACTGTGTATGGGCTGTTTTGGCAAATTATTAACTAGTGCACAGTGCAAATGAAACCCACCAAAATCACATTTTTTTAAGTGAAAACATTAATGTACATTCTGCCATAAAGTTTAGGCATAATTACTTTGGCAACGAGTTTTAAAGGGGTTGTTCACTTTTAGTATGTATGATGTAGGAGAGTGATAGTTGCATTTGGTTTAAATTTATTTTTATTATTTGAGGTTTTTGAATTAATAAACAACCATGCATTGATTTCAATGAGAGAGAGGAATATGAATAGGAGAGGGCTTGAACAATAAGATAAGTAATAAAAAGTAGCAATAATAATAGATTTGTAGTCTTACTGAGTATTTGTTCTTAAGATGGAGACAGTGACCCCCAGAGAAGGCCAATTGAAATGTTGCTTAGAATTAGCCATTTTATAACATACTGAAAGAATCCGGAATTAGTATGCTGACAAAAATGGCTCGAAGTTTTACATATTAACAACTGTGCCTTGTTTCACAGAGGAAATTAGAGGCTATTTTTACTATTTCGTCTATACTAGATTGTATTTCCTTTACTCCACCAGAAGCTTTTTTTTTCTCTTTCTTGGGGTGAAATTATTTCTTTACTGCAATTGCCTATTATGATTATGGACCCATTCAGGAAAAAATGTGAAAAATTTAATTTTAATAGATTTATATTTAAATGTATAACAGAGAAGGATGCAGAGCTGCCCTACATATAAAGGTGAAGGTAGAAGCTAGATAGAAAAAAAAACTATTGCACAATAACTTATACAGACTATATTTATAGTAAAATACTTTAAATATAAACCATTTTAATAACAGGGACTATTTTCTTATAATAGTTATAAGAGGTACACATTTGTGGACAAGAACGGCTTTCCGATTTGAAGATGCAATTTAGATTCTTTGTAATTTGCTATACTGCACATTTATGAGCTACTCATACAGATGCTGGGAAGATTCTCTGGATACATTTTGTGCCCAGGGTTAATACTATAATTTTAAGATTTTAAGTTATTTCAGCGAGCACCACGGAGCTTCCAGCTTCTTCTTTCTTCTCGCAGCTGCGCATGTGCATTAGAGTGAAAAGCTGAACTTTAACTAAAAAGTCGGCTTTTTCATTTTACTGTGCATGCGTCTGCCCTGGGAAATTTAAATAAAGAAGAAGCTGGAAGAGAAGCGATCCATGGTGTTTGCTGGAATAACCCCGGGCCGGTGCAGTTTTCTGCTGATAGAAGCACTGGCCCGGGGTTTCAGTTAAGTAAATACATTCAATTGGGGGTGCCAACATTTGGCAACCCCAAGTGGTAAATTACTTTAAAAACGCTACTTACAAAACGCTATTTAGCTTTTTTTCTGGTTGCAGAGATCTGACTTGAGCAAAGACCCAAAGGGGTGCAATGATACATCAATTTATAAAGGGGGCTATGATAAACAACCAACAATTTATAAAGGGGCCCATGATGAAAAAACAATAATTTAATAAAGTAAGTAAACCGGTATTGTTCTGCTCCTTATGATTAAGTGAAAAATCTTTTTAATCACTGCCCTATACTAATTTTATATTAGTTCTGCCATAGTGGTGAGCGGTTTGGGGCAAAGCTGAGCTGGCCAAAATTAAATGCTTTCTCTATCTATTTATCCATAATTAGAACAATCAAACTGTAGGAAAAGTGACATTTATAGCCCAGTTATTTTGGCCCTGCCCATAATGACTTCATGCCTGTCAGGACTTACCCTGGTGGTCTAGTGGGCAGCTGGGTCCACCGCCGCTCCTTCGTCGTGGACGCCCGCTGTGCAGCTCCTGCTCACTTCCTGCGCGCACGCTCAGTTCTTAAAGGCACAGTGACGCTGGTGTGTGACGTCAGCGCGCAATGGCGCCAAATTCAAATGTATTTAAGGGGAATTTAGGTTTCAGCAAGTTGCACGTTGTTAGGTTCAAATTAGCTTGTTCCTTGGTGCTACTACTTGTGATTCCTGATTTATCTACCGTGTTTGACCCTTGCCTGCCTGATTTACTACGCTGATCTCTCTAATCCTGACCTTTGCCTGTCTGTTAACTCCGAACTCTCCAATCTTGATCCTGCTAGTCTGTGACTATTCTGACATCTCCAATCCTGACCTCTGCCTGTCCATTGACCATTCTACGCTATCTCTATCCTGATTTTGGCCTGTCTGATTATTCTACCTGCTTGTGCTGGCCCGGCCTGCCGGTTCCTGGTGGCTTCCTATCTTCCAGTATCCTTGTAAACAGTTGTGCCCCATTGCCCGCTAGAACTTACACCTTGCACCTCTCGTTAAGTCCAGGTGGCATCTGAGTAAGCTGAGGGCTCCTCCCGAGGCCAAAGGCGGTCACTTAACTGGTGAAGTCGAGCCGAGACCAGGGTGCTTGGTTTCTGTTCTGGTGTAGGGTGCCGACCGTGACAATGCCACAACTCTTGTGCTGCTAGGACATTTCTATTTCTGTTTTCTTAA
Source organism: Xenopus petersii (assembly GCA_038501925.1). Classification (NCBI taxonomy): domain Eukaryota; kingdom Metazoa; phylum Chordata; class Amphibia; order Anura; family Pipidae; genus Xenopus; species Xenopus petersii. Next base: position 61,734,085 of record CM076678.1, read on the forward strand.
TTATTTTATTACAATAGAAATTCTACTAAAACTGCTTGTGCCAATGAGACAATGGCTAACTAGGCATGGTTAAAGCTGTTAAAGTCATGAATGCTTTTATAGATGCTGTAAGCTTAAAATATATCAATCAGCCAAATAAATCAAGGAAATTAAAAATGAAAACTATTGGCCCTTAAAAGTTCTAATGTATAGCTCTGTGTTGAAACACACCATTTGGACATGGCATGACAGCCGAGAGAAATTTAAACCAGCCGGATCTCATAGTACTCTCACTCCATTACACAATAACCCGCTTTTTCCCCCTGGCTATGCTACTCCGGCGTTTCAATGGTGGAAAGCAAATGGCATCAATAGAATACAAGATATGTTACTGACTATGGGTGTTAAGTCATTTCAGTATTTACAATTTGTAAAATCTAGGCCAGAGAGCGAAACTTATAGATATTCACAGTTACTGCACTTCATTCGTTCGGTTGACCCCTCCTTCAAGTCTAGACCCCCAACTCTGTTAGAAACATGCTCTCAACGAGCTGGGAAACTGCAAGGTACTATTTCTTTACCATATAAATATTTTGTTTCCACGGATGTGGAAAACCCCCTTAAATATATGCTAGATTGGGAGAAAGATTTGGGGCATTCTATATCTCAACAAGAATGGTCACTAATTTGGAATACTGTTTCTAAGATATCCCCTAATACTGCCATTAAAGAATCTACATATAAAGTACTGATGCGTTGGCACCTCACACCGGCAAGGAAACATCACTTTGATCCTTCCACTCCCGCTTCTTGCTTCAGGGGTTGTACAGCAGTTGGGGATTATCTGCATATTTGGTGGACATGTCCTGTGGCAAAGCAATATTGGGCAGAGGTTTATAGCCTACTTGAGCGAATATTTCATACGCATATAGTCCCTGAGGCCACTACAACTCTTTTAGCCTGCCCATCCAAAGGCCTCACGAAGCTCCAGAATACCTTGATGGGACAAATCCTAGCTGCTGCACGAACCAATTTAGCGAAACATTGGCTGCAACACACTATAGATGTTCATGCCGTGATTGCAAAAATTACCCAAACACAGAATCTGTTGTATTTAACGGCTTTATTAGAAGACAGAGTAGAGAAACATACACAAATTTGGGCCCCGTGGAATGTGTTTCTACAACATAGTAAGTAAGGTTGAAAAAAGACACATGTCCATCGAGTTCAACCTTTTTTTTTTTTTTTTTTTTTTTTATTAACTACCTATCTGCTAGTTGATCCAGAGGAAGGCAAAAAAACCCATCTGAAGCCTCTCCAATTTGCCTTAGAGGGGGAAAAATTCCTTCCTGACTCCAAAATGGCAATCGGACTAGTCCCTGGATCAACTTGTACTATGAGCTATTTCCCATAACCCTGTATTCCCTTACTTGCTAAAAAGCCATCCAACCCCTTCTTAAAGCTATCTAATGTATCAGCCTGTACAACTGATTCAGGGAGAGAATTCCACATCTTCACAGCTCTCACTGTAAAAAACCCCTTCCGAATATTTAGGTGGAACCTCTTTTCTTCTAATCGGAATGGGTGACCTCGTGTCAGCTGGAAAGACCTACTGGTAAATAAAGCATTAGAGAGATTATTATATGATCCCCTTATATATTTATACATAGTCATCATATCACCCCTTAAGCGCCTCTTCTCCAGCGTGAACATCCCCAATTTGGCCAGTCTTTCCTCATAGCTAAGATTTTCAATACCTTTTACCAGCTTAGTTGCCCTTCTCTGTACCCTCTCTAATACAATAATGTCCTGTTTGAGTGATGGAGACCAAAACTGTACGGCATATTCTAGATGGGGCCTTACAAGTGCTCTATACAGTGGAAGAATGACCCCCTCCTCCCTTGACTCTATGCCCCTTTTAAAACAGCTCAAGACCTTATTTGCCCTTGATGCTGCTGACTGGCATTGCTTGCTACAGCCAAATTTATCATCTACAAGGACTCCAAGGTCCTTTTCCATAATGGATTTGCCTAGTGCAGTCCCATTAAGGGTATAAGTGGCTTGGATATTTTTACATCCCAGGTGCATGACTTTACATTTATCAACATTGAATCTCATTTGCCACTTAGCTGCCCAGATTGCCAGTTTGTCAAGATCATGTTGCAAGGATGCCACATCCTGGATGGAATTAATTGGGCTGGATAATTTTGTGTCATCTGCAAACACTGATACATTACTTACAACACCCTCCCCTAAGTCATTAATGAACAAATTAAATAAAAGTGGACCCAATACTGAGCCCTGGGGGACCCCACTAAGAACCTTACTCCAAGTAGAGAATGTCCCATTAACAACTACCCTCTGTACCCGATCCTGTAGCCAGTTTCTTATCCATGTGCAAACGACTTCATTAAGCCCAACAGACCTTAGTTTAGAAAGCAGTCGTTTGTGGGGCACAGTATCAAACGCTTTGGCGAAATCCAAATAGATCACATCTACTGCCCCCCCAGTATCCAGAATCTTACTTACCACATCATAAAATGCAATAAAATTCGTCTGACATGACCTATCCTTCATAAAGCCATGCTGATTGTTGCTCATAATGCCATTCATTAGGACAAAATTTTGAATGTGATCCCTTAACAAGCCTTCAAATAATTTGCCCACCACAGATGTCAAGCTTACTGGCCTATAATTGCCAGGCTGAGATCGTAATCCCTTTTTAAATATTGGAATAACATCAGCTTTTCTCCAATCCATAGGCACCATACCAGATGACAGTGAATCTGAGAAAATCAGAAATAAGGGCTGGTCTAAAACTGAACTAAGCTCTCTTAGAACCCGGGGGTGTATGCCATCAGGCCCTGGAGCCTTGTTTACATTAATTTGTATTAAAGCTTTTTGAATCATATCCTGAGTCAGCCACTGACTAGATTGAGCTGAACCATTCGTGCAGTTATTAAGTGAGCCTGTGAACCCAGACTCCTCTATTGTATACACTGAAGAAAAGAACTGACATTTGCCTTATCTGTATCTGTTACAACCATATTGGTACCATTATTTAATGGAGCAACACTCTCAACCTGCATCTTTTTACTATTAATATATTTAAAAAACTTTTTAGGGTTAGTTTTCACCTCCACCGCAATTAACTCTTCATTTCTTTTCTTAGCCTTCCGGATTGCTGATTTACAACATTTATTACAGTGTTTATATTCATTAAATGCAGCTTCTGTCCCTACAGATTTGTAGCTTTTAAATGCCTCTCTCTTCTTTCCCATTAACTTCTTTACTTCTGTATTAAGCCACACAGGATGATTCTTAGAGATTCTACGTTTAGTCCTTAAGGGAATAAATTGATAACAGTAATGATTTAATATCATTTTAAAGGACAACCATTTCTGCTCTGTGTTTTTAGCTGAAAACCTAATGCCCCAATCAATGCTCTGTAGGGCAGCCCTCAAGGCACTAAAATTAGCTTTTGCAAAATTCATGGTTTTTGTTGCCCCAGTATATTTTTGTTTTTTGCACCAGACATTAAAAGATATAACCTTATGGTCACTATTACCCAGGGGTTCAATGACTTGCACATTTGCTATAAGTTCTGGGTCATTTGAGATCACTAAATCAAGAATAGCATTTTTTCTGGTAGGCTCCTCTACAACCTGTGCTAAAAAATTGTCGTGCAATAAGTTTATAAACTTGTTCCCATTAACTGATCTAGCAGTACCGTTGCTCCAGTCAATATCTGGGTAATTAACCTTGAGTAAAACAATGCGTTTGAAGTATGTTCTACTGAATGATGTTATGCTGATGTGAACCAGTTGAAATGTTTTGTACTGTAAATGATATTTACATTATTCTCTGTAAATGATTCTAATTTTGAAAAATAAAAGAGATTATATAAAAAAAAAAAAAAAGTTCTAATGTAAATACAGGGGTTAACATAATGGATAATAAGACAGCAAACGACTTTAGTGTCAGGACAGCTGTTCCTTAAATGTTGCCATATTTGCCTTTTCATGCCCAAAGAAGAAAAGTGACACATAATGGCAGCTAACAATAATTATTGTGTCTTTAGCTGTATGTATTTTAAGTATGTGAAAAGAAAAAATTTCTTGATTGAGGAACTCATATGTACATATCTCTGACTTGAGCATCTGGGTTTCACATGGCAATGATTTCACGTCTTCTTGGAATTCGGAAACTACTTTAAAAAACAACAGTCAGGAAATGGCCCAGCTGGCATTACCATATGGAAGGTACATTTTTTTCTTTAATATAAGAAGGTTGGAACACCTCTAACATGGACGGTATAGTGTAAAAGGAAGTTTGAAGTGTCTTTTTAATAACAAGGAGGACCACTGCTTAATACACCTGATCAGGTGTACTTATACTGTACTCTGTGACCTGAACAATAAAAGTTTATAAGATGACAAACTGTAGCCAAAGGCTGAACATGCAGTAAACTGCTGAATGCCTCTGTCATCATGGAATCGTATTAGACTTTGTTTTTCTTTGCACTCCCTTAAAACAATCCAACTGATACATATTTTCGTGTGTCTGTTAAAAGAATTAAACAAAAAAAAGTATCCTACATTCTGTAAATATTAATAATAAAAGTATGTTCCTTAAAAAATAAAATTGAATAATAAAGCAAAACTGTAAAACTATGATTATTAAACTAAGAACTGAGTGCGAGCATTTCATGGTGAACTTTTGCTAAAGTTAGCTTCTGGCTAGCGAAACTGGTAGTACACTAAAGCTTAGGTCAATTTGAATAGGGCGGGTACATATAGGTCTTATATACAGTATGTCTTTATTAGTGATGTTGGTGCAAGTGGCAACGTCGCGAACCCCATAGACTTCAATGGGAAGGCGAATTTTAAAAGCTAGAAAAGACATTTCTGGCCAGAAAAATTATTTTAAAGTTGTTTAAAGGGTGCAACGACCTGGACAGTGGCATGCCAGAGGGGGATCAAGGGCAAAAATGTATCTGAAAAATACATTGTTGACACAGCGCTGCGTTTTGTGCTGTAAAGGGCAGAGATCACACTACGTCACTCAGGTGATGTTTCTGGACACGGAATGTGAAAAAGCTCACACAGCTAGGTGGCACTTGGTTAAAGACTGGGCAAACAATGCCTGCAAGGGCAACGTATACAGTAGTGGATACGGAATATATTATTGCTGCTGTAAAAACATCACTCAGGTGATGTTTACGGACACGGAATTATTATTGTTATTTAGACAGAATGTGAAAAAGCTCACACAGCTAGGTGGCAGTTGTTTGAAGAACACACTGGGCAAACAATGCCTGCAAGTGCACTACTATTGGTGCACTACTATGAAGAACAGCAAACAGCACTGGACACGTTAAAGAACAGTAAGATAAAAAAATATATATATATATATATTTAAAAAAAAATTACTCTACTGGGCAAACAATGCCTGCAAGTGCACTACTATTGGTGCACTACTATGAAGAACAGCAAACAGCACTGGACACGTTAAAGAACAGTAAGATAAAAAAATATATATATATATATATTTAAAAATAAATTACTCTGGTTGGTGCTGAACTACTAGGAGCATCACACCAGTCCCACTCCCCAACACAGCTAGACTAATAGCACTGGGCTCTTATAGTAGCAAAGTAAAAAAACAAAAAAGAAAATAAAAGCAGTCCTTACAAGGACTATTGGGTTATTACAGCAGTCAGCAGATGAGATCAGTGCCCACAGCAGCTACATACAGAGCACTGCAGTAGAAGGTAGATTACTACTAGTCAGCAAAGCTAACAAACCTAAACTCACTGTCCCTCAAATCCCTGCAGAGTTCTGTCCCTACAATACAGAGCAGTATCAAGTAGATTACTAGCCAGCAAAGTTACTATCAACTGTCCCTCAAATCACTAAACAGCTCTCTCCCTACACTACCTCTTCCAAGCACACACAGGCAGAATGAAAAAACGCTGCAGGGCTTCAGTTTATATATGGAAGGGGAGTGGTCCAGGGGGTGTGGGGGTGGTCCAGGAGGGAGAGCTTCCTGATTGGCTGCCATGTATCTGCTGGTCTGGGGGAGAAGCGGCAAAAAAAAAGCGCCAGCTAAGGTGAACATTCGTCGAACGCGAACAGTCGATGTTCGCGCGAACTAGTTCGCAGGCGAACAGTCCACGACATCCCTACTAGCAACAGCGCCTTTAGTAAATCGTTAGTAAATCTGCCCTAAAGGACATTTTTTGTGGTGTTTTTTTTTGAGCACAAAATGCATTGGAGACAACAAGAATTTCTTTGCTGCAACTTTTTTTTGTGCAGTGCAAAATACAGTACATTGGAGTCACTGGATGTTTCTTACGGTGACTTTTATGTGGAAAATACACTGGAGTCAATGGGCACTGCATGTTTCTGTATTGAAAAAGCTTGCCACGACTTTTTGCTCTAATGGGAGAAGTGGTGTAAGTTTATCCTTAACTGGAGGTGACAGTATGTGTACTACACCATGGGCATGCTCAGATGTGACCTTTCCTGCATACCCAGATTCTCAATTCAAGTTCATTTCCCACTACAAATAACCTACATATGCCTCTGCTTCTGCTTTGCATTAGATTCTAGAAGCCCTTAATTTGTTCTTGTCATTGTTACTCAAAACAGTCAGGCTTGATCAGCTAAAGGTGACACACAACCTTGTTAGTTTTGTATTCATTTTCCTTAACAAAGGTTTTTATACTGATTGGGTACAAGTGCCCCTTCCAGATTTTGCAGGATCCCTGTTTAGTTCATAGCAGGGTTAAATCAAAAAGTAAATAAATACTTTGATATACTGTGTATATATATATATATATATATATATATATATATATATATATATATATATATATATATATGTATATATATATATATATATATATATATATATATATATTCGGAATGCACCAATTCGATATATATAAGAGGTCCTCTGCACTCAGTTATCAATTTATTTAGGACATTGAGACATTTTGTGCCTTAAGCTACTAAAAAAATGTCTTATCCTAACAGCGATTGTTTGTTCATATATCGCAATATATGTAAGCTGGCCAACAACGTCAAAGTCATCCCTGTTATGGCCAGTCCTACACTCAACTTACATCTGATTCATTAAGAATTATATTACGTATATATATATATATATATATATATATATATATATATATATAAAGAAAGAAAGAAAGAAAGAAAGAAAGAAAGAGAATTAATATTATCCCCTTTGATACAGTAAAATCTAAGGTGTGCTACTTGCAGGTTGCCATAACAATTTCCAAATGTAAAAAGCTAAAGACATAGTTCAACGTCAAGTTAACTTTTACTATGCTATAGAATGGATAATTATTAGCAATTTTTCAATTGGTCTTCATATTTTATTTGGCTTGGTAGCCAATAAACTATTGCTCTGTGAGGCTAAAATGTTATTATTTTTTATTACCTATCTTTCTACTCAGGTCCTCTCCTTTTCACATTCCAATCTTCTATTCAAAATACTGCCTGGTTGCTAGGGTAATTTGGACTCTAGCAACTAGATAGCTGCTGGAATCCCAAACTGAAGAACAGCCAAACAAAGAGCTAAATAATTCAAAAACCACAAATAATAAAAGTTAAGACCACTTGCAAATTGTCTCAGAATATCACACTCTACATGTTCTAAGCTATGCAAATACTACAAAGTATATTATATATAAAGTAATAATAAAAAATATAATCTGTGTCGGTCTGCAGCTATAGTTTTGAACTATTGAAATGTCTCAGTTGGGGAATGAAGAAAAAGGAACATTATCTTCATTTGCATATAGCAATACAGAAATAGAGCGGATTTTAGAAGAAGGGGAAATAATTGCCCTGGACCTTGGAAGCCCGACAAAAAAAGAACCAATAGAGGAATTACGGTTATTGGAAAAAAGGCTCCTGAATTTAAACATTGACTGAATATGTACGCTCTAATAAAATACCTAGAGGACTAAGAGTTATCAACAAGCCGAATTTATGTACTTTAAATCCTTTGATGAATGTACGCTGGCAAGAAATAAGTAATAAGTGCTCCATCGATTATATGATACTTACCATCGAATGCTTGAATGCTGACATTAAAGCTCTAGCTGCTACAGTCGATAAAGTAAGGGCGGAAGTGACTGGCATACTTGGCGCATTAAGGGCGGAAGCTGCGCTCGCTGAACATAGCGAGATTCTCAGCAAGCTCCAGGAGGAAATCATTGAGCAGAAGAAACGCAAGTTCCAACGGGATTGCAGGGACTACGAATCCGGACAGGTGTATACGTGGAGGGAGGAGCGTTACAGGCAGCGTTCAAAGAGGAGGACGAACGGACTGCACGCCTACCCCAGCACCGAGCAACAGGAGACCCGTGACACGCTCAAGCCGAAAGAGCAGAGGGAACAGAAAGAGTACTCCCGCAAAGGTGACCGCAGACCCCCGCACCACAGCCAAAAGTACCCTCGCGGTTGTTACACCGCGGAATCTTCCCCCTACACCAGCACGGAAGAAGAAGGTCCAGGATCTGACAGGGAGCCGCAGCCTTTTTTAGGAGCGGGCCCAAGCAGCTCGCAAATAAATACGAACAGAAAAAATCCAAGGTACCCTATTGTCAGGGAAGCCTATCCACAGCGGCAAAAAAACAACGGAAAAAGCAACAAGAGGTAAATGATTTGGTTATCAACCTTTCCTCTGTGACTTTAACAAAGACTGAGCTTACAGTTTTAAACAAAGGTTTAGGCTTTGTCCCAAGTTATAATACTGAATTTTTTGACTGGGAAGTTGAATTTTTTAAGTTTGTTCATACAGCAAAACTTAAAATGTGTTTTTCTGAATCTCAGCCATCTGTTAAACCAACAGGTCTAAAGAAAAAAATCACTTACCTCCCTGATGTAACTTGTAATGCATTGGAGTTGTGTGTACAGGTAGTAACAGAGGAAGTTAAATCAAATTGGGATAAATATCCAGACAATAAACAGACATATTTAACATATGGGGAAAAAGCAGCATTGTCGGCTCTTAAGAATAATGCCGAAATTGTAATAAAAAAGGCAGATAAAGGAGGGGTCGGTGGTGGTGATGGATAAGAACAATTATCTCTTAGAGATAAAACGCCAACTTGAAACCCCAGGCCACTATTCTGTGATTGATGCAGACCCCACTGAGAAATTGAAAAAACTAATTGATTTAATGGTGTCTGACGCATATGTCAATGGGATCATAGATAAGACAACTAAAGAATTTCTCAATACTGATTTTCCGTTGGTCCCAATGATATATGTTTTGCCAAAAATTCACAAGACCCTTGAAAACCCCCCCGGGTAGACCAATAGTGTCCGGCATTGGGTCAGTACTTGAACCCCTTTCAAAATATGTAGACTATCATCTTCAAAAACTGGTTTCAAATATTCCTACATGTTTAAAAGACACAAAAGAACTGTTAAATAAATTGAACCAAAATTTGAATGTTAACCCAGGTACCTTGCTGTGCAGTATAGATATCCAAAGCCTTTTTACCTCTATTCCCCAGGATGAGGGAATTAAATGCATAGAGGAGGCTTTACTCGAAACCACTATACCTCATGCACAAATTTACTTTATTCTGGACTGTCTTGAGATTGTACTTAAAAAGAATTATTTCAAACATTTGCATTCCTTTTACTGGCAGAAGCAAGGTACCTCAATGGGTTCAGCGGTTGCTCCTTCCTTTGCCAACCTCTTTGTTTACGAACTCGAAAAAAAGCTGTTTCTTAGGGATCCTTATTTGCAGTACATAAAACAATACCATAGATATTTGGATGATATACTAATATTTTGGGAAGGAACTGTGGAAAAATTTGAGGAGATGGTGAGAATGGCTAATGAAGCACACCATACGGTCAAATTTACAATGGAGGTCTCTGATTGTGAAATTAACTTCCTTGATATTAGTATAAAATTAACAAACAATGTACTAAGTACAATTTTGTACAGGAAAACGATGGAAAGGAATAACCTTCTACATAAAAAGAGTTTTCATAACCCCCAAACCCCCCCCCCCCAATGCTATTCCCAAGGGCCAATACATGAGGGCGAGAAAAATAGCATCCACTGACACTGCCTATAAAGAAGCAGCAAACAAGCTAACTAAAAGGTTTCTAGAAAGAGGATACCCTAAGGGCAAACTGTCCCAGGTCAGCAATGAAGTTCAAAAATTACCCCGTCAGGACCTGTTGAGTACTAAGCAGAAATGAAGAGATACTGACAGACTAACCGTTATCAGTAAATATGATAGACGGAGCAAAAATATCGAAAATGTAATTAAAAAATACTGGCCATTACTGCAACTTGATCCAAAGTATGGAGCAATTTTTTCCAAACTGCCACGCTTTGCTTACAAAAGGGGTAGAACCTTGCGTGATATCAGGCCCTGATAACAAAACCAATATATTTAAGGGCACACCTAAGATCGGAACTTTTCCCTGTATGAGCTGTAATTGCTGCAACTCAATCATAAAAGGTGCTAACATAAACAATCCAATAACAGGTAAAGAAATAAAACGAATGCCCTTTGCCACCTGCACCACTAACTTCGTGGTCTATGTATTGAAATGTCCATGTGGGAAACTTTATGTGACCGTGTGGGAGCTTTACTTAGGAAAGAAGCAATATGGATCAGAAAATTAGAGACACTTACCCCACAAGGGTTAAATAGGGAGTACGACCTTCAAGCTATTTTTCGCTAAGTCGTGTTTTTAAATTGTTTTTAATATTTGTCTTTCAGATTTTGTGAACAAGTGATTGGGCCTGCTTCCCATAAAGAATGTAAAAAAAGCTTCCATTATTACTGTGACATTGGATTGACATAGTTGCTAAGGATTTGTAACAATTGTATAAATGACATATATGGTTATGTTAGCTTGTAACCAGTAGGTGGCGAAATATTGTCTATAAAAGGGCCAGAGGGCCAGTGTTAAGTGAGCTTGATAAAAGGCCGCATACAGGCCTGAAACGTTGCTGAACAGGTCTGCCATGTGAATTTGAATAAAGGCATTTTTAACTTCAAAGTGCTGTACTGAAACATTTTTTCTGGAAACTTTATGTGGGTAATATCTGTCAATATTAGAATTAAGGAACATAAAAATAACATTAGAAATTTTAAAGCAGACACTTATAATGATACTCCAGTATCTAGACACTTTGCCACCGCTAAACATAATGTCTGTGAATTAAAATGGAAGGTATTGGAGGTCGTACCGAAACCACCTAAAGGGGGTGATAGAAATACCATGTTATTGCAAAGAGAAGCACGCTGGATTAGACGCCTGGATTGTGTTTATCCTAAAGGGATGAATGAACAACTAAACTTAGCATGCTTTCTGTAAATTTGAAGTTTCAGAGTATTAATTACTTATTTCTTCTACAGGAGATATTGACAGTCAGCTAGCCTTTACGGATCTCCTGCCGTATCAAGTAATGATGAGTATTGATACAGGAGAATAAAATTACATGCTGGCTACATCATGTTGCATTTATAAGTAAATATAACAATGTTGACACAGTAACAACATTATATAACAAGTATCTATTAACCTGTAAAGCAACAATGTTTCAAACAACTACTAATGTAACAATAATGCGTGAGTAACAACATTTTTTATAGCTAGTGCCTGGATAGGCCTAACGGCAGTTTCCTTTACGTATAGGCTAGACTACTGAAGTATTGGCCTGGCGACAAGTGGAAATGGAGAGATGGACTTTCTTATTTTGTCTCAAATACTGTCAAATTTTTAAAAATGTTTTAATATTTCTACTACACGTATATTTCACAAATTGGTGGATTTTAAGCGAATTCTTCTTGGACACTGAAAAATTGTTTGTGTTATACATATTAATTGATTTAAATGGTTTTAATTAATACTAATTCTGACTTACCCACAATGCATCACATTAGGTGAAAGGTCACAAAATGCTTAAATACCCACACCTTGTATGTTCCTGCACACTTGATAAAGGGCCTAGCCCGAAACATGTTGTGTTTTGTACATTCCCAATAAAAGATTTTGCAGTCAAGAATACTGCTGTGGATTTGTCCTGCACTTGAATTTCTACTGATTGACCAAATACTACAAAGCTCATTTTGAAATACTTACATGCAGTATGTGGATTCATTTAGAATCCATATTTCAAGGAGTGAGGTGACAACCTTGCCCACCAATCCTATTAATTAGATGTGTTAATACTTATTTTGTTAGCAGTTTGTACAAAAGCACCCATGAACCCCCCTAATTCATATGAATAATGTATATACTTGTTTCTTCCTGTCTTGGAACAATGCTTATCTTACAGAACTACCTTCCATCTGGGTTCATGGCTATGTCAAATTCTCAGCCCTGTTTAGCCTTAAATTTTCCCCCTGACCTAACTGAAAATTAATTATGCATTACACTAGAGGGGGCTTGAACTGCCTCTTGGCCATGTGTTTCATTAAATAGACTTTGTAGTGAGCTGTTCAATGTCTAGTAAACATGCTGACGCAGGTATTCTGGAGGCCCAAGGCTGTGAGAAACCTGAGCAGGTGTGCTTATGAACTGAACAGTAGATATTCATGAAATGGAAAACGGTAACTGGAGGCTTTTAGTGAATTAATATATTCAGTGGGCTGCTGGAAGGTGGGAATATACTGGCATTCCACCACTGGTTACAGGGACAGCTTAACAATGGAATTAGTATAGTTGTTGCTGAGGTCCACCACACAGTGGCCCATGAGATTGCTATTATCTAATGCACTGTGTGCTCTGAGCCACTAGAGGGGGATAGCACTGATTGTTCATTTACATTTTGCGAAGGATGTGGGTAATGATTTACACTGCATATTTGATATACAATCTGTAACAAGAACCATTTCATCAAGAGACCAGTTAAATAAAACTGCAATCTCAGCAATCTGTCTTTCTTTATGCATGCATTAGGCCAAATGCATTATTGGTGTGTTCTCCCTTTTAGGTTGAAAAAAAAAGACACACATCCATCAAGTCCAACCTTTTAAGTCTAAATATAACCTGCCTAACTGCTAGTTGATCCACAGGAAGGCAAAAAAAATTCTGTAGCCTCTCCAATTTGCCTCAGCGAGGGAAAAAAATCATTTTTGACTTCAAGATGGCAATTGAACCAGTCTCTGGATCAACTTGTACTATGAGTTATCTTCCATAACCCTGTATTCCCTCACTTGCTAAAAAGCCATCCAACCCCTTCTTAAAGCTATCTAATGTATCAGCCTGTACAACTGATTCAGGGAGAGAATTCCACATCTTCACAGCTCTCACTTTAAAAAAAACCCTTCTGAATATTTAGCTAGAACCTCCTTTCTTCTAATCGAAATGAGTGCCTTCTTGTCAGCTGGAAGGTCCAACTGGTAAATAAAGCATTAGGGGGTTATTGTGCAATCGCCTTATATGTTTATCATATCCCTCTTAAGCACCTCTTCTCCAGTGTGAAAAACACCAACTTGGCCAGTCTTTCCTCAAAGCTGAGATTTTCCATACCCTGTACCAGCTTGTCCTTCTCTTGACTCTCTCTAATTCAATAACGTCCCATTTGAGTGCTGGAGACCAAAACTGCACGCCATGCTCTAGATGGGGCCTTACTAGCGCTCTGTACAGTGGAAGAATAACCCCCTCCTCCCGTGAATCTATGCCCCTTTTCATACAGACCCTTGAAGTTGCTGACTAGCATTGCTACAGCCAAGTTTATTATCTCGAATGTCCTTTTATATTATGGATCTGCCTAATGCAGTCCTATTAATGGTATAAGTGGCTTGTATATTTTTACATCCCAGGTGCATTACTTTACATTTATCAACATTGAAACTCATTTGCCACTTAGCTGCCCAGATTGCCAGTTTGTCAAGATCCTGTTACAAAGATGCCACCTCCTGGATGGAATTAATTGGGCTGGATAGTTTGTGTCATCTGCAAACACTGATACATTACCTACAATACCTTCCCTAAGTCATTAATGAACAAGTTAAATAAAAGTGGACCCAATACAGAGCCCATGCATCATTAACAACCACCCTCTGTATCCAATCCTATACCCAGTTTCCTATCCATATGCAAATGACTTAATTAAGCCCAACAGGCCATAGTTTAGAAAGCGTCATTGTGAGGCACTGCATCAAATCCTTTGTCAAAATCCAATCCAGCATCTTACTTAGAGCATCATAAAATCAAATATGTCTAACATGACCTATACTCCATATTATTCTATTAATATATTTTTTATCAATAAAAACTAGGTAAATAGATAGGCTGTGCAAAATAAAAAATGTTTCTAATATAGTTAGTTAGCCAAAAATGTAATGTATAAAGGCTGAAGTGAGTGGATGTCTAACATAATAGCCAGAACACTACTTCCTGCTTTGCAGCTCTCTTGGTTTACACTGACTGGTTACCCTGGTTACCAGGCAGTAACCAATCAGAGACTTGAGGGGGGGCCACATGGGTCATTTCTGTTGCTTTTGAATTTGAGCTGAATGCTGAGGATCAATTGCAAAATCACTGAACAGTTATGTACCATGTTCTGGCTATTATATTAGACATTCAGTCACTCCAGCCTTTATACATTACATTTTTGGCTAACTAACTTTATTAGAAACATTTTTTATTTTGCACATCCTATCTATTTACACAGTTTTTATTTTCACACTGAACTGTTCATTTAAGGTGCTACAATTTGCTTTTCTGAAATTCACAGTTTTTGTTGCCCCAGTATTTATTTGTTTTTTGCACCAGACATTTACTAAAACTCAAATTTACCTGATCTTTTTATTAAACCAAGCTTGAGCAAACTCCCATCCACGATTTTATCTTATTTATCAATAAAATAACTCGAAAAATTTGGGTCAGCAAAAGGCTTGTTAAAATCAAGTGAAAATTGTAATCATATGATTTTTTTGTATTTGACACCCGAATCTCTCGTTTTTTGTTCAGGTTATCTCCCCGGGTTCTAGTAGAAAATGCAAGTTTTTGCCCCCAAATTTTTTTTTGAGGTTTAGTACATAACTCCCTAAATGAGATCACATTATGGTCACTATTGCCCAGAGATTTAATGACTTGCTCATTTTCTATATGTTCTGGGTCATTACAGATCACTAGATCCAGTATAGTGTGGCTTCTGGTTGGTTCCTCAACAACCTGTGCCATAAAATTGTCATGCAACAAATTTATAAACTTGTTCCTATTTATTGTCCTGGCAGTACTGTTGCTCCATTTGCATGTCAGTATCTGATGATATTCAAATATACGTCACCTCTTCAGGCCTGTATTCACTTGTAGTGAGTGGCACAGAAAAATCTCTGCATTTATGTCCTCTCTTTTAAAAATCAACATGGAAAAACTGAACTGCCTTCCACTTCTGTTTCCCAACCTGACATAATTATCATTGTAGAAAATGACTGTATAATTCTAATTTCGTTGCTGTTAGGAGTCACCTGAACATTACTATGGCTTATTTCCTTGTGTTTTTAAATTGTAAACAAAGTTCTCTCAAAGGTGTGTACAAGTGTGCGTGCAGACAATTTTTTAGGCAGGAGCATTTAGCAAATTGTGGTTAGCAAAAAGAATTATGTGTAAAAACACATTTTTTATCAATTCTGAACTGAACACACAGTTTTTAAAAACTGCACACAAAAGTTTAAAATGTGCGCACAAAAGATTTTAATTTGCGCATATAACCAAGAAGGAACTAGAGGGAACAAAATGCAATATTAACTGTGTATCTGTTCTGGTGAAAAATTTGTCTGCATATGTTGTTGTCTTGTATTTGTATCTCATATTTCTGTAAAGCACTGTAGTTATGTAATAAACCTACCCTAGTGGTCTAGTGGGCAGCGGGGTCCACGCCGCGTCCTCGGCGTGGACGCCCGCTGCGCCGCTCCTGTCCTCCCCTTGCCGGCGCCATCTTGGATTCCTAGGGCGTGTGGCGCGCCTGCGCATCTCTTAAGGGAATTTGCACACGTTTGTGGCGCGAATTGGGACCCTATTTAAGGCCCATTCAGACCTGTAGCCAGTGTCCATTATAGGATCATTTCCTGTGGTTTCCTGAGCCTTGTGCTACCTGTTCCTGAATTTGCTATACTGACTGTTCTTCCCGTGTTTGACCCAGTCTGTTCCTGACTATTCTGACCTCTGTATCCTAAACCTGCCTGTTTATTGACTACCAAGCCTACCTGATCCTGTTTATCTGATTACCCGGTTTTGACCCTTTGCCTGCCTAACGACAACTCCTTCTGCCTGATCCAGTCTGTCTGATTACCTGGTTTTGACCCCTTCCCTGCCTGACGATTCTGTTATCTGCCTGTCCTGATCCGGTCTGTCCTGTTTCCATTTCCACCAGACGCCTTGTCCTTGACCTTCTGCCCAAAGACTCTTGCTATCCGGTCGTGCCGCTTTGCCAGCCAGAACACCTCGCCTTGTACCCCTCGTTAAGTCCAGGTGGCACCCAATTAAGCTGAGGGCTCCTCCCGAAGCCCAAAGGTGGTCACACTACTGGTGAAGCCGAGCTGAGACTAGGGTCCTTGGCACTTGTTCTGGTATTGGGTGCCGGCTGTGACAAGTTGCTATAGAAATTACACTTATAATAATAATAGACAATGTACTTATAACTGTCTTTCAAAATAAATGTCTCTGATAGGGATGTAGCGAACTGTTCGCCGGCGAACTTCGACCGTTCGCGTCCGCCGAATGTTCGCGAACGTCGCGCGACGTTCGCCAATTTGGGTTCGTGTTCGATTCGTTCGACCATTCGACCATTCGAATTCCTTCGACCGCTAAAAATTCGTTTGAACGATTGTAAGCATTCGATCTAATGAAAAGCATTTGATCGAATGGTTTCGATCGTTCGATTCGAATGAAAATCCTTCGATCGAACGAAAATCCTTCCATCGAACGATTAAAATCCTTCGATCATTCGAATCTAATGATTTTGCGGGTGTTCGAAGTTTGCGAACTGTTCGCGAACTGTTCGCATTTTTGCCGGTGTTCGCGAACGGCGTTCGCGAACACCAAAACGGCAGTTCGCTACATCCCTAGTCTCTGACAGAAAGCTGCAAGTATCAAGACAGAAAGAGGCTGTAGAAGGTATAATGAAATGTATCTTAGTTGACATAATGTCACACATATATCCTAACAATTGCTTACCATTCAGGGTTCCAATAAGCCCACTACAGCTCCCCCCGGCAATCACAGTGTCTGCTTCTGCACGTGTACAAATTTTCTTTCAGTCAAAATACAAACTCAAAACCAAATTCATTTTGCAAGTCAACTTTTCACCCTCCCGTTACGAAAGAACTGATGAGCCAACAGGCCATTCAATTGAATCCATGGAACTTGGTTGGTCACATATTTCACAACTTCATATCTTATTATGTGTGGCTTGCATATGTATTGTATATATAAAGAATACAATTTTTCAATAACATGTAAATGATAGAAGAAATAACACTGTATACTATTATATGTATGCAGAGTACACAATTGTATGTATGTTTAAAAATAAATAATGGTCTTAATATTTTGCTTTTAAGAAATCGAAATAAGTCTTGTCATATAGGAGTTTCAGCCCCAGTCCAAAACATACGTTGTTGCTAGAATAGGCAGCCTGTGCAAGCACAACTCATTGCAGTTTGGGCCCAAATAGGGGTGATTACCCAGGGCTCCACAGATAGCAGGAAGAGTAATGGATAACAGATACAACACGGCAAGATGAGCACGGTAAAATATGCAGGCAGCAGGGTGAGATGGCAACAGAAGAACAAGGAGGCAACATCCCGTCCATTATAGTTGAAGCACAGTTAAAGTTCAGCTTTCAGCAATAATGCTTTGAATTTAAGTCTAAAACCAGCCAGGGTAGCAGGTAGAAGAGTGCTACTCTAAATAAATAATGGGTCTTGGCAAACTATATTTGCTCCAGGCTCCAATATTACTAGAGACAGTCCTAGTCAGAGGATTCTGGGATTAGTAGTTCAACAATATCTGTAGGGCATAAGCTGCTCATCCCTTCCCTTCAGACTTAAATACTAAATGTTGTCAGACAGCACGATGAATCACAAAGGGGCCGACAGAATCATTTTAAGCTGCTCCACCCTTCAGACACTACATTATACCACATATAAATGACAAGATACAGGTGTTCTCCTGAACTGGATCAATTATATTGCTTTTGCTTTTGATTCCTTAAAATTGCTTTAGATCATTTGCTTGCATTTTTGGAGTCCTTTAACTGTATTAATCCTCCCGAAACATCTGATGAATGGCCATTTATTCTCCATTTTTGCATAAAGTGCTTTCGTATGCCACATTTCAGCTGTCTTCCTTTAGACTGCATTCTATTGTTCTAGTCATCTTGTCCTTATTTAAAAATGCCTTTTTCTGGCAAATTTCTATTTTTACATTATATTTATTATAGAAACATGTTGCAGTATATTTACTTTTCTTAATGTCTTGCTATTAAATATTTCTTTTAAATTTCTTGCAGTCTCTTCCTCAGCAATAGTAATTATGTATCCATACCAGTACCAACAATTCTGAACCTCTTTGTTGTCTCCCTCTAAATTCAGGATCATGCAATATTCCAGTTGTAACTACCCACTACCTTGAATCCTGCATTGATTTCATTTAAATGGTGCATACAAAGCTTTCTCTACAATAAGATTCCCTTACTGTATATGGAGTCATTCATTTATGTCTTTTTATTACTGAGGATTCTCAGGTTTTCGGTGGCAACGTGATTCACTATAATTTGTAATACAGGCATTCCCAGTTTAAAAAAGTAAAAATAACGTACATGTTTAAATTTCCCTACTGTAGACACAGCAGCTGTATTATTTTGCTATACAGTAATACAGGTATGGAATCTATTATCCAGAATACTTGGGACCTAGGGTTTTCCAAATAAGGGACATTTCTGTAATTTGGATATCCATACAATTGGGGGCAGATTTATCAAGGGTCAAATTTCAAAGTGATGGGAGTTTTTTTTTCTTTAAACTCCCATCAACTCAAAATTCGAATAAAAAATTGACCAGAAAAATGTATGAATAGGCTATATTTGATCATTCTAATTGAATTCCGATTGTATTCGATCGATTTTGGTTCGAAGTATTTTTTAAAAAAAAAAAAGTTAGATTTTTCAAAGTCTACCAAATGACTGCAAATTGGTTATAGGAGGTCCCCCATAGGCTAAAACAGCAATTCAGCAGGTTTTAGATGGTGAATAGTTGAAGTCAACAGTACATGATACATTTCGATATTTAGAATTTTTGAATTTTTTTCAAATTCAAATCAAATTTGGACTATTCCTTAGTCGAAGTACACCAAAATTAGCTCGAATTTCGAATTTAAAAATTTAATTTTTCAATTCGACCCTTGAAAAATCTGCCCCTAAATCTGCTTAAAATGAATGTAAACATTAAATAAATCCAATTGGATTGTTTTGCCTCCAATGAGGATGAATTAAATCTAAGTTTGGATCAAGTACAAGGTATTGTTTCTTTATAACAGAGAAAAAGGAAATACATTTTTGAAAAATCTGAATTATTTACTTAAACTGGAGAATATGGGAGATGGGCTTACCGTAAGTGGGAGATTTCTGGATAATAACATTTCCGGATAACGGATCCCATAACTGTACTACCACTTATTTGTGGGACTGTCAGTAATGGTGAGTCAAGTTAATTAAAGCTAAACCATGGGAACTTGTACAAAAGTGCTGAATTAACCCAAGAGGAGAGTTTGCACATAAAATATTAAAGTTAACTAGATATACTTTAGTATTTATAGATTAGAATAAAAACAATAGTGTTGGTAACATATGGCACGAGTAATTTTGTTTAGTATTTGGAATAAGATGTTTCTAATGATGTATCAGATATTTCTGGTGTTTTGTTCTATTACGCGGAATGTAATAAAAGTCGGTAACAGAAAAACAATTTGCAATAAGAAAAGTTATGCCTTCGCGTTAACAAATTTTGCTTTGCGCAAATTAAATATAGCTTTTGCGAACCTGGAAACTGTTTAGCGACTACTTCCGACAGTGGAAGACCGTTTGCGAATTTTATAGTTTGCGCCAGTGCACAGTAAATGCAATAAAACTTCCTACTGAAAAAGTCGTTATGTTTGCTCCAAAAGATTACGACACCTTCAAGCACTTCTTAAGAGTGCATAATTAAAATTCTCAATTCAATAACAGTTTAAGGAACAATATTACATTGCGAGATGTGCATTTTTATTCTTATTGGTTCGAATTGTTTTTCTCTTTAATCACATTTCCCTCTTAAAGTGGACCTGTCACCCAGACACAAAAATCTGTATAATAAAAGTCATTTTCATACTAAACATGAAATCCAATTTCTATTTTTTATTAAAGCATTCATAGCTGTTGTAAGCTCATTTAGAAATCTCAGCTGTCAATCAAATATTGTCTGCCACTCCTCTATGTCAGTGGCATAGAGGCGGGGCAGACAATTACTTTCACTTTCCATTCAGCACTTCCTAGATGTCACTGCTCTCCCCACATTCCCCCATTCTCTTTATCATTTAATTGTGTAGCCAGGGCATGGGGATGGACATCAGGTCCCCCATTCTGGTGCACAAACAAGATTCTGAGATGATGCAAGGCTTGTCTTAATAACAGTGTCCACAAAATGGCTGCTGCCTGCTTGCTATAATTTTGAAATCCCAGACTGAAGGAAGCAAGATTCAAATAATTTATATAGTTTAATTAAAGTTCATTTTGCTTGACTAATGTGATAAAATAGGATTTTAAATAATTGTTTTGGGTGACGGGTCCCCTTTAATGTGCGATACTCAATCGTGCATCTGTGTGGCCTGGCAGTGTTAAGGCCATTTGTCACATTGCTTAGTGTCGGCTATTAATCTTGTCCCACAGATGCAGATTTCAAGAAAAGCCTCCATTGCCTTTTATACTCTGCTAAAAATAGAGGTGTTTTGGATAGAGATTTTAAGAAGGCTTGCACATATCTAAATGGGGTGAAGACTGATGCCCATTTGTCCCATCAACATCAACCAGCATAGTTGATTAATAGCACATTTCTGTTGCTGTTCTGATGCAGAGTGGAAAAAATGTTTTGCAATTATCCTACGTTGCTGCAAACGATATTACATGGCTTCAGGGCTTTTCCACTGAAAGCAGGTTCCTTGCACTTAGAATCCACTGAGCAGGGTGTGGAACTCTACCGGGGCTTGTTGACTCTTGTTGGCCATAATAATCAGCCAAATAGCAGGTCTTCAGTGAACACTACATTTACTTAATTCGCGAAGCTGCTTCTGGATAACAATAAGTGAGAGCTACTGTTGGATTTCTATTGAACTCACGTATTCTCTTTCACTCCTCTGCTGAAGGTTAAATACTTTTAGAAGTCCATTCTTTTTAGCTTGTATACAGTGCGCAAGACTTACCAGTGCGCCATCCACATTAAAAGCTGGAAATTAAAATAAAGCCTTGAAGTCTATAATAAATCCAAAAATGGTGTTAGTTCACGTGGAATACATTAACGTAAAAATAGCAAGGCTTTTCATTTCTCAGAAAACAATGCTTTTATTATAAAGCTTGTTTTTTATTCTCTCCTTTTTAAGGAAATATCAACATAATCCCCTAGTGATTTCCCGACAACTTGGCTTGTTTTATTTTGTGTTTTATGGGTTTTTGCCTACCATAAATATGTATGTTAAAAATAAATAGATACCTTTAGCAGGGCATTTGATGTTTTAAAAAAAAGTGCATTATGATTCTTCCTTAATGAATATCATGCCTTGGAGGCTGGAGTTTGGAATGCAGTCCAGTGACGTGAGAGTAGGGCAGCATCGGTCGCTTCATAGGGAAATTAAATGAGCATTGTGTCTGTAAAAAAAAATTCCTTTGAAAGCATTTGACTAGTAATAATAATATATGTATGGAACATTCCTGACTTAACTTATGTACTATTAAAATGAGTTATGGCATGTCTTGATACAAATTAGTACTTGGTATAACAAAAAGTAAAATCTGATTAACTGCATTAATTGGATTATCTGTTTGGCGTCATCGTTTCTGAGAAGGAAATAATAGGACCCCAGTCTGTTGTTCCTTCGGCCAATTTGCAACCTGCTAAACTTCAGGGGTGCTCTTGCAATCTGCAAATGATTAAGTAGCAAATTAAGCTCGTCTTTATTATTGCAGGTCTACATGTGAGCTTAATATATAAGATTAGCTAGGAGACAATCTGTTATTACCTAGCTCCATTCTTCCACGAGGGAGGAAAATCTCGATAACAATCTTTTTTGGAAATTACACATTTGTTTTTTGTTATAATCGTTCTCAACAGACTTTATGGATGGCTGGGGAAAGAGGTGAAAGGCATGAAGCCATGTATGCTTTCTGGCTCTGCAGGCTTAACAAAACTGGGTGGCCAGACTCATGATATGCACTCCATGGTACACAAGTTCCATAGGAAATAGTGCCTGATCATCCATTTTGTCAGCCTGCATTTTGGCAAGCTAACCTGCAGCTGTAATCTTTCAGTTTCAAAGCAGATATCTTGCAACAAAACTGCATGTTTTCCAGATTTCTCTTAACCCTCTCAGAACTGGTAAAATTATAAAGAAGACTGGTGTTCTAATATGTTATATTAACTGGCTAATTAGCTTTCCTGCATAGGCGAAGAAGGGGGATTTTTTGTTTGGGAAGTCTATGTATGGACCATACATACAGTAGACTGACCTAAATCTAATGTGAGACTTAGCGGATTTGCGGCTGGCTTACATAGGTTTTAGTTAATTTTATAAAAAGGAAGGTAGTGAGTACTGACTCCCCCAGTCATGTGACTTGTGCTCTGATAAACTTCAATCACTCTTTACTGCTGTACTGCAAGTTGGAGTGATATCACCCCCTCCCTTCCCCCCCCAGCAGCCAAACAATAGAAAAATGGGAAGGTAACCAGATAGCAGCTCCCTAACACAAGACAACAGCTGCCTGGTAGATCTAAGAACAACACTCAATAGTAAAAACCCATGTCCCACTGAGACACATTCATTTACATTGAGAAGGAAAAACAGCAGCCTGCCAGAAAGCATTTCTCTCCTAAAGTGCAGGCATAAGTCACATGACCAGGGGCAGCTGGGAAATTGACAAAATGTCTAGCCCCATGTCAGATTTCAAAATTGAATATAAAAAAATCTGTTTGCTCTTTTGAGAAATGGATTTCAGTGCAGAATTCTGCTGGAGTAGCACTATTAACTGATGCGTTTTGAAAAAAACTTGTTTTCCGATGACAGGATCCCTGGACAACGCTCCCTATCCCTCAGGCAGTAAAGCTCTGTTGCAACCAATGTTTTCCTAAAGGTGAGCAAATTAGCAGATAAAAAGTCAAGAATGCACTTCATGAAGATCGTCATCTCCCTGCGGCCTAAATTTGTTACTGCCCATTATTATTTTAACTTTTTTGAACTCAAGCTGAATAGTAAATCAGTGTTGTTTAACCTCTTCCTGTGCTTTTGCCATTAGTGCCCCTACTGTTCCCAAAATGTTTCAAGAAAAATGTTCATGCAGGGGGTTATTCACTACAATCCAAATTATCTAATTTAAGTTAATAAAAAAAAAAAATCCATAATTGATTTTACCTTATTTATTAATAATAAATAAAATAAATAAATAAAATCTTGATTGAATTGGTTCTGGTAAAAACTCAATAAAATCGAATAAAAACCCTAATCGTACAATTTTTTTCTGTTTTTTTTCCCAAATCGCTCATCCCAAATTTTTGGGATTTGTGGCTGAAATAGTTGGATTTTTGGCTAATTCCAGCACCGACCACACAAATTCAAAATAGGATAGGGACCTCTGTCACTGACTTATACACAACCTCAGCAGGTATGAGATGGCGAATTTTCAGATTCAGCTTTTTGCTGCAAAAAGCCTGACCAGAGTTAAGTAAATAATCCCCGCATTGTCAAGCAATTGATGTGTACAGTCAGTTCTCTAGTGACTTTCTTTGTAAGGGAATATGAAATGTAACTGAATGAAATCAAATTATGCAAATGAAGGTGATTGCATTTTAGAAGATGTTACCATGATCTATGATACAGACAAGGTTACAGACAAAAATGTTTTAATATCCTGGCACAGGTCATGGTCTTGATGCATCCACTACTCCCCCCGTAAAATAATTTGGCATCCTTTTAATTGTGCATGCCCCTGCATTGTCAAGCAGTTATTAGTACGAGAAGAGCTTCTAACTGACTTTTCAATAGCTCATTGTTCAACAAAATGAGCATATTTATACACACATTCTAGAAACCCACTTTGTGATAGGCACACTCATATCTATTGGCCCTTTATCATCAAGAGCAATCTTTACTAGCTTAATGACAAAAATGCACAGATAAGGCAAAAATCATTCTTCTTTACAGAGGCACAAAAAGGCCCAAATATGTGAAGTTTATCTTAATATGATTTGTTTTCTTACTTTCATCACTGGAAGATTATACTAAGATTAGGCATTCACTTTAAGGGGGCATACATCATAAGGAAGGTACAAATAAAGTTCAACACTTTCCAACATCATTAGAATCTACTGAGAAGTATTTTTTCTAAACTCTACAAAACCTATTCCCCATTGCTTTTCAGTCCATTAAATACAATAATCGGACTGGACTAACTGTACTAAACAACTTAAAACTCATAGGCTGCATAGGCTGATTATAAAAACACAGATACAAAAGTTTATCTGATTTAGGAAACTACAGAAGGCTGGGGGGGGGGGGACTAAAAACATGGCTGTGAGGATCACCAAAAAAAACAAGAAAAATATGGAGTAACTGGAAATAACTGCACTTCCTTACATGGAACTCTTCAATAAATAAAAAGCCTACTTTTTTTACTTTTTTTTCTTGCTTACAACTGTTCAAGCTCAGACTTTATTGCTCTATAACTGGCTTTATAGATTAGGCTGTTATGTAAACAGCAGAATTATTATAGATGGTATAGATGTTAAATTATAACCAAACATGCAGAATTATGGCAAATGTATTCATATAGAACAGCAAAAGTTTTTTTGAGAATTATACTTGCAACTTAGGTCATGTGGGTGTCTTTGAGATAGTATATGATTCAGAAAAGTCACCCAATCTGTTATTTACAAAATGTTATCAAACACAGCTTTGGGAGTGCAGTTGATAGCAGATTCCCAGGAACTCTCTCCTGACTCCATGACCAGTAAAAGTATTAGTATCCTGGGTGGGTTATGAGTCATTAAGTTATGTTGCCAGTGGTCCTACATGCAAACTGTGTTATCTTAGGAATCCGATTAATTGCTGTGGATACTTCCTAAACAAAAAAAAGAGGAGTTCACACATTTCTGGAGAAGTGCAATGAATGAACCCAGTCACTGTGAGAACCAGGCCAAGCCAGCTGGGTGCCTAAGGCAACCCGGCCGGCCACTTTGTCCCCTTGCCGGCACTCCATTGAGTCCGCATGCATGCGCGTCTGTGAGCACGCACGCGCGCATCCGTGAGTATGCGATTATACGGCAGCAAGTTTGGCATGCATGCCCAATATAACTTCATGGAGGGAGCACGCACAGAGCGAGCAAAAAGGCGCGCTGACGCCAAACAAGAGTCCAGACCAGGGCTAGGCGAGAGAAGAGGTATGTGCTTGGTGCCCCCATTTCGTTGTGCCCTAGGCACATGCCTCTTCTGCTTACCCCTAGTTCCGGCCCTGGTGAGAACCTGGTGCAATGAAAAGAAGAGGAAGGGACTGTAGTAAATACTGAAAATACGGGTATGGGACCTGTTATCCAGAATGCTTGGGACCTGGGGTTTTCTGAATAGCAGATCTTTCTGTAATTTGGATCTTCATAGCTTAAAAATCACTACTATAAAATCATTTAAACATTAAATAAACCCAATAGGTTGATTTTGTTTCCAAAAATATGAATTCTCTTTGTTGGGATCAAGTCCAAGGTTATTATTACAGAGAAAAAGGAAACCATTTTTAAGATTCGGATTATTTGGATAAAATGGAGTCTATGGGAGACAGCCTTTGCATAATAAGGAGCTTTCTGGATACCAGGTTTCCAGATAAATGATCACATACCTGTATATACTTGACAATCTATCTATATATATATATTATATATATCTCTGTAGTTTTAAATGATTAAAAGGAATGACCAAAAAAGGCCAACAGTTGACCACCACCTAGCTGCACGTGGCATATTTGTTCTTCTAGGCAAGAAATTTTGCATTCTCCATATTTTTATCTTTGAATATTTTATTTGCCAAGGACATGGACGCCATATCCAAATGTGTGATCAGATTATCCAAAATCCAGTATCCTCTACTGACAAGCGGGAGCTGTTGATTTATGAAGGTGATTCAATAAAAAGGCACCTTGGTAATAAAAATTTCAAAGGGCTTGATCTTTACATTGTTTCCTAATGGTTTCATGCGTCCAGCCAGTAGCCTTGCACACAGGATCTATGCATAACTACAGCTTTATAGGGTCTATCAACATTTCCCAGGCATGGGGCTAATTGTAGCTAAAAGCTACATTTTGTACTTCTGATCACTTTCACTCAGCAGGATCATTTCTTTTTAAGAACGCTGCTTATAAATATTCAGATTCCATGAAGTCGTAAAGATGAGAGAAGTTTTGGAACAGTGCATCCTAAATATTGTCATGTTACTTTTTTTTTTTTTCCAAGGCATGTTTGGCATTTGTTTATAACTCTGCAATTATTTTTTTTCTCTTTCCAAGCATTATAAAGAGGATTTTCCTTTTCTGAGTTTTTCTTCTGACATATTGAATGCATTTCAGAGTACAGTTAACCATGTGTTTGTTGGGGGAACTATTTTCCCACTGAGAATGGCACGCACTGAAAATGACAAGCACTGAAAGTCAAGGGCAGTTATTTAGTAACTTATTAGATGGAGACCTCTCAATTCCCATGATACCCCATTTTCCAGCAGTGAGAACATATAGGAACTGAAACTATAAGATATTCTTAAATGAAAAAAGGGGAATATCAGTGATATTAACCTGTATGCAAACTGTAATGGATACCTAGTGATTCTTTTTCACAAATACGCTTTTATTATTTTTGTCTTATAGTTTTTGATATACAGTATAAAGGTTTATTAGCGTGTTTCCTCGTACTAACATTTTTTTCCGATTGCAAACAACTCCGCATTGATTTTGGCCTGTAGTGCATTGCAAATTCCTGACTCCTGATTCAACCATTTAGTGCAGGTGAAATCTGTCAGCGACTCACAACATGTATTAGTTGCAGCTGAAGGAAAACGTTAGGTTGCGGAAATCCAAAATAACTTGTTAAATATATAAACAAGTGTACATGAAAAATGAGAAGACCATTAAATGTATTCGGCATCGATTACTGTTAACTGGATATTTTATTATGCCAATGAATTCCTTTTAAATTGGTTAGCAGCAGGGAAAGATAGGCATTTATTTATGACGTACAGTGTAAGGGCTCTTACAGACGAGCGTTTTTACCTGCGCACCCCTGCGTTCTGTTTTTGCACGTTCAGCCGAAGGGGAGCGTAGGAATAGACGCATTACATTTTTTCCAATGGGGCTGTACTCACACAGGCG
The DNA here is from genome assembly GCA_038501925.1 of Xenopus petersii. Lineage (NCBI taxonomy): Eukaryota > Metazoa > Chordata > Amphibia > Anura > Pipidae > Xenopus > Xenopus petersii. The sequence continues at coordinate 61,761,733 of CM076678.1, forward strand.
CATGTAGGCACCGAACGCAGGAAAAATGCAGCATGTTGCGTCTCAACCTGGGTTCGGCGCCTACACGTGCCTGTGTGAGTACAGCCCCATTGGAAAAAATGTAATGTGTCTATTCCTGCGCTCCCCTGCAGGTAAAAACGCTCGTCTGTAAGATTCCTAAATAGTTCCGTTTTCAGATGCAGATGTTTGTGATTCTTTCAGCAAACACCTTGTGCAAATATGATGTATATTCAGTAAATTGTGCATCATCCTCTACACTCAAGTGACAGCATCATAGAGCATGTGCAGTGAATCAGCAGAAAAAGAAGATGGGGAGCTACTGGGGCATCTTTGGAGGTACAGATTTTTACTGCTAAAAAGGCTGTGGTTGCCTTGGGCTGGTATAGAAGCCCAACACATATGGTACAACATTTCTAGCCTACTTCTTCAGTTAGGCTTTAGTTCTCCTTTAATGTCATGCCTGTATGATACTTTGATCTGGAAAGCAAGAACAATTAAATTTTGAACATTGAGTTAATGCTCTCCCCTTGAGTATACCTGCCATATTAGAGGGGTTACCAAGCAGGCCAAAACATGTGTATGGCTCATCGAGTTTGTGGCCAAGCCATAAATGGGTATTAATGCTGTCCAACTTCTCCAGTGCATGCCCAGTCCTAGAGCAATCGCCAGGCCGTACGAACACCAACATACTTTTACTGCACGTGTCTTCATCTTGTATTCATGGTTATCGGGTGACCGATGATGATTGAATAGAAGAGTTTCCTCAATAGAAGTCCAAGATTTCATTTGTAACATAATTAGAGGCATCTGTCTGTAACACTGTATAGGTGTGATCGTATGCAATGCAATATTCTTATTTTTCATGATGTGCATGCTAACAGTTAAAGGAATTGGAAAACCAATGCAATGACATATTCCTAAGGGGGAGTTGAGAGGGACATGCTAATGAGATGATGTCACCAGCAGACATTGCTCAGGCTTCCCATGCTTTTCTCTCTCTCTCCGAATATTGTTGGCTGACTATAGCCACATACCAGGTGCGTTTCAGCCTGTGACCCAAGGGAAATAGAAGCAGCAAAGTCTGTCACTTCCCCACTGATCGTTCGTTCCCAGCTGCCTTTTTCCATACTTTCATTTCCAATGGGATATTTTCTTTCCCCTCTGCAAATAATGTAAGAGGTTCAGGCCAGGGTGTTAAAACAGGGAGGTTCCTTTGACAGAAGACATTAGCCAGGGGAACAAGTGAGGCTCCGCTTTCTTGCAATTTCCCACTGACTTTAGATTTAACCTCTTCAGGAACAAAGTTTGCAGTTCAGTGGTATGAAAACGATATGGGTCAGTAATTAGGTGACATTTTCCTTTTAAACTTGCTGCTTTTTCTGAAAAGATAAAATGAACAGTCTTCCTACCTCTATAATAAACCCACCTCTATTGGTGTGGGGGCCCCTGACTTACCCTCCCGTTCGAGGCTGCAACCCAGAACACATACTGGGGGGTGCAGTGTCGGAGGAGGACCTGTTGATTGTGGCAGGGGCCAGGGGTTGGTGTGGGGGGCCCTGCGGTGGCAGAGTCAGAGGGACCAGGACCAGCTGCGATGCTGCTTGAGTGGCTTTAAAGGGGATCTAAATGCAAAAAGTTAATTTCTGTAAAATTACTCAGAATGGGCCTCTGGTTACAGTTTTAGAGCAATTTTAAATTGTTTACACTAGTTTTATACTGCTAGGCAGGCTTCAGCTCAGCAACTCTCTTAAAAGGCTGAGAGTGTCGGTGACCCTACCGCACCTCTTCCTATATTTACCCTTGGTTCGCTAAGTAACATTTTAAAAGGAGTAACCTTGGAGTCTTTGTGCTGTTTTATGGTCAAAGAACTCCTTGACGACTTTTGATATACTTAGGGGCAAATTCATCAAGGGTCGAATAGAATCGAATAGACAATTCGGGCGAATTTACGCGCTGGCGAATAGTCGAATTTGCGAATATTCGCCAGGCGATTGAATATTCGCTCGAAGGATTTTCATTCGATCGAATGCCTTTTTTATTCAATCAAAAACTTGGAAAACAAGCCTATGGGACTTTCCCATAGGCTTTTAAAGCAATTCGGTAGGTTTTAGGTGGCGAAGTAGGCAGTTGAAGTATTTTTAAAAGAGACAGTACTTCGACTACAGAATGGGCGAATAGTCGCAGCGTTTTTGCGCTCGATCTATTCGAATCATTCTACTCAGGCGAATTTACACCAATTCAATAGTCGAGGAGCACAAAAATTCGAAGATTTTTTACTTAGAATCCTTCACTCGGCCCCTTAACCTTACTATAAATGTAACATAAGCCATATGACAAGTACTGGACATTGTTATATGTACTATACAAAGCAGAGGTGAGCAACTTCCATTTCACCAGTTATTTTTGAACTATTGGACCTAGCAACTGTCAGTGATGAAGCCTGGCGGCAGACTGGATAGCCCTTGTCTAGTATTGTGTTCACCCTCTGAGAAGCAATAATTAATGTTTGAAGTCACTTTCCATAAAACATATGTGCTGTCTATTATCAGACGGCCTCTCTGGACATTCAGTAGGTTCTGATGTGTTTCTGTCTGGATCTGTGACAGGAACTCACTTCAGTCTGAACACATTTAATTGTCTATAACCCACTGCAGAAGACACCTATGTAAATATATGACTTTATAGTTGGTTGGGTATATAAATATTACTATGTTAACTCTTTGCATAGCATATTTTTCCAGTAATACATGTCTGTTTCAATTTATACTTAGAGCTTATACAGGTATATACAGTATATTGCTCTTACACTTTCACACTAGATTTCTTGCAATTTAGCCATGCGTATAAACAACTGCTAATTCATTTTCATTCTGCATTTTGTCATCAAGAAATCTAGAGACAGAGTAAAATAAATAGTTTTACAACTACAGTATAAGCATACATTATGTTAATTCCCATCTACATCAAACTGTACCACTGAACCTATTTTTAGATTAAACTTATTTTGTGAGTATGGACAAAAAGGTTCTTTATGGCAAATGAATAATGGGTATAAAGGAATGGGATCCCTTTTCCAGAAACCCTTTATCCAGAAAGCTCTAACCATCTCCCTTAGACTAATTTTTAAGCAAATAATTCTAATTATTTTTTTTAATTATTTCCTTTTTCTTGGACAAATAAACCTGTAACTTGTACTTGATGGTAACTATAGGTGCCCATACACTGAGAGATCCGCTCGTTTGGCAATGTCACCAAACAAGCGGATCTCCCTCCGATATGCCCACCTTGAGGTGGGCAATATTGGGCTGATCTGATCGTGGGCCCTAGGGGGCCATGATCGGACGGGATTTTCTGTCCCATCCGATCGAGATCTGGCCGACTTTCGGCCAGATCTCGATCGGTGAAGCCCATCGGGGGGCCCCATACACGGGCCAATAAGCTGCCGACACGGTCTGTCGGCAGCTTTTATCGGCCCTGTATGGCCACCTTAAGCTGCTTGAATCCATACTGGTGGTAAAACAGTGAAATATTTTTTATGTTTTTTTAGTTAAAGGTATGGAGATCCAAATTAGAGAAAGACCACTAATCTCAGAAAACACCCAAGCATTTCAGATAATTGTTGGGTTTTTTTTGTATGTAATGTATGGGCCCATTTACTTAGCTAGAGTGAAGGAAAAGAAGAAAAAAAGTTTGAATTGAATTGGAAGTTTGATTTTTTTGGCTACTTCGACCATCGAATTAGCTACTTCGACTACGACTTCTACTTCGAATCGAACGATTCGAACTAAAAATCTTTGAATAGTCGACCATTCGATAATCTAAGTACAGTCTCTTTAAAAAAAAATTCGACCCCTAGTTCGCCACCTAAAACCTATCGAAGGTCCCCATAGGCTTTGTAACAATTTTTAGGTGGAAGAAAAATCGTTCGATCGATGGATTAAAATCCTTTGAATCAAACGATTCGAAAGATTTAATCGTTCGATCAAACTATTTGAGGGACATCCTTTGACTTCGATATTCGAAGTCAAAGGATTTACATGCGGCAGTCGAATATCGAGTTGGGTGTTGGGGTTTTCTTTCATTTGGATCTCCATCCCTTAATTCTGCTAAAAGATTAAACACCTACAGTACAACATACTGTTTTATTATTACAGAGAAAAAAGGAAATCTTTTTTTTTAATTTTTTTAAAAATTAGAATTATGTCCCATGCATTCTGGATAACAGATCCCATACTGTACAGGGGTTCTTTGGCCCACAGGTGCTCCTTAAAGGAAACAAACCACATGTAAGGTCACATGAGCCAATTAACAGACAGAGTTCTGCTTTTTGCTTCCTCACTTCTTCCTGTTACAGTTAGGGGCCGATTCATCAAGGGTCGAATATCGAGGGTTAATTAACCCTCGATATTCGACTAGGAACTAAAATCCTTCGACTTCGAATATCGAAGGATTTAACACAGATAGTACGATCGAACGATCAAAGGATTATTCCTTTGATCGAACGATTAAATCCTTCGAAGGATTTTAATCCAACGATCGAAGGAATATCCTTCGATCAAAAAAACTTAGGCAAGCCTATGGGGACCTTCAGTAGCTTTTATCTGCCGAACTAGGGGGTCGAAGTTTTTTTTAAAGAGACAGTACTTCAACTATCGAATGGTCGAATAGTCGAACGATTTTTAGTTCGAATCCTTCGATTCAAAGTCATAGTCGAAGGTCGAAGTAGCCCATTCGATGGTCGAAGTAGCCCATAAAAACCTTCGAAATTCGAAGTTTTTTTACTTCGAATCTTTCACTCGAATTTAGTGAATCAGCCCCCTAGTGTTGTAGTATTTCTGGTCAGGTGATCTCTGAGGCAGCACAGATAGAGTCATGAAATGATGGTTCAAGGCAAGAGATGTAAAAGGGCAAAATTCATGTAAATATATATTACAGTTTGGTAAGATGCTTTAATATGTCATTCAATTTGATATAAACTATCTGTTGCTTAAGTATTCGTTTTGGGGGTATAGTTTTCCTTTAATTTGCATACCTGCCTCCTGTCTGTCCTTGGAGAAGAAGTAGGAGGCAAAAGTGCAAACAACATTGTGGATTGCACCAGTTTCTTGCACTCTACCCTGCACATAGTAAATGACCCCTTCAGTTTATTATATGTCATTTCCCAGTGAGCTACAGGAAGTTTCCTAAGCAGAAAGTGGGGAAGTAACAAAAAAATCACTTTCACTTGTTTTAAGTTAAAAGTGACTTATAGACTGTTGTATACTTATATACTATAAATAGTCCTTTGATCTTATGGCTCCACAACAAAAATAAAAGAACTGGATTGACTAAATATTAAATAAGAATTATGTTAATGACAGGTTGAACTTGACAGACATCTGCCTTTCTTCAAACTCAGTTACTATAAGAGGCACATAAGTAAAACCTTTCTTTAGAGAGAAATGGATCTGCTGTTTCAAATTTTGAGCAAGGCAAATATTTTAAAAGGGTAGTTACACTTTTCTGTGAGCAGAGGTTTGTGTATTTTTATTTTTTAAACCACATTACTTATATTTAAGGGTAACATGCTTTATTTTTAAATAAGGGTTTCTATTTGTTAAAGCAACACCTTAGTTAAAGAGAATAATGTGTTGTCCTAGTTTTTCCACCCATCCTATAATTAATCACATTAAAAATGCTACCACTTTTTATTTATATAATATGTTTCCTTGAAATATGGGACAGCACAGTGGCACAATGGTTAGTACTGCTGCCTTGCAACACTGGCGTCTTGTGTTTCATTCCAGCCAATGACTGGGAGTCAATGAGTTGGAATCACTATTTCTAAAAGGACTAATTGGTTACATTTCTTGTAGCTTCTAAGAGGCTGGGGTTGAATAAGTGGAAGCAGGGGCAGTACTCTCAATTATTGTTTTTCTGAAGCTGGAGTACAGGCAATGAGAAGCTACCTAGGATTGGACCAATAAATCAATTTAAATAGTGATGTTAGAAAATGAGCACAAGCAGCATGGCAGGTAGCATTTAAAGTACTAATACATCAAGGTAGTCTTTAAAAAACATTTGAAGGGTGGGAATGGTGGTGGTTTTCTTGGAAACATGAAAACCCTCCATTATGAATTATACAGTAAAGCTTAGAATTGTGGGTAGTGGTATACAAATGGTATAAAAAGGAGCACCTTTTCTCTTGAAATACAGTAAATACAATACAGGTATGGCACCTGTTACCCAGAATGTTCGGGACCCGGGGATAATGGATCTTGCCATAATTTGGATCTTCCTACCTTAAGTCTACTGGAAAGTCAATTAAACATTGAATAAACCCAATAGGCTGGATTTGCTTTCAATAAGGATTAATTCTATGTTAGTTTGGATCAAGTACAAGGTACTGCTTACTTAGAAAAAAGAAAATTTAAATATTTGGATTATGTGGATAAAATGGGAGATAGCTCTTCTGTAATTCGAGGCTTTCTGGATAACAGTGGGATCCCTAGGAGCCAGCAGGGACACCTGCCTCCTCACCCACCACTACCTCTTCTGCATGCATCTTCCAGATTGTTGTGCAGGTTAATTATGCATTTGACGCTCACTCTTGTGCACTTCCGTCTATATTCGTGCTGCATCTGACATCATCGCGCATGGTGTGCAATTCAAACAATTACAGGCACCTTGTCTAGTTTTTACTTGCCCAACATAGGTCTATTGTGAGATAGTTCCTGGGTACGCTTATTGTCTGGGTTCCTGTTCTTGACCCTTGCCTGTCCCTGACCTATTTGGCTGCCTGTACTGACCTTAGCCTGTTACTGACTATTCTTCTGGATCCTGACTTTGTACTGCATTTACTGATTAGTTTCCCCCAGCCTGTGTCCTTGACTATGCTTCTGGTTCCTGATTCTCTACTGCACCGTCTGATTGATGGTTTTGAACCTGGCATGTTCTACGACTACTCTTTGCTCTGACCCCTGTTGCAAGTTATGGTTCCCTTGTCTGCCCAGAACTCTTGACTTGGTTCTCTCACCTTAAGACCTGGCAACATCCTTCCTCTACATTGATAGATGCTCACATCAAAATAAAAAAATGCTTTTATCAAATTGGTGAAATAATTAAATGAACCAGCTTGCAGTCTGCTTTGTTAGCCTGTAACTGCAATTTAGTTAGCTATAAAATTATAACACTATTGTTGCTCTGGGAAGGTGTAATTATCAAATAAAGGTTCATTATACAGGATGATTGATTGGGATTGTGCATAGTACAAGGCAATACCTGTGCCCATATATACTTCATTATAAATTATATTATTTAATATTATTCTTCAATTGTTGCTGCTATTTAAATGACAGTGATAATGTTTCAGTCATTTTAAGCATGTCTTAAGCTAAAATATTGCACATAGCATAGGACAAATATTAAATGAGATCATGTTGTGAACACTGTTTTCCAGATGCTCCCTTGCTTGGATATTTAATTGCCTCTGCATCATTTCAGAACCCTAGACCAATCAGAGCTTTCTTTTGAGCTGGCTCTTCTACAATATGAGATATTTCACATTTTTTTCTAATTGGCTTAGCTGAGCTGCAAGTTTTATCCATCCACTAAATTTCTGGATAGTTAAAATATTATTAATACTTTTCCAAAATTGAGCAGTGAATTTCTTTAAACACTATCTGTATTAAGCAGCTTATATATTTCTGTTCCTATTATTTTATGCTGTTAGATTCCTAGACACATGGCTTAAGTTGGGTAATTGTTGGGTAATTGTAAAAAGGAGTTACACCTTTTTAGGTAATCATACGGTCAGCCCCAGCTACAGATGTGGGTGCAGCACTCTTGTAGTAGATTACAACTTGTTGGAAATAATGGTGTTACTAAAAAGGGATTGTATCAGGCTACCTTAGAGGTGATATATTGTTGGCCAGATCCTGGTAACAAACTACCCAACCTTTCAGCCTGTATGCCACCTTCCCTGTGGGTCATAATCCAAAATGGGTCAGTATGCTGTTTAGTGTGGGTCATGTTGGTCCTCTGAATAAGGCAACATGTTCTCCTGGTATAAAAAAAAGCAATTCAACAGGATGCATTTGCTCTTACTTGTCTAACTCACTTAAACTGGTAGGTTGCTGCCCACTTACAGTATAAAGAAGAAAGTAGTTTACAATTCAACTTTCAGCATGTCAAACTGATTTGAGCCTTGCATTTGAGGTGACTGTACCACAAAAATACTTTCTGTTGAACTAAGAAATTTAATTATTTGGATAGCAGGTCTACACAGGGTAGATTTTTCCCTAAGGTATCAGTATATCTATTGGCAGAGCAAATCCTCATGGCTAGCAAATTTGCACATCTATTTAACCCCATTAGGAATGCTGATGCTAATAGTTTAATAATAGAGCAAATGATGAGTGAAAGAGGGAGGGAGAGCAGAGGCTATTTGAATGTAAGGATACAAGATTAATGGAGGAGTAGAAAAATAATAGAAATTACTGATTTGGAGAGGTTGTAATTACATTTCTTGAGTGACAGTTGGGCTGTCTACTAGTTCACCATTGCACCCAATATGATCATGGCTTTCATATTCCAATTTATAGCTATTGGATCCAAAACAAATTGCATATTGGTTGCTATTGTTAACTGAGCTTATGCAATTTAGTACTTACAGTATGTTAGAAAACCCACCCTAGTATCTCCCTATCAAAAAAATGGGCCATGAGAACTGATGGCAAAAACATGAGAAATGAAGACAAATTCAGTAGTTAAGCAAAATTAACTTAAAAGTAATAAAAAGTATGGCATATGGTAAATGAAAGATAGAACTAGGAGGCCCGTTTATAATTTATTATAAGATGACTACAATATGATGACAACAGTACATCTAGTTCACCTAACTGCCTTGTGGTAAGGGCAATGCATACTAGGGCAATTTCTGTACCCATGTTTTTTTAGCTCACGTAATGATGCATATCCATAAATTTTGGATACACCATAACATATTTTGCCAAATACTGAATCAGAATCTTATTTTGCATATTCATAATTGAAATAAAAGAATGGCACCACCTTAAAGGAGAATGAAGGGTATATTCATGGAGGGGGGACTTTGTCAGGCAACCTCCAGTGATTTTAGACTTACTGCCTAACTCAGTTCAAGATAGGTTTCTCATGAAATAAAGCACATGCACAGGGGAAAGATCTGGCATTCTGTACTTTACATACACGTGCCAAAGGTGGTGCAGGGGATGCCTGGGAGCACAGATCAATATGGCGGTGCAGTGCTCAGTGGTACCCTGCCCAATGCTTTTTAAAAGAAGAGGAGTGCTGCCCAGGGTAGCAAATAAGTTCCCTATAACTTGGCACCCACAGTGCTTCTACATTTCATTTTCCTTAAAGTTATGTATCTTTAAGGGGCATATTTTTTTCTCTTTTAAACAGAAAACCTGTTCTAAATATCACATTCTTAAATTATTTTTTTTTAAGTTATGGGATTCTGTCAAATCCTGGATTCAGTGCAACTACTGTGCCAGTCGAATTAAAATGCATTTGCCACAATGTTAGCTGGCGATTACAACCGTCACTTTTTCTGCTGTTTTTAAATTTGCCATCAGATGGTGGGCAACTGCTCTCATTGGCAGAATATAAACGTATTACGTATTTTAACAAAGTTGGAACATATTACTGGTACAAGATCTAGAGGTTTCTTATAATTGCTGATGGATTCCAGTGGTTTATTTTATTGTTACCATGAAATAGTGATTCTCAGTCGTGATATCTTTAATCATCTTCTCTGTTACTAAGTCATTATTTGTGACATCCTCTGGTTTTTCCTCCCTTAAGGGCAAATACCAGTTGTAGCACTAAAGCTAATGCTAACTTTATACAGGGCATTAAACAATATATTGGACATTGATTTAACTCTTTCCATGTAATATATTGACTTATATGCTGACATCATCATTAAGAGGCATATTTATAAAGTTAAGTAAAATAAAGATGCTGGTAGTATGACACAACTCTAACACAGCACGAAATCACATGTAGCTGAAAAGCAGTTGTGATGAGTTTTGGTAAAATTCCTCTGACATTCTTAGGTAATTTTTGTGATGGCTATGCATTGGGGTAATTCACACAACTTTGTAAATATTGTTTATAAATTTTATCATTTATTTTAACACTTTCGTATAAATCATATTACACATGTATAAACACCCCCAGTCATAAATCACTTTTGCAGACAGGAAATTCCCATCGTAAACAGTGAAACTACTGTATGGTGGGTTTGGCTTACCAGGCTCAAAAAGGGTTAATTCTCTGGGCAACATGCTAATCATCTATTCAGTGGAAGAATTCTCTCTGGAGCCAACGGTAAGCATCATGCATTTGTTTTTGTCATGTTAAAGTCATTACCTACAGCAAGCCATAACATGCCTGTCAATTTGCAACAGCTGAAAGTGAAGTAGGATTGATTGTAAGTTTAAATAAGCACGTTTAGCCTCCTGGTCACTGCTGCTAGCGACTCAGGAATGCACAGAGCTGTTCAGCTTCCTTTCACTGTGTCACTCTTTGCTACACCTCACATCTGACGTACAGGTGGAGAAGAAAACAATATCAGTGCTCATCTCTGGTTTTTATTTGGAGTAAGTGAAGACACCAGGCATCCTTTGATCCTAAAAAAGCAATTTAACCCATTAAGAATTGTTTACCAAGGGCTAAGAAATGTGGGAGGTATCTACACAAAAACATTTGTTCTGGTACAGCTACAGTTTGTGTAGTGGACAAAGGTAGAGTAGAACAGTGTCCCTTAGATTGCTGTGGGGAGTGCGATGTCGCCATCTGCATGACATATGCAATGCTGCAGCTGCGCAACTGGCACGGCATTCCAGCCCAGGAATGTCTACAAGGGAAGGGGAATTTACATCTGAAATTGCATTGCCCTGGACATATACATGTACATGTAAAATATGATTATACAATTATTTAATGTATGGTTTCAAGCCAACAATGTAGACTGTAAGCTCTTTAGGTCACCATGCTTGAAAAATCGGCAGGGTTCCATGTTGCTAACATAAGGATAAAGGATATTTGCTGCAGTGCAGGTAGAGAAGGCAAAGCTTTGTTTGTGGGAGCTGTCTGGGACCTGGATGATAGGAATGGGCTGTGCTGAAAGGTGGGTTTAATAACATGGACCTTTACTGCATGGCTAACTGTATATACTGCAAACATATACTGAAACTACAGAAGAGGAAGTTTAATAAGACGGTGGTCTTGGAAGACAGTTCCAGTCTAGAAGAGTTGTGCTTTTTGCTTCCAGAGGATTCTTTGTCAGTTTTTAAATGCACAATGGGCAGTATAATGCAACCTGTCAATTGTTTGAATGGCAGACTGGAGGTGAAATTAGAGGAAAGGAGGGAAGAGGATGAAAAATGCTTATTATAATAAGAAAAATTTTGGACAATGGTCACACTCTAGCCCAGACTATTTTACAGCCCAGAGAAAAGTTTAATTGAGTGGGCCAGATATAGAACCGAATGCCAGGTTAAAACTGATCACAACCAAAAGGTAAGGTCCACTTTTAGAATGCAGTGTCCTTGTCACAATGTTTACCTTTCCATGACAAAGACTAATAACAGCTATCTGTGATATTCCTCATGCCGTATGTCAGTGAACTCTACAGCATCTACAGGCCTGAAATGGGCTGGACCTTTTCCAGAAGATTTGAGGCCATATGGTCACCATACACATACAAAAAGGGCCTTTTCCTGTGATACACAAAGTGTGACTTCTGCAGAAGTTTTTTTACAGACGTTTTGACAAGCTGTACTCCTGCATGGATAGTGCTGATCAAACAAAAACCATTTACCACAACTTTAAATCAGGAAGGAGCAAATAAAATGTAACAATGCATAATTCTAACCCTACACTGAGCATTTAACATACTGGTATTAACTGTTTGCTAATTGTGAGCTTGCAAAGATAAGAAAGAAAAAGGAAAACGGACAGCATGCAGGGCGTGCATAGGGTCATAGGCATACAACAGATCAGGAGGTTGAATCAATATTGTATTAGGACTTTCTGTTGTTAGGAGCAAATAGCATCAAACTGCTGTTCACTGTGCTCAGGAATTCTATTTTAAGGAATTTTACAGAGACAGAGATCTGTTTAGCAGAGTTTTATAAGGCAGTGCACAAGTACAGCATATGCTTGAAATTGGTTGATTTTAAAATAAATAAATAAGTACAACTGCAAGAGAAAGCTATCATTAGCTGCAATCCTGTGGAATCTGTTAGTATTACTTCAAAAATGTTCCATACCCCTGAAGTCTTACTGGTCTTGAATTTCACTCTGCAATGTTGTTCCTTTCCTTATATTTGATGTATATCAACTTTACACCTATGTTCAGCACTGATTAGCAAACCATAAATATCAGATCGAGTTACATAGGTGGTTGTAATGTGATGAGCTATAACGCCTTTGTTGCTTGTTAAGCCCGAAGAAAAAAAAGAAAACAAGACAGTTTTTCCTAGCTTAATTGTTTGATCTAACTGATCTTTTAGAGGGCCTGTCTACTATTACATTTTCTGTACTGTGGAGTATAATATGAGTTTCCCAAACCAGCACAGTGATCATTTTGCCACAGTTTTTCACACTAATTTTATTTATGTTTTTACACATTTAGTTATATTGTTTATAAACACAGGGATAGGATCTGTTATCCAGAATGCTCAGGATAAGGGGTCTTTCCGTAATTTGGATCGCCATAAGTCTGCTAAAAAATGATTTAAAGATTAAACCTGGTAGGATTTTTTTAAGTTATATTTTTTAGTTGACATCAAGTAAAATGTACTGTTTTATTATTACAGAGTAAAAGGAAATCCTTTTTAAAAATAATAATTATTTGCTCAAGATAGAGTCAAGCTTTCTGGCTATTAGCTTTCCAGATAACAGACTTCATTCCTGAACATAATAAGGATCATTTATGAATGCAATTGGTAATCAGGCACTGTTGGAAAGTTTCTTACCTAGAGTTTTTTTTCAACAATACCATCTTCATTCTGGTTGAGTTGCACCGATGTAGTTCTGTTGGATGCAGCAAAACTATCACAATTGTAGATTATACTTCTGACAATCTGATCCAAGTTTGTAAAACTGGGGATTGTATAATTTATGACATAATGATTCACTGGCTACAAGTCTTATGCACCTATTGAAACAGTGTGAAGAGGAAACCCTAGAAATTCCACCACCAGTTTAAGGGTTGGCATCTCTTTGGTTCCCCTCCATCAACAGAAGCATGATTCAGAATCAGAAGATGACACAAGTAGAGGAAGATCTTTGGGTACAATTACTTTTAAAGAATGATGTCAGCACATGCAACACATTGCTCATCTCAAACCTCTCTTGACTATCTTTTATTTTCTTTTGGTCTTCCTTGTCCATGAGAGCTGTGACTGCTTTTTTCATATGAATTGTTTTAACTGAAGTACAAGTTGAAGGGAACATAGCCAATAAAGTGGCTACTAAACAATGCCAGTAAGCCTGCCTTCTGTTTGATTTTAAACTATACTGAGATCAATAACAAAACCCTCTAATGCTTGAGCTCACTTTATTCCGCAACACTTACCAGTGAGTTAATTTTTTTCTTACCAAACACCATATTTAGATCTTCCACTTAATCCAATGTAATCTGGACCTATCATGTTTGTCTTCCTCTCCTTGCTACTCTCTTTTATGTACTGCTCTCTACAGGGCTCAATGAATACGGCTTATGCTAAACATTCTTTTTAAAAAACATTTCTGATACAAAGCAACAAAAAGAATTCAGTGTTACTTTAGCAATGTTTGTCACCTCCTGGTTCTTTAGAGCAGATGAAGAGGTGATAAAATCAATTACCAGTCCACTAGAAGCCCTGATAATAAGATGTTCAAAGGCTATAGTTTAGGGTCGGGAGGGGTTTGTTTGATGAAATGTAGATAAGAAGCTCAGAACAAATTCCCTTTTTTATAAAAGGAGATGGGGGTGTGAGTTTGATGATTATCATTTGGAGGGGTTGAACTTGATGGACTTTGTCTTTTTTCAACCCAATTTAACTATGTAACTATGATTATGGAAAATATGATTTATGATTTAATTAAAACAATAGGCAGAATATATTTTCAATACAAACCTATTTATTGTAGCCATTTTAAGTAAGGGGTTTTTACATGTATATTTAATGATTTTCCCCCTCCTTCTCTTCTTTCTGACCCTTTTATTAAAATTTCCCATTCCTGTTCTGTTCCTTTAGTCCATACCACTAGACATATTAATCTCTCCCCTGATTGCTGGTGACACCCCTGGTTGGCCTCCTGTGATCGATAATGTGGCTACTTTATCCCCAACTCTAGTTGTTGGTGATTGTTGCAGGAGGGACCGCCTACCTTATCCACTGGTGAGTGTTTTGCATTCATTGGAGAATGACTGGCCCTTTAAATAAGAAACTAGTTGTACAATTCAAATTGATGCCAATTAGGTTGTCAATTGAATCACACCCAGTTTGCCATAGGAAAGCACAGTAAAGACCAAAAAGTTCAAAAATACAGGAAAGCAAAAAGAGTTTAAGCAACTTAAACTTGACTTATTTGCTCTTTCTCTGTAACAAGAAATCAGTACCTTGTGCTTAATGATAACTAAGCTAGCAGAAATCTAGTAGCAAATAATCATATGGTGTTTTGAATGTTTCGGTGATTATGGGTATTATGGAAAGAACCCAAGTCATAAGCATTCCAGATAAGAGAACCAATGCCAGTGCAAGGGAGGACAAATGGTTTAGTGATTTTTTTCAGAGGCAGGCTTACAAAGTTCGGGGCTATGTATTAAAAGGTGGTACTTTGCCCAGGGGAAGTAACCCATAGCATCCAATCAGCAGGTAGAATTTATTGGTCACCTGTTTAAAAGGAAACATCTTGTTGGTTGCTATGGGTCACTGCCACTGAACAAAGTTAGTGGGGCTCATTTATAAATATTGGGCAAATTTCACCTGGGCAGTAACCCATGGCAACCAATCAGAGGTTTTTTTCAATGTACTACCTGCAGATGAATGGAAAACGCAAGTTACTGATTGGTTGCTATGGGTTACTGCCCAGGTGCAAATTTGCCCAATGTTTATAAATGAGCCCCAGTGCCTTTTATTACATAGAAGTGTGCTGTATTCCTGCTGGTGACAACTTAGGACATCAGCAGGGAAATGCCTAAACAATTTGCATTATATGATAATAAACACAATTAATATATAGGCGACATCCAAGACAAATCTATAAAATAATCTGCTCAGTGTTGATCTGTTTATACTGAATGTTTTTGTATTGTAACTGATTAAGAATACATGCAATCTGCTGTAATACCATCAGCAAAATAAATGAGCTAGCTCTGTAGAGAGATGCAGGCTCTTTACATCATTGCAGATGAGCAAGTCTTAGCCAACTCATCCCATCTGCTTTGTACACATTCACATTCTAGTCTGCCAATGGCTGTTAATAAAAGTGTTTTTAAACAATTATGAGCAGTTCCGAAAGCACTGAGCTAAGTATTTGAAAAGGTCAGCTATTGGCTGCTTTACTATGTACTTCCTTAATGGATTTACCCAGTCAAAAATGACCTGCTGAGAAGATATTCAGCAGAGGTAAAATAAAGCTAAAAGGGATATTTTAGAATTATCACAGCCAGTTCCTTCTTATAGCTGAAGACATTCAACAAACCCCACTCCAACTCCTGCAGGCATTTCTACTCCCCTAACACCATCCCTCCTCCCACTCAGTTTAACCCATGCTGCTGCAGTATGAAAACAGGAGGCAGTCTCTGATCCTTTAATAGTTAAAGCTTCTAACGCATTGTCAATCGGTCAGGTTTGATTTTGACCCAATCGATGGCACATCATAATCGGATCATTCGGCCATACGGCCTAACAATCAGATTACCCCCGATATAGCCATGCTCGTTAATGGCATATCGGGGAAAGATCCGCTCGTTTGGCAATGTCTATGGCCAGAACTGATTGAAGGTCAAGGTTTGCCTTGGTTTAATTGGATACTTCCTAAAATAATAAGGAATAAAAACATAGGTGAGCAGCGATTCCCTAACTTCTGAAGAACTAAATGGCTTTTTGTTAGAATGTAATGTATTTTCAGAATCTAGGTGTCCAATGGCTATCAATTACAAATTGACAGACTTTGATAATATCACATTGGATTTTTTATATATAGATCCAGTTCATCCTAAGTGAAAGTTTTGTTCTTACTTGTTACTTGCTGTAAGACAAAAAAACAATAAATGTAAACAGATGTAAAGTAGGTGAAATAGATCACTGTGTTTTCTTCTGCCTGGCTGAAGCTGGTATTTAAATTTCACCTCTAATCAATTCTTTTTAATCCTTGAGGGACAGTTCTAGGAAATCAGAAGAAGTTTGTATGCTTTGGTTTATGGCAGATATTCGCATAGTAGGAGGTTTAGTACCTCTCCATATTTGAAGTTGGTGAAGAGGGACACATCAATACCTGATTAGTAGGCAGAACAAGGAACGCAGCTGGGGACATTTTAACTTGAATTTGACACCACATCAGGGGACCACAAAATCCAGTTGGACCATGGCAGTTCATCTGGTGTTTGTTTAAAGAAAAAAAAGCAACATTGTGTATTAGTAATAAAAATATGGATGGCTTTTCTTTTGCAATAACAGTGGTTTTCACACCAGGCATAAAGGAACTTATTTTAGGTAGGGGTGTGTTGAAAGAAGGCCTGCTTTAATGTGTACTCAATTTGACTTTCAGGACTGTAAATTTACCCTGGTCCCCCCCCCCCCGGTCTCTAAGTTAACCTCTTTACCAGGCAATATTTACAAATGAGATATGATAACACATTGAAAAGAAATTATATTATCAGTATTTACATCAAGAAGGTCTGACATGTATATAAATGTGTGAATTATAGAATATATAAATTCAAGAAGCGAGAATATGTTGATAATAATAATAATGTGTGGATTTCCATGAGAGAATTTACATGGATAAAGGGGGGACATACACATTCTTTTTTGAGAGTATCCTGGATGAAATCAAGCTCAAGACCCCAACACTGCATGGCAGAAGTGCAAACCATGGAGCCTACATGCCTCCTATTTGGAAATGTGCAATGAATGCCCATTTCTGGAGTATACATTTGTAAAATTGGGTCCTTTTAACTTTGCATGCAAATATTGCTTGCCCAATGAATTTGGATCTTAGTAAACTGCTTTTACCCTAGCCTCCTTTAAATCTAGCCCAGAACTGTTAATCCTATTAAATTGTATTTATTACAATTAATAAATAATAAATAATAATCCTATTAAATGGAACAGATTGCATGTTTGCTCTTTAGGTGTGATCTGATTTTACCAGGAGTCATTTAAGATAGCTTTATATTTGTATCCTATCCATTTACCCATTCATCTGTTAATTTGTTACCTATCTAAATGTTAATTGTATATCTGAGGCAGTGTACCTGACTTATAACCATAGGTAAGTATATGTTTGCCTGAGTGCACAAAATCAGTTATAACAACCATAATCTAGTTTAATTTTGTCATATACAGAATATAAAGGTATGGGATACATTATCCGAAAACCCATTATCCAGAAAGCTCTGAATTTCAGAAAGGTCATCTCCCATAGACTCTATTTTATCCAAATAATCTACATTTTCATAAATGATTTAATTTTTTTATGTAATAATAAAACAGTACATTGTATTTGATCCAAACTAAGATATAATTGATTCTTATTGGAATCTCAGGTTCTTAGCATTCTGGATAACAGGTTCCATACCTGTATGACAACTAATTTCTTGTGCAATAAAATATTTTTTTCCTTGTATAAAATCTAGACCATTGATACATATTGAGTTAGTCTTTACATAGTATCGTTATAAAATAAAACCTAAGCAGAAATACAGTATAACTCGTTCACATGGGATGGGATGGAAAACACATTAGCCCACTTCATGTCATATTGTGGAACAAGACTTGAAATGAACTGATCACTATGTACAGGTTTTAATTCTATATCTGCTTTGTACAACCCTGCGGAATATGTTGGTATTCTAAAAATATGTATTAATAGTAACAACATTAATTGCAGATTTTATCTGTCATCCATAGAAGTTCCTGGAGAAGAAAAGCAATTGGCAGCTTTGCTTCTAAAGAGTTTTTCCAGTAGATGCATACAATGCTCTTGATTAATGAGATTTCTGGATGGTACATATCATTTTAATAGAACATCCCCTTTGTCATTTGCGGCCTAGGCTGGCATTCTGCGGAAACAATTGGTTATGTCTGCTGTTGGGGAATCGCATTATTCAATGTAAGATGAAGATGATATACTGATGAACATACATAACAAAACCTAGGAGAATGTGCAAGTGACAGCTGTGTAGAATTTAGATATTGCAGGTGTGGTGGTGCTTGGCTGCATGCAGCAGAAATCTAAGATATCATTTAACACACAAACAGGGCTTAATACATTTCTCACTTCCAGCTGAAACCACTGACAGAGTTGCCTGACAGTTGATGCTGTGGAAGAGAAAGATGCCATTGTCTCTGCCATGGTATGCAAAGCAAAGTTTTCCCCAAAACCTGCAGCTGCTTAACTCATGCATGTTTGCATATGTTAAAAATATTTAGTCCACTGCTAAAAAAATATTAGAGGAGAGATCTGGGGCCAGATAAATATAATAACATCTATGTGTGTGCAGGACTCATAACACAGAGAAGTACTATGTGCCTTCTGTATCACTCTGACATTCTGCGTACAACTGAGATGTAGAGGGAGGAAGGACCATAGAACACAGGTAAAGGATATGAGCAAAGGGAACTGGCATCCACATCTTGTGGTTAGAAGTTCTTTAGCAAACCCTCATTCACAGCCAATGCCTGACACCCAACCTGCAGCCCTCCAGCTGTGCTTGAATTTTTGAACTTGGAGCTTAATAACATGTAAAGAACAGTAGCTGAAATGTTCCTGTACTGATACAATCACCTTATAAAGTTATAAGCTCCACCAAGGGATGATGATCGATCTCCATAAGTAATGGAGAAAAATAAACAATTACTTTTGTTGGTGAGGGAGAGAATCAATAAAGGCAAATAAGAATTTCAAAATAATGCTTTTTTTTGTATTAGTTTTAAAATGTCAGTTAAAAGGGATCTAACCCTAGCTGTTAGTATCTTGGAAATTGCTTAACATAGATAATTAGGGGGTCATTTACTAAACCACAATTTTATCTGGTCAGGTGTTTTTTGGCCAAAAACTCAATTTTTTTTTAGTGGAAAAAAAACCCTAAAGTTTTCGAGATTTATTATACCCTGAAGCTGCAAAAAGTCAGAATCTGAAAATTTGCCATCTCAAAACTATCGAGGTCATGTATAAGTCAATGAGAGATGTCCTTTTCATGGTTTAAAGATATTGTGATCTACACTGGGTTTCGCCTGACAAATTCGGGCATTTCGGGTTTTCGCTAGATTTTATAGAGTTTTTTCCCGACCCGACTTTTTTTCCAAGTTATTTTATTGATAAATAAGATAAAATTGTGGATGGGAGTTTGGTCGAGCTTGGTTTAATAAAAATATGAGAACAATTTCAGTTTTAGTAAATAGTAAATATCTGTAAAATGCAAATGCAGTGTAAAATGCAAAGAACTATGAATATGTTTACATAAGTGGAATTAGTTCTTTAAAAACCTTTAAGAAATATCTATTTTAAGCCAGAATAATTTATTTAAACTAGTTTGTACAGGTATAGAATCTGTTATCCTGAAACCCTTTATCCAGAAAGCTCCAATTTATGGAAAGGCCATTTCCCATAGGCTTAATTTTTTAATTTTTGAAATGATTCCTTTTTCTCTGTAATAATAAAACAGTACCTTGTACTTGATCTAAACTATAATAGAATTAATCCTTACTGGAAGCAAAACCAACCAATTGGGTTTATTTAATGTTTAAATGATTTTTATACTAGACTTAAGGTATGAAGATCCAAATTACAGAAAGATGCCTTAACCAGAAAACCTCAGGTCCCGAGCATTCTGGATACCTGTAATATAATTTTTCATAAGCATCTCAAGCCGTAGTTTATACCGAAAAGGAATAGCATTCCACATAGGATAAAGTGATCCTATCATGGGAGTGTAAGCCTGTTACAAGGAAACAGATTGTAAGATCTGCTGGGACAGGTTCTGTAAAAAAACATTTTCTGTAAAACTCTGTGTAATGCAAGTTTTATTTCCAGCATCGCCATTGTGGCACCATATCTTTCAGTAGCCTTTGTATGAGAATATTATTGGTGGCTAAGAGTCCAAATATTTCCATTCCATTTTCCAGGAAAGTTTATTGTTAGCAGATTGGCATGTATTTGGTTTTCTTTCTTCTATTGAAGATGAAGATTCAGTTTGAACATCATATTGTATCTTGGTTTATCAACCAATCTTCATTTTTTAGTCTCTTATCTTTGTCTCTCATCTGACCACTAGAAAAATTATTCTCTTTGAGGTTTCATTGTTATAGTTGTCCTAATTTTTAAGTGATTACCTTTCTCTTGAGACCCTCTACTTTTACTTTTCCATTTTTATATTTACAAAACTGCCTATTTACTATGGACAAATAAGTCCATAATTAAAAAAATTTGACCTAATTCCCATTCACAAATTTAACTAAAAAAATCAGATTGAAAAAGTTGCAGGAAAAATTGTGCAACACAAAATTGTGCAACACTTCAAATTGTGCGAATTAGAAGTTGTTGCCTGAAAACCCCCGACTTTTCGGGATTATCATACGAAAACCAGCGCAGATAAACATATTCATCTTAAATTTGTAAAAGGGACATCTGCCATTGACTTCAACATGACCACAACCTGTTTTAGCTGGAGTATTTTAAGATTCCGATTTTTAGCAGCTTTGGGGTATAGTGAATCTCTAAAAATTCAAGTTTTTTGCCCCTCTAAAAATCGATTTTTCCCCCTTAAAAAATTGACCAGAAAAAATTGAGAGCAAACTGCAAAGTACTGTATCTTAAACTACTGCTACTTACATTATGCCAAACATTTCCTTAAGGTGTACATTTACTTGAATTATTGTGTTTGCAAATCAATAAAGTAAAAGTTTGTTCTGTGTCAAACAGTTATATATGATCCGAGAGTAAAATCATGTATTACGGTTGTTGTATATTAGCTAATATTTTTTTTTTATAATGGAACATTGTTTAAGAAAAGGTTATTGAAGAAATGGAAGATTTGAATGGGAAGTTTGAATAAGTAGAGCTGGAAGTGGGGGTTTATGTGCATA
Organism: Xenopus petersii; assembly: GCA_038501925.1. Lineage (NCBI taxonomy): Eukaryota > Metazoa > Chordata > Amphibia > Anura > Pipidae > Xenopus > Xenopus petersii. Next base: position 61,783,065 of record CM076678.1, read on the forward strand.
TCTTTTTTTTTTTTAAAGAATGCTTTTTATTGAATTTTAACAACACAAAAAAAAAAAGGGGGGGAAAGACAGTTACAGCGAGGTCGCTAGAGATTCAGTCCATGGAGACCAGACATCTTCAAATTTCCCTGGGCACCCTCTTGCCACATATGTAAGTTTGTAAAGTTCCAATTGAGAGTTGACAAGGGCGATTCAGTGCCGCAGAGTCGGGGGTGATGGTCCCATCCAGTGAAGAGCAATAGTCTTTTTACCGTAGAACAAAAGCAGCCTCATTAAGGTTCTAGTTCGGGCTCTGGGTACCATGGAATCTACTAATCCCAACAAACAAGTGGCAGGGTTAAGTACCTGAGGTAAGGCGAGTTCTGTTCCCATAAATTGAGTGACCTGGTGCCAAAACCTTTGCACAGCAGGACAATGCCACATCATATGAGGAAAATCTGCTAGCTGTTCACTACACCTCAGACAATTAGGTAGATCACGTTTACCCATAGCATGCAATTTTTGAGGGGTAAGATAGGTCTGATGCACAATTTTAAACTGAACAAGTTTGTCCCTAGTGCTAACAAGGGGTTTGTACAAAGAGTCAATAATTTCGTCCCAGTCATCTTGAGCTAACTGAATCCCACTGGCTTCCCATTTATATTTAACTCTGGGGCGAGGATCATATTTCCGAGACAGGAGCAGCTTGTAGGACTTTGAGAGGAGCTTCGCCTTAAGTGGGCGGGAGATCAGGACCTCAATGTCAGGAGACTGCACAGGTGGGGGCGTGGGGAACTGGGTAGCACACAAGTGAGCAATCTGCAGGTATCTAAACTCAGAAAGGTTAGGACGGGAGGTGACCTGTTGCAGGAGGGGAAGGGTATTCAAAGCATTGTCAGTGTACAGGTGTTTGATATGTTTAACTCCAAGCCTAGCCCACGTCCCCGCCTCCGTAAAAGTAGAAAAGTGCACTAGATTGCTATTGCCCCACAGAGGCGTTTCGGGAGAAATACCCCCCGTTTTGTCAGTTAGGTGTACCATGACATCCCAAGCTCTTTTAGTAGCATCAAGCACCGGTGGTAAAGGGCTTATATCCTTCCTGCTCCTATACAAAGCATTCTTAAGGCTTTCTATAGAGGTAAAGTAAAGAGCTTCCAAGGTCGATGCAGGATTTTCAGTATCAAAGCACCGCCAATTAGCTATGTGAGTACTCTGTGAAGCTAAATAATACAGCTCATAGTTAGGGGATGCGAGGCCTAGATGTTCAGGTAAGGCATTCAGAGTTACACGGGAGAGTGTCTGGGTTTTGTTCCCCCAGATGAATGCGGACTGGATACAATCGATCTCCAGTAGAGATTTGTTCGGGATATGACACGGTGTGTTGCCCAGAACATACAAAAATTTCGGCAGGAAAACCATCTTGCAGATATTGATCCTGCCAATAAGAGTAAGGGGTAAGTTTGCCCAGTGATCCAGGGTCGTTTTGAATTTGTGTAAAAGTGGCTGGAGGTTGTGTAATAAAAACGTGGACGGATGCCTATGAATGTGTAATCCTAAGTATTTGAAAGAGTGGACTATTTGCAGTTCACATTGAGGGTCCAACATATCTGGGGACAGATTGTCTAAAGGAAAAATCATAGATTTATCCCAATTTATTTGGAGGCCTGAGAAGTTCCCAAAACGCTTGACAATACCCAAGGAGGACTGCAAAGAGATGTGGTGGTCGGCAAGATAGAGTAGTGTGTCGTCTGCGTACATTGAAATCTTTTCCTCAACTGTTTTATAGAGAAGCCCTCTGACTAGGGGGGACTGCCGAATCTCAATGGCCATAGGCTCAATGGCCAGGGCGAAAAGGAGGGGAGAGAGAGGGCAGCCCTGTCGGGTGCCCGGGATAAGCGAAAGGCAGGTGAAAGAATCCCATTAACTCTGATGGCTGCTTGGGGCTCCCTGTACAGTAATTGGACCCATTTAATGAAAGCAGGGCCGAATCCCATTCTAAACAGAACTTCCCAGAGGTAAGGCCACTCAATAGAATCGAAGGCCTTGGCCGTATCGAGGGAAACCACCAAACTGGATCCTATATTCTCATGAGGCAATTGCAAATTAAGGAATAGCCTTCTAAGGTTAAATGAGGTAGACTTGGCAGGCATGAATCCAGATTGGTCAGGTTCCACCAAAGTCGACACTACCTTGTACAGTCGATTAGCTAACACTTTGGCAAGGATTTTAACCTCCATATTCTTTATAAAACTCACTAAACGCCAAGGAAATATCCTTAGGAGAGGTAAGGATAGCCCCAGAGCACGTTTTAATTTTGGGAATGTCTGTAGAGGTCTCCTGTGCTTTGGCTAAAAACGCCAGGGGTTTTCCATTTTTATCCCCTAGGGCAAACATTGTGCTAGTGGCATGGAGCATCTTTTTCTTAGTTAGTTCTATCCTGTACAGATTAAGGCGTCGAAGAGCCGACGCAAATTCTGTATGGTTGACCAAGGATGGGTCAAGTATGTAAGCAGATTCGGATTCCCTCACAGCCAGTTCCAAAGACTCCAAAGTATCCTTATCATGTGCCCTCACCGCAGCTATAGATGCTATTAAGTTACCTCTCAGAACAGCCTTGAGGGCGTCCCACGTAATTTGGGGGGAAGCAGATAGTCGGTTATCCTGCCAATAATGTTTAATGGCAGTCGCGGAATCGGTTATGTGCATATCTTTAGACCTGTTGATGACGGACATAGTTTTTAATTTTATTACCTCTTCTAGGTTTACAGCCTGATGTGTATACAGCTGATCTACACTGTAGTTGTGTTATTCTCCACTTGGCTATGTGATAGCAAGGGCTTATCAGATTGCTGAGACAATGGAATTCTAAGAAACACCTAAAATAGTTTGTAAATGGTATATTGGGGGCAAACTTAAACACAGGATTTATCAGTCCAGGCAGAAAGAGCAAAAGAATATTTATGGCACGTGACTCTTTCAGAATTTGCCCAGGGTCAGTGATAAGTGAAATACATTGTAGCTAAGGGTTGCTAGTAAAGATTTGAAGGCCTTTACGTCTCAAATTTGGGTCTGCCTTTTTCTTAAAATGAATGACATGTGTGCAGCACAGTCTTCTAACAGTTTATTATTTCACCTTTACATTCAAGGTTATATCGAAGGTCTGAAGAGGGTGAAAAATGGATCAGGGGGCATTTTTTGTGGTTGGGCATGGGCAGACAAAATAAGACATAAATGGTGTTGTAAGGGTAATGGCAAATGGGACATTTCATTGTCTGCCCTTAATCTCGTCCAGAATGGGCAACAAAACTTTTTGAAGTTACATTCAGATTAAATATGGTTAAATATATTTGCAGTGTCAAGGCAAATTTGGGTTACTACATAAAGTATATGTTTTATCTCCAATGATTTTCTTATCCTGGTAGGCATTTAACTTTAGACATTGGTGCCAGCAATAAAGGAGATCAAACATGGGAGGATGGCCCTTAAAAAGTACAATGTATGATTGTCAAAACCAACTGTAACTTGTTTCAGTGTGGGCAGTTTTGATAGACCATCCTGCCAATCTGCCAGTTTGTAATTTGCCTATCCGGACCCTTTTTCAGTAGGTGTATTGACAGATGCAGAACCAGCTCCAGTCATTTTTCCCCAGACTCACTAATTCAGGCAAGTGGCCCAAAGGTATGAATGCTACTTGGCTGACCATTAGATCAACTAGCCAGTAATTTATAGCTACTGAATCCACCCCTGCCTCCCATGTCTTTCTGGGTCTGCCCTAGATCCACTTTGTATGGCAGCTGGAAGTGCAGGTGTGCAATTCATGTGTGAGTACTGAACTGGGCTGAGGAAAGGGTAACCACATCCAGTGGGAAAGCTGAAGGCAGAATAAAAGTTTAAAAACTAATCGGAATTGAGGTACTGTCGTTGAGGAATCACACTAAAGCTTATGCAGTGCAACAGGTATTTTAGCACAAGTTGTCATGGGGCTTCATTTATCCTTAAAATTACCATGTGATTGTTCCTTAACTGAATAGAATGCTAGCGGCAAAGGACGATATTGTATGATGATCTTTGTATGCATATCTGACCAATCTTTCTTATGAAGGCTCTCATCTCAACGTTGTTGCTCTTAAAGGAAAACTATACCTCTGAACAATGTGTTTATATTGCATAAAACAGCTCATATGTAAAACCCTGCTTCATGTAAATAAACCATTTTCATAATAATATACTTTCTTAGTAGTATGTGCCATTGGGTAATCATAAATAGAAAACTGTAAAGTTTTCCTTTAATGTTTCCCTTTACTGAATGATCATAGTCCAATGACTGTTCGTTTATAACCGTTCTTGATGGGGGTTATTTATCAAAGTCCAAATATATCTCAATATTTTCAGATACAAACTCCGATCAAATCCGCTCAGGTTTTTTACGCTTATTTATTATTACATTTTCCCGAAAAATTCAGGGTATTTCCCGAAACCCAGCACACATCAAAAAATCATTGGGACTTCTCCCATTGACTTATATGCAACCTCGACAGGTCTGAGATGCCGGATTTTCAGATTCAGACTTTTCCATCCTTGGGGTTTAATAAATTCTGAAAAATTCGTGAGTCCGATTCGTGAGTCCGATTTTTTTATAAAAAAAAAAAAATCACAACATTTTCGTGATTTTTGCAACCCTCAAAAAATATAATGTATAACCAGCTTAAATTTAGCTTGTTACTCATTTTTCCATTGTACAATAGGAAAATGTCTGACTCGGAATACATCAATGAATGTTTTTTCTTTGTAATTCTTAATTATGTCACATATGCAAAGTTTATTTGTTTCTCTACGTCACTCTCAGTATAACATTTAGGTGTAAAGTTATAATTTAGCATTTGGTTATATTGGATAGTTGTACCTTGCTCTTGCCTTTTTCATGCATATTTTTAGTGGTTTTACAATTTTTAATTACATTTTTTAATGAAAAAACGGCCATTGACTTTAATGCATTAGGACAATAAAGTCGCCATCAGAAAAAAACACCCATTGGCTTTAATGCATTTGGAGCGAGAAAAATTGTTGCGCGCGTAAAAACGCCTATTGACTTCTATATGTTCTGCAAGATTTCGCAAATTTTTCTGCAGCTTTGCAAATTTTTTGGCGAGGCAAAATGGGACAGATTCTCTCATCACTATGGGGGTTATTTACTAAACTCCGAATACCCAAAATCCAAAAATTCTTTATTTTTTGTGTTATAATAGGCTTTTAAAAAAATCACAAATTTTTCAGAATTTATTAAACCCTGAGGGCTAAAAAGCCTGGATATAAAAACACGGCATCTCAAACCTATCGAGGTTGCATAAAAGTCAATATGAACAGTCCCATTGATTTTTGGTTGTGTCGGGGGTTTCGGGCAATTCCACAAGATTTTCGGAGCTTTCGGGTGAAAAGTCCAAAAAATTCTGAGTTTTCGGTGGAAAATTCCTGAAATAAATAAAAAGCTGAGCTTTTCCCGCCAAGGTAATTTTTGGGAAAATGTAATAATAAATAAGCGCTAAAAACCCAAGCGGCTTAGATCAGAGTTTATAGCAGCCGATATTGAGATAAATTCTGACCTTGATAAAAAAAACCCCTAAGAATCCATGTTGATTTTTTTATTTTTAGTAATCTTAAGGCTTTATTGTGGAAAACCCCTTATCCAAAATAAAAACTTCCAGTGCATTGTGTGTGAAAAAGGTACACATTTGCTATCCAGTGTGCTGTTCAGATGCTGTGCAGAGTATAAGGGGAATTCCTCATGCAAGGAAGAGATATAAGTGCTACCAAAGTAAACACAAAGCTATTTTTAGTTTAGAGTGGGCTAATATCTAATGAAGTCTGACAGATTATTAAAACCTTCATGGACTCATGCAGTGTTATTGGCATTTTTCCAAAAATTAACATTAATAACTGAAATAGTTGTGATTTGCGTTATTTGGATGTATATTTTCCTTGGGTCAAGAACCTGAGCATCAAAGAATTTTGGGTGCAAATACAAAAGGCAATCAATGAATGAGCTATACATAATCATCAGACCGTGTTCTATACAGCTATTCCATACACTCATTTCATTCATGCCAACTGCTATGTTTATACATACAAAGTTTACAAAACTCCTAATGCAGTTCAATGCCTCGGTTGTTACCCAGACAGTTTACGGATATGTGCACGAAGCTTTCTAAAGAAATAGCCTGTAATTGCCCTGATCTGAGAATAGCAGTTTTTTTTACTCTGATGAATTAGAAGGCTGTCAGATTTACTTATAAAGTGTCAGAATGAAAAGCAAAAATATAAGGAAATTAAACCCATTGAGTAAGAGAAGTGACATCAGCAGGGAGCTGCCAGCCCCTGTGCATTTTAACTACATGAGGACGGGAAGATTTTTAAATATATTGTTTTGGACACACCTCTGTTTCCCATGGGATTTATGGTCAGGTGGAACCTTTTTTCCATTTTGTATTAAATACTTGATGAAAAAAAATGGATTCCCATGAAAGAAGCATTGATTTTTTTTTCCTGAGACGTTCCATCAATATTAGGATTATGTGATGTTTAAAAAATACCAAACTATGTGTCTTCATATTTCTGCTAATGTTTTCTTCTGCCTGGCTCTGAGCAGTGGAATCCTTGAAATTTTTCAGCTTATGGCAGTGTCCTGTGTAGCTGGACCCAAGTGAAAGGATTTATTCATGGCTGCTGCCCGGCCTTCCTAAATTACCACACCTTGGGCCTCTCTGCTCCTTGAGTTGCTGTGTTTTTCTTTCATTAGATGGGATCTCCTATTGAATATCTAGCTTTGGATGGTAAAGGATGCGGCATCTTCTCCAGTACATATGCCACAGTTACTAGGTTTCAAAAAGTTCAAGATGAATATTTGTGGAAGCAGTGCTGTGACATAATATAATAGAAACCTGTTATCCAGAAAGTTCCGAACTATCGGAAGGCCATCTCCCATAGACTCAATTTTAATCAAATAATTCTAAAATATAAAACTGATTTCTGTTTTCTCTGTATTAATAAAACAGTACCTTGTAAACTAAGATATAATTAATTCTTTATTTATTTGTTATTGGAGTAAAAAACATCCTATTGGGTTTATTTAATGGTATTATTAAGTAGACTAAAAGTCTATTCAAAATCCCTGGTCCTGAGCATTTTGGATAACAGGTCCCAAACCTGTACTTAACAGCTAATCCTAAAAGAACTCATATCATTTACAACCAGTAAAATATTCTGAAGAATGGTATAGATTAGGAACAGGAATTAAGAGCAAAGGTCAGCAGCCCAGGTAAATTGGTGAGATCCTTACAAGGGGCAGACAGATAAATGGTAATATTATCTGCAGCAAAAAATGTAAACAAGATTTATGGTTGAATAATATTGTCTGCATACAGCACAGCCTTTTTATATGTGATTGTAAAATATATGGGAAACCAGGGGAGGCCTTGGCAACAAAAGAGGAGCACTTAGTAAAGAGGCTGAAGCTGGATCTGCTTTTAAAATAAAATGTAGCAGATATAGTGCCTGGAGAGAAATGGTAAGTAGGAAAGGTATGTATGGAGGGTAATTATAAAGAAAAATCAAAAACAGGATTGGTGGTTCGTGAAGAAACTATCAGGACATCATTTTTTAAAATGACTTTATTGTAACCATGAGATAATCCAAGATGGTAAGGCAGGTGATAATGAAATACAGGAACAATCTAGCCAACTGGGCCATATGCATATATCCATATGAGTCCTGCCTTCAGACTCATGAGCTTTGGTTCCTGCTCACATTGTGCACTGCAACTACACAATTTCTTTAGTCTTTCTAGTCTTTAAGTGCCTACTTCAGAAAGAAGTGTTCTGGGTAGGGGGTTCAATGTTTTACTTTCAATTTGGCTAACCATCACAGGGAGGAAACAAGAGCCTGTTCCTTTTCAGGGCACGTGGCCAGGGTGATAAGATGCATTAGGCAAGAAAAGTTTATATATTTATCATCCATTATTTATATAGTGTGTTTATGTAGTATGAACACAAGGCAATGAAAGGGGGAGAAGAAGAAAGTGGAAAATGACAAAGCAGAGGGAGGATGTAACAGGTCAGAAAAAGAGAAGGAGGTGAAAAGAAAAGGGAGAGGGCGAAAATAAAAAACTGAAGAAAAATTTAATGAAGGAAGGCAAGAGAAGGCTGGAAGGAGTTCTAAAAGTGAAGATGAATGAAGGAAAAATAATGAAATAGAGAACAGAATGGAAATAGAGAGAAACAGAAAATAGAATGGAATAACACGCATACTGTAGAAGATTGAATAAATATTTTTTTAATGGACCACCAACACAGATGGAATGTGTAGAGAAATTCAGGTTTATGGGGGAGTTGGGGTAGATAGGGTACAAGAAGGAGCAGAGGACTAAACATATGCTATTCCAGAAAGGAGGATGTGTTTAAATATTAGAGGGAATACATTATAATAGAAGGCTACAAGTGTCAGCTGAAAATAAAAAGGTAGCAGGCAATGCTCCAAAACACCCAACAAATGACATGCTTTATATTCCTTTATGGCAGCTCTGTGTTTTGGCAAATATATGTTTCAGAGGATGACCAACCAATACATTTTAGTGGAGAATTCAAAAAAGGATTTGCAAAACGAGCCTGCCAATTATTTCTAAATGCAGGATGGATAAAATACATCATATTTGGTTTTGCTAAATTGAAAGGAAACAAACATTCACAAACTATGATGCATATACAGTACTAAAAGAAATTTTCAACTTTTTTAAAAAAAAACTTGAATATTCGAGATTTATTATACCTTGATCTTGGAAATGGCTTGAATCTGAAAATACACCATCTAAAACCTGTCGAGGTCATGTAAGAGTCAATGGCAGAGGTCTCTTGAACCATTTGAAGATGTTAACAGCCTGTTTGATATACGCGTTTTTTTCAAAGGGTTTTGCCCAAAAATCGAATGATTTAAGCGGTTTGAGATTTTTTTTTTTTCATTGAAAACTTGTTCAAATCGAGTTTTTGGGTTGTGGTTCTTGAACTTGCAGAATAGGGTTTTTGGCATTTGGGTTTTTTTCATTCGAGGTAAAACAAACTCCTAAATCTACAATACACACAGTGAAGTTAAAAAATACACCAATATATACACTGTATGAAATAAACTAAAATCAGGGCCGGAACTAGGGGTCGGCAGTAGAGGCACATGCCTAGGGCACAAAAGCAGAGGGGCGCCAGGCACGTACCTCTTCTTCCCCTAGTTTGGACCCTTGTGTCCTTAAGCTGTGGCTGCAGTTCTTTCTGAATGGAGTATGTGCTCTTCCACGCATGCACAATCGTTTTCGTTCTTCAGCGCATGCACACTCACATTCCTAGCTCTTCTGTGCATGCGTACTCGCACAGCCTCTGCGCCAATGGAAGGGGCGCGACTTGGCCCAGCACTGACTATAATAGGAGTATGTTCTGGCATATGCCGTATCTTGTGTTGTCCTATACTTTAGCAGATCCTAAGAGGTGGGAGTTGATGGTTGCTATTCACTCCTTGCATTGCATTTACACACACAGAACAGGTGAAAGTACTATATACTTATTATGGTAATGAGAAAGTGACAGAAATGCAGGTAGACATTGTCCTACTTCTGTATTTCTATACACTGCTTTACTTCTGCATTACTATACACCCACCCACACAATCACACACACATTCTCTTGTATTTTCCGGTAAATGTAACCACACTGCAATACATCAGACCAGGAATTCTAAACACACTTTGGGGCATATTTATTACGTGGTGTAAAAAAAGCAGCAGACTACACCACGTCACCGTGTAAATTTTATACTCGTTTTTTCCTAGACTGACTTCCACCGGAAACAATGTAAAATAACAACAAATCTGGCATTCGCATGGTGTAAAATAAAACACGCCTTGATAACTTTGCCATTTATTTTACACAGTTTTCTTGGCCAATTTCATTTTACACAGCATAATAAATATGCCCCTTTATGTACCTGTCCTAAGGTAAAACTATTAGGATTTACACACTTCAATAAAGCACCTGTAAATCTAAAATCTAACCTAAAAATTAACATGACTAGAGTTGCCATGTTTTATATACTTAGCTTGCTGCCACAGCCTGAAAGGTTCAGCATCTCTATAAAAGTAATGATCCAGACCTATAAAATTGTGCACAGCAGCTCACCAACTTGGATTTTGATAGAAATGTCAGTGACACTGCACATTCTCAGTGTGCTCTGGGCAGCTGTTGAGTAGCTAAGCTTAGGGGTTGTCGCAAGCCTTTACTGAGAAAATATGGCCGATCTGTAGTGATGAGCGAGATGTATGTCACCATCTGCAAATTAATTACTAATCAGCCTTGTATTGTGACTTTTATATTCTACATATACATCATATTGTTAGTTGGTACATAAGCTCAGTAACTGACAGCACATGCTGTGAATCGTATCTTACACACATACGTATAGCTACTAAAGGGCTGTGGTTGCCTTGGGCTAGTATAGAAGACCAAAACATAATATGCAGTGTTTCTAGCCTACTACTTTAAGGTGATGAAGATGGCAGTACAGGTATTGGATCAATTATCCAGAAAGCTCCAAGATATGGGAAGGACGTCTTCCTTAGACTCCATTTTATCCAAATAATATTTTTTTTAAAAAAAAATTATATTGTTCTTCTCTGTAATAATAAAACAGTACCTTGTACTTGATCCAAACTAAGATATAATTACTGTTCATTGGAAGCAAATGCAGCCTATTCGGTTTATTTCATGTTTACATGATTTTCTAGTAGACTTTAAGCATGAAGATCCAAATTACAGAAAGATCTGCTAACCAGAAAACCCCAGTTCCCAAGTATTCTTGATAACAGCTACCATACCTGTATCATTATTGTATGTGAATGTGCAACTCCATAATCTCTTTCCATGTGATATGAAGTTTAGGCTCTAGCTGTGTGATATTAAACATCTGGTCATAGTTTAATGTTCAGGCTGGAACTGCCAGACCTAGTTCGTTATATAAAAGCCAGGCACCGGGTTCATCATATTTTACCCTACTAATTTTCCTTCCTGGTAATCATTATATATTCTCTTTATAATCTATTATTTACACCTAATATATTTTCCTAATTTGTATGACAGTGTCTACTGCCAAACGTCTTCACTACCTTATAACTATAGAAAAGAGAATATGAAAGTACATTTGAAGAAGCCTGGTTTTATTCTTTAAAATGATGTTGTTAAACAAGGCTGTCCACCTGCGGGTCTTTGGACTGGATGCAGCCCTGCAAAGGCATTTTTATGCCCATTAGATGATGCCATAGACAATGACATCACCATTTTAATACAATTTGTCCCTCAAACAAGTTTTCAGTCAGGTTATGGGCCCACAATATGGAAAAAATTGGACAGCACCCCTGTAGGAAATGCAGGCGCTTTCCAGAGCTGAGGTCACTGTATCCATGAATAATATATGTTTTATCGTAGTCTTCTTTTTTAAAGGGAACAAATTAAATGTACAGTTTACAGCTTTGAATAAGGATTGTACATTATACAGTGCAGTGGGTCAGAAACTTTGGGGACTGGGGGGGCGGTCCTTAGCCATGGTGGAGAGCGGACGCAGTCTCTAAGAGCTCCTCTGTGAGACCCTTACTACACCCGATAATAAGCAATTTGCAGAACGAATTGACGAAGCTCGGGTACCTTACAAGTG